>PVHT021183699.1:66443242-66527466 GCA_004024745.2 Catagonus wagneri
GGGGGGGGGGGGTACTATCAGGGTGGAACTCCTGGCACCATCTTAGAACCATAAGGAAACAAGTGAACCAAGCCAATAGCCTGAGGGTCATGGAGCTGAGACTTAAACAGAGCCTAGGTCCTTGGTTACATCATCAAGCCAGTGAACTTAACTCTGGGCTTCTTGTTACATGAGACAATTTCCTTCTTCTTTATGCATTTCTTCATTGTGCCATACATTTCCTCACCATACAGTTTCTCACTAGTGAGTGTTTATTAACTGTAGCCAGTAACAGCATGACTAATACTCAAGATGTTCCACATTTTAGCTTGGGTGGATCACACATTTCTGAAGCCCTTACACTGCCTGATTCATTTGGGTATTTAATCAAGTCTGTCCGAGGGGACAGAAGCGATAGTGATGTGTGTGCTTGAGCCACTGGGTTCTCAGAATTTGGCTCCAAAGGTTTGGCTTCAAATGTGAGAAAGTTCCTTGGAAGCTGAGACAACCATTCCCACACCCCTGCCGCTGACAAGCTGAGACTAGAGATGATGCTATTGAAGGAAGAAGTGTGTTTGCTCCTTTTTCTCAACCACTATTTGTGTTAAGTCAGAATCTACTAGTTTGAAGCAAAATGATCTGATTCCCTTGGTTCTTCAAGAGAATCTGTGGGCATCAGCATATAGTGTTTCCTTGGTCTGACTTTGTGACAGCGTTTGTTCTTTTTATTCTCTCTCTCTTTTTTTTTTTTTTTTTTTTTGTCTTTTTAGGGCCACACCCGCAACATATGGAAGTTCCCAGGATAGCGGTCAAATGCGAGCTGTAGCTGCTGGCCTACGCCACAGCCACATCAATGCAGGATCTGACCTACACCACAGCTCACAGCAATGTTGGATCCTTAACCCACTGAGCGAGGCCAGCGATTGAACACGCGTCCTCATGGATACTTATCGGGTTCTTTACCAGTGAGCCACAATGGGAACTCCCAGCGTTGGTTCTTAAACAACAGAAAGAGTTTAGACTTACGGGCAGAAGAGATATTATCCAGTTTAAACAAAGAAAATAGGGCCGACTCTATATTCTACAGTCTACTTTCTAGTCAGAAAGTTCAAGAGAAGGGCCAGTTTTAGGAACAACTAGATCCAGCAGTTCAAAGTTTGCAGCTGAGAATCTGCTTTATTTCTCCATCTCTCACCCCTGTTTTCCTCCGTGTTGGCCTCATCCTCAGGCTGGCCCACCCAGAGGGTAGCAGACAGTGGCCCCCAGAAGCACCTATGGTCATTTTCCCCCTTGGAGCCAGTGAGCCCAAAGAAAAGGGAGTGTCTCTTTCTGGGAATGACTTTAATTAGCCCTACATGGGTCATGTGCCTATATCTCGACCAATGACTGTTCCCAGACAGCCAGGGTACCCTGATTGGCAGTGCCTTGATGTAACAACCAGCCAATCAGTGAGGGGAAGGGAGGGGATTTGAAAAGACACCCACGCCCAAATCACGTGAAACAGGCCCCTATAAAAAGAGAGGTCCTGTTAGAACTGAAGATGGCAAAGGAAAGCCTCCTGGGCAAAGAGTGGGAGGGTGGATAAAATGACAGGAGCAAAGCACACAGGAGGGAGCAAACTGAGACGCTGGAGGAGAACCAAACCAAGGAATCTAAGGACAAGACCATCCCAGGACTGGAGAATGCGGGCTCCAGGGCGGGGGGTGGGGAGCAAAGAGCAAGGCTAGAAGCCAAGTCACAAAGCTCATCTTGAAGTAATTACCATGCTACTAAAACTCTCATTTGTCTTGATATTTTTTAATGACTGGCAAGAAAAGACCAATGTTTTTAAAGATCTAAATAAAATGGTATTCCCTAAAGGAAATGTCTGAAGGGTTTTATTGGGGCCCTTCTTTTTTTTTTTTAAGTCTATGAAAGATGACGGAGACTTACTAAGCTGTTTTTATGGGGAAAGTTTAATAAATGTGAAGGATGTACTTCCATGAGTTCAAATATGGAAGATTTTAAAATAGAAGAGTGACACAAGCAGCTAATGATCCCAATATGCTAGATTATGCAGGCTGCTGGCACGGGTTCCAGGTTTTAATCAAATATATAAATTATGAAATATGGTTGCAAAGCATTGCAAGCCTTTGCCCTACAAGGGAATAGTTCGTGCTTCAGTTGACAGGAGCACTCTGTGGGGTTCATCTTCAGCTGATAAGGGGAGAGGGAGCAGAAGCCAAGCAGGCATCTTGGCCAATGCAAGGGGACGGTCTGGTGCCGAAGCTGAAGAACACGCTCCAGCCAAAGCCCAAAGCCAAGGAGGAAGGTGTCTGTTCAGTAGATTGCCTGTGTGGTCCCCTCTGCTGGGGAAGTGTCCCTGACATCTTGGGCCAGAGCTTGCAACAAACACTCGCTTTCAGCACTTGTTCCCACTCCAAAAGCCACTCTTCTGCCAACTCTGCTTCAAGGCTCAGCAGGAATGTTCCCTCCTCCAGGAAGCCCTTGCTGATTTCTCCACATGTTCAGAGTCTCAACCAACTGTGTGACTGACATGACCCTTGACCAGAACATACTCTGCAGATGATCTTCTGGACAATAGGCAACTCCCTCACTCCTTACTTTGCTCTCTGATTCACTAATTCACCAAGCATTCACCCGGCACCTACCATGATCCAAGCACTGTGCTAGGCCTTGGAAATACAACCATGGACAAAACAGATATGATTCCTGCACTAATGGAGGCAGGGTCTATCAGAGGGGAGCAACGAAGAACAGATAATTATCTTTTCAGACATGCCTGCATGCCGCAGAATCCGAGCTTGAGTTCCTTTCCAAGGTATTCCCAGCCTCCTCACAAACTGGCCACTAGGAGGCCTGGTCTTTCTCACTCACCAAACAGATCAGACAAGTCTGGCAACATTACACAGCCATCAACAGCATGGGCTTTGGGTCTAGATGCTCAGTTCTAAACCCAGCTCCATTGTGTCACTTAGATGTTATTTCACTTTGCTCCCAAGCTTCTCCATTATAAAACAGGGATGGTATAATACCATTTCCCTTATAGGGTTGTTCTGAGGATTAAATGAGTGTATGTGTGTTTTTAAAGATCTAGAATAGCTCCTAGCACACAGTAAGTGCTCAGTAAGTAACAGCTTCCATCATCATTGTTACTGGAATTACCCAACAATGGACCCTGGAAGAAGATGGTTTAAGTGCAATCTCTTCTACTCTGAAAACAGTGGTTTTCTTTGTTTCTTTAATTTTGTGGGTTTTTTTAAGTCCATAAGTAAATTTCCTCTTCTTCTTTCTAATCTGTGAGACCTTTTGGAAAATGCCCAAATATGATCAACTTCCCCAGTGAGAGAGACAGTCCAGCTGCCATGCTACACACACACACACACACACACACACACACACACACACACACACACAAGTTGTGAATGTAGATACTCTTTCTTTGCTGGCAAAGTGTACCTGCCATCCAAAGCCAGGTGTTGCCTACACTGTATTTGTGTCATGCATGAATGGCGAGTGGCTCTGTTGACTCCCAGGCTCATGACGGGTCCATAAAGTCTTAAGACAATACCTGGGGAAGATGGGGGAGACATTATTTTGACAATGCCACTTTATGTCTCACTTAACTCCATCTAGAAGTGAAAATAACTCAGAAATTGAACAGAATGGCAGAAAATATTTGCCAACGATGAGCCAATAAGGTCTTAATTTCCAAAATATACAAACAGCTCATACAACTCAACAACAACAAAAACCAACCCAATCAAAAAATGGGCTGAAGACCTAACTAGATCTTTTGCCAAAGAAGACATATGGATGGCTAACAGGCACATGAAAAAATGCTCAACATCACTAATTATTAGAGAAATGCAAATTAAAACTACAATGAGGTATCATATCACTGCATATTTGTCAAAGTGCCCATCATTAATAAGTCTACAAATAACAGATGCCGGAGAGAGTGTGGAGAAAAGGAAAAAAACCCTCATACGCCATTGGTGGCAATGTACATTGGTACAACCGCTATGGAAAACAGTGTGGGAGTTCCCTCGTGGCACAGGAGCTTAAAGATCTGGCCATGTCACTGCAGCAGCTTGGGTCGCTACTATGACATGGGTTTGATCCCTGATCAGGAACTTCCAAAAGCCACAGGTATGGCACAAAAAAAAAATATATGGAGGTTCCTCAGAAAATTAAAGATAGAGTAACCATACGATGTAGCAACTGCACTCCTGGGCATATATCCAGATAAAATTATAATTTAAAAAGATACATGCATGCCTACATTCATCGCAGCACTATTCACAGTAGCCAAGACATGGAAACAACCTAAATGCTCATCAACAGAGGAATGGATAAAGAAGATGTGGTACATATACACAATGGAATACTACTCAGCCATGAAAAAGAACAAAATAATTCCATATCAGCAACATGGATGGACCTAGAGATTATTATACTAAGTAAAGTAAGTCAGAAAGGGAAAGACAAAAGACATGTTATCAGTTATATGTGGAATCTAAAATATGACACAAATGCACCAATCTACAAACAGAAACAGACTCACAGAGAACAGACTTGTGGTTGCCAAGTGGGAGGGAATTAGGGAAGGAATGGGGTGGGAGGTTGGGGTTAGCAGAGGTAAGCTATAATACACAGAGGGGATCAACAAGGTCTTACTGTACAGCACAGAGAACTATAATCAGTGTCCTATGATAAACCATAATGGAAAAGAATATTTTTTAAAAAGTTTATGTATACATATAACTGAATCTCTTTGCAGTATGGCAGAAATTAACACAACATTGTAAATCAACTATACTTCAATAAACAAAAC
Organism: Catagonus wagneri; assembly: GCA_004024745.2. Classification (NCBI taxonomy): domain Eukaryota; kingdom Metazoa; phylum Chordata; class Mammalia; order Artiodactyla; family Tayassuidae; genus Catagonus; species Catagonus wagneri. The sequence goes on from PVHT021183699.1 coordinate 66,448,059, forward strand.
AAACAAAACAAGAAACCAAAGTCCCCAAAGGCCTCAAATTTAGAAAGTGGAGCCCAGCATCCATGGCTGTCATCACACCAGGAAGGTGTCTTTCTAAAGAAGGGCTTCTCACTAAGGGCTTCTCAGACACAGTGTTTAAGAAACACCTGGGGAGCTGGATAAATGTGGGTTCTGGTTAAGTAGATCTGGGCTGCGGCATGAGACTCTGCATTTCTAACAAGCTCTGGGGCAATGCTGCTGGGTTGAGGACCACCCTTAAAGTCACCAGGCTATAGTGTGTTAGCACTGAAAAGGCTGAGCAGAGGCCAGGTAACCCAACCCCTGGCCTGAGAAGTGGGGAAACTGAGGCCAGAGAGTAGAGGAGCTTTACAAGGGTCATATAGCAAGCTCAAGGTAGAGTCAAGACCAGGTCTCCCAACTTCCATGCCCACCGCATTCCTGGATCTGCTACCAGCATGGGACTCCAGTGCCCAGAGGGACCAGGCAATGAGGTACACGCTGAAGCCAGGAGCCAAGAGATGGAGCCAAGCTGCTTGTACGGCTGCCTTTTTGCTTTCAAAACCTCTCTGTAGCTATGACTGTTGTGTGGGCAGCCAGTTTGTATCCCCCTTAACCTAAGACCAGGGGTCAATGAACTTTTCCTGTAAAGGGCCAGACAGTAGAGGTCTCAGGCTTATCAGGCCACCATGGCCTTTGCTGCAGCTTCTCAACTCTGCTGTGGAGGGAGGGTGGGTAAGCAACAGACGACATGTGAACAAATGAGCATACTGGATGCCTAATGTGCTTGACAGGAGGTGGGTCTGATTTGGCCCGTGATTCAGGGTTCATAGCCCCTGCCTTAGCCACTTAGACAGGGAACAGTCTCTATTTATACAAACTGTCACTTCTAAAGCAGGGTTTTAAAAATGCAACACACATCTTTCCTAGTCTGCAAAGTGCTGTCCCTGGTGAGTCTGTGGAGACGGAGGATAGAGGTTAATGATCTCGTTTCCTCAGTTCCAAAGTACACATTGAATGAAAACATTAAATTCCTAGAATCATCTCAGAGTGACAAGGCATGTTTACTGGGGTAGAAGTTTCGACCTCCAGCCCCCAGCAAAACTGTCCCTTGAGTGGGTGGCATGCACAGTGACCTAAAATGCATGCATGAGGTGACTTCAGATCAACTGGAAACAATTCTTGTAAAGAAATATTTCTTTAGGAGTTCCCGTTGTGGCTCAGAGGAAATAAGCCTGACTAGTATAAGTGAGGATGCTAGTTCGGTCCCTGGTCTCACTCAGTGGGTTAAGGATCTGACGTTGCCATGAGCTGTGGTGTAGGCCGGCAGCTGCAGCTCCAATTCCAGCCCTAGTTCCAGGTGCCATGGGTGAGCCCCTAAAAAACCAGGAAGGAAGGAAGGAAGGAAGGAAGGAAGGAAGGAAGGAAGGAAGGAAGGAAGGAAGGGAAGAAGGAAGAAGGGAGGGGAGGAAGGAAGGAAGAAAAGAGAAATCCTCCTCCAAGGATAGTGGTCTAAGACACAGTGATCTCTGGCTCCTGTCATGGTGCAACGGGCTGTGACAAGCTGGAATTCAGGGGCACCAGCGCTTTGCCATCCAGAAGAAACAGCATGGCTTGCTTTGGTAAATGGATGGGATTCGTTTGGAAGCAGAGATAAGAACTATTGTTTCCTCTCAGAATTTACACATCTCCTCATCAGCACCCACCGTATATGACCCGTGGGTGAAGACCTCAGTTTGGAAGGACAGAATCAGGGTTCCCACTGCTCCAGAGACTCGTTCTCTGAACTCTTGTGAAGTCAGGAAAAGGTTTAGGAGGGGGAAGTACAGGCTTTTCTTCTGACTCATTTCTTCTGCCATGTTCAGAGTCCGAGTGCCCTCCGATGGGTCCGTGTACCTGTCTCGGCTCGGCTGTTGTTAGGATGCCCATGAGCCAGTTAGGCTGAGATCTCCCAGCTTTTGCCCCCAGTAGTGACTGCCTGCTATGGTCCAGCCAGGGAATCGCAGCGAGGATGCACACAGGCCCTAAAAACTCGCCATCGGCTTCCCACAGAGAGCGACTTGGGGACCAGCTTCACGCTGGGGTCGGAGCACCGTTCGCTCTTGGCAAAGTCCCTCCCCCCCAAGCCCGGTTCCAGACAAAGGCTGTATGATGCCACGTGGCATCCTCCGAGCCAGGAAAGCTTCCAAGAAGCAGAGCTGATGTGAACCTTCTCTATTCCACTTATGACACAGAATGAGAGCTATAATTCTTTAGGATTAAATGGCTTTTTTTTTTTTTTTTTCAAAAGGCTAAGTCACCTGAGGGCGCTGGTTGAATGAATATTCTAGTGACTACATTAGACCCACAAGCAGCACTGGGCTTCCTACTGGAAGAAGAGGGCTTGTCACAGTCCCACCAGTTACCTTGAGGCCAGACACTTGGGTTTTTCTCCCCTTTCTCCAACGCTCTAGCTGCAGTGCGGGGAAAAGGTTTAGGAGCGGAAGCACGGCTCACACCACAGCCCGGCACCAAACCACCCATCAGAGGAGTCAGTCCGGAGTGCTACTTAGAGGAACTTTCTGAGGTTCCCGAGGACTAGGACAGCCCTCTGAGGCCCTGCTCACTGCCCTCATCTCTCTGCTGCCCTGGAACCTGGGCCCTGACCTCTACCTACCTCATGCTCACTGGCTGGGCCCACCAACCAAACTGATGAGAGAAAGATTAACAGGAGGAAGAAATCTTCTGATTGTGTGCCTAGGCACAGGAGTTCACAAAGAAAACTGTGCGTCCAGGAGGCGGCCAGATAAATGAGGCTTACCGACCGTCTTAGGCTCAACAAAGGAAAAGAGAGCTGGGCTCCGCAGACGGGCAGGCAAGTTACAGGAAGGTATAGTGAGAAAAGGACAGTTGACTACGGTGGTTTAGGAGAGTTTGTCAGGCAGGTTGAAGTCCAAGATTTCTCCGGTAATAAGAGTTAGTGAGTCCTCTTCTAATTGCAAGGCGGGGAGCTCTCTTTACGAAGAGAGATTTCCTTTGTGAATTTCCTTCTGTTTTCCTGCATCTGCTGGTTCTCCCTGGCCTCCAGCTCATTTGAGGGTGGTGTATTCCCACTCCCAACACTAGGCTAGAAATTTCCATAGCCAGGGTCCTCTTTCAGGCACCCAGGGCTCCCTGGTTCTTCTTGGGGTTTCTAGAGAGGGGACAACAGAGGCACTGGCCCATAAAAGCAGGAAGCCTGAGCCCAGGCCTAGACTTTCCTGCTCCTGGAAAAGTCAGGAGAACTCCCTCCACCTCAGTATCACCTGGAGGGCATCCATCCTGCCCGGCTCTCAGCACCGCCGAGGACCGAAGGCCAGACCAGACAGGAGCGACGTGTGTGAACCGTGAAGAGCCCTATTCATGTACAGTCTGCTTATCTGATATTCTCAGAAGAAATGCTGGCTTTCTCCTAATCCAATTTGAGATGAAGTTTCTTTCAGCAGCTGCTAATGAGCCTACTCAGGCACGGGCAAGTATTTTTCAAATGGTTCATGCCAGTGGAATCTTATACAGCTTCTTCGTTCATGAAACAAATGAAAGCAAAGCTGTAAGAATGAACAGGAGGAAGTCAGCTAGAGGCCCCTCCCATCCGCTTATGCCTCAGACTGGCGACAACAGCCATGGCCACCAGGGCTCCCAGGAACCAGAGAGGAAGGTCTAGATCAGATGGTACCCAAGGCTTGTTCTTGAGAGGCAGGAGCAGAAGCCAGACCCCTGTCTTTCTGGAAGTTCCTTAGGAAGGATGTCAGGAGGAAAGAAAATGCTCAACAGACCATTTATTGGACCACGCGGTTCAAATCAGAGGACAGGTAAGGGGTGTCATCAGTGGAGGGGACGCCAAAAAGTACAGGAGCCTGAGATGAGGCTGGCGGTTTGGGCCCAGGTCACAAAGGTCCCTGTTTCGAGATTTCCCTTTGAGTCCTATCATGCTCAGCCTTTCATCACACATGCTGCAAGTAAAAACTACCATTCAAACTCTGCTCAAGCCACCCATGTGGAGATGGGTGGGAGGGAAACTAAGCGAAATTTCTACACGTTCGTTTTTCCTAACCAGGGCCAATGGAGCAGCATTTTGGCCCTGGAGCTGCCGGTCACCAGGCCAGTTTAAAGGTCTCGGAGGTAGAAGATGCACCTTCCCAACCGAGATGCCGACATCAGGAAGGGAGGTCAGCCTGGAAAAGAACCTGGAGCTACCCTGACCTTGGCCTCAATCGGGAGACAAATCCTAGAAATACGACCATAGGAGTTCCCATCATGACTCAGTGGTAACAAACCCAAACAGTATCCATGAGGATGCAGATTTGATCCCTGGCCTTGCTTGGGGGGTTAAGGATCCAGCGTTGCCGTGAGCTGCAGTGCACGTTGCAGACACGGCTCAGATCTAGCGTTGCTGGGGCTGTGGCGTAGGCCTGTAGCTACAGCTCCGATTCAACCCCTAGCCTGCAAATTTCCATATACCACACATGTGGCCCTAATAAAAAAAAAAAAAGACTAAAAACAGGATCACAGATCCTGGCCTCATTTAACTGGTGAAGACCAGCTCACACAAAGTGACACTGTGGCTCTTGGAAAAATAAGCTCAAAACAACTGTTTATTTCCTCAGCTGCATCAGTGAAGACTGCCAGCTATCCAGCGCAGAGTCCAGGAAGATTACGCTGGGGAAAATGTCAGGACAGCTCAGGTAAGCAGGCACTACTGTACTATAATACAGCCCGCAAACAACGTGTCCAGAACCCTAACAAGGGACTTGCATTCTGTCTACACTGCAGCAGGTGTTACTCTTCATTTTGACAAATGATGAAACACTGGCTCAGAAAGAGTCCGTGGAACAAGCCAAGCGCCACTTGGCAAGAAGCCAGCCAACCAGGAGCGATGATACGTGTGTAGTCGGGATTTTATACAAGAGGAAACAGGCCCCAGGAGAACTGTGACTTGCTTAGGATGACACGGCTAGGATGTGGCCGAACTGGGACTAGGTACCCACTTTCCCAGTTCCTCGTCCTAAAGTTTTCTACCTCCTATGTAAGAGAAGTGCTAAAAACCCGCAAGGCAAGTGATGATTATTAAGGATGTTTCGGCCACAATTTTTGTTGTTTTCCTTACCATTTTTTGACTAAAGTTCAGAATTTTTTTTTCAGGGTTGTACCTGCTGCACATGAAAATTCCTAGGCTGGGGGTTGAATTGGAGCTGCAGCTGGTGGCCTAAACCCCAACCAGAGCAAAGCCAGATCCTCAACTCACTGAGTGAGGTCAGGGATTGAACCCACGCGCTCATGGATACTAGTCAGGTTCATAACCCACTGAGCCACAACGGGAACTCCCTAAACGTCAGAGAATTTAACTGAGGTTTAAACAAAGGAGGAATTGGTCCCAAACAAATACTCATTTTTCTTATTTTGTTGAAATTCTTCCAGTAGATTCTGCCTGCAGTGCAATTCGGTCCTCTGCGCTTCAGTTTAAAAGCAAACACGATGAAACTAGAACACACCCTCACAACATCCAAAAAATAAACTCAAAATGGCTTAAAGACTTAAACATAAGACAAGACATCGTAAAACTCCTAGAAGAGGAGCTCCTATCATGGCACAGCGGAAACAAATCCGACTAGGAACCATAAGGTTGTGGGTTCGATCCCTGTCCTCCCTCAGTGGGTTAAGGATCTGGCGTTGCCCTGAGCTGCGGTGTAGGTTGCAGATAAGGCTTGAATCCTATGGTTGTTGTGGCTGTGGCGTAGGCCGGCAGCTGTAGCTCCTATTGGACCCCTAGCCTGGGAACCTCTATATGCCACAGGCGGGGCCCTAAAAAAACCTCCCAGAAGAGAACATAGGCAGGACATGCCCTGATAGGGCATGTGGTCATCATCACATCTGTAATCACATGGCCTTGTTTTCTCCATGAACCAGCTCTGAAACAGAGGGATTACTACCCCTGCTTTGCAGAGGAAGAAACTGAAGCAACAAGAGTCAGAGCTGGACCTTGACCGTTCATAACCCGTTAGAACCCAAGGTTCCCCCAAGTCAGTGCCAAGAGCTGGGCCCCCCAGCCCCCTCGGAGCCCACAGGCCCTCTCCCTCCTTGCCCTCCCCACCTCCTGACCCTGTCTCCCGGGCGCTGTATCTCAGGCTGTACACACAAGTCACTCAGAGCCATAACCTGGATTCCAGGCCTTCAAGTTAAGCTGCAATTATGCCTGTGAAATCATGACTATATTATGCTTGGCAGAGAGGTAGTCCAGCGGGACTCAGGCCACAGCCCACCCCCGCCCTCCCAACACAGTTTAAGCATTTTTATTAGTTGCCAACAATGAAAAATTGTGATTCCACAGAGAACGCCTAAATGTCCACATTCTGTTGACAAATCAGAAGGTCCGGCCTTATCAGAGTTCAGAGATCTGCTTTCCCACTGACCTCTTGTCCAGGCCGTCCACTCTCAGTCACATTGTCACAGCCTCAGATGCCCTTGTTTTCATCCCCTCCAGCTCTCCCTTCAGACACCTCCCAAGAAATTTTACTCCAGTGTCTTTGCCACAAGAATCTTCTCAAAAATATCAGCTTTATCAGGTCACACCCTTGCTCTAAACTTCTAATTGTTTCTCTACAACTTCATGTCTAAACTTCTTACTGAGGTATTCCAACCCTCCATGGTCCAGACTCTTAGCTACCTTTCCAGACTCAGTTCTTTTTATTTTCTTCAAAGCCATCTTAAACTATAGTCGGATCTAGTGAGGAAGACAGACAATGAACAGAGAAACAAATAAAAAAGATTGCAGATGAGCTATGAAAGACTTGAACAGGGCAGTGTGATAAATGGTGGCTGTGGGCACCCTGACGTGGAGCCACCTGGGAAGGCTTCTCAGAGGAGGTGGCCTTTGAGCTGAAACTTGAGTTATCTAATGAGTGATCCCAAAGAACTTTAAATACAGATCTTCATCCATCCTTCATCATGAAGGAGTCCAGTCCGTCACATCTTCCTGTCCCCATGATCCTTGTAATGCAACTTTGTTGCCCGCCCAAGAGTTAGAGCCTATTTCCCTATTCCCTGAATCTGGACTGGCCTTGGGGCCTCTGGACAACATTCCGCTTTGGCCAACAGAATGCAAAGAACACTCTTTTTCGATACAAATGCTTAGGCACCTTTGTTGAAAATCAGTTGTGTGTGTCTATTTTGGGCTCTGCTCTGTTCCACTGATCTATATGTTTACCCATCACCGAGACAACAACCCTATCTTGTTTGCTCTGGCTTTATAATAAGTCTTGAGAACAGGTAGAGGAAGTCTCTCAACTTTGTTCTTTTACAATATTGTTTTGATTCCCTGTCATTTGCATTTCCACATAAACTTTAGCATCAGCTCATCAATTCTTACAAAAAATGCCTGGTAGGATTTTGACTGGGACCAAGCTGATCAGTTTGGGAAAACTGTCATCTCCACAACATCGGGTATCATAATCCATGACTATGGCGTACCACTCCTATTGAGGGCTTCTTTCATTCTGTTATTGCAGATGTCTTCCACTGGATATGTTTGGCTAAATTTATTCCTGAATTGTTGGCTACATTGTAATTACTAAAAATTTCATTTTCTAACTGTTTGCTGCCAATATATTAAAATATAATTGATTTTGTTTGGCCTTAGCTGCTTACGTCTCATGCGCATTTTCACTCTTCAGCCAGAGACATTTTGGAGAATATGGAGAATCTGGGGCTAGCTTTCTCCTGCCCAAGACTCCACTGTCGCCAGTGGCCACAGTAGCCTCCCAGAACCAAACTCTGGTTCCCGCCAGAGATATAGTAGGATTTCTACTAGAGCTTTAGCTACTGCTCATTTCACCATGTCTACACCCTGCCTTCAAGCTAAAGCCATATTACTCAGTGTTGAGTCCTTTCTTTCAAGTTTTTACCCTCTCCAAAATCCTCTCACTTTGCCTACTTTCCAGAGCCTTCAGGTCCTAGTTTTATATTTTCTCCAAAGTTTGTAGTTGTTCTCTGTGGGGGAATCAGACTGCTAAAAGCCTACTGTGTCACCCCAGAAGTCGAAATCCTCATTGATTTAACACCTCTGATGGGACAAAAAATTTTTAAAGCAACATCCAAAAAAAACAGAATGAAAATAACATGTGTTGGCAAGGATGTTGAGAAATTGGAACACTTGCACTTTGCTGGTAGGAATGTAAAATGGTACAGCCACTACAGAAAAGAGTCTGGCAGTTCCTCCAAAAGTTAAGCATAGAATTACCATATGATCCAGCAATTCTGGGCATACACCCAAGAGAATCAAAAGCAGAAACCCAAGGAAATGCCTGTGCACCAATATTCAAAGCAGCATTATTCACAACAGCCAATAGTCGGAAATAACAGTGTCCATCAACAGAGAGAGGGATAAACAAAATGTGGTCAATACACAATGGAATATTTTTTCAGCCATAAAAAGGAAGGAATTTCTGGTACATGCTGTTTGCTTGAGCTGTCATAACAGAGTGCCACAGACTGGATGGCTTCAACATCAGAAATTTATTTTCCTAAGTTCTGGAGGCAGAAGTCCAAAATTAAGGTGTCAGTAAGGTTGGTTTTTTTCTGAGGGCTGTGAGACTGGTCATCTTCTCCTCCTGTCTTTCCATGGTCTTCCTTCTATACACATCTGGGACCAAATTTCCTCTTCTGATAAGGACACCCGTCATACTGGATTAGGGCCCAACCATATGACCTCATTTCAACTGAATTACCCCTGTAAAGACCCACTCTCCTAATATGGTTATGTTCTGAGGTACTGAGGGTCAGGACTTCAACATATGAATTGTAGCAGTTTGGGGGCTTGGAGCAGGGACACAAAATTCATCTCTAGCCTAGTATGCAACAGCATGGATGAATCTTGAAAATACTGAGTAAACAAGCCAGACACAAAAGGACAAAGATTGTGTGGGGTCCTTTATATGAGGAATCCCGAATCATCAACTTCATAGAAACAAGACAGTAGAATAGAGATTAATAGGGGCCAGAGGAGGGGTACAATGGAGAGTTAGTGTGGAATGGTTTTGTTTGGGATGATGAAAAAGATCTGGAAATGGATAGTGGTAACAGGTGCATAACACTGTGGCAGTACTTAATGTCAGTGAGTTGTACATTTAAAAACTGTTAAAATAGTAAATTTTGTTGTACGTATTTTGTACCACAATAAAAAAGAATACTTCTATTTTAAAAAAATCTGTAAGAAGAAATTATCACCTGCAGTTCCTTCTCATTCACATCTGAAAATTGATATCATAGTATTAGACAGTATTTCTATTTTTGTTTGTTTCCTGAGAAGAAGTTTTAAATTTCTATTATTTTTCCCTTTGAATTATGTAACTCAATGCAGTGACACAAACCTATTTTAAACAGGAGATAGGTTATTCAAGGCAAAATGAGAAAGAAAAAAACAGTTTCTGAACAAGTCTTCTAAAAATGAAGTCTGGTCTTCTGTTTGAACAGCGGGTCATCAATAACCCAGGCATTTAATTCAAATAGTTTACTTAAACTTTTCCAGGGGGTCAGCTGAGTGTCCTTTCACCCCAGTAAGATACATCTACAGATGAATGGATTAAGAAGATGTGTTACATATACACAATGGAATACTACTCAGCCATAAAAAAGAACAAAATAATGCCATTTGCAGCAACATGGATGGAACTAGAGACTCTCATACTAAGTGAAATAAGTCAGAAAGAGAAAGACAAATACCGTATGATATCATTTATATCTGGAATCTAGTATATGGCACAAATGAACCTTTCCACAGAAAAGAAAATCATGGACTTGAAGAGTAGACTTGTGCTTGTCAAGGCGGGGAGGATGGAGCAGGATGAATTAGGAATGTGGGGTTAATAAATGCAGATTATTGTCTTTGGAATGGATAAGCAATGAGGAGCTGCTGTGTAGCACTGGGAAGTATATCTAGTCACTTATGATGGAGCATGATAATGTGAGAAAAAAGAATGTATGCATGTAGTATGTGTAACTGGGTTACCATGCTGTACAGTAGAAAATTGACAGAACAATGTAAACCAGCTATAATCAAAAAAATAAAAATAGTTATATAAAAATTAAAAAAAAAAAAAGATACCATCTTTGGGGCCGGAGACTCAGAAGAATGACTTCTCTGTGTGTCAAATGGCATCGTTACCCACTTAGAACACAAAATGCCATGGTCTTGTGAGTTTAACAAATGAAGATAAATGATCGGTGTGGTGGGCACAAGGCATTTCAGACTCTCTTCACTTAATACTTAAAACGACCTTGAGATAATTAACAATCCCCAGTGAACAGATGAGGAACCTGAGACTTTTAGGAATTCCTTTAGGAATCTGCACGTAGCCCTGGAAAGTCTACATAGATTGTAAATTGTAAATTATCTAGGGAAAATGTTTATCCTTTTATCTGGTGGTTACAAAATAACTGCCTCTTCTCTCCACTGGTAAAATAAGAGGGGATGAGATGACAGATATATATACATATATATCTTATATATAATATGCTTGTGTTACAAATCTGAAATACTTGCTTTATCACCTTATAAACTGTATAACTTTAGGCAAGTTACCTCACTTCCTTGTACTTTAGTTTTCTCAACTATAAAATGGAGATAATAACGGAACTTGTCTGGAACATAGTAATCACTCAATAAACATTAGCTAGTATTATTTTTTTGTTTGCTTTTTTTTTTTTTTAGGGCCTCACCCGCGGCACATGGAGGTTCCCAGGCTAGGGGTCGAATCGGAGCTACAGCTGCTGGCCCACGCCACAGTCACAGCAACGCCAGATCCTTAACCCACTGAGCAAGGCCAGGGATCGAACCCGCAACCTCATGGTTCCTAGTCAAATTCGTTAACTGCTGTGCCACGACGGGAACTCCCAGCCAGCATTATTATTGTAAAGGTGGTTATTCTTATGTTCTCATCCGTATGCCAGGGGCTTTAACCATATTATTTTCTATTTTATATCTGCAGATAGACATCTATTAATATTCATCTACATTACCTCACTCATCTCAGCAACTCTGCAGAAGAATATATTCTCTCATCCCTACCTTATTGGAGGGGAAATTGAGGTTATGAAACATTAAGTAACTTCCCCAAATCTGCAGTTTCTTGGTTTAGAGGTTCAGGGTTTAGAAAAAGAAAAGAACTCCCTTGGGGGAGTTCCCACTGTGGCTCAGCAGTAATGAAACCGACTAGTATCCATGAGGACACAGGTTTAATCAATGGCCTCACTCAGTGGGTTAGGGATCCAGTGCTGCCATGAGCTGTAGTATAGGTCACAGATATGGCTCGGATCCCACGTGGCTGTGGCTGTGGCTGTGGCTGTGTCATGGGCTGGCAGTTATAGCTCAGATTTGACCCCTAGCCTAGGGACTTCCATATGCCCCAGATGTGGCCCTAAAAAGATAAAAAAAAAAAGGAAAGAAAAAAGTAAAAGCTGTGACTCTGAAGATCTGGTTCCCACAGCAGTACGTGATTGTTAACTCTGCCTTCCCCAGCCTCTGTGTCCCTCATCCGGAAGATGGGAGTGACAGATCACTGCCCCAGCCACACATGTGCCATGGACACCAGCTGGGATGGAGGCCATGAGATACTTCATCACCAGGAAAGAGCTCTCAAGCATCCTGGGGGGGAAGGCACATCTGCTCTGCTCCTGGCTGTGCCCCTAATTCCTAGCCCTATGGACGTGACACAATAGGTACCCAATTTAAAGACGCTGGATGAATGGGCAAATTAATTGTTTTGCTCAGAGTAGAAGGCTCCTGAATAATTCCCCAAATCTCAGCAATCCTTTGGGCCTCAGAATAGGAGCCTGCAAGGATGAGCACAGTATATGTCCCAGGTCTAGGTGTGATTCCAAAGAGGGAAAACAGATCCTGAGTTTGGGGGTAAGTGGGACATATTTATTATCTTTATGCTGACAGCAGCTGCACCAGTGGAAGGAAGGTTGGTATCTTTGCAAAGGCCATGGTGCTTGTCTCCCGCCTGCCCACCAGGCCTTGTCCACAGGAAGGGTGGAGCCCATAAAGTGCCTCACAAACTGAAGTTTACAAAGAGTATGTGACATATACACAATGGAATACTACTCGACAATAAAAAAAAAAAAGATATAATGCTATTTGCCACAACATGGATGCAACTAGAGATTCTCACACTACATGAAGAAGTCAGAAAGAGAAAGACAAATACCATATGATATCACTTATACGTGGAATCTAAAATATGGCACACATGATCCTATTCACAAAACAGAAACACAGACATGGAGAGCAGACTTGTGGTTGCCAAGGGGGAGAGGGAGGGAGCAGGATGGATTAGGAGTTTGGGGTTGGTGGATGCAAACTATTACATTTAGAATGTATAAGAAATGAGGTCCTGCAATATAACACAAGAAACCATATCAGTCTTTGGGATAGAACACGAAAGATAATATGAGAAAAAGAATGTATATTATATGTATGACTGGGTCACTACGCTGTATAGCAGAAATTGACACACCACTGGAAATCAACTATACTGAATTTAAAAAAAAATAAATGCCAATTTCATTCATGACCTTCTTTTTGCAATTTAGAGTCCAGCCACCCTTTTGAAACCCACAATCGGGTCATATAGAAAAGCATTCAAAGTCCCTAGAGGGCTGCCCTGTGGCCATCTATGCATTTAACTTGGCTTTTTCCTACTCTGCTCAGCAGAGAGAAATTTTCACTAGTTTTCTACTGTGTTTTGGAAGATGCATTTATCTGACAATGAATCATGCCTGGAGAAATGAATGAAAGCCTCCAGAGGCAACCATTTATTGTTTGCAGATAAAGCTGCGAAAGGAAGTAATTAAGCCTTTTATTTTTAATTTAGGTTGGATTTTGAAATGCTCTATCACCCAGAGCCCAAAGGAATCTGCTTTCAATGTCCTGAGGACTTGAGTAGCTAGACCAGAAGAGAAAGGAGCTGGGAGTCGAAGAAGAGGCAGACTGCCCACCAGGTACAAGTGCAGAGGTCCTGGGGCTCGCCGAGAGCCCCTGCCCACAGAAGCATGACTCCCCTGGCCACAGAGATCATTGCTCACAATATTAGTGTACCCATGCATCACAGCACACAGTCTCCTCTGCAAGTTCAGACTCACATTAAATGTCTGAGCTGCAAGATGCATGACCCTTTGGGCCTCAGCCTTGCTATCTGTAAATGAGAATAATAAGGCTTGCTCATGTCAGAGTTGTTCTAAAAAGCCCAATGTCATGATGAGTGACACAGCAACTTTATAAATGGAGACATGCTTCTCCAAGTTTGGGCAGCTTCTAACCGTCTTATGTCTCCCCACCCCTCCTCCAAAGAAATGATGAGCTCTTTGGACCAAGCCCGTGGCTTATCCAATGGTGAGACGCAGCTCAAAGTGAACAGGCTTTGAAATGAGACTTACCTGGGCTTCAGTTCTACTGCTGCCATAGGCTGGTCATGTCACCATGGGCACATTTCTTAATCTGAGACTCTCTGCTGGATATGAGGGTCGTCATGTTTTCCTCCTAGGGGGTTGGGAGGATAAAATGAAATCAGAGATTAAGTGTCTAACACTGAGTAGACATTCCCATGATATTCATTCTCTTCTTTTTCTTCTAATACGCTTGTTCATACAACCTCACAGTCATCAGGCATGGCCTTTGCACTCGGTGTGGGGCAAATTAAAGTTTGCTCAATAGATAATTGGTACTCAGTCAACACTTGTCATGTACCAAGAATCCTTACCCAAATTGCACCCCAGGCCCCACCCTAATCTCCCTTTGTGGGAAGCTCAGAACTAACAGAAGTGATATCCTTTCATCACCCTGTTAACAGAAGGGGCTAGACTTCACTGATTTGATATGGAATCATCATCGTCATCAACACCATCACTTATGCAGCTGTAACTCCATGGCAGGCACTTCCTAAGAGCTCCACAGATACTCGTGCATTGATTCCTCAAGGTAACCCTCTGGTTGCAGGTGCCACTATTAGCCCCATTTTACCTGTGAAGCAAGTAAGGCCCAGAAGCCTTAAAGTAGGTCTCCAAGCATATGAAAGATAAAATAAATCAAGTCCCAGGACCATGACTAGAATTCCCAATTACATAATTTTATTTATTTATTTATTTATTTATTTATTTATTTATTGTCTTTTTAGGACTGCACCCAAGGCATATGGAGGTTCCCAGGCTAGGGGCTGAACTGGAGCTGTAGGCGCAGGCCTACGCCACCACAGCAACCCCAGATCCAAGTTGCATCTGCAACCTATGCCGTAGCTTGCGATGCCAGATCCTTTAACCCACTGTGCAAGGCCAGGGATCAAACTTGAATAGTCATGGATACTTGTCGGGTTCTTAACCTGCTGAGCCATGACAGGAACTCCCCAATTACATAATTTTATATACGCACATATCCATGTAAATTCACAAACTACGATGACTTGAAGCCAACTACAAAGTTAGAGGGCACTGCTCCAAGACCACTTTCACTTCTGAGGCCAACAGCAAAATTGGGGGCGGGGTGGGGGGGGAGTCCTGAAACCCTCCAAGTTCAATAATTTGCTAGAAGAGCCCACAGAACTCATGAAAACTCTTAGACTCACAGTTATGGTTTATAACTGGGAAAAGATACAGACTAAAATGAGCCAAGAGAGAAGAAGCACATGGGGCATAGTCCAGGAGAAGTGCCAAACGTGGAGCTTCCACTGCCTTCTTCCCACGGGGTCATGGACAGGTGACTCTCCTGACACTGGTGTATGACAATATGCACAAAGTGTCACCAACAAGTGCACCCAAGCCTCAGAGTTCAGAATGTTCACTGTGATGCCATGACACAGGCACAGTTGATTGATTGCCCCATGGCTGGTCTAATCTGCAGATCAGCTGGTACCGCGTGACCCAAAGTCCTAACCCTAAATCACCTTGTTGGTCTTCCTGGCATGACCATCCCCACCCTAAATCACACAGTGACTATCTGGCTGACCCAGGCCTCCGGGCAAAGAGAGATGCCTCCCAGGAGCCCAGGGCAAAGAACAGACCTCCTTTGGGGATAAGGTTAAATTCTTCACTACACGCACACACATATATTTGCACTTGTTCTTACACAGATATGGATGTAAATGCACAGAGGAAAGACGAGAAGGAACCGTAACCAAACTGCCAAGAATCATAACAGAATGAAGTGTAAGGTAAATATTTCACTCCACATTTTCTCTCTATATTTCCCCATTTTTAAAATCTTTTCCGGTGAGAATATATTTACATATGACTTATAAGAAAAATTACCTTTGAAAAAGAGAAAGGAAAACAAAGTCTATTGTGGCTGCCAGGCCAGCGGTCCAGGCGCCAGGTCTGAACTGCCTTCTCATCCTATAAATAGGAAGAAATCTGCTGACTTGACCTGGGGTGGAATGGGATGGCTGACCCAGTCACGGAATTTGGGTTGGGAAAGGCTAATGAAATGGCACATGGTAGGGACCTGAGGGAAAGCAAAGGGGGGAGATGAATCTAGGGGAGAAATGGCCCTCAGATAAAGGTCTGCTTGACCTGCAACAAGCTGGCAGCCAGGCCAGGCTGAGTCCTAGGAGGAGGCAAGTGGGGACAGTGGCCAGAATGGAGAACATGGAACTCAGATATTGGCCTTGAAAATGGGGGAGGGGAGGGGAAGGTCAGAGGAGCAGGAGGAACTTTCTCCACTTTGAATCTCCTCACCCCAAACCCTAGCCAGGAGCCCAGGACAAGTTAGTGGCAAAGCCTCGAGTCCCAACTACGTGGCACTCTCTATTACCCTGTCCTTAATGTGCAAAAGCCCTTCCAGCCAAGCACCCCCAGGGCTCTCTCATTTCACCCCACCTTCACAGCACAGGGCAGGCCCCAGCCAACCTGTCGTCATCATTGTCATCAACCCCTGCTCTGTGGTACCCAGCTGTCCCAAAGGCAAGGCCTGCAAAAACTTTCTAATAAAACCTAACAGCAAAGAAAGGCCAATTTACAGAGAAACACAAATAAGAAATTATTTTAAAATGGTAATTCAAGCACCCTATGGAATCTATATCATTCATGTTCTCCAACATTTTTTTCAGCTATAATGCAAAAATAAAACTAACTAAATAAATAAATAAATAAATAAATAAATAAATAAAATAAAAGTCAGAGATTTTTCAAAAGAGCTCAGAGGCGTAATAGTGAAGTTATAAATACAACATTTGCTGTATACCAGCTACTGCACTAACTCAATCGATCCTCACAACACTGAAAAGTACTTCCCCCCATTTTACAGATGTGGAAAACTGAGTCTCAGAGAAGCTAAGAGACTCAAGGGCACACAGACAGTGAGAGGAGGAGCCACCACACAAACCCAAGAATGTTGTGAGAATCTATACTCTTTCCAGAAGGTCCTAAGAGCTCCTGGCTCTCCCAAGCTCCCAGCCCACAAAGGGTCTCGGTTCCAGTTTTTCACACTAACCTGTGGCTTATTGGGCTTTGTCCCCTGACAGCATCATGAATCTCAAAATGACCTGGGCTGACTTTAAGGTCACCTATTACAAAGACACATCTTCCAAACCGAAAAACCAGCCCAAAGTCTAACAGATAAATTTTTTTTTATTTTTTTTCTCTTAATGGATTTTATTTCAATTATAGGTGTGCATAAATCATCACAAGTCAATTTTAGAGATTTTGTATCCCAAACCCCCAGTGCTAACAGATAAATTTTACTGTGGAAGTTAATCTGGAAAGGTGTTGTTTAGACGCGAAAGTATGGTCTTCCCAAGGAGAGTTCAATGGTTTACAAAGACCATGAGGCGCAACCTTGGGCACTGGGATTACCCAGAAACCCCGTGTTCCCATAGGACCCTGCGTGCGCTTTGGGCCCGCCTCTCACGAAGTGTGGATGCTGGTGACTGACAGGCGTCTCGCCCAATGGCCTTCAATCTAGAGGAGGGCGGCATGGGGGCCACGGTGAGTACGGACACAGACTGTGCTAACGGAGGTGGGGGCGGCAGGGAATGAAGAACAAGAGGAAAAGGCAAGGCAGTCAGGGAAAGCAGAAAAGAAGGGAAGGAAGAAGAAAAATAAACCAGAGAAACTGAAACCTAGAGTCTCCTTAGTTATAAAACCACTGAGTCCAAGCCCTGGAAAAGGTAGGTAGGAGGGTCCCTCTCCCTGCATCTGTCACCCCAGACCCAGCCCTTCCTGGTGACCTCAGCCAGGAGCCAGGGCCTCCAGCTCCTGCTGATCAGCCCCCAGGCCCCACACAGGCAGACCCTGCCTGGCCTCGCCTCCCTCCGGGGCGCCTGGAGACCTGGTCCTCCAAACAGGTGCCGTGGATTCACAGGAACTTAGGTAACCATGCACAGGATACCGCTGACCCCCCAACTGCTTTGACACTACAACACGGAATGATGGCTTCACCGGTTCGGAAAGGGACACCCATGCCCAGTCCCACGGGTCAGGTTTCTCAGTGACTGGGCGAGCACACAGCTGAGAGGGGGCTGCCAACATCGAATGAAAGAATTCGGACCCAAAGCATCCAGACAGCCTGGAGCAATAGCGTGAACCCAACAAGGTGCAATTTTGACAGATGGTTGGGAGCCCTGCACTCGGGCCCCCGGAATGCAACTATGTAAATCCCCACAGGGGTGGCATAGCCTGACAGCAGCACATGTGAGAAAGACACAGGGGATGTGTTATGTGTCAAGAGTCGGGGCGTCTCCAAGCAGGGCTGTGCCAGTAGCTTGTGAGGGTCAGAATAAGGGGATTGCTGGGTCCTCTCTGCTCAGATCAGTGCTTCCCCAGCCCTCCCTTCAGAAGGAGTGAAGAGCTGGTATCCATTCAGGGAAAAATGAAGGGACAGTGGGGTGGACAGAAGTCATGCCATATGAGCAATGGCTGAAAGAACTATGTCTAGCTTGGAGAAGCTGCTTAGGGGGACAGGAGAGCAGCTTTCCAATATCTGAATGGTTGTGACAAGGAAGAGGAATTTTGGCGGGTTCCATGTGGCTTCACAGGGTGAAATGAGGGCAATAGAAGTGGCATCAAGACTGGGTGGTACAGAAGCCAGGTTGGTGCTCTCTAGCAGTTAACATTGTCTCCAGAGGGTATGAGCTCCCCATCATAGGAAGTAATCAAGTACCAACAGAGTGACCACCTCTTAGGGGTGCCAGGAAAGGTACTGGCCGGCCAAGATGACCTCTGTGGGTCCTTTCATCTCCAAGTTGAGTGTTTCCTAGGAGACCTCAGGAGGGAAGACCTATCTCTGGAGCTGAGTGTCTCCTCAGACCTTTTCCTTAAATTCTCTAGCTAAAGGCAGGAGCCAAGCACTTTCAACAGCTGCCATCCTACTGATTCCTTTTCCTAAATTAGGCTCCCTGGGGCCTCTCACCGGCTGGAGCACAGAGACAAGAGTCCTACACGGTCCAGAAAGTAATTGAGGCCATGATGTCATCACTCAGCTCGTCCCAAGAACACTGAAGCCCAGGGGCCAGGCCCATGGTTGCTCAAATTACCATTCTTGCAGCAGATTTTGGCCTTTTGTCCCTGAGGGCCCAGGCCTCTATAAGGCGACACATGCCAAACGGCGACCAAAATAGAGCTGAGCCCTGGGATGCAGGCTGCCACCCAGGAAGGGGACGTGCAGTCAAGGACACTGGGGAAGTGGCCTCCGATGTCCCTGCCCCCACTGCTGGCTGCAGTTGTTTTCTCCTCCATCAGCCAAGCTAAGTCAGGGGTGAGACGTACCCCCCAACTAGGAGTGAGAAGAGAGACATCCTGGGGCGGGTGGGGCTGGTGAGCCCTGGGCCTCTGATCCGTTCGCCCAGTGGATGAGCGAGCGCGCAGTATGTGCCGGGCGTTCTGCTATAGTAACTCGATTCTAATGGTGGGGAAAGGAAAGGACTAATAGGAAAAAACATTCTGTCTTGCCAGATTTGAGTAAATCAGAGCCCATAGGGGTTACAGGAATAGGCCAGGGTCACAGAGCAGTAGCAAAGCCTCCGTCAACTCTTACACAGAAATGTTAGCCCCACTAGCCCAGAAGCATCAAGGAGGCCCTTCTACCATCCAGTCTGCTGACTCATCTCTGGATCCTCTTTTTTTCAGGGAATCAGAATTAGGTGGGAATCAAAATTCCTAATTAGGTAGAAAAGGTACAATCTCTGAATGCCTGAAGGAGGTGGGTTTGAACCCCTTAAAGCAGACAACCCCCAGAAGAGCCTGGGGTTCCAAAGACAAATTTATCTCCTTCCCAAATTCCTGTCCTGGGATGATGATCAACCTGAGGGACAAGAGAAGAAGGACGGGGACAGGTGAAGGCAGGAGGAAGAAGCAGCAACATGAAGATGGGTGGACCACAATCGCATCCTCATTCAGGCAAACCAACTTTACAGAAACAGGTTTGTCCAGCAGCAACTGCATGGGATCCTGCCTAATACATTCAGAGGTTATGTGTGGTTGAAGTTAACACAACTTTAGGATTTCCTTCCAAGTAACCTAATGGGATTAATAGAAGTGGGGGAGGAGGTAAGAGATAAAATGAGACTGGTCCTGAGTTAATAACTGCTGAGACCGGAGGCTGGTTCATTATACTTAGCATCCTCTGTACTCTTGCATATGTTTGAAATTTCCTCTCATTAAAGATTTAAAAAGGAGATGTGGCCAGTATTTTGAGCATCACTGCTAATGTCACAGCCCAGAAAGAGAATTTGTCAAGGATGCAAATATTTTGCAAAGGTCAATGTTGGGGTCTGTGATTATGTTAGTGTTCATTAGTCTTTCTGGAAGGCATGTGAGCAAACTGCTACTGAGCAGAGCAGGAATTTTAAAAAGCACACTCATTAAAGACATAGCCAAAGAGTTGTTCATCCTCACTTCTCTTTTCCTGGAGACCTATGAGCTGGTTTCAGCCTCTTTCATGGGAAGGGAGTATCTTTGAAGACGCTCCCACAAGACGTAGGGGGTTCTGGTCTCCTTAATTGCTTCATGGTGGTCCCTGGGCTGGGCCATTGTGCTTTGGTTCCAGTGATGTCACCAGCGAGCCTGCTCTGCAGATGCCAATGACTCCTCCAGAGGGGCTGGCCCATCCAAACCCAGTTGCTCAGATGCCTTCTCTAAATAGAAGGCTTGTGTGATGACGCCTCCCTTCTGCCTGCCTGAGGAAGCCAGGCTGACAGCCACGCTGATTAACCCGGAGCTAATTTTTACCTGCGGCCACCTGTCAATGTCAATTTCCATGGGTCCTGAATAATGCAGCCACGTGGTGCAGCACCAGGACAGCCTGATTTGGGGACAGGACCATCCAGGGTGTAGGGTGAGTTCCACGGGAAGTTCAGGATTGGCTCCTGGTGGTCCACACACCCAGCACGAAACCACACCTGCTCACACAGCGTCACATCATCAATCCTTTCCAAATCAAGCTGGTTACCGCAAGGAGAAAGTCTCACTTTGCTGCCAGTAAGTCTTTAACACCTTACTAACAACAGCTAATACCCCCTTTTAACAAGCAGAGCACAAACCTCAGGTCTGAGGCCCTTGCAGGCAACAGAATGTAGCTAAGATTGAACAACACTGATTTTCAGCATGTTTAATTCTGCAGCCACTTTCTGTGTATGGAAATGAGGCTGGCTTCCTGTGTACAACCCTAAGACAATGAAAAGAAATGTTAAGTAAATACAATTCAGGTGTTCTGCGAAGTGTAGAAAAACAGAGACAGATTTCACATGGAGCTAAAGAAGTTTGCATGGGCCCCTCCAGCGGCTGCCCCAGCACTACCCAGCACACGACACAGTGCGCAGCCATCAGACAGACAGGGAGGGCCATCTTAGCTGACTCGGGCTAAGATATCCCCTAGCCAACTTTTCAAATTCTACAAAAGCATAAAGCCACCTGAACAGGAGTTCTCTAGTGGCCTAGTGGTTAAGGGTTCAGTGTTGTCACTGCTGTGGCTCGGGCTCGATCCCTGGCCTGGGAACTTCTCTGCATGCCACAAGTGCCGCCAAAAAAAAAAAAAAAAAAATCATCTCAATATATTCTGTTTCCAGTCACCTGGTCTAGAACTCCAGGAGTCATTCCTGACTTTTCCTTCAAAACCCCTTATCATCCCCACCCCTGTTATCACCGTCATCATCTTCACTATCACCTGCATCACCGTCATCAATGGATAAGAGCATTTACTGAACGCTTCCTAAGAAGCAGGCACTTATCTCCCAATACTCCACAACTGGAAACCACTGTATCCAGCCTACCTTGCAGATAATGAAACAGACTCGGAAAGGCTAAGTGACTTGCCCACATTTACACATCAACCAAGGGGTGGCGTCAGGATTCAAACCCAGGTCTGTGTCAGAGACCAAGCTTCTAACCACCACACTTTCCTGCCTTAAGGCAATCAATCACTGACCTAGCTTAGGCTTTTCCCATTTCTTTCCTGGTCAGCAACACCACCCAAACTTCCTGCCTCCTGTCTCCCCCACCGCATCCCCCACAGGGACCAAGCCATCCATTGCTCAGCCACCAGCCTGATCTATGCAATGCTTAAATCTGCCCTGGAGACTCCCCTGCCTGAAATTCCAAGTGGCTTCACCAGTTGATGGTATAAACTCCTTGCACTTATCAGGGATCATTGATAGAAAGGATACAAAGGATTCCGGATAATTTAAGAAAGGAAAAATGCAAGGGCAGGGAAAGTACTGGAACACAAGATAGCTCATTTAAGCTAAGCATGGGCCATGATATAATAAGCATCCATCACAAGTTTCTTGAATGGATAAATGAATGAGAGTAAGTGAATGAATGGGGGGGGGGCTGCTTGGTGAACATCTGCAGTTTTTAAGCCAATCTAGAATTGCTTCAAAAGCCCCTCATGGATGAGGTTCCTAGGTACTCATAACCCCCTCCCCACCACTCCCATCTGGTTCTGAGTTGGAGAGATTCCCACAGAACCTTCATAAAACCAGAGGTAAAACAAGGAAAGCATCAACTGGAACCTTGAGATTTACACTTTAGTCCTGGCTGCACCCTGCTCACTGGGTGGGGCTTCTTGGGCTAGAGGTGTCCCCGCTATCAGCCTCAGTTTCCACATCTGTAAGATGGTAGCATCCAGCAACTCCTAGCTGCCTGCACTCGGAGAGGAAAGTGATGTGGTATCCATTCACAAACACTGGTTAAGTGCAAACACAGGCTCTGCAAGTCAACTTTCTTAATCATATCTTTTGATTTAATATTGAAATGAATTCTACCCAACCACCCAAAATGACAGGGCAATGGGGACAGAAAGAGGGTTTTGTTCAGGGGAAAGGCAGCCCTGGGTTTCCGTAGCTGCAACTAACACTCTGCTAAGGCATTTACAGCACAAGGGCAGCAGGAGGAAGTTGAAAATTAAAGATGAATGAGCTGGGAGCTGGCTGCCATCCTGCAAGTGGATTATACAATAGAATATATATTTCGGGAGTTCCTGTGGTGGCGCAGCAGAAATGAATCCGGCTAGGAACCATGAGGTTGCGGGTTCAATCCCTGGCCTTGCTCAGTAGGTTAAGGATCCGGCGTTGCGGTGAACTGTGGTGTAGGTCGCAGATGCGGCTCGGATCCTGCGTTGCTGTGGCTGCAGCGTAGGCCGGTAGCTAGAGACCCCTAGCCTGGGAACCTTCAGAAGTGCCATGGGTGCGGCCCTAAAAAAAAAAAAAAAAAAGCCCTAACCCACGCAGATGAAGAAGCTGAGACTCAGAGAGGCTAAACACCTGTTTCTCACATTTGCATCAATGGTCTCTGCAGCCCGGGGGTCCTGACTCCACACCCAGTGGGTGCCTACTCTGCCATCGACTCCCATCCATGAATCCTTTCTCCAGCACATCTTGCTGCTGCTCCTCCAAGGGATCGGCTGGGTGGCCCTCTGAGTCCATGGGAGGCAGATGCCGACACGCTCCTCCACGTGAGCCCAACATACGGTGTTTTTTGTTCTAAGTGGATTGGCACCGACCTACACTCAACCTGCCAAAAATCTCCTGTGTTCTTTGGGCTCAAGCCCAAGGTCATCATATCACTTTCCAGGGAGCCACGGAATTGGCCCCAGAGAGGAGAAACATCTGGAAAGTAGAAAATGGATACATATTACATTTGGAACCGAAGTAGCAGCAGCTCTCACCCACCACACGTGCTCACAACAGGCAGTGGGCTCACCTTCCAGTGCTATGGAGGTGGAACCTGGGCGGGACCCGAACCTAGGGGCGGGGCCAGGACCTGGGGGCGGGGCCAGGACCTGGGGGCGGGGCCAGGACCTGGGGGCGGGGCCAGGGCCTGAAGAGAGGCCCTTCCAAACTTCAAACACACCAATCTGCATTGAGACTTGTACTCTCCTGGGTCACCGGCAAGAGAAATGGTACCGGTACAACTTCTCTGCAAGGCAATGCATCAGTATACGACAGTGTCTTAAACAACTAAGTACAAAGTTGAATAGAAACTTTGTGCTGGCATTTTTGTGTTTATCTCAGAGTCCTTCCTTAATTCAGAATTTAAAAGTGGAATTATGGGGCGTTCCCGTCGTGGCGCTGTGGTTAACGAATCCGACTAGGAACCATGAGGTTGATCCCTGGCCTTGCTCAGTGGGTTAACGATCCGGCGTTGCCCTGAGCTGTGGTGTAGGTCGCAGACGCGGCTCTGATCCTGCATTGCTGTGGCTGCAGCATAGGCCAGTAGCTACAGAGCCCTAGCCTGGGAACTTCCACATGCCGCAGATGCAGCCCTAAAATGACAAAAGGCAAAAAAAAAAAAAAAGTGGAATTATGGTCTCAAAGGACATGAACATATAACGTGTATTAGACTAAATATTATATATTCAATATATATTATATATTCAATATATATAATATGTTCAATATATACCATATATTCAACATATTTTGAACTGAATTATGTATATATATATAGATAATCATTTTATATATATATCTTTATAGTAATAGAAAAATTAAAATTAGAAAAGGAAGAGAAAAACATTAGATGCCTCCTAAGAAATTAATAATATTAAGAAACAGAAAGTTTATGGATTTCCCTTCATGGGTCAGCAGTAATGAATCCAACTAGTATCCATGAGGATGTGGGTTTGATTCCTGGCTTCGCTCAGTGGGCTAAGGATCCAGCATTGCCTTGATCTTGTGGTGCAGGTCGCAGACATGGCTCGGATCCTGCATTGCTGTGATTCTGGTGTAGGTCGGCAGCTGCATCTCCTATTCAACCCCTACCCTGGGAATTTCCACATGCAGTGGGTGTGGCCCTTAAAGGCCAAAAAAAAAGAAAAAAGAGAGAGAGTTTATGGAGTTCCTGCTGTGGCACAGTAGGTTAAGCATCTGACTGCAGCAGCTGGGGCCACTGTGGAGGTTCAGGTTTAATCCCTGGCCCGGCACAGTGGGTTAAAGGATCCGGCATTGCTGCAGCTGTGTTGTAGGTCACAGACGTGGCTTGGATTCAGTCCCTGGCCTGAGAACTTCCATATGCCATGGGTGTGGCCATAAAATTTAAAAAAAAATACAACATTTAAAAAACCATATTTATCCATAATGTTTACTCATAACACTATGAGAGAAAAGTAGAAATGCAAAGTTCTATTCTTCTCCCTCCTTTCTGCCCTTCCTCTGCCTGGTAGTCAGCTTTTAAAACCAGTCACTCCCTCCCCAACTTCAATGCCCAACGCAAACGTCTCCCTCCTTCTTTCTGGACAGCAATTTTTTTTTAGGTTTTTATTTTTTTATTACAGTTGCTTCACATTGTTCTGTCACTTTCTGCTATACAGCCAAGGGACCCAGCCATATAGTTCCCTGTGCTATACAGCAGGATCTCATTGCTTATCCACTCCAAAAGCAAAAGGTTACAATGGACTAACCTCAAACTCCCAGTTCATCAAATCAACACTGCTATGAGGTACCACCTCACACTGGTCAGAAGAGCCATCATTAACAAGTCAACAAGTAACAAATGTTGGAGAGGGTGTGGAGGAAAGGGAACCCTCCTACACTGCTGGTGGGAATGTAAATCAGTACAATGGCACAGCAATTTAAACAGCATCCTGCCCTCGGGCCCAAGATGTCATCAGGAAGAGGTGCTGCCCACCCTGCACCCTCCCCCAGAGGCAACCTGGCACATCATCGGCTCTTCTCAAGTCGCATTTTTGTCACTTACATCTCACAGCTCAAACTCATTTCTAGCTGCAAAGCCTTGTTTCGGGAGTGTTACAAAAAAATAATTTTCCCTAACCGATCTGGATAAACATATGTCTGTCAATACAAATCCTGTCCCTTCGCGGACCATTTGCTGCGTCTCCAGCGAGGCGCCTCAGGGCAGCGCTAAAGAGGCTCTCATGCAGCCGCACGAGGCAGCTGCGGAGGCAATCTGTCTGACAAAAACCCTCTCTGAGCCAAGTTGGAGGAATGAGAAAAATAAGCAGAGGCCTCAAATGCGAGGATTTTCACATCTGCCTGTGGGGATCTGGTCTGTTCTCCTGCAAGAGTCTAGATCGCCTGGCGTCCACCAACTGTCAAGTCCCAGAGCCACCTGCCCAACCCTGCCCTTTGCTGCCCAGGGCCACACCACACTGGCCCCGCAGCCCAGCTTGTCCTCATTCTCTCCAAGTGAGACAGGGCTGCTTTCTGCCCCATCTGAAGACAGATGCCCTTAAGAAGCAACTGGCTCTTTGTCTTCCTGAGCAATCCCTGCCCTGGGAGGTGGGGTGATCATCAGTGAACACTGCTGGCCGCTGGAAAGATGGAAAGCTGAGAGCCTGGCTTTCCTGGCTAGTTACTCAGCAAACTCAGGTCAGTGTAGACAGAGTCTCCAAACCAGCCTCTACAGCCTCAGAGGACGTGTCCTACCCAGTCCCTATCAAGTTCAAGGGCGACACTGAACAGGCACAAGATTACTCTCTCAGGATGAGTGAGCTTGGCTGCGGGTTGCCTTGCATCCAGGGTGTGCTCAAATCCTGCCCTGGTTGCTAGTTGTTTTGCTGCGTACATTCCCCTCTTTGCGGAACAGCACTCGGATTTTCCCAAAGGAGCCAGGCTTTCCCTCTTTTGGATCCAGGTTTTTCATGGGACTGGTCCCATCCTCTGAATCCTGCCCTGACCAATCGGCTCATTTCATCACCCAGGACACAGGCTTCGGCTCTAGGCCAGGCCATTCGGCCCATTCAGTCTTAGTTTTAGAAACTTTTCTGGAGCAACCAGGAAAGCCATGTGCTCTCGGCTGCAGGAGTTACTGAGAAAGTCAGCGTAAGCCTGGAACTAAAGTGTTCGGCTTGCCACTAACAGGACAAGAAATGGAGAGAAACAGGTGCTAGTGGTATTGTCAGAGCTTGCGGTTAAACTCAGGCCTCTGTCCAGGACGCCCCGGAGCTTTCCAGTTCCACTTGCCAATGACTTGCTTCGCCAGGTGAAGTGGGCTTCCTGTTCTTGCACCAGAGGGCAGGGCCCCAGGTCCCTGTACATTTGCTTTCTGCTAAATCACCATCACTATTTGTTGGTGACATCAGCAACATCTGTCCTCTGCACCTGTTTCACCTGTGTGTCCCGCCTTGCTCTAGAGGCACCAGGATGTGATGGGTGAGTCCCAGCTCAGCCACACAGTGGACAAGTGGTAGCGAGCTAGCGGCTATGGGTCAAGGGCATGGAAGGTGGACCCAGAGATGGGCGGGGTCAGAAACCAGAAGAGGAGACCGAGGATGTCCAAAGAGGTCTGTGTTGTGAGAAGTGAGATGGGACTGGGCTGTAGGTCATGGTCAGCTCACCAGGAGTCATCAGTTACAAGAGGGGACAGAGCCATAATCAGAGGCCGGGACCTCAAGGACAATCAGAGCTGCCAGGAAGTCAAAGGTGAGGACAAAACGTCTATGGAGACAGGAGCCTCTTGGAACATCCAAGCCTCCTCTGGTCTGTAAGGAGTGCGCTTCAGTTCCGCATAGGATAACTAGAAACCAAAAGACCTGGCTCCAGTCCAACCTGCCACATGACTTCAGGTGGAGAGCTCAGCCTTGTAAGCCTCAGTTTTCTCATCTATGACATGCGTCTTAAAATAAACGGGCCTCAAAAGATTAAAAGATACATCAGATTGAGACGGTGGTGGAAAAGTGTTTTCTAAATAAGCTGTTAGTAGCTGGTGTGGTTTAAAAGGCCCTTTCCGGGGTTAGTAGTTGTAGACCGTTGCCTCTGGGATGGAAAAGCAAGATCTTACTGTACAGCACTGGGAACTATGTCTAATCACTTGTGATGAATCCATATGTGTATGTGTAACCAGGTCACCATGCTGTGCAGCTGGGTATAATGGAAAAATAAATAAGTAAAATTTAAAAAAATAATAAATAAAAAATAAAAATAAAAGGCCCTTTCCTAGCTAACAGGAAGGCAGCTTAAAGGAGACTTCAACGCTTTATTCCAAAGTAGGAGTGCACACAGGTTGGGAGGATGGAAGTAGGATTCTGAGGCTGAATATTTTGAATTTCAGTCCCAACTTTGACCCTTACTCTTTAGGAAACTGGAACGAGACATTCTGGGTTCCTGTGCATCTGTTTCAACATTTTTCAAATGCAAAAAAGAATCCCAGCTTTCCTGCAGATCTAGAGTGGGGACCAAATGAGGGCAAAAGAACTTGGTCAAGTAGAGTAAGAGAAAAATAATAGTAAAAATTAAACATTAACTACACTTTAACGAGCACTTGCTCTGGGCCAAGCATTATCTCATCTAAGTTCCACAATGATTCTCCCAGACAGACCTAACAGTAACAATCACCGACACTGGATTGATATCAGTACTCGTTACCGAGGGCCTGCCCCGCGCTAGGCCCTGTTCCAAGGGCTTTCCAGGCAGTTCCAGCCTCTGGTCCCAACAGTTCTAGGAAGAGGAGGTACCAACCACGCCCCATCCTGCAAGTGGGCAGGCAGGGATTGATGAGCCAAGGTCACAGGGCCACGAAGGGCACAGCTGGGATTTACTTCAAATGCAGCGCTGGTTCTACAAGCTATCACACGCACGTGGGAGCGTGTGTGCTGCAGCTGTCAGACGTCATACACTGTCTAATGCCTCGCGAGTTCTAGTCCTGGGAATGAGGGATGAGGGGCAGAAGGGTCATACAGAAGGATCTGTGTCACCCTGTCCAGGACGATGATACAAACGGGAAGCCATGGCCAGGGCCCTTACTTCCATTCCACAATGAAGCCGTTTCTGTGTAGCTGAAGAGCTTCACAGAATGAACCCACCTGGAAGAAGTTGGGCCCGAAAACTCCACCCAAGAAGAACAACTCACTTCTACTGGGTTGCTGTCCCAGGCCCCACCGGGCTGTTCTGCCCACCCTGCCTGGGGCGGGCCCTGGACGGGAGCCTGCTGTCACGTCAGCTGGTCTGCACACTCATCCTGGGAGTATGGGGGGCTCTCCCCATCCTGCACACTCACAGAGGCACTCCGTCTACACTAGCACACTGCGTTTGCACCCGGGACTGAAAGCCTGAAAGCCTGGCTCTGAACTTCCCTGCTCTGAGACGTTGAACAAGAAATTAAACTCTGTGCCTCAATCTGCTCATCTGTAAAATGGGGATTAAAAAAGTCCCTCCTCGTGGAGAAAAGGGAACCCCCGTACACTGTTGATGGGAAGGTAAATTGCTGCAGTCCCTATGGAGAACAATATAGAGGGTTCTTAAAAAACTAAAAGTAGAGTTACCATAGGATCCAGCAATTCCACTCCTGGGCATCTATCAGGAAAAGAAAAAAATTCTAATTTGAAAAGATACGTGCACCCCAGTGTTCACGGCAGCACTATTCACAACAGCCAAGACATGGAAGCAACTTAAATTGCACTGACAGATAAATGGACCAAGAAGATGTGGCACATATACACAATGGAATACTACTCAGCCATAAAAAAGAACAAAATAATGCCACTTGCAGCAAAGCAACATGGATGGAACTAGAGATTATCACACTAAGTGAAATAAATCAAAGATAAATATCATGCTATCACTCGTATGTGGAATCTAAAAAAAAATGATACAAAGGATCATATTTACAAAACAAAAGTAGACTCACAGACTTCAAAAGCAAATTTACGGTTACCAAAGGAGAAAAAGGAGAAGGAAGGGAGAGATAAATTAGGAGTCTGGGATTAACAGATACACATCACTATATATAAAACAGATAAACAACAGGGACCTAGTGTATAACAGAGGGAACTAAATTCTATGTCTTATAATAATCTATAATGGAAAAGAATGTGAAAAATAATAGATACATGTGTATATGTTTAACTGAATCATTTTGCTGTACACCCGAAGCAAACACATTTTATTTAACTGTACTTCAATAAAAATATTAATAATAATAAAGTTTGAGTTAAGACTATAAACAAGGGAGCTAGAGCTGCTAACCAACAGAGTACCATTTAGGAATACCCTAAATAATCAATAATAAGTGTAGGAGAGGAGTTTCCATTGTGGCATAGGGGAAACAAATCTGACTAGTATCCATAAGGATTCAGATTTGATCCCCGGCCTCGCTCAGTGGGGTAAGGATCCGGCATTGCAGTGAGCTGTGGTGTGGGTTGCAGGTGTGCCTCGGATCTGGCGTTGAGCAGCTCTAGGTTCGATTTGACCCCTAGCCTGGGAACTTCCACATACTCGGGTGTTGCCCTAAAAAACTTTAAAAAAAAAAAGACTGAAGGATGGCCAGGCACCCAGTAACGGGGGCAGGGGAACGGTGGAAGATGAGCAGCGAGTGACTGAGCCCCAGGACCTAGCTCAGTAAGGCGTGATCAGCAGGCCCAGCTCATAGCATGAGCCTCCCCTTACGCTTATTGCTACGTCTTTATCATGCCTGCCTCCCCCACCACCCCAGATGGGAGCATAGGCACTGGAGACAGAATGCCTGTCAGATCCCTGCCTGTTGACCCTCTCGATGTGGGGACACTGATTTAAATTTACTGGGTCTCAGTTCCTCCTCAGCCAAGTGGAGTTCCTGTTAATACCTCCGTTGCAGGATTCACATCAGCTGACGTGTATAAGGAGCCGAGAACAGCACCTAACACACAGGTGGTACCCCAGGAATGTTCACCATCATTTTGAGGTCCAGGGGTCCTCAAGGCGAGATCAGGACTGGATTCACCTTTGCTTTCCCCAGGCATGGGCTAGCTGGCGGCCAGCACAGAGAAGGGGTTCAGTTCCTGTCTGCTGAATGAACGAACGAGTGAGTGAGTAAATGAGTGAGTGAGTGAGTCAGTCAGTCAGTCAGTGAATTGGATTCAAGAGCTAATGCACTGACCTAGGGTCCTACCATCCAGCCTGGCATCTCAAGCCTGGCTTCCTAAATGTCCCTGTTGATGTCCATGGTATCTTTTCAGAAGGATAAAGCAGCTTTAACTGGAGCCAACAAATAATAAAAAATATACTGAATGCATCTCTAAAGAAACTTTCTGGAGCCACCCTGATTTCTCTGAGGTGACCCAATAAGCCAAAAGACTGATGAGAACAAGAGACCCTCACAGGGTTTTGATTATACCAGAAAAGGCAGCACGCCCTGAGGTTTCATGTGTGTGCACCTGCTGCCCCCTCGTGGACAGAGTAAAGGCAGCAGGAAGCCTTGGAAACGTAGGAGGCTGACTGTTCCACTCCTAATAAGAAAAACATGTTTGCGGTGCTTTATTTTTGCAAAGGACTTTCCCATTCACTGTCTTATACGAGCTTTAAAACAACTCTGCAGAAGCTGGGCAGAGAATATCCCCACTTTACTGATGAAGAAACAGGTTTAGAGACAGTAAGCCCACGGTGAGCTGAGAAATAAAATTTCAGGCTCAAAAGTTCTGATTCCAATGCCCAGGTATTTAGACTCAAAGTGTCAATTTCTTCTTGTCACTGTGCATGAGGATCACCCTGGGGTACTGGCTTAAACTACAGAATCTCAGCCACCAGTATTGCAAATATCCAGGCATGGGACTGTGAATTTGTATTTTTTTTTTTTTTTTTGTCTTTTGTCATTTTAGGGCCACATCTGTGGCATATGGAGGTTCCCAGGCTAGGGGCTGAATTGGAGCTGTAGCCGCAAGCCTACACCACAGCCATAGCAACGTGGGATCCTAGCCGCGTCTGCAATCTACACCACAGCTCACGGCAACGCCGGATCCTTAACCCACTGAGCAAGGCCAGGGATCGAACCCGCAACCTCATGGTTCCTAGTTGGATTCGTTAACCACTGCGCCACGACGGGAACTCCCTGTGAATTTGTATTTTTGACAAATGTTCCAGGTGACGCTGGTGCAATCAGGTCCAGATACTTGGACTGGCTTTTGAAAATCACTTCCTGGAAGCACATGGCCTCAGATTCTGTGCTTAGACAACCTCTAAGTCTGTTTGAGCTGCTAGAACAACATATCATAGACTGGGGGGGCTTAGGAACAAAAGAAATATCTCACAGTCCTAAAGACGGCAAGTTCAAGATCAAGGCACCAGCAGATGGTTGTGTAGGGGAGGCCTACTTCTTTACACACAGGCAACTTCTGGCTATAACCTCAAAGGACAAGGGAGCTCCCTAGGGTCTCTTTTACAAAGGTACCAAACCCACTACCCTCATGACCTACGTACCTCCCAAAGGCCCTCCAAATACCATCGCATTCGGGGTTAGGGTTTCATCATGTGAATTTGGGTGAGACATTCAATTTATAGCACCCTCTTTCTGCTCCACCCCCAATGCTAAGCTTCTAATCTCTTCCAACATTTGCTCTTCCCTGGATGCCTTCACACTAGTAACAGCTCAAATCGCTTGAGAACTCATGTGCCAGGCACATCACCCACACTACTCATTCAGTCTCCCCCACAGCCCTACCCATCGGCGCTCCCAGATTACAGAGGGAGATCTCTGGGAAAGCACGGGCGAGCTGCAGGTGAGCCAGCGTGTGAACTCTGGGCCGTGACCAGGAGGCCACACGATGTGGCTCTGGGCCCTACACTGTGTCCCAGCCCCCTCGAACTCCTGCCTGGTTTTCCCATCACGGGACAAAAACAAATGGTCACTAAAAGGACAGTGACTTCTTTTGGCCTAAAAGACTAGCTCCTCATGTCCAGGTTACATCTATCTTTTAGCTGGAAATCCCAATTCCATCAGCTGATGAGGAAAAGGCAAAGAAATGCCCCCAGACCAGAAGACATAAAGACCAGCAGCAACCACCCCTACAGCGTGGGGACCAGGCTAGGGGGAAGGAACCTAAAATTTGGATGCCCCAGGGCCCTTCTGTCCACAAGTACAGGAAAACCATCAACTGCTTAGAGTACTGCTAGACAGAACATTCTATGGTACTTTTTTCTCTGCCTGTTTGACGCCAGGGAATATACAATCAGAAAATAAGCACAGGAGAAAAGTTTGATTCGAGAAAGAAAGAAGGGAAGGAAGGAAGGGAGGGAGGGAGAAAGGGAGAAAGAGAGAGAGAGAATGAAAGCAAGAAAGCAAGAAAAAGAAGGAAGGAAGGAAAGGAAAGGAGACACAGCAAGTTCCCAGAAGTGGCCTGTGGTCTGTTAGGAGACACAGCCCAACTCCCAGAACATTAAGGAAAGGCTTTCCTGGCCTTGTTCCCCGGGTTCCCAAAGCTGGAGGTTGGCGATCAGGAAGGAGCCGGTTATCGGGGCACCTCAGGGCCCCCATCCATACCTCAGCCACAGCAGCCCTACTTGATCTGTGAACCAGGTTTATGGATCTGGATCCCACGGAAGATTTTACTTGAGGGAGAAAGGTGAAATCTTAAAAGGAAAAATGTGATCCAACTCCCTCAGTACAAAAAGGAAACTGCCCCAGAGGTGAATGGACTTGCTCGGGAACACACAGCTGGCAGACGCCAGATCCGGCATTCTCTGCATCAAATCGGCGTGTGGCTTCCTCCGGCCCTTGGGTCACGCCCTGCAGTCAGTACTGACATGACACCACACGCATGTAACACGGTGATGAGCAAAACCCAACAGCCCTGGGGCCTGTGGTCCAGCAGAAGACAAGTCCAATCGGGGACCAGCATGCGCCCCATTGGGCCGCGGGACCCAGCCTAACCTGAGGGCGACAGGAAAATGACCTGGGGAAACTGGGCACATGCCAGCTGAGCTGAAGGGTGAGGAAAGGGAGAGCTGATGGAATAGAGGTCACTCGCAGACACTTTGATGCACGAGGCCCGGCTTACTCGTCACCTGAAGAGGCGATGCGATAAACATTCAGCCAAGCCAACCCCCTGCCCCGACCCGCCCCTAAAGGAGTTTCATTCACGGAAGAGACGGTCTTTCCAGGTACTAAGCATCTACTACAAATGCTGAGCTCTGCCCACCTGATCTCTCCTCAACCTGCCCTGCAAAGCAAGCGGTAGCCCATCTCAGAGATGAGGAGACAGAGGCTCACCACCCCATGTCACACAGCTGGCGATACGCGGGCTAGAATTTCACCCAGAGTGTAGGTGCTCTTTCCCCAATCCCGGACTCTTAAATGTTGGCAAAAGGAGACTGGAATTCCAGCTGCGGGGCCCAGCGGCTCACCGAAGGATTTTTGCTGCTGAGAAACCTAACTCCACAGTCCTGACTGGAAAAAAAAAAAAAGAACAGTTGTCTCATCACTCTCCCAATCAAGGGCTGCTCGTGAACTAGAAATTGAAGTTGACCTCAATACAACAAGCTGACAGGTGGTGAAGGCCGGGGTATTGGGCGCTACAGAGAATGACGGGGACCTGGAGAGAGGAAACGCAGGTAGGCGAGGAAGTCCCTCCTGCTTTCTAAGCAGGGATCCTCCTCTACACCTGGCAAACACACACCACGCACAGACACACACACACCATGCACACACCCACACCATGCACACACCCACACCATGCACACACACCCACACACATATGCATACACACATAATACACATATGCACACGCACACAAAAACACATGCCTGCTCATCACATGCACCATGCACACTTATTTACAAACATGCATGGGAGCACATCCACTCATGCTCATAACCACCACCATTGCCTTGGGTCTTGGGCATCCTCATCAATCCAAACTACTTGACTTGCACATGGATTCTCTCACTTTCCCCTGCTGACAGCCTCCCTCTCCTCCCATCCCCTAGTCTCGGGGCAGAGATGCCAGGTCTCTAGGAAACCCTTACTAAGCCCAGCATGACCCTGGCCGCCTGGTAGAGGCCCAGCGTCTGTCAGTGCCTGGTAGAAAACAGGGCTGGTGTTGTCCTTTGGCAGGGCAATAAAGAAAGAGGCAGCCACTTGTGTCTGGTATACTTCTATGACAGAATTGAACCAGGATCAGAGCCGCAGTGTCTGGTGGCCAGTTTGGGGGTTACGGCTGCCCTCTCCTTCAGCTCTCTACCCTCTAATGACTTCAGCTTGGTCTGGGGCTACACAGCAACAGCCAGCTCAGGCAGAAATAGCAAATTAAGTCACATCCTGGCTGCAGCAAAGGTCATACAAACAGATAACAAAGCAGGGGGAAACAGGCAAAAGTTATCAAACAGCTGGATGACCCAGTGACCATCTGGGATTTTGTCAGAACCATCAGAACAAAGGGTCACTGTGGCCAAGGGCTCACTAGGGCTCGATTAGGACAGTGCCCCTGTAACCCACTTTATTCCAGCTAGATTTTTCTCACTAGGTCATGTTCACCTGCCAGCAGCATGTATGAGCTACATGGCGTCGACCTTAACACACGAGATTCCCTTTCTGCCCTAAAATGACATTCATACATAGCCCACTTACATACCAGTTTTGAAAAAGCAATGGAATGCCAAAACTGAAATATAAAGGAGGAATGAGAAGAAAGCAGTGTTCTCGTACATGTATTTCAATCTGTGTGTGATGCTTGAGCACAGTGGCCTGAGGAACCCCAGTAAAGCCATCACAGGGTAACAAGTTTGGACTTCAGAGAAGGGAGAGGATCAGAAGCCATTTCAAATAAGACACAGGGGAATAACAACCAACAGAGGTGAACACCAAGTAACAATAAGCATTGCATTAAGTTGTAATTGATGAGACCTTGTAGAACTAAGTTGTCGGCGAGTGTCAGTGGGGTATCTGCCAGCTGTGTAACACGGGGAATGACACTCCTCTGTGTGGACATCCCCGAGTGCTGGGGACACCCCAACTTTCCTAGACTCTGCCCACCCAACACCAATAGCATTGCTTCCAATTATTCTAGCAACCAAAAACCAGTAGCTCCAGTTGTCCGATGCCCAGGGGCAGAAAAGAAGCATCTCCTTGAGGACCACAGAGGTAGTCGTGCACAGGGACTCCGCATGGACACCAGGGGCTGGCGGCCTTGGGTTCCTCAGACAGGAGGAGAGGAGCTGGAGACCCTCTGTGTTACTCCCGCCACCACCAGGCTCTACCCCAGGAACCAGGATACACCCCAACCCAAGATGTACCTTGTGCTGCCCTTGCCGTCCCCACACTGAGCCCGGGGCATGGCTGGAAGCAGCCACAACAAGAGGTCTGCAGATCTCAGGCATCTCAGAGCCTCTGGGTTCCATCCCTTTGCTTCTCAGTCAAGTTTGTACACAGTGGTCCACCCAGCCCCTGAACTGCCCTTACAAAGCCAACTGGGCATTCAGTGTGCAACAAGTCCCCTCCACCCACCCAGTCTCCCCACACCGGGTGGGAGTTCCTACACGTGCTTGGGTACACAGGACATCCAAGTCATGTTCTACTCAATGGGCAGGTTCTAAGGCAGCCCGTGATGGAAGACCCTGCATGTATCCAAAATAGTTTCTAAAGTTTACCTGTGCACAGGCACCAGGTGAGAGATTGGTGTACAGATGCCCAGCTCATCCAACACAGAAGCATTTCTCTCTAGACTGGGACTACCTCTGTTTCTTCAATTGCGGGGGGCACGAGGGGTGCTTACCCTGAGAGCCGCCATGTTGTAAGGAAGCCCACGCTGCGTGGAGAGCCCGTGTATGAGTGCCTCACCTGACAGCCACCATCCACCACCAGGTATCTGGGCCAACCAATACCTCAGATGATTTTGGCCCCCTGCCCTTAAGCCACCCCATCCTTTAAATCTTCCAGGCGAGGCCCCCAGACATCATGAGGCAGAGATCTGCCATCCCACCACGGCTCCATCTAAATTCCTGACCCACAGAATGAGGAGCAGAATTTTGTATGTTTCTGTGAAGCGCACTATTTGATGTGCCTTGAGAGGCAGCCGATTCCTGTGTACCTTTGAGTCTCTCAAAATCACTCAGCTCTACCAGGAGACCCACACCAGCGGAGACACACCATAACTGAGACTGACCTGGGGAAAAGCAAAATTAGCCCCACACTCCATCAGGGCTTTAGCTCAGAGGGCCAGAGGCAAAGCCCCCGCCGTTTAAGGGACAGCTTCTGAAGGACTGAGTGGAGATGAATTCTCATAGGTTAAACACAGGATGGCTTCCAGCAGAGGGGCTCTGGAAAGACTTGTCATTTGACAGAGGAGCTGAATTTTCTGGAAGGACACGCTGGGGTTTGTATGTAATTGTCCAGAGCAGCCGACAGCGAGTCAATGCAGAAACCGCGGCCGTCCTCCATGGCAAATGTGAGTGGCGGGTGCTGGGGGCAGCTGGGCGATGTCAGAGGATGGTGCAGCCGCAGCAGCACCTCTCGGGGTAATCCACCACGTGCACTCTGTGGTCGGTGCCGTAGACGTAGTAGACGTAAGTCTTTCCTTGGTACCAGTAATGAACTTCCGTGAGCGGGACCAGCTCGATGGTCTGGCGCTGAGCAAACAATTGACCGAGAAAAACCTCAGTGTTCTGATCAAGTCACTCGCCTGCTCAAGAACCTTCAGTAGCTCCCTACTACCTGTGGGCTGAAGGTCATGCTCTGGAGTTGGCCTTTTGGCTCCAGCCTGCCATCCAGATGTTTCTACCATGCTTCTTTGCACACCCTAAGCTCTGGCCCAAGCTGACTTCTCATCTTTATTATCTGATTTTAAGTTTCATGAAGTGGGGGTGCAGACATCCCCAGGGGATTTTCAGGAAGTCTGGAAAGCCAACAGCCAAACAGGACGTCCCGTGTTTTTAGATGGGAAGGGAATGGGGTGAGGCAGAGAAAGGTGGAGGATCATGTCATTTGAAACATTTTTATAGCAAAACAACCTTAGAGCTATTAGGGAGTGGATTATATAATTGGAATGAAATTTTAAGATAAAACCTTGACACCAAAGAAATTCCAAAGTTTGTTGGGCTGCTTTCTCCGGGCTGGTTTCTCAGACCCCTCCCTCCCTGCTCCAGGATTTTGCATTGACCCTTCATTGAGAAAAGGCTTTCTCAAGTTTCCCCTCAGTTTACAAATGGGGAGACTGAGGCTCATGGAGCTTCAGGTTTGGAAGCTCATCCAGGTCAAGTTCCACCTCTTGACTGGACCTGTTTTAAGCTCAAATCTCCTCCCTCACATCTGTGTCTACCTGAGAGCCTGGGGGGCACCCCACCCAGGGGTCCCGAAACCCTCGTTCTCTGGGCCCTTTTCTGAGCAGGTTCTTAGAAGCTCTGGACAACTACGTGCATAACCCACACAGCAAAGTTACTCCTCATCCCAGCCACGCTTTCTCAGGATGTACCACAGGCCAGGCTCTGTACCAAAATCCTACGTTCCTCCACACAAGCTGCCGCCCATCCCAGACTCAGACTTGGGGATCCCAACCCCAGAGGGAGGTGGTGTGCTTGGCCCAGGCTCAGATCCTCCTACTTGCAGGAAGTCCCCTCCTTGGGAAAAGAGCCCAAGTCTTCTCACAGAAGGTGACAGTCCAGAGGCCCTGGGAGGAGGAGGAAACAAGCCGGGGAGGGGATCTCGAGAAGCAGGCTCCTTCGGGTATAGACAGAGGGTGAGTGACACTATAGCCAGAAGAGGGGACTCAGCGTCTGGGCATTCGCTTCCCATGAAGCAGTCTGTGTGACCTCCCTCCCTCGTCCTCTCTCTGGGCCTCCGTTTCCTCATCTGTGAAATGGGGATAAGAACTTCTACATCGCAAACTTGTTGAGAAAACTGAGTGAGATCATGAGACTGAGTTTTCTCCATGTGCCACAAAAGCGATACTTTTGGAGATAAAAGAAGATCCTTCTTGCCAGGCTGGTACCAGAGACCCAAAATGGGAGCTAAGAGATAAGAGGCGATGGGAGCCCTCATGACTACTGGGAAAGCCAGGGGCCGTGGGTCAGAACCACCCTTGTTTCCAGACTTTTGTACTAAGATCAGACAGCCCAGCAAAACCACCCCCGTGTGCCTCCAATTCTGATTAAAGAGGTCTCAGATGGGAGACCACAGGTTGGTCAGGACACCACCTGCCATCCAGCAGTTATCTCATCATCATCGGCCATCCATCTACTTGCACACCTTGGCTGTGGCCCTGGGATGGGCAGATCCCAGGTCTGACAGGGGAGAGGCCAGGGTGCCGCACGGTGACAGCCGTCTCCTCACTGGGTTCTACTGGCTAACTTCCCAAACCTGAATAAAACAGCAGCATGAGTCTTTGTCTGCAGATCCAGAGTCAAAGGACAACGTAGGAAAATATTCCCAGACGTGGCTTCTTCTCCCGTTACGTTCACTTTTTAAAGGAAAATGCATGTCTGCCCCCAGTTCTACCCTCCTGGCTCCGGAGAGACTCACAGATGGCTTGTGTCACCCGAGATGGGTCTGTGTCCTCAAAGAAAGCCCAGGAGAGCCAGGCTCTAGACCAAGGCCCTCCACTTAAACAGTGGGTGACCTCGGGCTATCACTGCCCCTCCGCCCAATGAAAGGTCCAAAAAGGACTCTAGTGGTGGCCGCAACAGCAAAAGGTTCCCAGGAAAACCACTTGTGCTAAAATCACGTCCTGATCCTCTTGTCAACTCCAGAGTGGACACCTCAGTACTGGGGGCTCTTCATTTAACGCTGACCTTCCTGTTCCAAGGGCTCTTACAGACCCACCTGGGGTTTCTGTGGTTGGAACTGAAGAACGAACATCAGCTCTGGGCAAACGGCCACTGAGGTGTGACTGACACTCAGGGAGCCACCGCCCCACACCCCCCAAACCCTGTGTGGCCTGCCCCTCTTTCTTCCCCGGCTCCCCCACCCCTTTAGCCATCTCTCCTGGGAGCCCTTCCTTAACAAACGATTCACACACAGATCCCCATCACAGAGCTGCTTCCGTAGAGCCCAACTCAAGACAAGGTCCAATCGCACCCATTTTACAGAGGAGGACATCAAGGCCTAAGAACAGAAGAGAGGGGGCAGGAGCCGTGACTTCGGCCAGAGCTGGGAAGCAGGTCCTCACCTGGGAAACGACTTTCCCTGCATGTCTGCTGGGTGACAAGGGCCCTGAATCCCACATGCAGCGGATGTCACTGCAAACCTACCCTGGCTTTCAGAGAGTGGCCTGAGTACCGTGAATGCAGCTGAGTTGGGGAAATTTTTCTACTCCTGGGCTCTTCCACTAAGACGCTGTGTGACTTTGCCTAAATTGCTCCCATTCTCTGGGCCTCCACTGATTTACTGGAAAAGTCACGAGGGTGGGCTAGACCAGGGGTAGCCTACAAGGCCCACAGGCCAAAGCCGGCCTATCAGCCTAGACAGTGTTACTAGCATTTTAAAATTTTTGTCCTCAATATTGAAAAGTTGGTTTCATATAAAAATCTGGACTTCAGAAAGTCTGAAATCTCTGGCCCTGTGCCACAAAGAATTGAGGGGAGGCCTGATCTGCCCTCTGCATAAGGGGGCCTCCCACCCACAGCACCACCCATCCACAGAAGCCTTTGAGTCTGCAGTGCCCCCATCCCATGCTCTCTGAAGTTCATTCCAGCTCCAACACGGTCAATATGAATTTGAAATTAAACACAGGCTTCTCTCTCTTGCAAACAGGGGAAGTGTGCACAGAGGAGGTGAATATTCACGGCCAAAGGAACAGACGGAACGGGCATTGTGAGCACTGGCTTCCGAGCAGCACAGAAACACATGAGCTCATCCTTTTAAAACCTTCTGAGTGGGTCTCTTTTTCACAGGTGAGAAAGTGAACTTAAAGGAGGAGGTCATAGCTGGCCCAGGGCCACTTCGGGATGTGGGAGGACCAGGATCTGCGCCCAGCGTGGCAGGCTCAGACCACCACCACCCCGGACAGACCCCTCACCGCAGACCCTCGCAGAGCGCAGGCGCTGGGTATTTCCTGGTCAAACCTTTATCTTCCAGCTGCATTTCCTTCACCCCCATCGCCCCGCCGCCCCGCCCCGCCCCTCCTGGGACGCAAGGGTCACCACCGCCATCTAGTGGCCATGGATATGGCTGCACAACAGCCCCAGTCTTGGGAGGCCAGGAAAAGACAGGCCTGAGAGTAAGGCACAAACCCCCACTCCCACCCCGCGAGGGGCCAGACGCTGGGCTCCAGCCCTGCCTAGGACTCTAAATCTCCAACTTTCCTTTCTCCTCTCTTAATACCAGGGGGGTGAGAAACCAAAATCGCGCTGAGGCACATTCCCATGCGAAACCCTACAAGTTTCCTGTCACGCTCAGGAAAAAATCCGAACCTCTCACGGAGGTCCCACAGTCTGGCCTGCCCGGACCCCGCCACACAGCCCCAGGTCTCCGGTGCTCCCTGTGCTCCCCACCCTGCCCTCCCCTCCCCCTTCCTCTCCCCCCCTCCTCCCCCGCCTCCCCCCTCCCCCAGCCTTCTGCCCTGCCACTCTCTGGAAGGAGCCTCCTGGCAGAAGGAACAGTGACCTCGGAGCCCCAGCCGCTGGGCACCTCACCTCCCACCAGCGCCGGCCCCCTGTCTCACCTGCTGCAGGACGCGAGCTCGGGAGGCCAGTGCAGCGCTGTGCTCGGCGATGCCCCGCTGGGAGGCCAGAGAGATGTCCCGCAGGGGGAAGTCGACAATGGGGTACACCTGAGAGAGATGCAGACCCCTGCCCTGACCCGGAGCCCTGGAGGCTGATGCTGACCGACTGCCGGAGCACCAGCCGGGAGGGGAGGGCCTGGTGCGTGAGCGGAGGGTGGGTGGAGCTTGTTGAACCTCTGCTGACCCTGTTAGAGCCTCAGGAACGCCAGCAATTAACAAAAGGCCCTGTGGACAGAGAACTCCCCCACCCTTCAGGTCTTTGCTGCCACCTAACTAGGGAAGGGGATGGGCTTATTAGAGGGGTGATGGCTGAGGTGAGCCTTTAGGAAGCCGAGGGAAGAATTGGGGCAAAGAAAGGCGCAACTATTATGAGAACTATTATGCAGCCCTGAAGAAGGGACTCCTGCCATTTTCAACAACATGAATGGAAGAGGGCATTATGTTAAGTGAGCTAAGTCAGAAAAAGGTAAATACCCTATGAGCTCACTTACATGTGGAATTACAACAACAACAACAACAAAAACTCCCAGATACAGAGAACTAACTTATTGGTGGTTTCCAGAAATAGGGATTGAGGAGATGGGTGAAATGAGTGAAGGGGGTCAACTTCCAGTTATTAGATAAATAAGTCCTGGGATGTTAGGTACCAAATAGTGAGTACGGTTAATAATTCTGGATCAGATATTTGAAAGTTGCTGAGAGTAGATCAGGAAGAAAAAACATTCTTAAGTGTGGGGCAATGGATGTTAACTAGAGTTATTGTGGTGATTATTTCAGTTATACAAATAGCAAATAATGATGTACACCTGGAGCTAATATAATGTTATATGTCAATTACATCTCAATTTTTTAAATTCATATTACAAGGGAAAAGCCAATCTGAAACAGCTACATACTGTGGGGGAAAAAAGAGAGAGAGAAAAAGAAAATGAAAAAGGAAGAAAAAGTGACCCTCCCAAAGAAAACTGCAGGAGGACGTCCCATAAAGGCCAAATTCCCTGCCAAGGCCGACAACAGGGAGCAGCAAATCTTTTCTATAAAGGGCCAGATAGTAAATACTCATGCTTTCAAGGCCAAACAGGTCTCAACTACTGGACTCTGCCCTTGCACCTGAAAAGCAGACACAGACAATATGTAAACGAACAGGCTGTGTGCCAATAAAACTTTATTTATAAAGCAAGCCAAGGGCTGGAGTCTGCCAACTCCTCGTGTGCAGTATCTGGCTGCCGGTAGCTCTCAGCTCTTAGCTTCTTGCCCTGCCCAGCTCCTTGCCCTCCAGAGCCCCTGCTCTCTGCTGCTTCTCAGGACTCTTGCACTGCTTCCTCAGCTGGATACCCTTGCCCCCACGGTCACACCACCCACTCCCCCACTGCCCTGTCCCCAACCCCCAGAGGAAACACCCCCCCTCCTGGCTCTCTACCTGCTCGTGCTTTTCTCAAAGACCCGCAGCACCAACGGACACAGGTGAAAATGCTGTTATTATTACCTTCCCCCTCACTGACTAAGAGGTCTCAGGGCAGAGATTATGTCTAATTGCGTCCTCATGGCCTAGAATAATGCCTGGTGCAGGACGAGAGTCTCAAGGTTTGTGTGAGGGAAGGAGGGGAGAACCAGGGAGGGAAAAGGAACAGAGGAAGAAGGGAGGATTGAATATGTAAAATTCAAGACAGAAGTGGCTCCTCGGGGTCCGCACAGCCTATCTTTACAAAGGAATGCAGTGCCTCCTAAAAACCAGAAGACCCCACCTCCCTGGGGGCAGGCAGCTGGGGGAGACACCCAGCTCCCCTTGCAGGTAAAGCCCTCCTTACCATCGCGTTTTCATCCTTAAAGAGGGTCTCTCCTCTGGCTTTAGCAAGCAGCTCCCCAGGGCAGTCCAGCTGGTGCTCAGATACAAACTCAAACAGGTTGTTCTTCCTAGAATCGAATAGGATGAGGGACAGAGCCCGTGGGTCTGTTAAGAACATAGGGTATGGAGTTCCCATCGTGCTCAGTGGTTAACGAATCTGACTAGCAACGATGAGGGATGCAGGTTCGATCCCTGGCCTCACTCAGTGGGTTAAGGATCCAGCATTGCCTTGAGCTGTGGTGTAGGTCACAGACGCAGCTCAGATCCTGCATTGCTGTGGCTGTGGCATAGGCCCCAATTCGCCCCCAGCCTAGGAATCTCCATATGCCACAGGTGCGGCCCTAAAAAGACAAGAAGACCAAAAAATATATATATATAGGTTATGGAATCAGGCAGACCAAGGCTGGAGTACTTGCCTGGCTACCAGTGGCACTTGGG
Organism: Catagonus wagneri; assembly: GCA_004024745.2. Lineage (NCBI taxonomy): Eukaryota > Metazoa > Chordata > Mammalia > Artiodactyla > Tayassuidae > Catagonus > Catagonus wagneri. The sequence continues at coordinate 66,491,192 of PVHT021183699.1, forward strand.
AAAGTGCTTTATCCTCTCTGGGCCTCAGCATGTCCTCACATGAAAAATGAGAAAGAAGTAAAGTACAGACAATTCTGTTACCTCCTGTCATCCTCACCTGCAATGCACTTATTAGAGAGGTGGCTGACAAAACCCTGAATGCACTGGAGCTTCCCTGACGAGATTTAGGACCCTGAGACGCCTCCTCTCCAGCAGGTCCCTGCACTGTGAAGCCCCCAGCTGAGTGGGGCTTCTCTGTGGAAGCCAGGCCACGGCATCAAGAGCTGCCACGTACCAAGCGATGACCAGCTGGATGAAGTGCAGCAGCTTCTTCTCCCCCTTGCAGGTGGCACAGGTCTTGTTGCCCCTCCCCGAGCACGTGCTGCATCTGAGGGGGGCACAATCAGCACCACTCAGTCGTGGTCATGATGGCCTCTGAGCCACCTCCCACATCCTTCCTTGGAGAGGTGGGCTGTGATGGGCAGGGATTGCTCCCATGGGCCCACCATCCATATCTCCTGCTTCCCATAGCAGTGGCCTGATCTCCCTTTGGAGACCACTCTTTTCCCGCCCAGCCCACATGGTCCCTGAGCTTACCCCCACACCTTCTGTGACCAGCTTGGGACCTCAGCCAGTCAATCAGCTTACTCCATCTCTCTGGTCACCACAGCTGATGCAAATATTGACACATGACCCACGTGAGTGCCCTGAGATCCACCCCAGAACTTTTGTTGAAACTATCAGCAAAGGGCCACAGTTTTCCACTAAGGTTACTAAGGGTTTGGAGCTGATGGTGGCCCCTCTGCCACCACAGGAGACAGCCTGCCTGAGAATGAAGCCAACACAAAGGAAAGTGGAGTGAGAAATGCAGATAGATTGTTGGTGACATGGTTTAAGCACCTGGATCCAGCTGTACCTGAAGTCATCCTGGAAGTACATCCCTAGACTTTTCCATTACATGGGCCTAAACATTCATTTTTTGGCTAAAACTAGTTTGAACTGGAGTTTGTTTACTCATAGATGAGAGAAACCTGAGTTTCCTTCCAAATCAAAGAACTTCTTTACCCTCCACAGGAGACAAGGGCACCACAGCCTCACCATCTGGCTTGTTAGAGATGGCCTGGGCCTTCATGAGCCAAAAGTATCATCGGCTAATATGACTTTGAAGAGTCTCACTCCTCATGGTCCCCCACTTCCTTTTAAAGATTTATAAATACATGAAAGGACATCGTGTCCAAAAGGCAACGGCCCACTGTTTGCAAAGGCCTGTGAACATGGATGCCACTGTGTTGATTCAGTCAATCAACTGACCTTCCTGGCAGACTCTGCAGTGGGTTATAAATAAGGGTTTGCCCAGGCCCTAAATTTTGGGTGGTTAAGAATCTCACATTCGGGTGGTTTTCTATATTTACTTCCCCTCCACATGAGCAGGAAGAGGTCTCCTTAACGCCCAGCCTCCCTCCCTGACTGTAGTGCCTCGTCCCTGCCCCACGAGCTCCACCTGGCCTCAAGATACCAGACCTGGGGAAAAACTCATCTAAGTGACAGCATGTCCAATGCACAGAGCTCTGGGGACACAGGGGTGACAAGAAAGACAGGGTGCCTGATTGCCTTCCCGAGGGCGGGTGGTGAAAAGCAAGAGTGCCACCGAGGGCACTCAGCTCTGTGCCAGGAAGCCCTACTCTTACCTCCGCCGGCCGGACCCCGAGCACATCTGACAGCGCCGGGCGGACTTGGCTTTGCGCTTGGCCCCGCTGCAGGACGGGCACCGCACCTGTGGACACAGGCAGCCTCAGTCCCTGGCAGCCTCCCAGGGGAGCAGGCAAAGGGCATCCTGAAACCAGGCTCCATTCCAGCCGGTGACCTTCCCCAAGCCATTTCCCCACCCCCTCCCCCTGGGCCTCGGCCCCTGGTCTGTAACTTGGGAGGGCTGGAGGCACAGTGCCCTTGGACCCCTCCAGTTGTGGCTTCAAAGACCCTGCATCCTAGTATCCCTGCTCCTCCTGAGACATCAGCCTCCCCTGCTCCTCTCTGATCCCGGGGACCATCTCCGACCAAACAGCCATGGCCGGGGGGATGGGGGGAGGGGCGGGCTGCTGAGGAACTTGGTGCTGGAGATGACAGAAGCTCATCTGGGAAAGGCCCCCAGAGATCGGCCAGGCTACACCCCTGCAGTGGGCTCAGGGGGGACTCCCAAGATGTTCCAGTGAAAGCCTGAGGGAGGAAAGAGCAGAAGGAAGGGGGTGCGGAGCAGGGAGAGGTGCAGGCAGGCAGCAGGCAGGCACCAGAAAGGCAGAAGGGCAGGTGGGCAGGTAAGGACGGAGGAAGCCCAGCTTAGAGCAGCAGGTGGTCAATGTGTGTCCGAGGGATTGGGCACAATGTGTGTCTGCTGAGAACACCAGAGGGGCGCAGCCTGACTGCTGGGACGGCTAGTAGCCTAGAAGTTTCTGCAGAGGATGCTCATGCCACGAGGGCCTGGTTGGGTGCCAGGGGGTCGCCCTGGGCTGGAGAGTGGACTCTTCCCCATCCTGGAATTTCCATCTACCAGAACCTGAGGGTGTAACCTTGTTTGGAAATCATCTTTGCAGATGTCATTAGCGAGAATGAGGTCATAATGGGAAAGGATGGGCCCTACAGCCAATGACTGGTGTCCCCGTCAGGAGTCAGTGAAGAGACGGAGAAGCACACGGAGAGAGGCCAGGAAGCCACGGAGGCAGAGGCTTGGTGATGCGGCTACAAAGCCAAGGACCACCAGCCACTGCAAGGCCAGGGGGAAGGCAGATGGCTTCTTCCTCAGGGCCTCCAGGAGGAGTTACCCCTGCTGACACCTTCAATTTATTATTTACTTACTTATTTAAAGTTTTTTGTTATTGCTGCACCCACATATGGAAGTTCCTGGGCCAGAGATTGAATCCCAGCCACAGTGTGGCAACACCAGATCCTTTAACCCTCTGTGCCTGGCTGGGGGGGTCAAAACTGCACCTCCTCAGCAACCCAAGCCACTGCAGTCAGATTCCCAGGCCACTGTGCCACAGGGGGAACTCTGATTTTAGACTTCCAGCCTTCAGAACTCTGAGCAAATAAATTTGTTATTTTAAGCCACCCAGTTTGTGGTCATTTATTACACAAGTCCCAGGATCCAAGGCCCATGTCTATGCTGTCCCTGGAAGACCCCGGAACTTCACTTCTCAGCGCATGCCCCCTGGTCACTTATTGGTCTGCCCCACAGACAGAGGGTCTCTGTGAGAAGGACTGCGGGTCTTAGTTCTCCTACAGCAAGCAGGTACTTGAATATTCACAGGTAGAGGAGGTGAAGAGAGAAGAATTAAAGTCATAATGCATTTGGAGTTCCCGTTGTGGCGCAGTGGAAACGAATCCGACTAGGGACCATGAGGTTGTGGGTTCGATCCCTGGCATCACTCAGTGGGTTAACAATCCAGCGTTGCCGTGAGCTGTGGTGTAGGTTGCAGATGCTGCTCAGATCTGGCGTTGCTGTGGCTGTGGCGTCAGGCAGCAGCCGTAGCTCCGATTAGACCCCTAGCCTGGGAACCTCCACATGCCGCAGGTACGGCCATAAAAAGACAAAACAAAAATAAATAAATAAATAAATAAATAAATAAATAAATAAATAAATTTAAAAAATCGTAATGCATCAAAGTCAGTAGAGACTGCCTGATCTGACGTTCCCATTTTACAGGTAAGAAAGTGGAGGCCCAGAAAGGGAGGATGAATGGTCTGAGGTCACAATGTCAGGGAGCCCCAGGCCCCCAACCCAGCCCCACCTCCCTCCCCACGTGGCCCTGCTCTCACGTGTCACTTACCAATGGCCACACATGACTCACCGTGCCCGCCCCATGGCAGCCGCTGCACTTGTAGCGTCCACGCCCGTGGCATTTGTGGCATTCCTGAGGGTGAGCGCTCTCCTTGATCTGGTTTCCCAAGTACCAGAAGCTCCTGGTTTCACCACCTCCACCCCTACCCCCACCCCCATGATGTCACCATCCCACACAGAGGTCCAGCAGTTCAGGCCAGGGTGGGAAGATGGCCATTCGCTCTTGACTGGGATTCTCAAGGGCCTTGAACGCCGAGCCAAGGAGATCACGTTACCGTCCCCTCGGACCCAGCTCAGTCTGTCCCGCATGTTAAGACAGGAGACCTGGTCTCCAGCTCCCGCATCCAAATTTACACCCCAGACTATACCACAAAAGCCAGCATCCTCTGCCCACTAGGAAGCTAAAGTGGTCTTTGGGGGTAGAAGCCATAAAAAATGGAGGGCATTTTTGTGAACGGCAGCGAGCTAGCTACTGGAATTCAATCACTGAATCAAAATAGCTTTTCCACCCTGGAGAAAAGAAGGAAACATTTTCTTGATCTCTCAAAGTCCCCTTCATTTTATGATGCTATGAAAACTCATAGGGTAAAATTACACGGTTGAATCAAGTTCTAAAGCAGAAACAAGGCAGGTAATTAGATGAGAACATAACATAAAACATTTCAGCTATGTTTCGGTAACACATCAGGCTACTCCCACTGCCTGTCCCGATTATATTTCTGTAAAACAGCACGGACGTCAACTTCTGCTCCCCTAATGACTTTCACACACACACACACACACACACACAAATCGCAACAAAGCCTAAATTTATTTTACATCCATTTCATTCAGCTATTTACCGACAGGCCAAAAGAATAAAAAAGATAAAACACTCAGATGGTCTAAGAATGCAAGCACTCACTGTTTAAAGCTGGTGACAATTGTGTACCATCCTGTTGCTGTGTGAATACTCCCTAATTTGCAAGGAATTTTGTATGGGACTACATTCCATACATGGGGTTTCTTAAGAATTCTGCTTATTTGATGGCCAAAGAATGAACCACCACCCTGGCTTCTGGGTTTTCTTTTTAAAAGGATGAAGTTCAAAGCAAACCAGTGGGGCCCAGACAAATGGCTCAGAGAAAAGGGCAAAGACTCCAATCAGCTTGTTACCTTGACCAGTGATGAGTGAGGAACTTGGAACTTCCTGGTATCTTCCTGAAACATTGGGGGGACCTGGACCTTGATGTCCCAAAGCCTGGGGGAAGTCCCTTTCTGCGGCCCATCCACGGAGTGGTCTGACAGAGAAAGGGGTCATTGGAAGATCAGCAAAAGGCTGCATGGACCAGCTTTCTTCGATTCACCAAATGGTACAGAGGCTTCATCTGGTGCCAGGCGTTAGGCTAGACCCTGGGGCTGAGGGACCGGGGAGGCCAAGGGCCCCTTAGGGTCTGTGGTTAAGCACCCACGTACTGAAGTCGAGCAGACCTGACTGACTCCTGGTTTGGGTACTTCCTAGCTGCAGAATTAGACAAGTTCCTCCACGCTCTGCCTTTCAATTCTCTCCTCTCTAAAATGGGGATTGGGAGTTCCTGTCATGGCATGGTGGTGAAAGAACCCGACTAGGAACCACGAGGTTGCGGGTTCGATCCCTGGCCTCGTTCAGTGGGTTAAGGATCCAGCGTTGCCGTGAGCTGTGGTGTAGGTCGTAGACGTGGCTCGGATCTGGCATTGCCGTGGCTGTGGTGAAGGCCAGCAGCTGTAGCTCCGATTCGACCCCTAGCCTGGGAACCTCCATATGCCATGGGTACGGCCCTAAAAAGCAAAAAATAAATAAATAATTAATAAGTAAATAAATAAATAAATAAACATATAGTAAAATTAAAAAAAAATAAAATAAAACAGGGATAAATAGTGACATCTACCAAGTAGGATGGTAGTCAAACTTGACAGCAGAAGGCACGCCAGTGCTGAGCTAGGGCTGGCCCATGCCGAGGATCCATAATTCGTCACTATTGTCACCACCCCCTCTTCTTTCTCCTCTTCCTCCTCCTCCATTCAAGGACACGCATCACACAATATAACGGAATATGGTAATAGTAAGTGCTTTGCACAAGAGGTGCAGAAAGGGCTCTGAAAACTCAGAAGAGCTGGAGGGGGCAGCAGGAGAAGAAATCTTCAAGGGTCTCATAAAAGAGGGGACCCAGGAGCCGAGTCTGGAGGTCGGCAGGGAGAACAGGCGGGGCACGGGGCTTCCCAGGCAGAGAGCTTTCAGAAAGCAGGGTGGCACAGCGAATGGGGTGGGGGTCTAGAGACCCAGGGAGGTGCTGGGGGTGGCCTGGGAGGCAGGGAGCCGCCCGAGCCCCCTCCCTGCCTTGGCAGTCTGGCCCGGCGTGGCAGCACCAGCCTGTGGCCAAAGACAAACACAAGACTTTGGGGGGCCCTCCTGCAAACCACTTCCTAGGCAGGAAACGTTTGCTAAGATCAGCCCTGGAAAGTCCCAATCTCTTACGGGGACAGGCCGGGTGGGGGCTGGGAAACCGAGGATCCGAGCAGAGGGGCATCTTACTCAGGGTGAGTGGCCGAGACAAGTCCCAAAGTTCTCCCCCAGCCCCTGCTGTATTTGCTCCCAGTTAAAGCGATTGCAGACAACTCACTTACTAGTAAAGGGCTGAAACGTCCATTCACTTATCCTGGATTCACTGAAGGTCTCTAGTCGATACTACAGAGGAAAAACAGCATGTTCCCGCTCCTGCCCTTAGGAAGGCAGAGCCCGCAGCCAAAGGATGGAACTCCCAGACCCCAGGCTCAGCACAGAGAACACAGGCTCCCACCCGGCTCCCAGTGTCCAAGGGCTGCTCAGAACAAGCTGGCAGCAGTGACTTCTGTCACAGGTGATAGGGGACGTCTGCAGGGGGTCAGTCAGCCCCAGGAAATCTCCTGTAACCGTGACTGACACACACCTGGGTGACTTTCATTCCCCATTTCTTATACACAGAAATGGTCTACAAGGCAAGTTTTGGAGCAGAAATTGTCTTTTGACAGATGGAGGCAGCTGGAAGCAGCCACTCCAAGTGCCTCCTTTGGAGGAATTTATCTGATACCAAGACAGTCTTGAAGTTCCCGTCATGGCTCAGTGGTTAACAAACCTGACTAGTATCCATGAGGACACGGGTTCAATCCCTGGCCTCGCTCAGTGGGTTAAGGATCCAGCATTGCCGTGAGCTGTGGTGTAGGTCACAGACACGGCTCGGATGCCACGTTGCTGTGGCTGTGGCGTAGGCAGGCAGCTACAGCTCCGATTAGACCCCCAGCCTGGGAACCTCCATATGCCACAGGTGCGGCCCTAAAAAGACAAAAAAAAAAGAAAAGAAAAGACACTCCTTAATCCTCATCCACAGAATCACAAAACAGGAAGAGACCTTGGACAATCGCCTGGCTCCTCCTTTTCCACTCGAGGAAAGGACTGCTCAGAGAGGTCAGTTGATTTGCCCAAGGTCACAGCTATGCAGAGACCTCGTACCCCAGTTCCCTGCTCTGATCACTTCTTGAGGGTCTGGTTTCTGTGTGACTGCGTGCCTTCCAGTCACCAGTGACACTAAGGAATATGAATTTAAACCTGTCCCTATCAAGCAGGAGGTGACAATGGTACAGTCTCCATACCAGAGTCTCCCTGGAGCCTCAGACCTGAGAGTGATGGATAAATGATCCTTAGCAAAGACGAAACTTGGGGGGGGGGAGCTGGGATTGCGGGAGGAGAGAGCCCGTTCCAGCCAGTCCCTCTGGGAAACAGATTAGTTGTGTATTTAAAAACAAGGCTTTGGAGTTCCTGTTGTGGCTCAGTGGGTTAAGCACCCCACCAGTAGCCATGAGGATGCGGATTTGATCCCTGGCCTCGCTCAGTGAGTTAAGGATCTGGCATTGCCGTGAGCTATAGAGTAGGTCACAGACGCAGCTCGGATCTGACGTGGCTGTGGCTGTGGTGCAGGCCAGCAGCTGCAGCTCCAATTCAGCCCCTAGCCTGGGAAACTCCATATGCCACAGGTGCAGCCCTAATAAGATGGGGAAAAAAAGGGAAAAAATAAAAAATAAAAATAAAACCAGGGCTTTAGTACCAGCACCCTTAAGTTTGAATCCCAGCTTGGTCACTCCTAGCTTCATGTTTGGGGGCAAGTAACTCCAGCTCTCTACATGTCCAATTCCTCCTCTTAACTGGTGACAGTACACCTACTGTGTCGGGCAGCTGGCAGGATTTGACAAGACATGTATGTAATGTGCTTTCTGTGAGGCCTCATGCAGTCAAGCTGCTTGGTGTGACTGCTAATAGTCATTCCTCTCATCATTATCGCTACAGACCCCAGAAGAGGCAGAAGGGACTTTAGCGTCACTGCTATTCCCATGCACTGACCCCCCCAAGGCTCCTTTCTCCTCACCCACCCCCCACCCCACCCCCAGGCCCCACCCTGGCCCCTCACCCTGCACAGGGCCTGCTGCTTCAACTCCCGGATGACGAGGTCACCGGCGGCCGTGCTGCCATAGCAGCACTTGGAGTTCACAAAGCTGAGGAGGGCTTCCCGGGCCACCTCTTCTGTCACCACAGGGACTCTAGGGGGACCGAGCAGAGGGGTGGTGGGTTCAGGTAGAGCCTGCCGGCTCACCCAGGCCAGCCAGCCCCTCACTGTGTAGATGGAACCTGAGACCAGGAGACAGGAGAGCCCTGACCCTGGGTGTCCAACCAGGGAGGGTGCCTCTGGCATCAGAAACTGTGAATAGATGCCCAGGGACCCAGGTGTGAAAGTGGCAGATCCTTCAAGAGGACGGCAAAACCACTTTGGCTGAAGCATGGAGCTGGGCAGAAGGGCTGATGGGATCTCAGAACTCAAACAAAAGAAAAACCAAAACCAAAAAAAAAAGGAGTTCCTGTCGTGGCTCAGTGGTTAACGAATCCGATTAAGAACCGTGAGGTTGCGGGTTTGATCCCTGGCCTTGCTCAGTGGGTTAAGGATCCGGCGTTGCCATGAACTGTGGTGTAGGTTACAGACGCGGCTCGGATCCCGCGTTGCTGTGGCTTGTGGTGAAGGCCGGCGGCTACAGCTCCTGTTAGACCCCTAGCCTGGGAACCTCCATATGCCGCGGGAGCGGCCCTAGATAAGGCAAAAAGACAAAAAAAAAAAACCCTTAGAGATGAATTATACCATTTAACACATATGAAAACCTGAGGCCCACAAAAGATGTGGCACAGCTAGGAGGCATTGTTAGGCTAGACAAGGTGCCTGCCCTTGGGGACCTCGGCCAGAGGAGCCGTGACTATTGGTCATGGGCAGACCCCAGCCGAGAAGCTTCTGACAGCAGTGCCCAGAGAGACTCCCGTGATCCCGCAGGTCGGGAGCGGCAGTGGGTGGGAATGCAGATTCCGAGTGACCGTTCCTCGGCCTTGTCTCTGGACGACTCCCCTCTTTCTGGAAAACTCTCGAGGCCCGGCTGCCATGCCCCTCGGCAAAGCCCTCCCGCCCCGACTCCTCCAGTAAGCGGAGGTCCCTTCCTCCCTCTTTGGCACCACATCTTCACATGTTTCTCCCCGGCAGCCCAGCCCTATGCACGCTGTGTCCCCAGCAACCCCATCCCGGTGCACAGAGGGCCTGCGCACCCGAGGGCAGTGCACAGCAGATGGAGCGTGTTGGGGGGCAGGGGGGCCAGGACGAGTCCACACAGGAAGCAGAGTCTGCAGACACGTCCGGTGGGCCAGGGAGAAGGGAGGCGGCCAGGCAGCAGCGGGGCCAGAAGCACCAGGAAGGCAGGACATGGCCACCCAACCCAGAGGCCGGACCCAGAACAGACACGGCTCCACCTCCCATCCACACAAAGCTGGATGGGCAGCGGGAGCTCTGCCCTGAGTGCTCCAAGCAGGGAGGTGCCCCAAGGAGGAGAGCTGGGGTGGGGGTGGGGGGTGGTCAGCAGACCTTCTAATAAAGGGCTAGACGGTAAGTATTTTAGGCTCTGTGGGCCACATGGCCTCCATGTCACCACTCAGCTCCACTGTCACAGAGCAAAAGCAGCCACAGTCAGTAAGGAAATACATATGAGTGACCGTGTGCTGATAAAACCTGAAGCAGGCAGTGGGCTGGATCTGGCCCAGGGGCCATAGATTTCAATCCCACTTGGTAGCCAGACAGCCCGCAGAGCCTGGTAAAATACACACACTGCCGGCTCCATCCCTGTAGAATCTGATCCAATGGGTGTGGTCCCATTCCACCATCAGGGTTGAGATCCAAGGTCCCTGAGATCCCTGGGGGGGGGGTGTCTCAGGGGGACAGTGGTGACATGGGGCTCTCCACGTGTGAGCCCGTGTGATAGCTCCATGAGGGCTGCCAGAGCTCACCTGTGTTCCAGGAACCAGGACCAGCACCTTTGATCCTGCAGTCTCCCTGGAGCCTCCAAAGAGGGGAAGAATATCTGGCGTCCTGGAGGAGAAGGGGGGAGTCGGGGGCTTGACAGTCTAGCCCAAAGGCTCAGGTGTTTGTGGGGTGAAAGGAGGAAAGATGGGCCAAATGTGAGAAAGAACAGACAAAGAAGAATGACAGATCTAAGACCAGCATTGTGGACATGGTCATAGAGTGGCCGAGGACATGGTCTCCGCCCCCTTTTCTCCTATTCCCTCCCAACAGTGACAAGGGGCTTCTCAGGGCCCTCAGGGGAGAGGGAGCTCTCCCAGCCTGGCCTATTCCAGAGACGCCCCCATGACAGCATAAGCCCCAGGAAGACGCCACAGGACTCAAGACCCCACCAACCACAGACTTACGGTCCCCTTGAAGGAGCCAGTCATAGCTGGGCAGCCTCTCCAGGAGTTCAGCGGGGGGCGCCAGAGGACTCTCAGCCTCAAAGCTGAGGTCCGTCACACCTGCGGAAGAGCGGGCAGTGCTGAGCCTGGCGGTGGCGGGGTATGGGGAGCAATGGTATGGGTGAGGGCACTGCATCTTAAAGAGGCCATGATTTGGTTGGTCTCTGACCCCAGGGGACACCCAAAACAGAGTAGGCAGTGATGGGGGGCAGGGGTATGGCAGCAGCAGCAGTAATAACAATGATGAGAAAAACAAGAAGAGCAGCTCCTATTTGCTGGACACCTACTGTGCGCCAGTCACCAGAACAGATGATTTATAAATAGCATCATATTCCACAGCCTCGGGAGATAGATATCAAATGACAGGTGGGCACGCTTCTTTGATGCTTCTCTCTTCAAGAGACAGGTCTCTCTCCTCCCCTTGAACCTGGACAGGCTTGTGACTGCTTCACCAGGGGAATATAGGGATCGACGATGAGACTGAAGCTCCTACTTCTGGGCTCCTGAAGCCCCTCGGCATGATGCCTGAGCTGCCAGGTAAGAAACCAGACTGTCCTACCGGAGAGGCCACGTGGAGATGCCCTGAGACTTTGCAGAAAGAAGCAGAACCCAGCCTTCCAGCCACCCTGCCAAGCCATCAGGTATATGAGCAAAGCCATTGCGGACACTCCAGTCCAGAGCAATTGCCTGCTGAATACACTGAGTCACACTTTTATGGACTGCATGTCTGCACACACACCCCCAATGGAGTGCTATTAGGAGCTGGGGCCTTTGGAAGGTGGTTAGGTTTAAATGAGGTCTTGATGATGGAGCTTCATGAAGATCGATGTCCTTAGAAGAAGAGAGATTAGGAGTTTCTCCCCATGAGAAGGCAGCTGTACAAGCCAGAAGTAGGCCCTCACCAGATCTTAGACTCCCCAGCCTCCAAAACAGTGAGAAAAGAAAAATGTTTTGTTGTTTGGAGTTCCCTGTCGTGGCTCAGTGAGTTAAGAACCCACCTAGAATCCATGAGGATGCGGGTTTGACCCATGATTTCGCTCAGTGGGTTAAGGATTCAGCCTTGCCATGAGCTGTGGCTTAGGTTTTGGATGCAGCTGGCATTGCTGTGACTGTGGTTTAGGCTAGCAGCTACTGCTCTGATCCAACCCTTAGCCTCACTTCCATATGTCATAGGTGTGACCCTAAAAAGACAAAAAAAAAAAAAAAGTTTATTGTTTAAACCACCCAGTCTATTTTTTTGTTTGTGTGTTTGTTTGTTTGCTTTTTAGGCCCTGCGCTCACGGCATATGGATGTTCCCAGGCTACGGGTCTAATTGGAGCTACAGCTGCCGGCCACAGTCACAGCAATGCCAGATCCAAGCCATGTCTGTGACCTACACCGCAGCTCATGGCAACGTCAGATCCTTAACCCACTGAGTGAGGCCCGGGATCAAACCCTCAACTTCATGGTTCCTAGTCATGGATTTGTTTCCACTGCACCAAGACAGGAACAGCAGTCTATGGTTTTTTATTATAGCTTACATCAGCTCAAACCAACATAGACCCTAATCAGTTACACATGGAGCAGAAGAATCACCCAGCTGAGCCCCGTCCAAGTTCCTGACTCAGAATATCATGAAATCTAATAAGATGGTTGTTGTGTTGTTTTAAGGCACTAAGGTGTGGGCAGCTGGCCATGCAGCTTCCTCTATTGGGCATCTTTACTCTGAGACTTTCCACAGACCCAACCAAGACTTTCTGGGAGCCCCACCACTCTGAGGCTCCTCCTGCACCCTCTCTCTTCTCACAGGCATCTGACCTGCACTGTGGTCTAATGATGGTCCCTGCCTACACCTGCTCCCTCTCCCCCTGTCCCTGCACAGGTCTCAAAGGGACCTCTGGATGTCTCAAGCCATCTTGGTGTCTGGATCTTGGATGACCCAAACTGATACACCAGCACTAGCACTTCCTACCAATGAGGAGACTGAGGCTCAGAGAGGTTGTGACAGGCCCAAGATCACACAGTCAGTGAGTGATGGAGTTGGATTCAAACCCAGGTTCTTCTGTCTCCAAAGTTGCTGCTCTTTCCAATTACTTTTTACGAGGCAAACCCTATGGGAGAAGTACTCTCCATGTAACTGTTTTTAAAACCTCATCTTAATCTTTCAGACAGTGACATAGGTACATATGGCTCTGAGACTCCAAGGAGGAAAGCATAATAAGAACTGGCCCCTGGAAGACAACTCATAAAGCATCTCCCACACCTGTTGTCTCACCCCACCCTCCCACCTGGAGATGTGGAAGGCAGGACTCTTCACTTGACATGAGGAGTCTGAGGCTCAGAGAGGTTAATGAAGTTTTCCTAGGGTGCACAGCATTGGAGTTAGAGCAGGACAGAGGCCCCTTGCTCCAGTTCCAGTCTAGCGGGCCACCCATCAAAGCTGTTCCCTAAAGCCCGCAGGCTGGCAAACAAGGATCCCTCAGCTCTGTCTTTCTAATGGCCAGCTGACAACAGGAAGTTGACTTCAAAGGGTGAGCTGACAGTGGAAGGGGATTCTCTCTGCAGTAACTCACTGAAGGCCACTCAGGTCATGCTTCCAGATGATCCACCTCATCTCCTAGATCCTTCTCTTTTCTGCAGCTCTTTAAAGCCTATAGTTCTTTATCACTACAAAAAATAAAACAATATGCCCTGTCCTTAAGAGTTTAATAAAAAACGGAGGCCAGAAGGATAAACAGATTGTGTTCAAAACTGGAACAGTCTAGGTTTCCTGGAAGTAGGGACAGATGTCAGGGGATGAAGAAGCCTAAATGCCTGTACTCATGGCCAAGATCAGTGAAGGAGGAGAGCGTGTCATTAAAACAAACAAACAAACAGCGCTGCTCCATCAGCACCCACACCCAGCTGGAGATGTACTTGTGCTCTGACAGTAAGATATACATATGCATCTCCAGACTTCTTCCTCCTGGCAGGAAACTTACAAAGGAAGCTGAAATAGAAGAGTGTTTGTTAATGTAGAGAGTGCCTTTCTGGGCAGGCAAACTTTTCTTTATAAGCAAATGATTCCGCCAAGAAGTAGGTGAGAGCCCTGGGCAGATGTGGGTGTGAGGGAAAGTGGCATCCTCCCAAAGCTTCAGACTCTTGTCCATGTGTCGGAACCTCTAAGATGAGAAGCCACCTGGAATTAATCCTTAAACCCTGGTTCTCAATATCATTTCACTTCTAATGAGTTTATTGGCATTCTAAGCTATTCTCCACCAGGAGCCCAGGGATCGGTAAACATGCTCTACAAACAGCCAGGTGGTAAATATTTCAGACTCTCAGGACCGTATAATCCGTCTCAGTTACTCACCTCGGCCACTGTGCCCTGAAAGCAACTGTAGACAATAGACAATTGAATAAGTGTGGCTTCGTTCCAATTGAACTTTCCAAAACGGACAGCAGGTCAGCTTTGGCCCGTGAACCATATTTTGCCCACCCTGACCTGATGCTCACCTGTGTGGGTAGATTTGAGGAGGATCAGGAAGGGGGAGACTGGAATTTGAAACTTTCTGGGGCTGGGGTCCATGCACATCTATGCAGTTTCTATAAACCCAGTTAAGAGAATTAAAGATCAGGGTCAAGGCTGGACTGTAGCCGGGGATGATGAGCGTCAGTATCCCTGGGCACAGTGGTTAGGAAGCTGGGCTCTGATTGGCTGGTGTCTGAGCCAGTTAATATGTGACACTGCGCCACGCCTCATCCTCTCAGCACTTGACTCCCCCGGCTGTGAAAGAGAACCAGTGACCAGGTGACGTTCGTGCTCATCTAACCAGACAAGGTGTACACAGCTCTCAGCCACAAGCCCAGCACGTAGTACTCAGTCAATGTCTTGGACCCGAGGAGGGAGGGTCTTCCTTTGTGCTCCTTTAAGCCAGAGGACAAGAGTGAAATGTCAAGCATGGAAAGAAAGGCAGGGCAGTCACAGCCGCTCCCAGGGGAGGGCCGCCGCCCACCCAGAAGCCTTGGGTCTGCTGAGGCATCAATACCCTCCTGGCACAGAAGACAAGGAAACGCCACGTGGCTGCTCTGTCCTGCCGGAAACCAAACAAAGGGGCAGGAAGCGGGGAAGAATGAGAGGTGGGAAACTCAGAGCTCCATCCATCAACTGGGAGCCACCCTGACCTCTGGCCATTTGTCAGAGCTAAATTAATCTCCCCATTATGTTGTGAACAAATATAAAGCCTTCCGAGCTGAAGTGCAGGCGGTTGCGTCATTTCCCGGGCAGCCCGCACGGGGCACAACAGGAATGCTGACGTCTCAGGACATTGTGCGGCACCCAGCGTGGGGACCACCAGCCACTCACCACTTCCACGGCGCTGGGCTGAGCTCCAGGGCACCCGGCCAGCTGGACCACTGCTCCCTCTCACACGCTGTGCCCTGGCCAGGGATGGTCCTTGCTCTTTTTTGCACCTCGTGACAACTGCTGTTTTCCCCATTTTGTAGAACAAGATGAGGCTCAAAGATGTGATTTAGGATGAGTTCACACACTCACAGCAGAAACAGAAACAGTACATGGAACTCAGATCCTGGCCGCAAGCCCCACAGCCTTTCCACCTGGGTGAACAGCCCCCTGCTCCGTGCGCACATATCACGTGGTTACCAGGAGAACTGGGCAAAGTGCTCCCCAGGTAGTGTTTCTACTCACCGGGCACCAGCTATTTTTCTTTTGCATGGGAAGGAATTTTTCTTGTGGAGCAAGGCGTCATTAATGGTAACTACCTTAAATTTCTCTATTTAAAACACCACTTCCTTTATTTTGGAGGATTAAAGGAGTCTGCATCTTCTGCCCCCGATTCCAGGTTAATCATTGTCAAAGCACTGAGATCATATCGCACCTGTGCTCAGGGGGCTCCTCACGGTCCGTGCTTTCCTTTGCTTTTTACATTCGTATTTATTCATTTATTAGCCACACCTGCATCACGAGGACGTTCCTGGGCCAGGAATCCAACCAGCACCACAGTAGTGACACCACCAGATCCTTAACCACTAGGCCGCCAGGGAACTCCCTTTCCTTCATTTTATATCTTATCTTTTCCAAGAAGTGAGAGAGCGCCTTTTTGACACAGACCCCCAACCCCCTGCCAACCCTTGCATACAGCTGGTGCACGTAAATGCCTCTGGTTTGAACTCCACTTAAGAGGGTCCGAGAGAGGTTCAAATAGTCAAATTCACATGGACAGAAAGTAGAATGATGGCTGTCAGGGCCAGTGGTGGGGAGGGGGGAGGGGGCTGGGGAGTGAGTGTCTAACAAACGGTGCAGAGTTTCAGTTATGCAAGACAAGATTCTAGAGATGGATGGCAGCAAGGGGTAAGGGTTGCACAAGGTGAAAATACTGTACACTTAAAAATGGTTAAGGTGGTAAATGTTATGTGTATTTTACCACAATTTAAAATAATTCTTAAAAGAAAGGTGATTCAGATGAACCTAAGATTAAAAAAAAAAAAAAAAGAAGGAAAAGTACTGTTTTGCCAAGAAGAACAAATAATTGGCTACTCTATTTAATGGACTTCTCAGCAAGACCAGAAAGCCTGAGCAGGTCACCCCCAAGCTCATACATCTCAGGGGCTCACTAGTGCCCAGGGCTAACATCCAAGCTCCTGAACCTGGCAGATATGGCCCTGCATTACCCATGGGACAGGAAGAAAAGATTCTTGTCTGCCCACCTGATGAGACAAAAGCCTTGCTACGTGGTCCAGGGCAGAGACAAGGGAAGACAGCAGATGGGGGTGGGCTGGGGAGGGGTGGTAAAGAACAGAGCAGAAACAAGAGAACGAGAGAGAGACGCGAGACTGCTCGAGGCTTGAGAGAGAAATGTGGGCGCTTTGGGGTGGGAGCCATCGAGAAAACATCTGGGGGAGCAAACAGAACGTGCATGGTGTGAGTGAGAGCACCACGGAGACAAACGGTGAAGTTTCCTCCACCTATGTCAGTCCTGTCTGTGTTTCACCTACAATGCAGCAAATGAATGCACCACTGGTCTGCAGCTAGTTGGGATGTGGAACTCGTGCTCTGTAGAAAATGCCCTCATGCCAAGACGGGACCACACTGGGCTGGGCTTTCTGAGGGCTGCCCCTCCTTTGCAGAGATGACTTGCCATGTCATGACCTTGATGTTTGCATTTAGCCCCCTCCACCCCACACACACTCCAGCCCCGCTCTCCTGCCCACAACACCAGCCATTGCCCAGTTCAACCTGACTCAGCCCAGACCTCGCCTCCTGAGAAGCCGGCCGGGTGTGGTCCCCTTCTCCATGCCCCTCGGCGCTCTCCTTCACTCCCCATCCTTGCTTTTCCCAAAAGGCTTTGTAAGAATAACGTGCAAAAAGTCCACGTGGGGTCTGCCTCCTCCACGAGACCTCAAACACCTTAAAGGTAGGTTGACAGACCCACCCTGGTCTCCTCTCAGGAGCCTCCTTACTGGGGCCTCTTGGGGGAAATCACTTTACTTGTTAGAGCCTAGACCTCCTTTCCCTCTAGCAGGGCTTCGGAAGTCCAGTCACCGAGAGAAACACTGGGACAACAGACAAGAGCAGTCACTGCAAACAGATTCAGCAGAGTCCTTGGGACCATCTCTAAGCTATAATATGACTACAAAGTAACCGAGTTCGGTAACTCTGAAAATGAACGAGTGTCCCGGGCCTCTCTAGGATTCAAATGAAAGTTTTGGACACCCCCCCCCCGCCCACACACACACACAGCACATTCACACAACACCTTGCCCTCACCTTCATGGTCTTTAAAGTAAGACCTCCTGACTTAGCCCACTTCACAGACCGGGAAATTGAGGCCCAGAAAGGTTAAGTGACTTGTCCGAGGTTACACAGCCAGTTCTCAGCAGAGCTGGGACGTGAACCCTAGCCTCCCGATTCCCAACCTGACGCTCCATTGTGTTGCCCGTTCCAAATTCAGGATCAAAATTTCCTGTTTTAAAACGCAGTATTCCTAAAATACTGCTTCCTGGAGTTCCGCAAAGGGATCAGAGGCAGCTCTGGAGCACCGGGATGCGGGTTCCAGCCTAGCACGGTGAGTTAAGGATCCATAGGTCATAACTGCAGTTCAGACCTCATCCCTGATGCGGGAATTCCATATGCCGCAGGACGGCCAGAAAAATGGGGAAAAAAAAAAAAACACTTCCTTCTTCATCTCTTTAAATAGTTCTTATCCTCCCTTGTATTTCGTTCCCACTAATGACAAGCTAGGGTCGCCAGGGCTATGTTTCACGCAAGGAAATGAATAAGCAAGTTTTTTGCTAGAGGAAGGTCATGCCTAAAGACCTTTTACTGACATTTCTTTAAAATTAACCTCATTTAAGAACTGGTGTAACTGTGACAAATGAGAATCCTCGTATTCAGACTCACATGCGGCTCTGGGTAGGGGGGAGGGGGTGACTATCAGCCAGAGAAAGGAAGGAAAAAGAATCTAAGATTTGGACCTTCTTCCCCACTGTGCAGAGGCACCTAATATAAGAAGAGCCAGCAGGCTGCACGTGGGCTTTTCAGGTGGAAGGAAGGGAGGAAACGAAAGGATGCTCTCAGCAGCGCAGACGACCGAGCGCAGAGGGAAGGTGTCGGCTCAGCGCCCCGCAGAGGCAGGCACCCCTCGCCCTGACCATCTCTACTTACTGTCCTCGTCACTCGGATCCCTGTCCATGGTCCAGACGTCCAGCCAAAGAAGTGTCTGCCCC
The DNA here is from genome assembly GCA_004024745.2 of Catagonus wagneri. Classification (NCBI taxonomy): domain Eukaryota; kingdom Metazoa; phylum Chordata; class Mammalia; order Artiodactyla; family Tayassuidae; genus Catagonus; species Catagonus wagneri. The sequence continues at coordinate 66,509,528 of PVHT021183699.1, forward strand.
TGCAGTGGGCTCAGGCCGCTGGGATCAGCGGGACCACCCCCGGCCCCTCCCAGAACAGCGAGCCCATTGTTACCGATTTGAATACAACAGAGGGAAACAGCTGCAGGGAAGCACCGGGCCCATCAGAGCAACAGCTCAGGACCCGACCTCCAGGTTCTTGGGCCCCTCCTCACAAGCCCTCTACCTGGCAGGCTCTTGCCGGCAGATCTCCACCCACGTGCTCACACAGCCATCTCAGATGGACCTTTTGAGTTGCCCATTTTTCTGAGCCGGGATTCAAACCCTCATCTGGTTTGACTCTCAAAGTTTCTTGCTCCCTGTGCTACGTGGTGCAATGGTAGGAGACAGGCTCCTGAGTGTGGTGCGGGCAGGAGAGGTGGGGGTGCAGAAAATATCAAATGTAACAACCACAGGGAGTTTTCCTCTCCAAGCGAGAGAGGAGATACAGGTGGATCGCTCGTCTGGAGCACCAGCCTCCCGGGCTCACTGGGGAAGCTTTAAGGCTGGGATGACGCAGTGAGGCTCTGAAGCCTCAGGGCACGATGCAGGCAGAGCCAGCTCCCAACCCAGGCTGCATGGGCGCAACTGTCACTGCACCAGCCCAGCTGCCTGTGAAACATCTGTGCGGTTTCAAACGGATCTGCCTGTGCCGTGTGCACGAGGGCTCAAAACTCCTGCAGCCCCAACCCTTGCAAGATCTCCCTGCTTCTCTAGAGAAGTGGAAACAATGAACACCAGGACCTGGTCACCAGGTAGTGGAAGCAAAGAGCTCGTGATACCTGCACCGCTTCCCTGGCAAGGTCCCCTCACATCCGGGCCTGCAGTTCTCCAGCCAGGGCAGCTTTGCTCCAGAGGGCAAAGCATGTACCCTGCGCCCTGCTCGCCCGGTCCAGCAATGCCCACGGGCTGTGCGTGACGCCCCACAACGAAGACTGGCTATTGTGTTCACCCGGGAAGTGCTGTGGCTGATGTGGCAGCGCCCTGGCTTAGGTGGTCACACCGCATACAGGGATGGCTCCCAGGGCACCACAAACTTCCTCGGCCACACTCTACTGCTTTCACCCTCACCATCCACTGCCTGCAGAATGCTGGTGACAATCAGGAAAGCAGTAGCAACAATCTGACAAATGCTTCTTAAATACAGTCAGAGGACTCAACTGCAAACAGTTTTCATGGTTGAAAGGAGCACTGAATTCGTCAAACCTGAGAGTTATCCAAGTTTCATTACTGCCCATCCATGAGAAAGACCAAGATCCTGAGGAATTCACATAGTCTGCTGATACCTTTATACATTTAGCGATGCTCTTAAGCCCTTGCAGAACCGCCCCCACGGTAACAGAATAACCATGGATGTGTGTGCCTGAGTGTATATTTTACTCTAACAATATATAAGTGTGTCTATGTCTCTGTGTGTGTATTTGACCCGAAACATGATAGAGGATTGATAGACTACTTGTGGCTTAACTAAACAATATACCACTATGACATCTTGAGTGATTTTTAAACAGCAATGGATGCTTGCCTAAAACCCTCTTCTGCAGCATTTGAAAGAAACAATCAGAGGAAACTACTAAACGGCAAGCAGAAGAAAAGCATGCTAAATAGAGCTGAGTATTAAAGGGTCCGGAAATCTTGAAGCTGCAAAAATGCAGGCAACCATGAGGTGTATCTTAGGAACCAGGGAGCACTGATCAAAGGCAATGAAACTCCCCTGCTGCACACTGGTCAGATCACACACTAGCAGGTTAACAATACCTCTTAAAATACATAGAAAATGAACAAACTCGCTGCTACACCTTTCTAATCTTGCTTAGGCATCAAGACTGGAACGCTGTCTGCAATGTCATGCTTGAGTGATTCAGGGCAGACAACGTATCCATGACCACTGGTATTCATGGTGTCAGCAGCAACAAGCATCATTAATTCTAGGATCCAGGCCGGTGTGAAGCCCATCCTGGTCCCCACCTCCTGTTAGTATCCAAGGGGCTTTGAGGGGTGGGGGTGGGAAAAGAGGCATCACCTGTGTGCCAGGCATTTTCCATTCATTCTGTATCGCTGCTGTTGATGTCAAGAAGGGGGCTCTTAAGAACTCTTCATGTTGAACCTGTCCCCAGTGGTCCACGGATAGGATCATCACCCATGTCATGTCTTACTCATGGTTAAACACTCATGGGACATTTGTTGAATGAACATAGCTGTAAAAGAGCTAATTCCATCCACTGACTGTTGTCTGAAAATCTTGTTGGTTTTTGGAAATAGAGTCTATGTAATCTCAGAGTTTGGTCTCTGGGTCTTGAGGGTACACCATGCCTGCGGAGATGATGCTAGGGCAGAGCAGGGCTTTAGAAGGGAGTCTAGAAATCATGGTGTATGGCTGCAGCTGGCTATGATGCTGAGGGAAATGCCCCTTGGGAGGGCTCAGCCAGTACCTTCAAGTATTTAAAGGGCTGCCATGGGGATCTGAGTCTCAGGACAGGCAACCCTATGAGCAGGCACTCTGAGAGCTGATCTAGAATGAGGGACCATTTCAACTTACCAGGGAGAAGATCTGTCTAGCAATAAATCTTTCTCTTGAGTTGAGTCCCTCCAAAGAATATTAAAGCAGAAGTTTGATGGTGAAACAAAGTGGGCAGTAGGAGAACCTAACCGTGATGGTTTCAGGGTCCATGTAACCCGGGTTCAGAATCCCAAAGTGGGTGCTGCAGCACTATGGCACCTTTTGGAAGCATCCCTAGAGGACAGTGAAAGGAAATCCCCCAGTGGGGAAAATTCTAAACAGTGCACCTGGTTGTGCGCTTTGTCTGAAAGAAGGAATGGCCACAGGTAAGAGTCTCCATCAACTCATGGGCTGCGGAAAATGGTCTTGCTGGATGAGCAGGAACTTTGGAAGGAACGTACTGGAAAACTGGTGACAACGAGGTCTGGTGAAGAGGTATACTGACAGATTTCTCTGAGTGCACAAGAATACGAAGACATCCATATCTCATGTTCATGCTTATCAAAGGGTGATTTCAGGAGTTCCTGTCGTGGCACAGCAGAAACAGATCTGACTAGGAACCGTGAGGTTGCAGGTTCGATCCCTGGCCTTGCTCAGTGGGTTAAGGATCCAGCGTTGCCATGAGCTGTGGTGTAGGTCGCAGACGTAGCTCGGATCTGGCATTGCTGTGGCTGTGGTGTAGGCCGGCGGCTACAGCTCTGATTAGACCCCTAGCCTGGGAACCTCCATATGCCATGGGTGCGGCCCTAAAAAGACAAAAAAGACAAAAAAAAAAAAAGCCAAAGGGTGACTACAGCAGAGGAGTATTTCAACCATCCTTTCAAGTTGAGGTGTGACCCATCCCATGGGTACCAGTCAGGCTCTTTCTACAGCCATTTCTGTCGTTGCCTAACGGGTCACAGTAGCAGGTTTGGAAGTTGTGCGTGGGCTCAGAAACACAGGCTTCCGCTCACCAAGCCTGGCCTGGCTACAGCTGAGTGCCAAGTCAGAGGCCATCAGGGTCCCAGTATGGCACCAATGGCTGAGGTGATAAACAGCTACCTTGTGGCAGGATGACTACACTGAACAGCTTCCAGCATGGAAGAGGTAGCACTTTGTTCTTCAGAAATAGACATGCTGAGGAGTTCCCGTAGTGGCTCAGTGGTTAACGAATCCGATTAAGAACCGTGAGGTTGCGGGTTCGATCCCTGGCCTTGCTCAGTGGGTTAAGGATCCGGCGTTGCCGTGAGCTGTGGTGAAGGTTGCAGACACGGCTCGGATCCCGCGATGCTGTGGCTGTGGTGTAGGCTGGCAGCTACAGCTCCTGTTAGACCCCTAGGCTCCTGTTAGACCCCTAGCCTGGGAACCTCCATATGCTGCGGTTGCAGCTCTAGATAAAAAGCCAAAAAGACAAAAAAAAAAAAAAGAAAAGAAAAGAAATGGACACACTGAATATAGATGCGCCTTCCCTGCACACAGATACTGCTATTATCTCTGGATTATAGCTAAAAGACAGCCGAGGCTGCATCCTCTGAGATGCAAGAAATCATCAGACCAGGCTGGTTGGGAGACAGAGGTTTCTGGCCAGTAAGTAGATCACACGCTGAAGCCACCAGAAAGCTCACCAGATGCTCCTTCAATAGTTCAGGAATTGCCTACCTACTGTGTGCCAGGTCCTGACAGGTAAACCAGGTAATTTCTGCTCTTGAGGAATGCCCGGTCTGAAGTGGGAGACAAATTCATTACTGAGCACTTAAAATACAGAAGCCCAAGGGCCGCAGTGGAGGGGCAGACAAGATGCTCTGGAGATACACATACTGGAGTGGCCGCGGCAGAAAATGCACCACTTACTAGGTGCTAGTAACACCTGAATGAGTATTAGGTGAACTTCCTGGTTACCTGCACATCAGATCTACTTGCAGGGGACCTGTGCCTCTCGGCCAGTCAGGGCTGACTAGCTCCTTGTCTCAAAAGAGGCAGCCTCTGCTCAGCTCTTACGGGAACTCCCGACCAGCCGAGGCCCCTACTTACCTCCTCCCTGGGACTACACGTCAGACTCCGGAGACTGGCGCTGGGTTCTCTCCCATCAGAATGGTATCCACCCAACACAGCCACACTGCCTGTACAATAGGTTCCTAACTAATCCACTGGGGCTGGCCCTGGGCTCTTGTTTCTCAGTCAACTGAGAGGAATCACCACGGGGCTTGTCAATATCACAGATCCCCTGTTTCCGCCCCCCCCTACCCCCCAGAAATCCTGATTAAATATGTCAGAGGGGGAAGGCTGGACTGTGTCTTCTTTTTATAAGATCTCCTTTTGATTCCAACTCAGGTGGTCTAGGCTTTTACAAACACTGACTTGGGAGGTCCTGTTGTGGCACAGTGGAAGCAAATCCAACTAGTATACATAAGGACACGGGTTGGATCCCTGGCCTTGCTCAGTGGGTTAAGGATGCAGACTTGGAATGGCTCTGCTGGTGGTGTAGGCCAGGAGCTACAGCTCCAATTCGACCCTTAATCTGGGAACCTCCATATGCTGCAGGTGCGGCCCTAAAAAGACAAAACAAATAAAATATAAGGCTCAGAGAGGTGAAGTAACTTGCCCAGGCTCACACAGTAAGAAGCCAAGCTAGGGCCTCCTCCCTCCAGATGCTACAGTGTCCCCTTGGCAAGTACACATGGAACATTCTCAAGGACTGTCCACATACGGGGGCACAAAACTAACCTCAGCAAATTTAGAAATTATTCAGCGACATGTGAGCACCAGTTCCAAATCCAGTCTCCCTCTTTCCAGATGGATGTCTTGCCCCAGCATCCACAGAGCTCTCACTCACTGAGCATCTACTAGGATCCAGGCCCTGTCCCAGGCCCTCTGAACAGCCCATCTAAACCTACATCCACCCAGAATCCTTATGGGAGCCAAGCTGCCCGACAAAGGAATTCTGCCCCACAGGGCCTGGCAGCTGTGATAACATTGTTAGTGGCTTATCGGCCGACTGAGTGGATGGAGACCAGTGGTGCCCATGGCAGGAATCAAGGATGGGGTGGAAGAGAATGGCCTTGACACAAATAAGAAACTTGCCCAAGTGGGAAGTTCCTGGAACACTTCACCCAAGCACCCTCCTCTCCCTGGGAGCCTGGGAAACTGGCACATGCCTTCAGGTCCAATCATGGACTCCTGACTGCAGTGACAGAAAAGGGACTAAGATCCTATGAAGCCTCCCAAATGCCCAGGATGAAAGGAGATGCTTTCACAGGTGCTTTCCCACCTAAACCCCCACAGCTACCTGTAAAATAGATATTATTCTCTTTCGAAGCAGGGGCTCAGAGAGGGTGAGTGACTTACCCAAAATCACACAGCTCATATATAACAGAGTCAGGATTTGAACAAGATCCACTGACACCAAGGCCCTAATGCAGATTACCAACAATTCTGTGTGTTACCACATGTTGTTTGGCACCACTTCTCTGAGCTCTGGGCCCTCTCCAACTAGGTCATCCCCACTCAGATGTGTAACAGATGTCTCAAACTGATCTTCTGACCTCTATGCCCCCCCATCCTCATTCCTGACTCCCCTCTTCTCTTCACAACCCCGTGCATGTCAGCGCATCACATCCTCTGACTGGGTCACGTCTCAGTAGCACCCCTTGCTCCACTCGGGTCTGAGCCCCCAGCCCCTCTCCCCTGGGTCACTGCAGGAGCTTCCTCCCTCGTTCTCCCACTGTCCCCCCCACACACACACACACACATTCCCCAGGAGCCTGTGCTCAACAGAGCCCTCAGCCTATTCTTCTGTAACTGGAATTCATGCGATGGCCCGCCCCTCCGTTCAACATCCCCTCCTCCAGTTGCCATCTCTCAGGTCCTGAAAGTCAAGTCCTTGCTACGATCTGCAAGGCACCCTGCACCCTCCATCATCCCTGCCCTCATCCCCAGTCCCCTGTTCCGGCCTCCTTGTTGCTCCTAAGCCTCACCAAGCACACTCCCGCCTCAGGGCCTTTGTTTCGGCTATGCTCCTGCCTAGAATTCCAGATCCCGCAACTCACTCCCTTGCCTCTTTTAGGCCTTTGCTCAAATGTCACCTTTCCAGCGAGGCCATCCCTTGCCTTCTACTTAAAGCTGGACACCCCCACCCCACCCCCCACCAAAGCTCCAGCTCTCTAGTCCTAGCTCCTGCTTTTGTTTTCCTTCACAGTACTTACTACAACCAACATATCAACTGTCTCACTATTTTGTTTAATATGTTTCACCACCCTATAATCAGGATGTAGGATCTACATGGACAGATTTTTGACTGTTTTGTTCCCAGCTGCATGCCTAGCACCCTGAACAGGGCCTGGCAAACAGCACGAGCTCCATAAATATGTGATGGATGGATGGATGGCTGAATACCCAGTTGACATTATTATGCAGTGACTTTATCACCCCATTGTTCTGGACTTCTGAGCAGATTTTTCAAATGAGTTTGTTTCATCTGTGGAGCAACAGAAAAGAAAAAAGAAAAGAAAGGAAGGGAAGGGAAAGGAAAGAACTACTAGTAATTTTTAAATATTAGTTTGTCCCTGCTTCTAGACTTTCACAGTTTCAGAGGGCCCCCTTACAAGGACAGGAGGAGGAAATTCACTGTGACCCTGAAATGGAAATGCTCAGCCTAGGTTGTTTCCCCAGAAGCTGTGAATCTGTCCCCAGGGGGGTTGCAACACCCACGATGACAGCTCAGATCCGTCCCATCTCCTGGCAGGCAAGGAGGACAGAGTCTTTGCTCCCAGCAGGTCACAGATGCTCATCTCATGAAGTACCGCTGCCAGCAACACCCTGGGCTCCTCCCTCCTTCCTACCTATGCAGTCCATCTGTCTCCACAGCCAATGTGGAATTTTTAAAGGCCAACCTATTTGGTCACAAATTTTCAAATACAAGAGCAATTTGCTCTGTGAGGTGCCACCAGCTTCCCAGGCCTCCGGCCAACACTAACCACTAATCCCTGTGCCCACAAGGGGCGCTTTCCCCACAGGAGATGCCTCTCTTGGAGGCCCCAAGGAGAAGGAAGCAGCTGGGAGGGGCCATCATTGATGCGTAGCGGTGAACTATGTTGGCCCCACAGAAATCCTCTTGCTATATTTCCCACTATACTCGTGGGGAAGCTGAGGCCAAGAGAAGGGGAGCGACTTGCCCAGGGTCACGTGGCAGTGAGAAGCAAATCAGAGTCCAGGATTTCTTCCCTAACAGACACACCGCGCATTTCCCTCTGAGGTTCCCAGATGTGAAGTGGCTTCCACAGGCCACAACCGCAGGGAGCTGGGAGCTGGGTGGGGCGCAGGAGTCAAGAGAGTTTTCACTCGTCGCCAGTTACAAGCTTTGATCCTTAAAGGGACCTTGGTGGGTGCGACAACCAAATGCACCTGCCCCTTGGCCCGCACAGGGACATCAAGGTACCTCCTGCCAAACTGAAGATGGCAGAAATGACATCTCCCCCGTCCTCTGATACTGGGCTTCCCATCTTGTATCAACTGGGGAGACATCCCCGAGCAAGAATGGACCTGTGGCCATGACTCCAATCTAATCATCTGCCTCCGCAGGCCGGCCCCTCCCTCCTCGGTCTCTTCCGGCTCAGTGGCTTCACCATTCCCCACCCTATGCCCACCCCCAGCCACACAAACTGGAAACTTCCAGGTGTCCTCAACGCTGGCCTCCTGCCTATCTCTCCTGCCCCCATCTCCACAGCATCTTCCTCATCCTGGCCCCCTGCCACCCCTCCACCCTGCTGTGTGCGCCCCCTCCCCCCTACTTTCACTGGCTCTGCAAAGCCAGCCTGAGGCGGGGCGGGACTGGGGGCTGGGGGGCGGGGGCAAGATAGTTCTAAACTACACGCATGCGCATGCGCTCCACGAGATGAGATGAGCGAGATGAGCGGAGGTACCCAGTCCATCCGCGGATGGAGGAAGGGAAACAGTAAATGGGCGACACTGAGAGCCCAGAGTCTGGAGAATGCCAAAAACCTCTCTTCCCTTTTCCTGCTGGGTCACCCACCCAGCCCACCTCAGCCCCTTCTCCCTGGTCCCCCTCCCTCTGCACCACTGCCTCCCTGACACCACCACGGTCCCAGGTGTTCCAGGAAGGGCTGGAAACCGACTGCATCTGTAATGTAAATGGCTTCGCCAGCTCTAGATCCATCCTCAAATGAAACATCCACGAGGCCAGCAAATCTTCGCGTCACTAACAGAGGCCACGTCCCACAGCATAACCTTCACTCTTGTAGCATCTACCAAGATTCTGTCCTGCGCTGGCAGTGATCAGAGGCCCTCTCCCCAGAAAGAAGGATGGAAGAAAGGAAAAAGGGTGAAGGATTGGAAGCTCCTTCCTGCCGCACTTACATCTCAATAAGTGTCCTGCTTCAGGTCTTCCAAGGCTCCCTATTACCCACGGAATAGAGTCCAAATCTTCAATATGGCCCCCAAATGCTGTTCCAGCTTTACCCCTCCTCACTCTCTCCTGATGCACCCACGCGCCGAGTTCTCCTCGGGGCCACATTCCTACCTGCCCCCAAAGTCAAGCTCCGTCACAGCTCCAAGCCTCTGTGCATGCAGGTCCCTCCATCCCGAACATTCTCCCCCTCCACCCTCTGCCGGTCAAACTCCTGCTCATCCTCTCCAAGAACCACCTCACACAGCCGCTCCTCTGAGAAGAAGCGATTGTTCTCTCCTCTGTGTCTCCACAGCACTCTTCACAGGGCCATTATTTATGGAGCATATGACTGCCTTCCCAACACCCCAGGACATCTCCCTGAGGTAGAGAAGGGGACTGTGCCAAGGCGGGGGTCACTTCCTGAATGCCCGCCCAGAGGCACGTCCAACCATCAAACTGGACTGGGAGAAAGAATCCACAAAGAAAATCCAAAACAACAGCCACAGGAATGGACAAGGCTGAACGTCTTTCTGGGTCAAAATTAAGACCCACAAGTGGAGATTTAGCAGATTTGTTTCAAACCTGGACACGCAGGGGTTCAATGTGAATTAATCACAGACGTCAAAGCCAGAAAGGGGAGTTCTCAAACTTCATCTGCTCCAAACCCCTTTTATTTACCTTCACTATCCTTTGCTTTTTTTAATAGAATAAATACCCTAATGCTGTGTGAGGGGGGAGTCAAACCTACAAAAGATTAAAAGTTAAAAACTAATAGACTCCAAACAAGAAAAGATGCTCAACATCACTAATCATCAGGGAAGCGCAAAACCAAACCACAATGAAATTTCACCTTGTACTTTTCAGAATGGCTATGATCAAAAAGACAACAAATGACAAGTGTTGGAGAGGATGTGGAGATAAGGAAGCCTTATGCACTGTTGGTTGGAATGGAAATTGGTGCAGTCACTGTGGAAAACAGTATGGAGATTGCTCAAAATATTAAAATAGAACTACCATATGATCCAGCAATTCCACACTGGGTATTTATCCAAAGAAAAGGAAAACACTAATTAGAGCTACATGCACTCTATGTTCATCCCAGCATTATTTACACTAGCCAAGATATGGAAGCAACCTAAGTATCTACCAATAGATGAATGGCTAAGGAAGATGTGATATATATATATGTGTGTGTGTGTATATATATATATATATATATATATATATATATACACATACATATACACACATACACAATGGAATATTACTCAGCCATAAAAAAGAGTGAAATCTTGCCATTTGCAACAACACGGACAGACCTGGAGGGTTTTATGCTAAGTGAAATAAGTCAGACATGGGAAGATAAATACTGTATGATATCACTTATGTATGGAATCTAGAAAAAAAAAAGGAGAAGCAAATACAATAAAACAGAAACCGAGTGAAAGATATAGAGAACAAACAGGCAGTTGTCAGAGGAGAGGGAGTGGGGTGGGGTGAAATAGGGGAGAGAGATTAAGATGTACAAACTTCCAGTTACACAATGAACAAGGCACGGTATGAAATGTACAGTGAGGAGAACATAGTAAGTAGCTAATATTTTTGTGGGGACATATCCTAACCAGACTTTTTCGACGATCATTTTGAAATGTATAGGAAAAAAAATCACTGTGTGATTAGTTCCTATAACAAGAACTAACATAGTGTTGCAGGGCAATTATATTTGAGAAACAAACTCATAAAAAAGAGGTCAGGTTTGTGATTATCACATCCAGGGAGTGGGGGGGGGGCTGGATGAAGGTGATCAAAAGGTACGATCTCCCAATTAGACAATAAATAAGAACTAGGGATGTAATGGACCATATAAATATAATTAACACCACTGTAGATTATATATGAAAGTTAAGACAATAAATCCTAAGAGTTCTCATCAAAAAATACTTTTGTATTTCAATTGTGTATTTATATTAGATGATGGATGTTCACTAAGCTTATGGAGATAATCATTTCATGATTTATGCATGTCAAATCATCATTCTGTACACCTTAAACTAATATACAGCGATGTATGTCAATTATAGCTCAATAAAACTGGAAGAAAAAATTAATGGTCCCTACCTCCAACGTCCCTATGTAAATTTATATGTAAATCTGCATATAAGTGGAAGTGAGCTTAGAACTTTTATTTTTAATAAACAAGATAATATAAATATTGCCCAGAACCCTTTATTAAAAACAATATATGTCATGGATCTCTTTCTGTGCCAGTTCATTTTTTTTTATTTCTGTAACAAATTTTATAATTAGTGGACACTTCCTGGGATTAAGTCCAGGCACTGGGCTCTATATCAATAGCAGAGAAATGACTACAATATTGTTTATGAGCCTTTTGCTTTTACTGATAATTGTTTTTATTTGGGTGGGGTGTTTTCTTTCTGTAAATGTTATGAAATCTAACACACACCCTAAAATCGCATGCATATTAAGCACACAGCTCAATGAATAGTCACATGGGTGCCTTTCAAAGTAAAGGCGCCCACGTAACCAAGATCAAGGACAGAACATAATCAGATCCCAAAGGCCTCTTGGGATCTGAACATAATCAGATCCCAAAGTAGTTCTTTTCAGTAACTACTCCCCTGACTTGAAACACCAAAGTTTAGTTTGTCTGTTTTTGGGGGGGTTGTAGTCTGTGCCTGCAGCGGGCTGAAGTTCCCAGGCCAGGGATCAAACCTACACCACAGCAGTGATGCTGCCAAATGCTTAACCGCTACGCCACCAGGGAACTCCTGTTGTTAAACTTTATCTATACCCTTGAATTCATACAACAGGGACTTAACATTAGTCAGCTCAGGCTACCAAAACCCTAGCCTGGTGGCCTACACAAGAGATGTTTATCTCCTATGGTTCTGGAAGCTGGGAGTTGAGATCTGGGTGCCAGGACGGTGGACTCTGGTGAGGACTCCCTCCCTGGCTTGCAGGCCGCCACCTTCTCTGCTATTATTCACATGGTGGAGAGAGACAGTGCAAGCTCTCTGGACTCATCTTGCAAGGCCACCAGTACCTCATGGGAGTTCTAATTTCATGACCTCATCTAACTCTAATCCTCTCCTCGAGGCCCACCTCCAAATACAAGCACATTAGCATGGTTGGGGTTTCAAAGAGTGGATGGATTTGCACCTCTTTTGTGTCTGGCTTCTCCTACTCACCATTACCCTTGTGAGACTTCTCTTCGGCCTCTCAGCCCCGTCCATTCTGCAGCACTTCATAGCTGCCCCTTGCAGGAATGCATTGTCCTGTAAGCAACCACTCTTCTCTTGCTGGACTCCCAAACTATTTCCTATTTTTCACGATCACAAAAAGTACTGTGATTTTTTTTTTTAATCCTTATACCTATGCCTGTATAAATGATTAGAAAAAGAACTGCTGTAACTACTTCATTTCATGAACAGATGGTGGGGCCTTGGGGCAAATGTGAACACCTCGTTGTTTCCACAGGTGACCTCACCCCTGGTGAGTGTCAGTGGGCATCCTCCCCAAGGCCACACTGAGCGAGTGGTCCCCCCAGGGCCACGGCAGAGCAGACGGCAGAGGCGAAGTTGGCGGCACGCTTTCCCACCGGCCACATCAGTCCACATTCTCTCTACTTCATTTCATTGAAAATATTCACTTGGAATTAGTTATGCACATAAACTCCTTGGAATCCCAAACACGCCTCCGGCCACTTTTCTGATTGACACCTGGAGCTGACCGCGCAGAAAAAAGACATTGCCTTCCCTTTGTTCAACACAAATCATGCAGGCTAATAATACGGCCTCATAACCACTGAGCGCTTGTCTGACTTAACGCTTGAAGGTTTATAAAGCTGAAGAATTGCATCTCGAGTTAACCGTGGGGGAGGCAAACAGACAGTTAAAGGTTTTGCAAAGTCTACTCTGTTCTTTTTCAAGTTCAGGACATGGGGGAATTTCTCTGATTTCTCCACTCTTCTTCCTTCCCTCCTTTTGCACCGTGAAGCAGGGGAAATTGAATCTCCAAAAGGCTGTATTTTTTTAAGTAAACATAAGCCTGTGCTGGTTACAGAAACAAGGGTTTCAGTTTTGTTTCATTTTGTTTGAATAACAATTTGTGTCCCATTTCAGCAGTGATCAAGGGAATAAGATTTTAAGACAGAGAGTCCAGGTTAGTGCAAATCTCCAGCCAAGCACACAACTCAAAGGCTTAGCATTCAGACTCAAAAGGGAGAAATTCCCATCTCTGGCAACACGCACCCTCCCCCTTTCTCATCTGCTACCAAAGAGCTCTCACACCAAGCCACACGTCTAGCTGGAAGACGAACAAATGGTCTGGCCCAGGATAAACATTAGGAATTGATTCCAAGGACAACTGCCAAAGGAGACCTCTTGGAACACACTGCCGCCAGCCCTGTCCCCAGTCCTGGGGTTCCTCTGTTCAGACAGCCGGGCCGGCGCTCAAGAGCGGAGGCATTCTCCCCCCACTCACTGGAAGACACAATTCCCCAGCTTCCTTGCAAGGAAAATCGAACCAGGGCTGAAGAGTGTCCTTTGGAAATTGGGGGCAGGGTGTCAGCAGATGCAAAGAGCTGCCCTGTCCCAGCCACCTCCCCCCAGCATGCCCTCCCCTCTCCCCTCCTCGCAAGAGCAAAAGCCAGTAGATGAACCAAAGTTTAATGTGTGTATACGTGAGAAGGCGGGAAAAGGTTTTGAGGAAGAAAAAGAGAGGAGGAGAGAGGGAGAAAGAAAGGCAAGCCTTCCTTAGCGTCACCTGTGGAAGAATCAGCTCTGAGGCTTTCTGATCCCCTCCGCCCACCCATGGGAGAGTCAGGCTGTTGGCACTCGTTGCAGCTCTTTCCATCCTCCCCACTTTTCACAGCCCTAAGTGCCAGGACCACAAGCGTTATTCTCCCCATAAAAACTCCGAGGCATGAAGAAGCCAGCAGCTGCGAAGTCTGGGTTGGGGAAGGCCGGGATGAAGGCCAGCTCCCCAGGTCCTCCCTGTCCTTGTCCCCCTCCGCCACCCTCCTGCAGCAAGGGCAGGCAGTGAGGGAAGCGAGAGGGGCACCCCCCAGGCTGCCAGCAGCCTGGGGCCAAACCGTTTCCTCTCTGGTTAACCCTGGGCAAGAGACTTAACCTCTCTGAACCTCGGTTTCCACGTGGGAAAAACGGGGCCATTCCTCATAGAAGTATTACAGGGGATGTCTAGGACATGACAAGACAAGAGATGATGCGTGTAAAGCAGCCAGCGCAGGACCTGAGACCCGGCAGCATCTCACTAAGTGGGAGGCATTACTTTTTGCGGCCGTATTGCTTTTATTCACATTAGATTAGGGGATTCAACTAAACCCTATTGCTTCCTGCCTGATGCCTGCAGAAACTCTCTGAGTGAGAGTCCCGGTCTCCTGGTCCTGGGCTGAGACAAGACAGGAATAGGGCACTCCTGGACTTTGCGGGACACCTGGCCTCCCTGCCAGGGAAACTGGTCCCCGAGGGCCCCAGCTGTTTGCTTCACACTGATGCCTTTAAGAGACCCGCCAGCCTTCGCCGGCGGCGACTGGCCCAGGCTGCCAGGCCGGGTGGGGCTGGCTCCACAGACTGCGTGATGCATTTTTGGGCCCCCCCAAGGTAAAAATAGTTTTGCTTTGTTAGGCTGGGTGGTTACACACTCTTTGGCCTGGCAGCCTGCCTGCTGGAAAGGCAAATGCCAGACTATTTCAGGCTGTCAAAACAAGCCCCTGCCAGGCCCCAGCATCCAGCCCCCAGATAGCAGTAAGAATAGCCCACTGTCCCATTCTTTCAGGCCAGAAAGCAGAGAAAGAAGGCTCTGTGCCCGCATGACTTCTCCTTCTGTTATCCACAACCACAGCAGCCCCAACCACTGCAGAAAACACACATGCTCCTCAAGGCCATGGTCCCCAGACAAAGCTCAACACAAAAAGTCTGCGACAGGAATCCTCATCATCTTCCAGTACTTTCCACACACAAAGCACTATGATAGGCATGTTGCTTTCATTTGATCATCCAGCTGCAGCAGCCCTGGGAGGCACCTATTGCCAGCCCCGTTTTCTAGAAGAGGAAACTGAGGCTCAGAGACCTGAAGTAACTGGTCCAAGGTCACACAGGGAAGCGTCAGAGAGGCTGGATTCAAGTTTTAAGTAAGAAATTCCACTGGGACATTTTCAGTGGCTTTCTGGTGCCTTCGAGATAAATTCTGAATTCCTTAGCATGGCTTTCAAGGTCCCATGAAGTTTGGCCCCTCCCACCTTGTAGCGTTTGTGTTCCCTCCAAATTCATCTCCTTAAATCCTACCCATGCTGTGACGAGAGGGTGGGGGCTTTGGAAAGTCGGGAAGGTGGAACCCTCCTGAGGGGACCAGTGCCCCCACGAGAGACCAGAGAGCTCCCTCTTCCTAGTGAGGCCAAGGCCAGGAAGAGGGTCTCGCCACACCCCAGATCTGCCAGTGCCTTGACCATGAACGTCCCAGCTTTCAGAACTGTCAAAAACAAATGTTGGTTGTTTAAGCCATTCAGTCTATGGTATTTTTGATAGCAACCTGATCAAAATACCATCCTTTGCTGCCCAGCTCCAGCCCTACCTCCTCCAGGCAGGCTGCTCTGATCTCTCTCCGCCCAGAGCAAGGCAAGCCTCTTCCCAGCTGACCTCCGTCGTAGCTGCTGTGGGCGTGCAGGGCACCTGTGCAGAGGTGGTCGTGGGGGTTAGAGACTTCGCCTGTCCACACCCCGTCTTCTCAGGGGGACTGGGAGCTGCTGGAAGGCAAAGGCTGCATCTGTGCTCCTGAGCCTGTTACCACCTCTCCCCTGTTCCCGAACTTTCAGCGGCACAGGATCATATTCACCCTCCGTCCACGCACCATCCATCCACTTATTTCTCCATTCGTTCAGGAGCACACCATGGATATCTGTTGAGCGAATGGAGATATAAGTGGATGGACAGTGTCGAGGGAAGTGGAAATCAATTAGATACCTATAGTTAGAGGGGACAGAGACGGGGGGCGGCAAATGAAGTGCAGCCAATCAAGGCCGTGGAAGGGGAGGTGCAGGGGGCCTAGAAGTCTTTTCAGGGGTGGGGTCACCGGAGTGGACTTTACATGAAGAATGGTGGTTAATTAGGTGAAACGAGGGGACCGTTCTTGCCCAGGCTTCACGGCCCTTCCTCCACCTTCTGACTTGCCGTCTTCATCCCCGTCAGCCACTGTGTCAGCCACATCCCAACAGGCTCGCTCAAGTCAGATCACTGAGAAGTGCCTATTCTCACAGGGACAATTATCCCTAAAGGGCCGGGTGGGAGAACCGCCTGCTCAGTATTGTTGTGGACCTGCTCCCACCTGCTAGGCCTGAAAGGGTGAGGACAGGGGGATCTAGAGAAACCCAGGAGCACAGAATTGGGTAGAATCCCAGGTAGAAGAATGGTGACTTTGTGCCAAGAATGTCCATACCCTGACCTCACTCTCCTTTCACCCGCTGATTGCCCGGGTACCTCCACTGACCACCTCAGCCAAGGGAACCAGCCAGCCTCCCGGCGCGGACAGCAGGGTGGAGAAGGGTAGCCAGAAGCTCCAGAAGGGCAGAGGAAGCTATCTGGCCGAGACAGCCAAGCATCCCTGATGGCTGTCCCCTGGGCCCACCGTGGCCTTCAGACCTCCATGCCTTTGCTTACTCTGTTCCCTCTGCCTGGAGCCCCCCTGCCCGACATCATCAAGATCCGATGCTCCCTTCAGGCCGCACTCACAGGCTGTGTCCTCTGAAAATCATTGCCTTTCCTACTCAGAGAACATCCATCCTTAGCACTATTCTCTCACGGGTCTTTTTTCCTCCACCCCCTTTTAGGACGGGATCTGTGGCTGATTCGTCTCTAGAACCCTGAAACTGTGCCTCCTCTAAGACACGAGTCTCGGTTATCGCAAGACCTGTGACAGGTCTGAGACTTGCCCTACTTGCAAGCTCACAAGTGAGCCTGCCAGTTTCATGGATGCTGGCAGAAGACAGGAGACACCTGGATCTGAGACAAAGAACGTGACTGCTCACAGCAGTGGCAGCAGCTAGGCAATCAGCAATTTTGCCTCAGTTTCATGAGCCCCGATTCCCACAGGACCATGCAACGTGCAGAACAATGCTGAGCTAAGCAGGCCCAATATTTTATGGTGGGTAGTAAGCTCTCTGTTCCAGAGCAAGACGGTCTCTCTTCTCCTGCAGATGTCTGCTGTTCAAACAACCTGGTAAAGACAGTCCAGGATAAAGAGCAGACAAGGATGCGCCAGACATATGGAAACACCAGAGGCCCATAAGAATCGTCCCCCTGTAGAACCTGGGAGGTACCCACTGAATGTGACATGTCCGCCTCTGGCCTCCTGAAAGCAAACATCAAGACTGTGTATCTGGAGTTCCTTTTGTGGCTCAGTGGAAATGAATCTGTATCCATGAGGACTCAGCTTTGATGCCTGGCCTCAATTAGTGGGTTAAGGATCAGGCCTTGCCATGCACTGTGCTGTAGGTTGCAGACACAGCTTGGATCCCGCGTTGCTGTGGCTGTGGCGAGGGCCGGCAGCTACAGCTCCGATTCGACCCCTAGCCTGGGAACCTCCATACACTGCGGGTGCGGCCTTGAAAAGACAAAAAAAAAAAAAAAGACCATGTATCTGTCAGTGCCCTGACATGGTCCCTCTTGTGGGATCCCTTCCAGGGGCCTTCAGCATTCACCAATAGTGAAATTACCAATAGAGAGCACTTGGGAAGGAGCTGATGGGAAATAAAGAAACTTACTGGTTCCCCCAAACCCGTGGGACCCTCAGCCATGCATGGGGGTGGGGAAGGGAGACTGGACACGGCTGCTCTGGGCGCAATCCTGCCTCTCACCTTCTATCTGGTGCCTATCGCAAGCCACAGAATTCACTTCTGGGCTTCATTTTTCCCATTTGTAAAAGGGGCACAATAACAGGAACTGGCTCACAGCGTGGCTGGAACGATGAAGTGACTTCATTCCTGTGAAGTCCTTAGGCTGGCACGCAGGAAGGGCTAAATGTGTC
>PVHT021183699.1:66528466-66549579 GCA_004024745.2 Catagonus wagneri
AGCATGCTAACCAGTGAGCCAGGCCCTGAGCCAGAGCTTTACACACCTGTCCTGGTTGACACGCACCATAAGCCCAGAGAGGGTCATTAGCATCACTATCCCCACTTGACAAACCAGAAAGCTAAAGTTCATGGAGGTGAAATAACTTGAACTCAAGTTCTGAGCGAAGATGTAAACCCAGGCCAGCACACACTGTGTGACACTGGAAATCACCTCTTTTGGACATGTGCTGAGTCCTAGAAAGTGCCTGCAACCAAAACTCATGACTCTGGGTCCAGACTTCTGTCCCCACCCCACTCACCACCCCTCTGATTCCTTGTTCTCTGATAGCCTCACCGGCAATTTCTGAGAAACACAAAACAACATAAAATGCAGAGGAAAATAAGAGGGTAGGGATGGAGCGGGACTCACAGCAGTGGGGCCAGGAAGGGCAATTTTCAATTCAGCCAAGTCTCAGAATTCCACGGCCAATTAGAGCAGTGATGTCCGCCAGGGGGCGCTATGAATGTGTTAACAGATTAAGAGCTTCCAGCCAAAGTCCCTGGGATGCCTTCCCCTTAACAAGAGTTTCCCATACAGGGGTGCCCATGAGTACACTGGAGACATACAAGGTAACTATAAAAGGCGCACAGATGAACTTGAAAAAAATTTTAAATAATTACGTATCTTCTAAGAAAATGTAGTTTTCTTCTAAATGCACTTGGTCAGGGAGAGATTTGCTTTCTGCCTGGGGTATCAGTATTTTCCTTGATTAAGAGTGAAGGGGTCCTGGAGTTCCCATCGAGGCTCAGCAAATAATGAACCCGACTAGCATCCATAAGGACGCAGGTTCGATCCCCAGCCTCCCTCAGTGGGTTAAGGATCTGGTGTTGCTATGAGCTGTGGTGTAGATGCAGCTCAGATCCCAAGTTGCTGTGGCTCCGGCGTAGGCTGGCAGCTACAGCTTTAAGTCAACCCCTAGCCTGGGAACCTCCATATGCCTTGGGTGCAGCCCTAAAAAGACCAAAAAGAAAAAGAAAAAAAAAGAGTGAGGCATTCTGTGGCTCTTTAGTTTCCAAAATACAGCTTCTAAAGGAAGGAAGTGAAGAATCAGATCATTTCATGTGAACTCAAAGTGTCTGCTAGTCAGGGAGCCCTGCTGGAGTTCTTGGCAGGTCATGCGGTCCCATGGCTGCTGTCAGCTCTGAAAGCATTCACAGGCCTACGTTTCCTTTAGGTGAAAGAGATGGAGACCCCAAATGGGTGGTTTAGCAGTTCCTGGAAAATGGAACTAGGCAGAGGGTCATAGGGACGTTACGTCTTCCAAGAGTGTCACATTTTTCTTGGCAATGTGAGATCATCAATGGAACAGGCCGCTATGCCATGCTGCACAACTCCAGGAGGCATGATTCCCTTGCAGTCTTCATGAACTAAGGTGTTCCCCTTCCCCTGGAACTGTGCATAGCACAGCCCTCCTGGGGGCCCTGATGATAAGCATTCATTCATCCATCCATTCATTCATCAAACAATATTTCTGAGCAACTGCTTTTTGCAAGATCCTCTGTTCAGCCCTGCTTTTGCAAATCAGAGAAGCAAACGTGCTGAGTGCCAGGGGTTGGAGTGTGGGGCAAGGAGGGAAACAGCTTTGAATTTGCTTAATGCCACTCATTTTGAGGAAGCAAACTTTCCCATCTCACAGATGAGGAAACTGAGATCTTCAGAAGTTATTTGCACACAGACGGTGACAAAGTTAGAAAACAACAGAACTGGACTAAAGCCCAGGTGTCCCGACATCCCTGTGCTGTGGCCTCAGCTGCACACTTCCCCCCACCCATGGCCACTGACCTTCACACCAGACCTGCAGGAAGGAGCCAAGGTCATTGCTCCTATTTCATGGAAAAGCAAATTAAGGCTCCAGAAGACAATCTGGACAGTTATCAAGATCAACATCCGTGCAACTCTGAAACACTTCTCAAGAAAGACATCTTCTGGAGTTCCTATTGTGGTTCACAAACCCAAAGAGTATCTATCAGGACACAGGTTCAATCCCTGGCCCTGCTCAGTGGGTTAAGGATCCTGCATTGCCATGAGCTGCAGTGTAGGTGGCAGACACAACTTGGATCTAGTGTTGCAGTGGCTGCAGTGTAGGCTGGCAGCTACAACTCGGATTTGACCCTTAGCCTGGGAACTTCCATATGGCGCAGGTGCAGCCCTAAAAGGAAGAGAAGAGAAGAGAAGAGAAGAGAGGAGAGGAGAGGAGAGGAGAGGAGAGGAGAGAGGAGAGAGGAGAGGAGAGGAGAGAAGAGAAGAGAAGGGAAGAGAAGAGGATGAGACAAGACAAGACAGCTTCTGGTTGCTGGAAGTCTTTCTTGGATGTGAATCATAGAAACTGAGCTTGGATCCTTGCTGGCATCTAGCACCTGCAGACCCCACCTTTACAAAGGCCTTCCTAAAGAAGTACGCTCACGCATGCAGACCCCACCTCACCTACACCTCCCCTCTCCCATCTCCCTCCCCACCGGATTTTCTGCTCATGCTCAACTGTGGGAATTCAGCTGTGTCAATGCTCTAGACCATTTATCAAAAAGGTGAGAAGCTGACTGCAAGCGCTTCTGTGTGGGTGCCTTTCAGTTGCCACAATAGAAAGAGGAGAGAAAGGAGAGGAAGAAAGAAAGAAGAAAGAGAAAAAAGCACTGGAGGGAAGGGAAGATGAAGAAACAGGGTAGAGGAGGGGGAGAAGAAAGGAGGAGGGTGGAGGGGGACTTCATTTCCCAGATCAGGGGTTGAACCCGGGCTACAGTGGCAAATGCACTGGTTCCTAACCACTAGACCACCAGGGAACTCCTGACAACCTGATGTTTCAACACATTCTTTTTCACAAACTGGCCACCTGGCCATCTAGATTGAGCTGCCCTCACAGAGTTTTCCACTCCTAAGCTGGGCAATGACAACACATCCTCAAATATTACATCTTCCCCTGGATTTTTGTCCCAAATGATTATCGTCAATCTAGTATGCTGAAACTGCACCAGCAGATGCCCAGTCTTATTTACTTTTTCTAGCGAAGCTCATTACCTTTAAAGAATTCTGACAAAGCCTCAGAGACATCATCTATTTGAGGGGTTGTCTCCCGGGCTGAGGACCACGGCGCAGCATGCACGAGCGAGAAGCCAGCACAATTTCATTTTATCGGTGATGAATTAACCTGAAATTTGATTTTCTCAGCTAAGTCATCTTTTCAGCTCTGACTGTAAAACCAGACAAAACAATACTCTGGAATTCATTTGTAATTTTCTCTCCAAATGAAGTTCTGGCAACACTCAGGATTCTTGGTTTTGACAATCTTCCTTAACAACATGAAGTTCTTGTCATTCTGTTTAGATTTTTTTTTTAAAAAAAAACCTATTTCAGAAACTCATAAGCTAGGTAGGCTCCTGATTCTATATTCTAATACAATCTAGCCTCATATATCAAAGAGAACTGTGCCCTATAAAAAAGAAAGGAAAAAAAATCCACTACCTGTCAAAGGTTTGTCTCTGTAACTCAAAGGTGATCTGCCTCATGGCTGTTCTCAGATTCCTCTTTCTTTTTCCTTTCTTTCTTCTTTTCTTTTTTTCTTAGCCATGCCCACAGCACGCAGAAGTTCCCAGGCCAGGGATTGAACCCGCACCACAGTAGTGACCCAAGTCACTGCAGGGAAAATGCCAGATCCTTAACCCACTAGGCCACCAGGGAACGCCTCAGCATATTCTTGCATTCAAATGAAACACCAGGTTGACATAATAGAAAGTGGTGGAAAGTGATTAATTACTTATACTTTGTTGTACTATTTAAATGATAAAATTAATACATCAAGTCAAGAGGACACGAGAGCCAACCCCAAAGAATTCCCACCAGCCAAAGCCAGAACAGGTGGAACAAGAAACTAAGTAGCTGGAATATTTTATTATAACCCAGGAAATAAATAAATACCCATGAGCCCATTCTCATATTTAAAAAGACTGAATAAATCAATAAATGGGAGAGAGGTGATAACTCTTGCTTACAGGATAATTCCAATTAATAAACGGAGAAGGAATGAGGGAACCAGAAGCCACCATCAGGGTGCTACAACAGTAACTGCTACAAGGTCCACAATGAATACTGAAATTAGTGAGTGATAGCTGAGGGAGAAACAGGGTATCTGATAACCTCAAAGACTCCCCCCAAATATTTATTATTTATAAAGTGCGAAATAGCAACTCTGCAGTGGAGAAACTGGCAGACACACATATCAAGGTGAACACCAGCAGAAACAGACCCACCAGGATCACGTGCCCTAATACTATGCGCTGGGAAGGGCAGCTCATCTCTGCTGCATCCTTCCCCCAAATCCACCACCCGGATCTACCTAACAGTGACAGAACATCAAACCCTAAATCTAGGGACATTCTACAAAATACCTGACTAGTACTCTTCCAAAACTGTCAAGGTCAGGAAAGAAGACCAGGAAAGACTGAAGAACAGTCACACACTGGGGACCGAGGAGCCGTGGGGGACAGATGTGGCGTGGGATCCTGGCTGGGGTCCTGGACGTTAACAAGGACGCTGACATCTGAGTCAAGCCTGTAGCCTCCTTCATAGCATGGCCCCAGTATTCAATCTTAGTTGCAATAAACATTAGGGGAAGCTCAACAATGGGAGGTGTCAGAACTCTCTTTGCAGCTCTCTTTTAAGTCTATAATTATTTCACCACTAAACTTTTTAAAAATAACAAATGAACTTATCTACAAAACAGAAATGGACTCACAGACATATGGAAGAGACTTGTGGTTGCTGGGGGGGGATTGAATGGGGGCTTGGGGGTAGCAGGTACAAACTGTTGTATACAGAACGGATAAACAACAAGGTCCTACTGTACAGAACAGGGAATTATATTCAGTATCCTGTGACAAACCATCATAGAAAGGAATACAAAAGAGAACATATATATATGGCTGAATTACACTGCAGTACAGCAAAAATTAACTCAACTTACAATATTAACACAAATATTGTAAATCAAGTATACTTCAATTAGAAACAATTAAAAAAAAAAGAAAAAAGTGGAATGTGCTATTGTAACAAGTCAAACCAAACAGGAATATAAAGAAAAACTTTGCCTTCCCCTCCCCACCCAGCCCACTCCTTGAAGTGACTGGTTTGATGGTAGCTTTATGGTTCCTTTTGCTCATAAAAATATACTCAGACGTATACATACATACTGTATATATTAATATATTATTTATACATACACACGTATTAAGGTTCTCCTTTTATTTTTTACTTGATTGTTTTTTAAAAAGTAGGTGGTTGTGAAAAGGTAAACAGTTACCGATTTAACCTTTATAGAAATCTCTTTTAAAAAGTGGGGGAGTTCCCATTGTGGTGCAGCAGAAACGAATCCAACTAGTGTCCATGAGGATGCGGGTTTGATCTCTGGCCTCGCTCAGTGGGTTAAGGACCTGGCATTGCCATGAGCTGTGGTGTAGGTCGCAGACGAGGGTCAAACCCTGCATTGCTGTGGCTGTGGCGAAGGCTGGCAGCTGTAGCTCCAATTCAACCCCTAGCCTGGGAACCTCCACATGCTGTGGGTGAGGCCCTAAAAAACAAAACAAAAAACAAACAAACAAACAAAATGCTCCAAAGGGACATTTTGTTATAGGGCACTCATCAAGACATGTGGGAACCTCTCTTCACCCTGATTTCTAGCTACAGCTCTAACAATCCCTACTCAAAACCTTCCCTCTCTCTTTCTACCATACCCTTATGTCTAAGTTTCCAACTCACAGTGATTGTCTTCCATTTACTCATTTCAACCCACCACCACCACCCCTGGCCCCCAGATCAATAAATGTACTCGATTTATGCCACTCTTCATGGGAAATAGCCCAAGGAAGCTAATTCCACCTCTCTGGCTCCTGCAAACACCCCAGTCCTCTCGGGAGCATGAGCTCCATCCCCAGAATCCAAAGCAAGCTGCAAAGTATCCTTCAAGACGGTAGGGAAGTTGTAACCTTATCACTGTCTTGGCTCCTGCCACATTATATTTGACTTAAATGTTTTTCAAGTCAAGGGGGCTATATGGTGGCACTGCTCAGTTATTTTTTTTAGATATAAGCAAGCCCAAGGAAATTATATTTCATCCTTTGCAATAAACATGGATCTACACATGATACGAGCTTTAGAAATGTAGGGGAAGGGGGTATTTGCCGCTGTAGTCAGCAAGCAGCACCCCAAGAGAAGAAGGGTGGGACCAAGAATGAGGAGGCTGGCTGCACTTTCAGGGTGATGAATGATGTTGGTGATGACCTGGGGTGGGGGGGTGTCAGAACTGTCCCCAGAATCCAGTTGTCCTTGGGACCAATTTGTGTTAGTCTCCCTATGCGCAGAGTAGCAGCTGGGATCCCATCTTATTGAATGAAATCTAAAGGTCCATGCACCCTTACTCAGCGTTCTTTGGGGCAGAGATCAGAGGGTTCTAACTCCTGAGAGAGATCATCAAAATAATTGGTTTTGATACTCTATTGTAGCAACCACACACACACACAAAATTAACTTCATTTGACACCAGTAGGTCCTGACACTGAATCTCAATCTTTCTGTGTGACCCTGGGAAAATGACTTGCCCTCTCTGAACCTATTTTCTTCATACATTAAAAGGTGAGAATACTATCCATCTAACATGGCTGCTGTGAGGGTTAAAGAGCTAATGTAGGGAAAGTATCTATGCTAGAGCTTGGCATTTAAAACCGTCCATCTTAAAAGGATAAATTACACAAACCATTCATTGCAATTAGATGGCTAAATAGATAGATATTTGGCATTTAGAGCTATTTTGGTGATGTGACAATATCATTTACATAAAAGTGCTTATCTACCCAATTTTGCTAGAAAAACAAGCAGCTACCCTATGCTCAAAAAAGCCTCGCAAATCTTCTGCAGGTGCTAGGCAGTGACTGCAGAAAGTGGCTGGAGGTGCTAGGCTATTTTCAGTGTACACCTGGAGCAATTCTCCAAAGACAGACTATGAGTTGTATTTTACTCCCCATCTGTAAACTATCCCAGTGGGTGGAACATGCTTCTTTTCTACAAGAAACAAAGAAAGGGGGGCTATGCCAGTTTTGAATAAGTATTAGGGGAAATTACATATTTTGAATAAGCCATCTACTGCACTCATACACACCATCCAGTCTCCTTGAATCTGTGGGAAAAGAAAAGATTAAATAGGTCCTACCAGAACTAAAAGCGAATTGCTGTGTATTCAGTCCTGTTTTCCACATGTCACTTAGATTATCTGAATTGACCCTTACAAGGGCACTCTGAAATAAGGACTACAATTATCCTTTTTTTATAAGAAGTTAGGCTCAGAAAGGTACAATGCATAGAAATTGCCTAACACAGCGTTAGCGCATAGTAAATAGATAATAATGATGATCATTTATCAAGGTGTCACCGCTAGTGAGTGGCAGAGCGAGGCTGTGCTGAATGTGCACTTTTGTCTCCAAGTCACATGCTCCCCAATTCTTGGCAAAGATTTCCTGCTCCCCTCCGCCCCTCCCCCTACACTCACGCACAGATCTTCTCTGAGCACCCACTTCATCACCTCCCCAATGGCGCCTTCTTATTTGCGAGGTCTTCTCAATTTGACACCGC
Organism: Catagonus wagneri; assembly: GCA_004024745.2. NCBI lineage: Eukaryota > Metazoa > Chordata > Mammalia > Artiodactyla > Tayassuidae > Catagonus > Catagonus wagneri. The sequence continues at coordinate 66,536,120 of PVHT021183699.1, forward strand.
CTTTGGGTCTCAAACCTGGAAGGCAAACAGAGCAGAAACTGCTCATTTTATAAGTGAGAAAACTGAAGCTCAGGAAGGTTCTGGGAGGTGCCCACAATTCTTAGATGCTCTCATGTAGGCCCACACATGTCCCAATCCCCTGCGGTGAGGATTACACTTTTTTTGGGGGGGGGGATTATGGAAATACTATATATTGATTTATAAAATCAGAAAATCACCAAAGTCCTGATAAACAATATTTTAAATTTCCAATAGGCGTGCTCCTCAGAGATAACTGGTTTCGGTGCACCTCAAAGGTGGCAAGTTGGTGAATCAAAGGCCAAAAGCAAACTACTAAAATTTTCATTTGGCCAAAAGAGTGTTTAAAAAAGCGTAAATTAGTTACTAACATTTAAAAATTAAGGGATTTCACATAAATGTCATGATTTCCAGCTCCTCTTTAAAAATCTGAAGAGCTAGTAATAGGATTGACCAGGAGCCCCTTTTCCAGAGGATGCGTCTATCCAGTTTGCCGTGGTCCCCACTGCTCCCTACTGTTTTACACCTGCGCTGAGCCACTACTTTCTATTAACCGCTGACTCCTGTAGTCAAAGTTATATCTACTGAGCACACCTTTCCTGCCCTTCATCAATGCAAATAATATTTCACTTGCCTTTTTCAGTTGATCATCAGCAGTTTTCCTTATTAGAAATTCACTAAATATTACCACTGCTATACAGCCTTCCATTATAAATGTGTCCCTTTATTTCTGACTCTTTGCATTATAGATGTGATTTTTGGAATATTTACATTTAGTTTCTTTTCATTTTTTAAAGGTTTATTGAAGTATAGGTGCTTTACAAAGTTGTGATAACTTCTGCTGTACAACAAAGTGATTCAGTTACGCACATACACACATCCATTCTCTTTCAGAATCTTTTCCCACACAGATGATCACAGAATACTGAGTAGAGTTCCCTGTGCTCTACAGCAGGTCCCCACTGGCCAGTCATCCCATATACCGCAGTGTGCATATGTCAGTCCCAAACCCCTAGTCCATCCCTCCCCACCACCTCATCCCCTCGGTAAACACAAGTTTGTTTTCAAAGCCTGTGAGTCCATTTCTGTTCTGCAATTAAGTTTATTTGTACCCTTTTTTTAGATTCCACATGTGATACCATATGGTGTTTGTCTTTCTCTGTTTAGATTTTGTTTCAGTGTGTATAAGCACTAGAAGATGGGAATTATCTCCCTTTTAAGTCTCCAATTTTGGAATTAATCACATTGGTCCCCTTTCAATGACATGCACGACCGACGGCCTTAGCCACAGTGGTATGGCTTCTTAATAACCCATCACCAAGTGTCAGGACTCTGAGTTCAGGGCATGAAGTGGTTCTCCAGTAGTGGCATCAAGGTTTTCACTTGTCTGTGGATGTGTAAGGAGGGATCACTGGAACCCAGTGCGGCGGGTAAGCAAGGAGCCGGCGTGGGCCTCCAGGGCCGCCCCGCCCGCACGCTGCCCTGAACAGCCCTGCAAGGGCCCATCTCAGCTGCTGTTTCTTCCCCCCTTGGAGCCGCTTTTACACCTAACCCCTATGGGGAAGTGCCACTTCATCTGGGAATCCGACTTTCGAAACATGATTCAGAATGTAGAAAAGTGCCAAAAGGGCCTTGGCAAAGTCAAAGCTCCTGCCGTCACCAAGGGCGTCACCAAAACCCCTCTCGCAGCCATGACTCATTTTTGAAACAGAATTTTAACAAGGTTAGTTATGTGATAGCCCAGAACATGGAGGATTAGAAGTAGTGACTTAAAAGGGGGCAGAAATTAGAGGCAGCTGACAGTAACAAGCAGTGCCAGAGGACAGTGAGGGAAGAAATGGAAAAATCTATTAAAATCAGCCCAAAGATTCAAACGCCACAGCAACCTGGGGTCCCGTGATATTAGAAGCGTCACGTGATGGGGGCAGGGCAGAAAGTGACGAGGCAGAGGGTGAGGGCCACCGACAACGACAACGCTGGGACAACTTCCTTCAACACAAAACTGAGCTGGACCTCACTGCCCATGGCCCGAGGACACATAGCCAGCTGCAGACAGGGGGAGGATTCCCCAAGTCCCCAGCCACTGGCTGTGGCACCCAGACCCCTCCCCCCGCACTCAGGATCCGGTTCAGAGGCGCACACGGGCTGGGGCAGCCCCAAAGGGAGGTGCGTGGACTGGGGGTGGGGGGTGCGGAGATAACACTCCAACCAGACGACCTTGCACTGGGGCCTAGGGGTCAGACCTTCCGCAGACAATGAACAAGAGCCAGAAGCCCTGAGCCCCACCCCCTAACTCCACCGCCAGATTTAGGCTCCACCCACAGCCTAACACGGAGGGATTTCCTAACCCTCTAACCCTGTTCAGCTGTCGAGTGAAGAGTGAAGATGTTGGTCCCTGTGCTACCTGCCTCGTGAGCAATCCCGATTGTTGAATTTGTGAAGATGCTAGAGAGCTTTCACATTATTATTATTATTATTATTATTATTATTATTAATTTTTTTTTTTGGCAGCCTGCAGAAATTCCAGAGCCAGGGATTGAACTTGCACCATAGCAGTGACAACACCGGATCCTTAACCACTAGGCAACCAGGGAACTCCCAAGATGTGAGAGCTCTAGAAGCCGTTATTGCCAGGTGGTGACAGCACAACAGTGGGGAAAGGACTAGAATCTACTGGCTCTGAAAAGTGAGATCACGTTCCTCACGGCACTTAGTCATCCTGCCAGCCTGCCGATTATCCAGAAAGTTTGCTCAGTGATGAACGGATGTGAGAGAAGATTTGTTCTAAAACAGGGCAAAAGGAAAACTACAAAACAGACACTAGCCAAATCCTCTACCGAATAGGAAGCTCGGAGTCACCATTTTTGCCAGGCAATTTTTATAAGATAAATTCTTTCTGCACTTGTGTATCTTTTCTGAGAGTTGTAGTCTTTATAAACATCAAGATGTGATTTTAGAAGATCCTGTTATGGCTCAGCAGAAATGAATCCAACTAGGAACCATGAGGTTGAGGGTTCGATCCTTGGCCTTGCTCAGTGGGTTAAGGATCCAGCATTGCCATGAGCTGTGGTGTAGGTCGCAGACTCCGCTCGGATCCCGCATTGCTGTGGCTGTGGTGTAGGCCGGCGGCTACAGCTCTGATTAGACCCCTAGCCTGGGCACCTCCATACGCCACGAGCGCGGCCCTAAAAAATGACAAAAAGACAAAAAAAAAAAAGATGTGATTTTTAACTTAGTCTATGTTCAACCCAATAGGCCCTGGGGGAGGTTACTTTTGCTTTCATCCTAATGAGGCTGCCCATGAATACTGCCCCACCTCCGCTAGGACAGGTCAGCTGAAGACTGGGTAAGAAACCTGAGGCCCAAAAGGGTGAAAGGACTTGCCCACCAGGCGACTGAGTGATGAAGATGAGCTTCAGACCCAAACCCTCTTGTCTTCAAAGACTTTGTAGGCACAACGGTGGCTCTAAGGAAGGACAGAGGCTTTTAGAAAGGAGGCCAGGGGGTCTGAAGACGGGCATTTTGACTGACACCATCCATCTAAAGGACGGTGAAACTCTATCCTCTTAATGAGGACCTAACTTTATTTGGGAGAAGGTCCCGATAAGACATTTGGGGAGAGGAGAGGTCCCATGAGGCCACGAGAGGAGAAGAAATGCAGAACCAAATGGCCACGGCTCGGAATTGCCCAAGAACAAGCGGGCAAAGGGAGGAGGGGAAAGAGACATGGAGATGCGGCTGAACACGGGGCCTTGGAAGTGTAGGCCACGCTCTGTAAAGTCTGCAGGCGGCTGCCCAGGGGCTTGCGCAGAGCCGCCCACCACCCAGTCAGGATCCAAGACCCCGACCCCTCCCCTCTCTCCTTCCACATCTTCGCAGGGGAAAAGCCCACCACGTCCGCACACTGCACGCGTGCATGGGATTTTGATCGGGGGAGAAAGTAAAGTTTTGCTTCTGGGTCCATGTGCAAAACAGAGAAAGCAAGACGGCCTACACGTTAAAGCAGGAGCTCAGAACTAAAAGTCCCCTTTAGGAGGAATTCTTCCTGAAACTTTGGGGAAGGGTTTAGGCTTCCACAGGGAATGGTGGGGATGGGGCTCCAAGTTAATGTCACCTCCATGATAAGGGACAGGGGGCCCCGCCTGATATCTGGGCACAAGGCATTCAACAAAGAATGTGATCATCAGCTCCCTGGACGATTTTAGCATGCAACAGAGGAAGCAAGCACGTAAGCCACCAGGTCAGATGGTCTCCCAAAGCACCCCACACTAGCCTCACCAGCCTCACCGGTCAACATGATCACTCTTCAATTCCTCACACATTGTCCCCTGGGGGAGTTCCCAGCCTTGATTCTAGCATGACACTTGGGATGGAGAGATAGGTGTTTCAGAAACCTCTTCTAAAGCTAATTCTAAATAAACATTACATCTGCAGGGCAAAGAAGAATCGAAGAGTGGTGGCTCTGAAAATTGAGCATTATCTGCTGGGACCTCTGGTGAGTGATGGGATGGTCCCTTCAAGCAGGAGAGATGGGGTTGGGGCTTGGGACTGCAGGGACAGTGGTTAGGGGAAGCAGCATGCTCCATGGAAGGGCACGCCTGGGCTTTCATCTCACCTCTACCTCATCTTGCTGAATGACTCTGGGAAAGTCACGTGGCCTCCAATTCCTCTTTTGTAAAACAGATACAATGACTTCTGCTCTCCCTATTTCAAAGCAAATTCAAAAGTGAAGCTACAGTGCAGAAGGGTGGCATTTTAAGTATAACAAGCAGACAGGCTTGAAAAGTGCACCCACCCTGCTCACCTCCAACCTGGGAGCTACAGTGGAAGAAAGAGCCAGGGAAAGTCCTGTGCCTTTGTCCTAAATGCCCCCTGTGTGCCAAGCATAGATATAAAGTATGACGTGGAACAACCATGTTCCAGGCTGAGACTGGAAACTCTAAAGGAAAAATAATGATGACAATAGTACTAACGGCAATTAAACAGCAGTGCCTCTCACTGTTAAAAGCATGATGCAGGTATTATCTCACTTAAGCCTCCCAATGACCCTAAGAGGTTGGTACTACAATTATTATTCCCTTTTTGCAGATACAGAATCTGAGAAACTTTCCCAAAGTCATACAGCTAGTAAGTGTCAGAGCCAAGATCTGAACCTGAAATCTGAATTCAAAACCCACTGTGCTATAATAATTATGATAAGTGATTTAAGTATGCTATAATAATAGTTATAAGTGATAATACTGCTATTATGGTTATTAAGAAAATTATATCATAATAAAATAATTTTTTTTTGTCTTTTTGCCTTATTTGGGCCACACCCGTGGCATATGGAGGTTCCCAGGCTAGGGGTCTAACAGGAGCTGTAGCCACCGGCCTTCGCCACAGCCACAGCAGCGTGGGATCCGAGCCGCATCTGCAACCTACACCACAGCTCAGGGCAATGCCGGATCCTTAACCCACTGAGCAAGGCCAGGGATCGAATCCTCAACCTCATGGTTCCTAGTCAGATTCGTTAACCACTGAGCCAGGACAGGAACTCCTAAAATAATTATTATTAGCATCCTTTACATGTGGTTCTCCCCACAGCCCCATGAGGAGGGCATTTTATCCCTATTTTATCAACAGACAAACTGAGATAAGGGACTGAGTCCCAGGGGCAAAGCCAAGTGTGACCTCCTGAATAGACACGCATCAGAAGGTATGGTTAGCAAATAGGTGATAACAGATTTTAAAATAATCGAACCTATCAACCTTGAGCTACCACTTGGCTCGAAGCTACCCTCCTTCAAGTGCGACATGTCTTCCAGACTTGAGTCCAAAGGCAGAAAGGCAAGTCACTCCTCACTTCCACGGTGCATTTCTCAGTGACAGGAAGCACGTAATAGGCTTCCCTAAGCCTCAGAACCCTGGCGGAGATGAAACATGTGAGAGGAAACCTACAAAGCACAAGTGACTGATGAGAATAAAAGAAGAGTTTTGTTTGTTTGTGTTTTTTCTTTTCAGGGCTGCACCCATGGCATATGGAAGCTCCCAGGCAAGGGGTTGAATCAGAGCTGCAGCTGCTGCTGGACTACACCACAGCCAGAGCACCAGCTCCAAGCCGCATCTGCGACCTACACCGCAGCTCACCACAATGTCAGATCCTTTAGCCTGCTGAGTGAGGCCAGGGATCGAACCTGCACCCTCATGGATACTGATCAGGCTCTTAACCAACAGAGCCACAGCAGAAACTCCCAAGAAGGTTTTAGTACAATAAGGAAAAATTAATATAGTCTGAATGGTGAGATGGGAAGAATAAAGAATATCTTCAGATGTGAACATCATTTTTTGTTTCTTTAAGAGAAAAGATGTTGTCCAATTGTCTTCTCCAGGTACCCCGAGAAGTGAAAAAATGAAAAATTTCAGCAGGAAAAGAGGAAACATGTCTCCCATGGGGGCTGATAAAATACCAGGAAAGCAACCAAACTAACAGATAGATTTAAGCAGAAAGCTGATTAAAAAGTTATTTGATAACTCAAAGAATCTCTAGGAAGCTCAGAAAATTAGGTTTGCCCTGCCATGATCCGTGCTTAAAATCCCGTCACAAAACTCGACCAATGAAGATATTACTGCAGCTACCACTGCTACTGTTACTGCGTGGCTCTGATCACACGGGTTCAATCTCAGGCTCGGAAATTTCCACATGCTGTGGGCATGATATTCATCAATCAATCAATCAACCTAAGTGACCAAAAAAGATTGAGAAATGCCCACCACCTTCTCCCAAAAAGGCCAGAAAACTCCCAGTCACGACAGATTTGAGGAAGAAAATAGATCTGCCTGAAAGCAGGGAACCAGGCTAAGTGAACTCTTGTGCTTTCTCTCACCTTCAGAATTCTAGATTCTGGGAGCACCAGGATCTTTTAATGCTGCCAGGCCATGATTCATTCCAACGATCTATCAATTTCTGCAAGCACAGTGAACGGTGTTGCATGGGCTCCACCAATGCAAGGAATGAACCAAAATGAAGCTGCTCCAAACCCATGGCTTAGCTCTATTTTACTTTACCAGCATTAAGAGGGCATGAGGATTCAGAAGGACAAAATCACCTCCCCCCAAGTAAGCCTCACCCTTGCAATTCTTACTAGAACCTACAACTGGCCCTTCAAGAACATGGGGCACAGGCACAGGGGCTGGACTCAGGGTATCTGATTGCTCGTCTCTCCAGCAAGCCTTCCACATCCTCTTCCTCTGCTGAGGGTGCAAGGGTGTCGCAACCCACGCCCAGCCCCACAGCCAGGAATCAGTATGAGACCCGAGTCTGGCCAATCGCAGCATCCCACTACCCAGACCCAACTAGCGTGGCCCTAGCCAGGCCAGTCAGGCCTTTCTTGGGGTTTCCCAATTTGGAAGTGAGGCAGAGGAGCCCTACCTCTGGGCTCTTGATGCTGGAAAAGCTTAAAGCTGAGACCTGAGCGGCCGTCTTCTTGTTCCATGGAGAAAGGCTGCCAGCCGCAGGAAAGAATGAAGCCCTCTGGAAATCAGGAGAGAACTGAGAGGTGGTGGAGAGGGAGGCAGAGCGAGCATTTTGGTGAAATCACACCCCTGCTCTGGGCCCTGAGGCCCCGGCTCCTGAAAGCTGCTCCCCAGTTCTTTCCAGAACATGAGCCCGCTAGGATCCCTTGCCTTGTTGGGGATACAGGAGTCATAACAATGCCGGTAATCGATGATCAGAACGACTATGCTCTAGGAATCACTCTGCAAATACTGACATAAAAGTCATCGTGCAAAAATCTAAGGTGGAGCCAAGTTCAGCCAGTCTGCACTTCCCATCCGGTTCAGAGAGCTTTTCTTAATCTCCCTGTAGCTGAGTTACCCCCACTGTAAAAAGCGGATTGGACACAGAAGCAGCCTCCCTAGGCAGTTGTGGGACTTGAGTGGGACAGCGCAGGGGACATCCTTCCAGCTCGAACATTTCACGAGCCTGCTGCCATCCCAGGTCTTTGAGAGCAGGGGCTGAGGACCAGAGATGCCACCGTGACCCTCGCAGGTTGCACAGCTTCATAAACACAGGCTACAGACTCAAAGTCCAGTGCTCCTTCCTACTCCAGCACAACCTCAGAGACGGCAGGAGGTGCCCAGGTGACCTGACACTGGCAGAAGAAGACTCTGACAAATTGCCAAGAGGCGCAAGTCAGAGTCATCATTTTGAAAGCCCTGGGTTCCCTGACCAAACAGGCAACTGTGAGCAGACACAGATGCCCTTGTCTGGGGCCCAGGGATCTGGAGGGACACCGTGGGCTGTGGGTGGGAGTATCCCAACAGGACCTGAAGGGGACTGGACCTCCAAGGTCATTTCTTCTGCAGGGACTAATGTGAAAGCAAAGCTCACTGTCTACTTGAGGATGTGCTTGTATGGTTTTTCTTCAGCTAAAGAGTTCAGAGAACTAAGAGGCAAAAGGGAAAATGGGCGAAAGAGAGAGAAGGCCCAAGTGTACAACTGGCAGTGGACCTGAGACATCGGGAACTCAGAAACCCATTCCTGCTCAGACTGTAGAATGATCTAAAGCCAGTTCGTTTCATTGCAGATTAAACTTGCGGTATTCCAAGTGTTCAGTATCTGGCAACAATTTACCAAGTTAGAGGTACACAGAGTTCTATGATTACAGCTTGAGCTGGAAAAAAAATATTAACCATCTATAAGCAGACAGACTTACCAGAGTTAATATCTCTATAAACAGATGATACATATAATTAAAATGTGAAGATGAGTGTAAAAAAGACATGAGGAGGGAATGTGCTCAGGAGAGAGTAGAAATAATAATAAAAAAAAATAGAAAGACTTGTTTGGCACTACAAACAAATGAAGAAAAATGTAAGTAGAAAAAAAAATGTACCAAAGAAATGTAATTAGAAATTATGACATCACTTGACATCTATTAATTTAGCAGAAATAAAAAATAACAATAATGCCCAGTGATGGTAACGCTGCAGGAAAACTGGTAAGTTCAAATATTGCTGGTGGCAGGGTATTATGGGAAGTAATCTGGAAACATTTCTGGAGCCAGAAAATTATTGCTATCCTATGGCCCAGTGATCACGCTCCAAGGAAATTTATCTAAAGGGATCTGAAATGCAATGTCCAAAGATGTTGGCCCTGTGGCATAAAGTAGTAGTACAACCAAGAAACATTTAAAAACAATCTAAATGTCCACAGTATAGAAAAAGATCAACAAATTATAATATGTTCACCTCAGAGAATATTTTGGAGCCATTTAAGATGACAATTGTGAGGACCGTGTAAAAATTTACAGAGTGTTGTTTAGTACACCTAGTGTGCAAAAAGGAAAATGTACAGTTGACCGTTGAACAATATGCAGGTCCGTGTACATGCAAATTTTTTCCATCAGTGGATACTACCAGACTACACGATTTGAGATGGGTTGAATCCAATACAGAGGAACTGCATATACTAAAGAGCAATTATATATTATACTCAGATTTTCAACTGTGTGGAGGTTTGGAACCCTTAATCCCTGTGTTATTCAAGGGTCAGCTGCATAGAAGTAGGGTTACAATTATGGAAAACTGCTATTTCTAGGAGTACAAAAATAAAAGAAGCCCAAAATAATGACAAGTGCTCGGTAGAGTGGTGGGGAGTGGCTGGTTTTCAGCCTCAGCTTCCTCGTCCAGAAATTTTGGCAGTATTCTCCCTCTCTCCCTGGTGGTGCAGGTGGGTAGCGGGCCAGGGAGCCTGAGGTGAGGGCGAAAAACACCTCACGGGAAGGTAAATACAGAGGACGCCCTCTGGCCGGCCCAGCTCACACCCCGCGCGCTTCTGTCTTCAAGCCCAGCTTCCCAACAGGCCCTGCATCCCTCCCCCCACAGTATTCTTGTCAATAAAGGACTCAGGCTTTCAGCACCCAGAGGTCTGTTGGGAAGAAAGAAGAGAAACCATGGGAACCCCAGCAGGAAGGAAGCCTGAAGGTCTTGAGGTGACCCCCACCTGGGGTTTCCAGTTTCTAAAGCAGCTCTGTAGCTGCGATCTCCCCCAGACTCACAAGAATCCTGGGAGGAGGTACAATCAGAAAATACTGTTTGAGTTAGAAACTGAGGCTCAGAGAGGTTAACCACCTTTCCCAGGGTTGCACAGCATGTAAGCAGCAGAGATGGCAGGACACAGGCCCAAGACCCCAAAGCCCGTGTTCTGTTGCCTCAATAGGGAGGGGACTGGCAGAAGTTCAGCTGCCCCTGAAACCTTCCTGACAAAGAAATTTTGATTCATCCGAAATCTCCAGAGGGAAAGAACACTGGTTGTTCCCAAACTTGAGCATGCGCCACAATCAACTTGAGGGGGCATTTAAGCACAAATCACTGGGCCCCACCCTGGTCTGGGGTGGAACCCAAGAACCTGCACATCTGACAAGCTTCCAGGTGGTTCTCGTGCTGTTGGTCCAAGGACTGCACTTTGAGAACCACTGGTCTGGAAGTCTTGATAAGGACTTGAGCTGAGAAATGCATGTGGGGCAACAGGAAAGAAATGGTCTGCGTGAAAACCAAGGAGAAAAATGCATCCCTCTGCTCCCACCAGGGAAGTGAAATGAGAAAAGCAAATGGGAGGTAAGCTAAGGGTCTGAGTCCCAATTCTCTTTTAACACCACCACCAATTTCTATTAAAGTAACTAGAACCCCGCATGAGCCCTATGGGTTTAGTGGGTTGGAGTGGAAACTAAGGCGGCAAGTGACTGAGTGTCCTGTGGGAACAGGGGTGAGACACACGGCCAGCAACGGCCAGATGGACAGGCTGGCTATCTGGACTCCAGTCACCCAGAAATCAGGGGAAGGGCTTTTCACATCCAAAGCAGTGTGGTATCAGGAGACAAACCTGTAGGCAGAGCCAGATTCATAAATTGAATAAATAACGGGGTAGCCTTTCGCGGCCTCTCTTCTGGGCTGGCAAGAGATTACTGTCATGCCTTTAAGCAGGCGATATGAATGAAATGGTCTCATTCAGTGGCCCCGCCCCCTACGGGGTGTGGGAGGAGCCTGGGCTTAGGGAGGTCAGGATGCCGAACCCTGAACAACAGCAGCTGACGTGATGCCCAGGAGTCCACCACTGGAGATTAATGCCTTCAGGGAAGGCTTCAGCATCTTCCAGGATCCTCTGGTAATATGTCCTTAGAAAGGTGACTCACCCGTCAGCTCAACAAATATTTGCAGAACATGGAGCAGATCCCAGGGCCATATAAAACCATGAGACCATCATGAGCTAATGCTTTAGTGGGTGTGAGTCGGACACCAGCCTGTCTCGTTTCTCACGGAAAATGGTCAGCGGAGTGAAGGAGCGAGGAGCCGGTGAACCTGGTGTGCCGCGATTTACACGGCAGGTGTCAGCAGGCTGGCGCTGGGAGGATGGGGGCACTCGTTAAACCACCCAGTCCAGGCACTGTTACGGCTGCTCGGGAGAGGTGCCCAGGATGCTGCATGTCCCCAGGTACCTGGGCCGGGGTTGCTGGAGGGCTGCCGCCAAAGTGCAGGAGCTCCAGAGTGCACACCAGGGCAGGACCAAAGATCAAGTGCAGCTGGTGAGGTCAGGGCAGAGGCGCCCAGCAAGCATTCTCCAGAGAGAACTTGGGTTGGGACATCTGCCTTGTGTCCACCCAGAAGGGACAGCTACAGAGAGCACAAGATGAGGCCTGGGCATCACCTGCGGGCTCCCTCTGAGAACAGGGACAATATCCCCTGTGCACAGTATCCCCTGTGCCTCTGATACTGCCTGGTCTTGCTGAATGCCCACCGCCTCCAACCTGCATCCCCATATTTCTGGGACTCCCCAGAGGAAATATTACCGGTGTCCCCCAAAATGTTACCATCAACCAACATCCGGGCTCTGCAGGGCTAGCTATTGTTATGGTGGTTTAAAGTTCAGCTCCAGGCACCCACTAGCCCCCTGCTGCTGCTTCAGCCCTCATCTCTCCCTGGCCCCAGGCTCACCCACCAGGGCTTCCACCTCAGAGTCTGATGCACATGACACTCAGACACAGTGTGCAGCCTCCCATGCTGCTGATCCCGTAAATGTTCGCTTCACCCACCAGGACCTCTCCCCAGCACCTCCCCTCCTGGCTGCAGCCCCAAGGGAACCCCCGTGATCCCTGCCCCCAAGAGAGACTGACTCATTAAGGGGAAGGTCAAGAAAATGCTCGGGTGATCAGACCCAGGATCTCCTATCTCACACTCCAAGCCAGAACCCTCCTACCCCCTTGCGAAAATAGTCCCAGAAGCCGTGTGTAGCATCTCTGCACAGATTCCTTGTCTCCTCTCTTCATCAAAAGGCCATCTTCAGTTTCAAACCACAGGTCATGCTGTTCTCTTTCAGAACCAACCTGTGGGCTCGAGGCAAAACTAAATTCAAATCTCAGCACCACCACTAATAGCTGTGTGACCTCAGGCACATTACTGCACCTCTCTGAACCTCAGTAGCTCCCACCTTCTTCTGAGTTATGATGTAGATCCAACAAGAAAAACACTGGAAAAATATTACAACCATGTTTAGCAGTAATGATAACTAATATATCAAGCTCTCGCCATAAGCTGGTCACTACTGTGCTTTCCATGTGTTCGTTCGTTTAATCCAAGGGTTAGAAAACACAATTACCCCATTTTATAGAGGAAGAAACTGAGACCTGGTGAGATTAAGAAACTTTCCCAAAGTCACACTGGGTATATAACAGAGACAGGATGAATCTGATTTATACAGCCCAATTTATATCTCCTCAATAATAGACATTTCAAGATTTTCTGTGTTTAATATGAAACATCAGTTCAAAAGTACTCGGAATCCTGCTGCAAGCTACTCGGATTTCTTGATTCATCCATGACATGAGTCATTCTGTGAGCATGACAACAGCCACTCCTAAAGCTTCCAGAGCTATGCAAAGCTGTATTTGCCATCAGCTGCTATCCTCCTGGTGAAGCAGACATTCAACTTGACTGGAGCTAGACGCTGCTTCACAATCCACCCCTTCTCTCAGTGGGGAGCCAGCCCGGAGAGGCCAGGGTCCTCGATCTACGTTGCTCACGTGAATATTTATAACAGAGCACAGCTTTTATTCTATCATTTGTAAAAATTCATTCACAGAATATTCCAGCTGAGCATTTCCGCTTGATTCCCAGACATGAATCCATGTAGTATTATCTCCATTTATTCACTCAACGAATATCTATAGAGGCTCTGCCAGGGGCCAGGCACTATGTTCTAAAAAGTTAAATTCAAGAGAACAATTTATTTCCAGTTCCTATTCATTTGCCATGAAGCAATTTCTTCCTGAACTTACTTTTGGCCTCAGAAGGGACCGGTACAGTTAACTTCTCAGAACTTCTGGCTAGAAACCTGGAGAGTCCTGGAGCTTCAGTGACTCCGCGGATAAACTGACTTCATTAAAGCAAAGACTGTCCTGTTCCAA
>PVHT021183699.1:66550579-66637437 GCA_004024745.2 Catagonus wagneri
ACTGCCCTCTCCCACTCCCTCGCCGCTACCTTCTTCCCCAACTCCCTTGGCTTCAAGCCACCAACCAACTGGACCACACTTTGGTCCACTAAAGGGGGATAAAATCAAGGTCTGCAAAGGGACATCCTATTTTCCCAAATAGGACTAACTCCTCCTATGCTACAGGACACAAACTGTGGATATAAATATGCATGTTGGCAAAAATTAAAACTTCTCTTTACAAGCCCATGCCAGCGCTATAGCGCATGAAAATGTAATACTGTCACGCTAGCCTCACATTAACTGAGCAAAACAAAGACCTTATATCTCGGAACAAGATAAGGCCAATCCTCGACCACAGAAGTCCTACTTCATTAAGAATGGCTTCTATTTGCCTTGCAGAAGGGCCAAGTTCAACAGATAAATGCAACAGGAATTCATCTCCTTTGCTGCCTCAGTTTAATGATCCTATTTAATATCCCCATATGTTTTTCCTGGCCATCAAGGACTCTTTAAAAAAAAAAAAAATTCCATTAAACTTCAGACAGTCATTTCCCAGACCCCTCTTATCTTTGTCTCTTTTGAGCCAAAGAGGTTAAATTTTAAGCCAGTTTACCAAGCTCGCAGCAGTGAAGACATTTTATTTCTTGTTGGATGCTTAGCAGTTAACCCTGCACTTCCAATGGTGACAGGAGTCACTTGCTCTGTAACTCCCAAAGGCTGTCTTCCTAATTTCCAATTTGTCAAGATCCTTTCTCATGGCAGGTGTACATTTTGCCACTCTTCTTGTCTGAGTTCTGAAAAAGTTTATAATGATTCCCCTAAAAGATCAGCCATAGCTAAGCCAGCAATACGGGGCCTCTCATCCTCAGTAAGTCAGCTGCTCTTCTGATTCACAATAGCCATTTTAACACACGTCATTTTAATACTAAATTCGGCCTCTTCTTCCAAACCCCATGGCAACAGGAAGGTTGGGACATGTGAAGCCTTATGAAGACAGTGAAGGGTCACAGAGAGAAGTCACGCTGCACAGCCAACAGCGGTCACCCTCAAATCCCCACCTTGAACCCCTTCTCTTCCACAGTCTGTCTCTCTGGCCCCAATCACCTGCGAGCTCCATGGCCCTGACCGCTCCCTCCTCACTGCCAAACTGCCAGTTCTGCAACTGAGAATCAGTGACCCCAGTGCTCACAGCAGCACTGTTTACAACTGCCAAGGTATGGAAGCAACCTAAGAGTCCATCGACAGCTGAATGGAAAAAGACATGGTATTCATATACAATGGAATACTACTCGGCCAAAAAAAAACGAAATTTTGTCATTTGGAGCAACATGGATGGACTTGGAGGGCATTATGCTTAGTGAAATAAGTCAGACTGAAAAAGACATAAAACTCCTATTATGTTTTTTAGATTCCACATATACGTAACATATATAATGTCACTGTCTAAAAAACATAATGGAAATTCCTCTGTGGCTCGGCCAATTAAGGATCTGGCATGGTCACTGCTGCAGCTCTGGTCACTGCTGTGGCTCAGGTCCAGTCCCTGGCCTCACTCAGTGGGTTAAGGATCCAGTGTTGCCATAAACTACAGCGTAGGTCAGAGATGCAGCTCAGACCCACTGTTGCCCTGGCCGTGGCAGAGGCCTCACCTATAGCTCCAATTCCACCGCTAGCCAGAGAATTTCTATATGCCACAGATGTGGCTTTAATAATATCAAATTAAATAAAACAAAATAATATAAACTAGTGAATATAAATTAAGGAAACAAACTCAGATATAGAGAGCAAACCAGTGGTTGTTAGCGGGGAGAGAGGGAAGGGCAATGTGGGGGCCAGCAGATGGAAGGTACAAACTACTGGGTGTAAGACAGACTCAAGGATGTATTATGTTAAAAAAAGGATGTATTGTGCAGCATGGGGAATAGCCAGTATTTTGTATGTGGAAAATAACCTTTAAAATTGTACAAAAAAATTTAAATAAAAAATAAAGATTAAGGAGCTCCTGTCGTAGCGCAGCAGAAACGAATCTGACTAGGAACCATGAGGTTGTGGGTTCAATCCCTGGCCTTGCTCAGTGGGTTGGGGATTTGGCATTGCTGTGAGCCATGGTGTAGGCCAAATATGTGGCTTGGATCCTGCAGATGCTGCTCGGATCCCACATTGCTGCGACTGTGGCACGGGCCAGCAGCTGCAGCTCTGATTGGACCCCTAGCCTAGGAACCTCCATAGGCTGCCAGTGTGGCCCTAAAAATGAAAGAAAGAAAGAAAGGTAAAAGAAAGAAAGAAAGAAAGAAAGAAAGAAAGAAAGAAAGAAAGAAAGAAAGAAAGAAAGAAAGAAAGAAAGAAAGAAAGAAAGAAGGAAGGAAGGAAGGAAAGAAGGAAGGAAGGAAGGAAGGAAGGAAAGAAAGAAAGAAGGAAGGAAGGAAAGAAAGGGAAAGAAAGAAAGAAGGAAGGAAGGAAAGAAAGGGAAAGAAAGAAAGAAAGGAGGGAGGGAGGAAGGAAGGGAAGGAAGGAAGAAAGGAAGGAAGAAAGAAAGAAAGGAAGAAAGGAAGGGAGATTAAAAGCATTTAAAATAAAGTAAAATAACATAAAACTGGAAATCCCTGAGAGGAGAGCTCTAACAATTACTGATGCCAGGTTCTAGCCTAGAGACACGGACATCATCGGTCTTCACAGCCCAGGAGGACTGCAGCCCCAGACTGTGTTGCCTCAGCCCCGCCTCACTTGGGCTGAGCCATTCAGCACCATCCTCCAGCTTGAACACCCCTCTCCTCTGTGAGACAGGAGGGCCTGTGACCTCCAGTTTTCCACAGTCCCCACCGCTCCTTACCAATCCCCACGTGGAGGCTGAGCTTCCTTGGCATCATCATTAATGTTTGCCCTGTCAGTTTTCCTATGGCTGAAAGGAAGAGGGCGCATTTCTCGCCCCCAGGGCTACCAAAACAGAGATGGCCACCAAGGCTCCATACGGCTTCCACCTGGCCTGCTTTGCTCACTTCTCTTGAGAGCATTTAAGTTGTGACCCTGGCGTTGCCCTCATTTCATCCTATTATGATCACCCCTGTGTTACAGGGAAGAAAACTAAGGCTAAAGGTAGAAAACTAAGCCTCAACCAGTAGATCCTCTTGGGTCCGTTTGACTTGGAAGCCCAAGCTCTTAAGATCTAAGGGATTTTGCCATCTCCGATGAGCTGCCTTAGTACCCGCCCTGCTCTGTTTCCTGAGAGCTCTGGCTCTTGGAAAGTCCCTCCTATATGGAGTCTTGAAACCTCTTTTCATCTGCAAATATAACAGTCATGTAAGGACAGAGGGAGGAAAGGAGGGTCTGGGACTCGGGTGCCCGTTTTTTGACCAGCAGGTTCTCCCCAGCTGGGGTCCAGCAGTGTCTCCGTTGTTTGGAAAGACTGCCCTAACAATTGGGGCCCCAGAATACCCAAATGGCCAGATGCAGAGGGCTCAAAAGAAACCTAGGTGCTCACCCCAAGAGGCAAGAAGCAAAGGGTCCCTGGAGACCAGAAGTGGGGGTGAAGAGGGCACTGGGAGGGCAGGGGGAGGTGAGAGCCTGGAACACAGTTCTGAATGGAGCCCGCGTTGAAGGGATACATAGTCAAGATGGAGGCAGGGGTTTCAAATCAAAGAACACACGTGGCTTCTAGAAACTAGGAAAGGCAAGGAAATAAGTTCTCCCCAAGAGCCTCCACTGGCCAGCTGACCCCCTGACTTTAGGACTTCTGACTCCAGAACACTTAAGAGAGAAACTTCCATTATTTTAAAATAAGTTGTGGTCATTTGTTACAGCAGCAAAAGGAAACTAATACGGTTAGAAGTGTGGGTCCTTCCACCGTATGTTAGCTCCCTAGGGCTGCTCTAACAAACTGAGTGGCTTGAACAACAGAAGTTTATCTTCTCACAGCTCTGGAGCCTACAAGTCTGTGATCATGGTGATTGTTGAGCCGCACTCCCTCTGAAGGCACAGGGAAGGATCTGTTCCAGGAATTTCCGCCCAGCTCATGGGACTTCCCTGGATTGCAGCTGCACAGCTCCTATCTTCACATTACATCCTCCTTGTGTTCACATCTGTCCCTATGTCCAAATTCCTTTTTATAAAGACAAACTCATTCAGGGCCAACTTCCCGGGCATGTAACCCATAGAACCTGGCTTCAAAGAGGCCACATGCTCGGTTTAATACTCTGCAGCTACCATCTTGAAATCCTGAACCATTTTTTAAGAAGCGTCCCACATTTTTGCTTTTCACCAGGTCTTGTAAATTCTATAGCCAGCCCTGAGTAAAATGTTTACTTTCTGGCCCCAAAGTGTGCCCAGCTCTCTATTTTTCCAAACCTTGACTCCCTTTCACTCTCTATCCTAACAAATCTGACCTCAGAAAACTCAGCTCTTTCTGGAGCAGCATCTCACACCTCTGGGAAACCGAGAGTCAGTTTTTCCCTTAAAAGTAAACCCTACCAGCTAACACCATCAAGAGGGCCTACAAGCCAGGCAATGGGTTGAAGAAAAATCTTCCACTGACTCACCAGTCCTTGGGACTACTCAGAATGAATCTTTATTCCTTAACCCTTCATAGATTTGAGTAAAGTTTTTCTGTTTCTCCCTGTTGAGACTACTCTTCTCCAGTCCAAATTTGTTGTTTCTAACTAAGACACGTTTCAAGATCTTGTGCCATCTTAACCCTCTCTAGATAAAGTCTAGCTTCCCAAGACTCCAAACAAGACTCCAAGTGTAGTCTGACCAGTGCAGAGTTGGGTAGATCAATCACCTCCATTATTCTAGATGATCTATCTCTATTAATGCATCCTGAGATCACACTGCCCTTTTCGGAAACAATTCCAAAAATCTCCAGAATCTATTATAGGAATCGGGTACCAAAAAGCTGTTAAGAAGAGACTGTGTTCTTAGCCTCCTCATGTAGATGAGTAAACTGAAGCTGAGAAGTGAGGGACCTACTGATGGCACCTGGCCAGTTGCTCCTGGTTCTTCTGTCCCCACATGCCAAGCTCTCCCCTCCTCCAACCAAGACTCTTTGGTCCCTCAAATTCTTCATCTGTAAAATACAGAAACTGGGTCTCTTCCAGCTCTGTCATGATGTGATTTGTCTTCTAAAAGCAGGTTCCAAACGCCAAAGAGTGGCCAGAAAATAGAAGCCCTCTACCTAGATCTAAAACTTCTAAGAAAAGTTTAAAAAAAAGGTTCCTTTTCTATTATTCATCCCAACCTTACCTATTCTGGAAACTTGCACATAAGGGATAAAGCTTGCTGGCTAGTGGGAGCTCTAAATCTGACAGTTAATTGAGTCTTTGGATCAAAGCACCACAAATTTCCTGGTGAGTCCTGCATCATCTTTCCAATTATCTCTCTTTTCACATTCCACAAATCTATGTCTTCCTGAACATCCCATTTTCAAAGATCTTTTTCTCTCATTCCCTTAGCAAGCCAAACAATAACCCAAGAAAAATGCCTTTAAAATAAGAACACGGAGTCCTCCATAAAATCTGAGGCACAAGGCAGGCTTCACAAAGCCACTCTCCCTCCCTTACTGTGTCCTCACGTCTGCAGCATCGCCCCAGGGCAGTCTCAAAAGATCCATCTTTCAGAATGTTCTTGATAACATCTTCTCCATGGATGGATATAGGTGCCCGCTGGTACCCTGTCAGTGTGTGAGGCAGGGTCATGACATGAGGAATCCTCACATGACAGGTGAGAACACTGGGCATCAGATAGCTGACCCCAGGTCACAAAACTGGCTAGTGATGGGGCCGAGAAAAGACCTCAGGACTAACAGTTCCTGGGTAAAGTGCTACAGTGTCTTTGGAAACAGGATTGGCAGCATGAAATGAGAGACAGTTCTTTGCCTCCAGCATTTGCCTCTTTCCGCTCTGCCTCTCTGCTTCCCGTCATCCTCTGGTCCAGCTGAAGGGCTGCCCCCCTCAGAGAGCATTTCCTTCCTCGGAAATCCAAAACGTGCTTTAGCTGCCCCACAACCTTGGCCCTTGGCACTGACCTCCAGCTTGAGGCAGCGACCCCTTTCCATGACAATGACCAACTTACAGACCCAGGGGGGTGCCTTCCCTGGCACCAGTACACAACCTCCACCAGCAGCAGTTGCTCTTAGGACTATACCCACTGTATGAAACAAGCCACGCCCAAATTTAGTGACTTAAAAAAAAAAAAGTCTTCTGCTCATGGATTCTGTAGTTTAGATATTCAGAGCGCATAGGGAACAGTTGTATCTGTTCCATTATGTATGGGCTTCAGCTGGAAGGCATGAAGGGTTAGGGGTGACTTGAAGACTGGGGACCAGGGTCACTCAAAGCCTCCTTCACTCATACAGCTGATAGTAGATGCTGGCTGACAGCTGGGAGCTTCAGTTCCTCTGCATGTGGTGCCTTCCCATAAGCTAGATTTGGCTTCCTCAAAGCATGGCAGTTGAGTTCAAGGGCAAGAGTCCTAGAGGAGAAAGCCCAGAAGCTGTGTTCTTCTTACATCCTGGCCCCAAAGTCACAGAGCATCAGCACTTCCGTACTCGGTGAATCAGAATAAACTGAACCCTGCCCAGATTAAAGGGGAGGCCTACAGACTCATCTCTTGGTGGAAAGAGTGTCAGTCTCATTATAAGAGCACAAATGCAGCCACCTTTGAAAAATGCAGTCATCCATAATCCTTCCTGTTACCTGTTACCATCACCTCTCCTTTAGGATGGGTCTCTTCCAGGTAGCACCTCCATCCCCTGTGAAAATACTGCTGCCCCAGCTGCTCTGGCTTTTCACCAGATACATCTGGTCTTGCAGTGGACAAAGCTCAAGCTCAGGCCCAAATTCCTGCCACATCCCACATGAACACAATCAGCAATGGTCTTTGTCCCAGTCCCCTTGCAGGAGGAGGTATATATTCATAGGACCTTAAGGCCCAGGAAAGTGGATGAAAAAAAAATCTGAAAAGATTTAAAGACAGAGTTTTCTAGCTGCCAACAGTTTTCCCGCGTGATACTTGTGTAGGAGGTGACATTGTACTCAGCTAAATATCTACACTTCCTAGCCTCCTTTGCCAAGAAAGGTGGCTAATGAGAAACAAACAAGTTAGTAAGTAAAACTTCCATGAAAGCTTTAAAATAGCGCTAACTCAGCTAGGAGATGCCTTTTCCTGACCTGCCCCTTCCTCTATTTCTTCTTGTCTAGACTCAGATGTGATGGCTGGAAGAGCAGCAGCCACCTTGTGCCTATGAGGTAGCTGGGAGACCAGAAGAACAGAAAGTGATCTAGTGCCTGATGACATCAGGAAGCCACCACAGTGGTTCTGAACTACCTATTTGTGTTACATGAGAGAGAAAAAAATGTCCCTACCTTGGACAAGCCACTATTACTTTGCATACTTATTAGCAGTAGCCAAGAACAGTTACTGATAGAGCCCTTATTGTTTCTGCCTTTCTTTTAAATTAAGGTATATTTGATGTACAATATTATGGAAGCTACACATGTACAATACAGTGATTCACAAATTTTAAAGGTTATACTCCATTTATGGTTATTATAAAGTATTGGCTATATTCCTCATGTTATATAGTATATCACTGTAGTTTATCTTATACACAACAGTTTGTACCTCTTAGTCTCCTATCCCAATAATGCCCCTCTCCCTTTCCTCTCCCCAGTGGTAACCACTAGGTTGTTCTCTCTGTAAGTTTGCTCTTTGTGTTATATTCACTAGCTTGCTGTATTTTGTAGATTCCACATATAAGTGATATCCTATATTCTTTGTCTTTGTCTGACTTATTTCACTTAGCATAAAACCTTCCAAGTCCATCCATGTTGTTACAAATGGCAAAACTGCATTCTTTTTTATGGTTGAGTGGTAGGTAGTCTATCATATATATATACCACATCTTCTTTATCCATTCATCTGTTGATAGACACTTAGGTTGTTCCCATATTGTGACTTTTGTAAATAATGCTGCTGTGAACATTAGGCTATATGTGTCTTTTCAAATTAATGCTTTTTTTTTTTTGTCTTTTTGCCTTATCTAGGGCTGCACCCGTGGCATGTGGAGGTTCCCAGGTTTGGGGTCTAACAGGAGCTGTAGCTGCCGGCCTTTGCCACAGCCACAGCAATGCGGGATCCCAGCCGCGTCTGCAACCTACACCACAGCTCACAGTAACGCCGGATCCTTAACCCACTGAGCAAGGCCAGGGATCGAACCTGCAACCTCATGGTTCCTAGTCGGATTCGTTAACCACTGAGCCACAATGGGAACTCCTTGTTTTTTCAGATACATACCCAGAAGTAGAACTGTTGAGTCATATGGTAGTTCTATTTTTAGTTTTTTAAGGGACCACAGTGGCTACACCAATTTACATTCCCACCAATAGTGTAGGAGGGTTCCCTTTCCTCCATAACCTTGCCAACACTGGTTGTCTTTTTGATGATGGCCATTCTGACAGGTGTGGGGTGACACCTCACTGTGGTTTTGACTTGAGTTTCTCCTGATGATTAGTGATGGTGAGCATCTTTTCATGCACCTGTTGGCCGTCTGCAGGCTCTCTTTGGAAAAAATGTCTATTCGGGTCCTCTGCCCATTTTTAATCGGGCTGTTTGCTTTTTTGACATTGAGTTGTATGAGCTGTTTAACTTTGTTTTTCTTAGGGTGCACCTGTGGCATAGAGAAGTTCCCCGGTTAGGTGTCAAATTGGAGCCGCAGCTGCCAGCCTACACCACAGAAACGCCAGACCCAAGCCACATCTGCGACCTATACCACAGCTCACGACAACTCTGGATCCTTAACCCACTGAGCAGAGCCAGGGATCGAACCTGTATCCTCATGGATACTAGTCAGGTTCGTTACCGCTGAGCCACAATGGAAACTCCTGAACTATTTAACTTTTTGATTCATCTTCCTGCTTAAAACCTCACCCAGCTCCAGGCACCAGTGATCTTCCTCATATGCAGATCTGATAAACACGCTCTGCAGCTCTGAAGTCTTCAGTGGTCTCTCACCAACTCTAGAGTCAATCTACACTCTTTAGTATGACATTTGGGATCCTTCCCACTCAGGCCCAAGCCAAGCCTTGTCCCCTGCCTCGCCTCTGAGCCAACATATGCTTGAGCCACTGCACACCTGTCAGCACTATAGTTCACACCAGGCCTCTGGTGCCAGCAGCCTTTCTTCCTGAAATGTTCTATGTGGCGAATGCCTGCCTGTCCTTTAACACCTTACTCTAAGCCGCCTCCTCCAGGAAGCCTTCCCGGATGCCCTCAGAATAAGCCATTGTTTCCTGTGGACATCTAAGGCAAGTTCTTTGCAAGATATCTCTTATCTGCAGCCCTCGCCACTCAGTATCACAATTAATTATTTTCTGATCAGTCTGCCCCACTAGGCTGTGGGCTCCTACAGGCAGGAAGGGGCAGAGCCTGACTGGTCTGTTTATCCCTAGCCATTAGCCAACCCTGAACGGACAAGTCAGTGGTGATGAATGGAGGCAGACCCTGCCACCAGGGTACTCGGAGTCTTCACCCTTCGTGACACAGGGGCCTCAGTGATAGCTGGGCTGGAAGGGGATGCAGGAAAACGGAGCAGGTCCCTAAGAGAGGTGCTCCCCACTGACACCCGCATTGTGACTGGGGCCCATGCATATCCTGGAAGCTGTCCCTAAGCTGGCCCTGGCACAGGGCAAAGAGCAGCAGGAACGTGGACTCCGTGTCCCCTCCATGTGGCATCCAAAGGTAGAGGAGGGTGGATGACCCCATCAGAAGTCTCCTGGCCTTCTCGCCCCCAGCCCCACCCCCCACACCAGAGTCCATTAGCCCCGCTCTGGGGGAAACCCTCGAAGTGGGAAACCTCAGCCCTGCTTCAGGCCCCCAAACAGCAGAGCAGGTACCATCTGCTCCAGCGAGGAATCCCTTCCACTCTGAGGCCCTTCCCCCCACAAGCCCATCTCCTCTCCTCGGGGGTAGGCAGAGCCCCGATGGTTATTACTGTGGTCCCATTTTACAGGTGGGCACATGGTGGCCCTGAGTGGGGAGGGCTCCCCAAGCTCACACAGCCAGCAAGAGGCAGTGCTGGGGGCCCAGCCCCGCTCCCTCCCAGAGGAGCCTAAACGCAAATCCCAGAGTCCCAGAGCAGCAGGCAGGAGCTGCCAGGCCCTCAGCTCGTGCGTGAGGCCCCGCGCCCACGGCAGACCCCTTTAAGGAGTGCTGGGCCTTCCAGCAGGGCTGCAGTCTTAATTTTAGCTTGGAGGCCTGCCACCGGAGGCTTCAGCCAGAGGCGGGCTGAAGTTATGTGGGACAGCTGTCAGCCGGCACGCTGGGTGGGGCCTATTTAGCCGGCAGGGGCACAAAACTGGGGACTCTGAACTGGTGTCGCTGCCCCAGGTCTCTTCAGCCCCGCTGGCCACGCGGCTCCCATCTCCTCCCGCTGGCCACCCAGCCCCACGATGATGGCCGAGGAGCGCACAGACCTGGAGGCCCAGATCGTCAAGGACATTCACTTCAAGGAGATCGACCTGGTGAACCGGGACCCCAAGAACATTAACGAGGACATAGTGAAGGTAGGCTCGCGGGCCTAACCCGCGCCGACCGCCCCGAAGGTGTTGGGTTGGGTGCCGGCTGGGGGCGGGCTCTGCTCCAGCACAACTGGCTTCCCTGAAAAGAGACCTGCTCCTCTCCCTTCTTCAAATCCCCCCTGCAAATCCAGCTTGTACCCCCAAAGAATCTTTAGGGTGAACAAGAGCAAAGAATCAGCCACATATACCTGACCACGGATCCTCACAACTCCTGTGGCTCTTCCCATTTGCTCTGGCCCTCGGCCGGGGACAGACGAGGTGGCCAAGCCGGGCTCCCTTCTGTGCCAGGGGCATTCTGCGGTCTCCGCAGTGGGCGCAGGGTTAATCCCCAGAGGGTGGCTTCCAGCAGGGCTGTTGGCCCCTTGTGGAGGCCCCCACTTCTCCAGGACACTGCCAGCATCCACTGCCCCAGGCTGGGGGGCTATGCCCAGCGCTCACACCTTCTCCCACCTGGCCCCAGGTAGGGCAGCCAGGCCAGGGCAGAAGCCCCTTAAAGGGGGCCCGGACCCCTGAAAGGGAGTCTCAGGTGAGGGTTACCCCCACCTTCAGGGAGTCTCCCCAGGGCCATGCCTGAGTCAGGCCTCTTTCCTCGCCTGAAGGCCACTGGCAGCCTGGCCGTCCCCAGGCCCACACCCTCAGTCCACCCTCTACCCAGGAGCCAAGGGGCTCTTACTACAGCAGAAGTCCTGGGAGCCGGGCGCCCAACCACCAGCATCAAAGTCACTGGAAGGGCCTCTAAAAGGGCAGGTGCAGGGGCCTCCCGGATCCTCTGAATACATCAGAGTCACAGACCAGCTCTGTCCAGTAGAAATATAATGTGACCCATTATACAATCATTTAAAAATTTTCTAGCAGCCACAACTTTAAAAAGGAAAAAAACAGGTGAAATTAATGTTCACGATATTTTTAAGTTCCTCTCTCCAAAACAATATCATTTCAGAGTTCCCGTTGTGGCTCAGCAGGTTAAGAATCCCACCAGTATCCACAAGGATGTGGGTTCGATCCCTGGCCTTGCTCAGTGGGTTAACAACCTGGTGTTGCCGTAAGCTGCAGTGTAAGTTGCCGATGCTGCTCAGATCTGTGGCGTAGGCTGGCAGCTGCAGCTATGATTCGACCCCAAGCCTGGGAACTTCTACATGTTACAGATGCCCTCCCCCCCAAATAGCATCATTTCAACATGTAATCGCTGAAAAAACAATTACCCACGAACAACTGCACAGTCTTTCTTCAACATCCACTGTGTATCTGAGAACAGGAGTGCATTTTGGCTCAGACTCCAAAGTTTTTATCAGAAATCCTTGTTCTGTATTTAGATTTCTGAAGGTGAAGAGCTGAAAATTGATCTGCATGCCCAAACTGCTGCAAAGATTCTTACAAGTTTCCCCAGCACAGAATTAACTATCAATTGTTACACTATAATTAAAATTAAACAAGATTTAGACCCCCGCAGTTGCACAAGCCACAGGTCAAGTGCTAAAAGCTCAAGGCCACTGGATTAGATAGCGCAGTTACAGGCTTGTTCTAAAACCCAGGTCCTGCGTGGTCACCTTCAGTGGGATACCTCCTATGTTGGATCAGCCTGCCTTCTCTCCATGGCTTTCACATCCCCAATCTGCCCCCTGCTTCCTCTTCCACCTCCAGCTGCCACACCAGCAGCCAACACACCCACTAGAACACACGCCTGTGTTTTGGCCAGGAACACCTGCCTCCTGTCCTCCAAGTGGTGAAAGCCCCACTCAGCCTTCAAGACCCAATTCAAATGTCACCTCCTCCAGGAAGCCTTCCCCGACTCCTCCAGGCAATCAGGAGCTCCTTCTTCCTCTGTGCCCCCACTTTACTCAGGGCGTTTCTCTGTAACAGTTCATATTATGCTATTACTGTTTTTATAAATGTCATTTGCGGGGGACACAGGGTAATCACGGCGCAACTTGAAAAGTGCTGTGATGGGGAAAATGAGGAAATGAATTTTGCCAACTAAAAAGCACTGTGAAAAGGTAAAATAACGTTCACTGGGGCTTGCACCTTGTGATCCAGATGGACTTAGTCCTGGACTTGACACTAAATGATCTGGTTTCAAATCCAGACTCTTCTACCTAAAAACAATGACACTGGACAAGTCGTCTAGGTTTTCTGAGCCTTAGTCCCCCTGCAAAATGAGGTTAATTTTACTCCACCGAGTAAATGGATCTCAGAGCAGTGCTGTGCAGTAGAAATAAGACTGTGAGGATGACATGCTAAGGTGTTTGAAAATGCCTGAGAGAGTCCCCAGCGCACAGCAAGCGTGTGTAAATGTGAGCTAATGAGGAGCCTGGAAGGGCTTGCAGGACAAGAGAACTAAGCCACGGGCAGCGTTTACACCCAGGTTCCCCTCGGGTGGTCCCTAGCTGGCTGCTGGAGGGGAGAAGAGGATTCCAAGGGATAATGCGGTTTCTGAAGGATTCCTGCCCCAGGTGACAAGGGGAGAGAGGGTCTCAGGTCCTACCGAGCCAGGAGTGAGCCAGCTCAACGCTCCAGGCCCAGACTGTAATCCGAGGGAGGGATGGGGGCAGCCACACGGATGCGGCTGGGGGTTGGGGGCTGGGGACTGCTCTCTCCTGGAGGCCCCGAGCCCCAGAAAAGCATGTCACACGGATAAGCAACAGGTCCATAGATGTTCTTGTTGAGAAGAGAAGAGATGGTTAGCTGGTGTATCTACTAGACAATCCCTGGTTAGGAGCTTATGACTTTTTCCTTCATTTTTAACGAGTGAGAGATGACAGCGTTTTGAAATGGAGGGCAGGGATTACAAAGCAGAGCCAGAAAAATACCACAGACAGGGTCAAGGAGACCTTCAAGTTGGTGTAACAGGCTGTGAAAGAATAAAGCACAGATAGAAGGGGTGGGGGGAGAGCATGGCTAGAAGGGAGGGGTCATGGGAGGTCTGTCTGAACATCACCTGGACACCTTTCATCAGCTGGAGCAAGGACAAGGAGAAGGGCGGAGGACAAGGGAGCAAGGGGTGAGGAAGAAAAATGGAAAGAGAAACAAAGTGCAGGCCCAGATGAGGGCTGGAAAGGCACCTTTTGGGGTGGAGTCACCTGTGCTAACAGGCACCACGTGTGCCAGGATGAAGCCCTAAGACACTGGAATAAATTGGTCTACAGAGACCCAAGTCTGGTCCCAGCCCTGACACTAACTTGCTGTGTGACTCTGGAAAACTCGCTTTCCTTCTCTGGGTATGAGTTCCTGGTGTGGACAGAGGCCGGGTGGAGTAGAGGGAGACCCTGGACCCTTCACCGCCAGCAGCTGAGGTTTCACATAGAAAAGCCAAGGGTGAAGAATAGAAGACACAGCCAGCGAGGTCCCTGGACTTGACTCTCAGCAGATTCCCAGAGTCAAAACTTCTCCAAACATCCCTGAGCAAAGCCTGGTGCTGCCCTTGAACCCAGGCTGGAAAATGAGCACCAAAGGCAGAAGGAAAGCCCTGAAGTACCTTAAAGACTCCACTGTAGTCTCCATGTTCAAGGGCTGGGCCGAGGGCAGAGGCAGGGGCTCGCCCCATTTCCTTCAAAACCCACCATCACCGCCATTTGTGAAACATCCGTCTCACAAATCATTCCTGAGCATCTTCTATGTGCCAGGCACTGTGCTGCCTCTGAGGAGACAGGGATGAGCAAGTCAGACCCAATGTGCATAAGTCCTGTGCCAGGCTCTGGGGGAGGGAATGGAGGCCAAGGTCCCTAGGTGCTCCAGCTGGCCAGCGAGGACGCCGTTCCCTTCAGACCCACATTGCAAAGTCTTCGGCACCTTCCCTGTGCCTTCCTGCAGGAACCGAGCCTCACCCCAAGGTCCACCTGTTATTTTTGCAAGGGCTGAGGGCTGCGTCATCAACACCCCTCCCCCTCCCCAAGTCACACTGAGGCAGCTGGGCCCTAAAGCAGGGTCTCCTGAGCCCACTGTCACGCAGGTCCTTCAGCTTCTGGCTCCCTCGGGCACCAGAGTCGGCCCTTCAAACAAGGCCAGGCGATAGACCCAGCTTCAGCCCAGCAGATCCCTTCCCACCCACCTCCAACTCACATCTGCCACTACAGGCGATCCTCCTTCAGAAAAATACACAAACAACACCCTACGCCTATCAGCTCCGTCTAATAAACACCGAGAGGATCCAGTGCTCCCCCAACCCTCAGTTCTCCAAACTCTGCTCCCACTGTGGGCCATCTGGACACCCCATTGCAGAGAGATGAAACCAACCTGGTGCTTCCCCTTGAGAAGAGTCCAACCCAACAGAGAAGATGAGACATTACTGGGAATGTACGGGACCGAAGTGCTAAATGCCATAAATCAGCGCCAGCTGAAGGGTCACTGGAGGTTAAGGGAGGAAGACATTACTTTCATCTGGGAAAATCAGGACCCAGCTTCATGGGGAAGATGGTTTCCACTGTGCATCAATAAGGAGAAAAATGCGAAATGGAAAGGGGCATCAGGATTTCCAAGACAAGGGAGCAAAATATCATGGGTTCTGCCACGCCGCTGCCTTTGTCCACGGAGACAGTACTAATGGATCACAGCACTTCTCCAGAAAGTGGTGGGCCATCAGCTAGGCGGAGCTGGCACACAAACGAAACCTCTTTGCTACTTTGTCTGCATGAGAACAATGGGACTAGGTGCATCTGAAAGGGAATTTATGGGAGAGAAGGCAGCAGGGGCAAATTGAGGCTGACTGAGGAAAGGTCATGACCTGCCAGGCATTCCACATTGGCAATATCTTCCTTTGGGAAACATTTTGCCCCTGGCAAGTATCTCTAACAAGGGCTACACTGGACTAGCTCACGCTACAGTATTTATAACTTAGTGCCTTGGGGACTGCTGGGTATCAGCTAGTCTACAGTGTTTTAAAAAGTGGTCCTCTTTTTTGGGGAGCTTGGTAAAATACAGATTTATGGGCCCTGCCCCCAGAAAATCTTACATAGCAAAGCTGGTGAATGCTTTGTACTTTCAAGAGCAAACAAATCCCCCATGTCCCATAAAAGATAAACTTGGAGTCCAGAGTCATCACCCGTTTTCTCTAAAGACACACAGCATCCGTTACCCACTGCTGTGTGACAAAGAATCCTAAAACTTGATGGTTCAAAGCAACAAGCATCGGACGCTCTCTCGATTCTGGGGTATGACTAGACGCAGCTGGGCAGCTCCGCTGCTCTGTCGGGCGGCCTCTGGTGCAGCTGCAGCAGCACCCCTTCTTCGGCATTCCAGCAGTGAAAGTGAGGCACAGGGCAAGCCTAGACGTGATATCGGATGAGACTATGGGTGGACGTAAGCGCTGAGAGGCATGACTCATCAGGGGTCATTTTTTGGAGGCAAGCTAACCATCCCCTGGAAGCTGGTGCACAGAACTCAACCCTGGGCCATTCCTACTGCTCTCCAGGCTACTGCACCAGCTTCCCGAAGGCAGAGACTGAGGGGTCGGGGAGGGGAATGAGCAAGCGCAGAGCCCACTGAGACCTGATGGGGGCAGGGTCCCTTCTCTCCCTACTGATACCGTCTGTTATCTCAGTCTCATCACAGCATCTTTACATGAACGCAAGTCCCCCTGAGTCCCCAGCAGGTCCCCCCTGCAGGATGCTCTGGCCTCCAAGCTCCTGCTAATCCCTGGGGCCCTCCTCCTGCCCTGGGAACCCGCCTGTGCTGCATTCCTGTCTCAGCTCCTGCGGGGGTACCTGGTCCTGCGATGGCCCTGGTCATTGAGACAACAGAGGAAATTCAGGCTTTGATGCCAGGCCAACATGGGCTCCAACCCTGCCTATCCCTGACATGCCAGGCGAAATGCTGGCCATGAGACACAAGGCCAGAAGCTGACACGGACAAGGGCCAAATGGTGGCCGTGATTATCCCAGATTGTATAGAATTCTGCTACTGTCATTACCAATTATAACACATAAAGCAAAGCTTTGCTGTTTTTTAGCTGTTATGGAGCCATCACCTCATTTTAGCTTCCTACTTCACAGGCCAGTGCTTCTCAAGCTCTCTAGGTGAAGGGCCATTATTATTATTATTATTCCAATCTGCCGTAGGTCGACAGATTGCAAAACTCAATAAAAATTAACTATCAGAGAAATGAAGTCAAAACCAGGCATCAACAATGTAAACTCCTATTTCTATTATTATTAGAACCAAGAGACATAAAATTGCTGGCTCAAATCACTTTGACTATTTCTACATATGTACTCTCAACTTCTGCACTTACCTTATTAGGAGGAGGCACCGACTGTGGACCACCCTTTAAGTGGCAAGGTAATTGCCAAGAACGGAGGTACTAACTACGAATAGATAATAACTAAGCCCAGAGTTCCGTTGTGGCACTGTGGGTTAAGGACCTGGCAGTGTCACTGAAGCAGCTCAGGTCACTGCTGTGGTGCAGGTTCAGTCCCTGGCTGGGGAATTTCCACATGCCACGGGCATCGGAACCAAAAAAGAAAAAAGGAAAGGAAAGAAAACTAAGACCCAAGAAAGCCAAGTCACTCCTTAGGATTTTCTGACTCCAAAACTAACTCTGTGTTACTAGGGATCTTGGCCCAGTCTTCTCAGTAGAGTTGAAACAAACAAAAAACAGAAGCCCAGAGAGGGAAAGCACCTTGCTCCAGATCACACAGTAATTCAGCAGCCAAGTGGAGACAGGACCCAGATGTCAGCCACTTCCCCCGCCCACAGAGAGCCTGTCTGAAGTGTCCAGGGCCCACGATACTCAAGGACTGAGTCACACAGGAATCTGGGGGAGGTATTTTTGACAGAGGGTGGCCATTGGCCTCCCCCGCATCTTCCAGCAGCGCCTGGCCCTGCTGGCCTGCACCTTCCCCGGCCTTTTGGAGAAGATAGGAGCTGTGCTGGCTGGTTCCGATTAATCAGCTGGCTCCCCTGCTGTTCCAAAAATAAATACGCCAGAGAAGGGGATGCCGAGTGAATGAGCAGCCACCTTCTCCCTCTCCCACCCCTGACCCCTCCTCCAGCCACACACCGAGGAGCCCGCTGCTCAGCACCACCCCCCCGCCCTACCCTCCCAGAAAAAGCTATCTCCCCTCCACTTCCGGAAACAAATTAAGAAATGAAATCACTGTGTGCCTCTGACACACTGGCATGTCTGCCTAGAGCTGCCTGGGCTGGGTCTTATAAATATCTCCCCAAACTTGTGTGGTGACCAGAGCTGTCTCAAAGCCCAGTCCCACTTGGGGCTACGGCTGCCTCCTGCCAGGACAGCACGACCCGCTGAGAGCACATGCACAGATTCACAGACAATGGACCAGGTGCCCCAGACACAGTGCTCAAGGCAACTACTGGAAATAATTCAAAATGTCAGCACCAATGGCTTCTGCCCTCCCCCCTCCCAAAAAAATATAAGTAAAAGCCATCACTAAGAGATCTTTGAGGGTAGAATTATTTCCGTAAGCATAAAAGGAGGGAAAGGAGGACCCCATCCTTCTTACAGGCGCGGGCTGAGTACATGTGAACACATACTTATGACTAGGTAGGTTGGAGAACTGTTGTCCTTATGGTCTGGGGTGTCAACAGATTTTCTGAGCTACATTTTCATAAGAACTTCACAGCAGTTGAACAAATGATTACTGTCACTGGGCACATACCATATGCCAGGTATTGCATTAAGCACTGCCAAAGAGATGGTGTGCCTAGCACAAACTAGGTGCTGAACAAATATTTGTCTGGGTAAATGGATGGATAGGTATGAATGGGTGGACAGATGGATAGATGGTGGATAGATGGATAGGAGAAGAGATAAACGGGTAGATGGATACAGATGGATGAACGCATATGGATAGACAGATGGATAAACAGATGAACAGACAGTAAGAGATGGATGAATGAAAGATAAATTCTTCATAATTCTTGATCATAAGCTTGTTAGAAGTAGCAAGCTCATTTTACAAATTAAGAAATGAAGCTCAGAGAAGTTATCTGGCAGTCACTCAGCAGATCAGCAACTGCACTGCTGTATAAACCCGACTTTGGGACCTTAGCTTCCTGTTGAAGAGAGCACCTGTAACAGCCACCAGCCACTAATATTTAGTGAGCAGGTATTCTGTCCCAGGCAATGCTCTCAGCAATTACCTGTCAACTTATTCAATCCTCTGATAAACTTAGTTAGACCAATCTAGGAAAATGAGGCATGAAAAAGCTAAGGCACTTGCTGAAGGTCCAGGAGCCAGGAACAGGCAGAGCTGGACTCAAACCTCAGCAGGGTGACTTCTGTCAAGGGCTCTTTTCCACTCTGTCACCTCTTAGAGGCCAGACATAAATAAGCAAATGTGTTCAATGGAGGAATTACATGAGCAAAGCAGGCTGGGCTGCAGAGGGGCAGGAAATTGCTCTCTGCTTGGAGCAGAGTGGGCAGCTGCAAAGAAGAGCCAGGGCCCTGCGTGGGGGCAGGTCTGGCTAGCTGACAAGGACCAGACCAGAGAGGCGACAGTCACCCTTCCTGACAGCCAGCATCTACCTCGGGGTCTGGCCGTGGCTGGGGCTGCGTGAAGAGCTGAGAGCAGAGTCAGGACTCCTGGATGCACCTGCCTGCCCCGCCGGGCGGTGAGGAGGCAGGACTGGCTCATCTGTGACTGGGGCGGCGCTGTCCTGAGGCACAGCCACAGGGAGGGCAGGAGAGGTCACAGGCACTGCCTGGGAGAGAGAAGGAAGGAGGGAGAGCCTGTGGACAAAGGCAGGAAGCACGTCTCTACCCAAAGACCTCCCTCTGCTGCCAAAGTTGCTGGGACCGCACCAGGCTCCAGAGACCAGCCCAGTGCCGGGAGGCATCAGGCCCAGGCCAGGTATGGCCATGACGGAGGAGGAGCAGGCCGCAGAGGTCAAAACACCATGATCAGCAGGATCCAGGCCTGGAAGGGGGAGTTAAACTGAACCTCGGTCATCATGGTGCGTGTACCTAGCTCAAGGATGGCACTGTCCCTGGGCCCGTTCTCCCTAGCTTCTTGGAAGTGAACATGTCCCCTAGAAATGGCAACTCTGGATTTCTGCCCATATAAACCAGAAATAGACGATGCCAGCCACTCTCCCAAGCCAAGGGGTGTTCCCCAGCCAACGCAGGCCATCTCTTCCTGCATCTCAACCCCCAAACCCTACAGTCCCCCAAATCCCCGGCCAGCCACTCCCCCAGAAGCTCTCTAGGAAGGTGTGCCATCAGAGGAGTTGAGCCATCTTCATAGTCTCCCTTCCAGCCCTTACCTCCCTCCCCGGGTAGCCATATGAGAGGTTGGGTGACCTCTGCTGAGCCCCTACAGAGGGCTCTGGAGGCTGAGTTTATGGGAGGACCCCTGCAAGGCCCTATGACTCCCCAAGTCGGCTTTTCCACATCACCTGCAGCCTGAAATCTCACCCTGTGACTTTTGCTCCCCAGCAACGTACCATGCCCAGGGTGGCGCTGAATCAGCAGCTGTCTCCAGGGGGACCCAGGGACCTGAGCCTGGCACGGGAGCCCAGAATCCAGCCACATGGGAAAAACAGGACTCAACAGAGTCATGTCCACTCCCTCCCCAAAAGAGTTATACTGGAAAGAAAAGCACCAAAGCAATCATTTTAGGACTAGAGGAATACAAATGGGACATGCTTCTGTTGTTTTTACTATTCCCCTAATTTTCGGCATGTCATTTTGTAATGAAAAGTAATTTTAATAATAATTTTAGACATAGAGGAGGATTCCCCCCCAAAAAAATTGGGAAAAGGGTCTGCCTGGGAGATTGAGGGCCCCATGAACCCCCATGACAACCCTCCCATTAGTCTGCTTTGTTTGTGTATTCTTTCGACCAATTTCTATCAAATGGCCCAGGAACACTGGAAGAGGGTCACTGCCCCCATGTTACAGACAAGGCTTAGTAAAGCTAAATGACTTCGCATATGAGAACACACAGCATGGACTCACAGAAGGTTAGTTAAGTGCCTTGACCAACGGCATATGGAAGTTCCAGGGCCAGGGATCAAATCTGAGTCTCAGCACAGCTGCAGCAACACTGGATCCTTAGCCTCCTGTGCGACAGTGGGAATTCAAGGCAATCATTTTTGCATTTTTGCCCACATCCCAAATGGGGCCTCAGTCACCATTTCAGTGGGATGTACGACTAGGATTCTCTGAGGGTCCGGGTTCCTTCCAGCTGCAAAGGAGGGATGAGTGGGCAGCAGGAGAGGAAAGTCTGAGGTCACCGCAGGACCAGGGCACGGAGGCAATGCCTGTGTCCTCCCCAGGGGCTGCACACAGCTGCCAGATGCCTCCGCTAGCCAAGACTGCATGGCCCTCACATCACCATGTGCCAGATCTAAAGCAGCTCTCAGACCTATGCACCCCCCTCTAACTCCCTCTATCACCCCAGGATCTAGCTCCCAACTCACCCCCCCAAGTACAACCCCCCCCCAATCCCACGACCAACCACCCCAACCTCAGCCATGAGTACGAGCCGCTCAAAACTCAGATCAGAGATGCAGAGAACAGACTGGTGGTTGCCAAAGACAGGAAGGACAGTGGTGAAATGGGTGAAGGGGGTCAAAAGGTACAAAGCTCCAGTTATAAGATAACTGGAATGTAAAGGATGGCATGTTGATTACAGTTATTAATCCTGTTACCGCATATTTAAAAGTGGCCAAGAGTAAATCTTAAAAGTTCTCATCACACACACAGACACAAATAAGTAAATTGTGTGGTGATGGATGATAACTACACTTAGTGTAGCCATCATTTTCCAAAATACACAGATAACAAACCATTACATCATATACTTGAATATTATGTTACACATCAATTAATTTCCATTAAAAAAGTTCAGATACAGATGAGCCATCTAATGTGCAAAAATCTTCAGAGGCTGTTCATCTCACAGTCTGTGCCGCCTGGCCTCTCCAGCCTCACTCTGGACACTCTGCACCAGCACTCAGCTTTCCAGAAGCACCTGCATCTCCCAAGAGCACACCCTGTCTATCCCTCTATGTCCAGTGCTTGGTGCCCCAAGCACTCTTTTCCAGCCTGAGATACACACACACACACACACACACACACACACTTCAGGCACCACCATAGCTAAATGTCTCCTCCTCCAGGAAGCTTTACCCCCAGGTGGACTTAAATGTCACCCTGTGGGTGCCCACTGCCCCTGTCCTTCCCATATCTGAGCATTGTCACTGGGGCGTCACTGCCTTCCATAAGCCCTGGAAAGGCAAGAACCTCTGCCTATTCTCCATCACATCAACAGGCACCCAGGAAATCTTTTTGGTCCCATTCCCTAGGACCATAAAATAATACAATTTGCGGGGAGGTTCCTGGCCTGCCTTTAACTTACAGTTGTTCTTAGCAAGTTACTCAACTCTTCAGGGCTTCTCATCTATCTATAAGAGATGAGGTGTGTGCCTCAGTGCTCCAGGGCAGCATCCCCTGGGAGCCTGTCAGAAATGCAGAGTCTCCTGCATTTAGGAGGAGCCATTAAGGGTCTGGCATTGTGAATTCCTATTGTGGCTTGGTGGGCTAAGAATCTGCCTACTATCCATAAGGATGTGGATTCGATCCCTGGTCCTGCTCAGTGGGTTAAGGATCCAGTGTTGCCACAAGCTGTGGCGTGGATTGCAGCTGAGCTCAGATCCCACGTTGCTGTGGCTGTGGCATAGGCCAGCATCTGTAGTTCTGATTCAATCCCCAGTCTGGGAACTTCCATATGCCTCAGGGAGGAAAGAGAGGGAGGGAGGGAAGGAGGGAGGGAGGAAGGAAAGGAGTTCCCTGGTGGTCTAGTGGTTAGGACTCAGTGCTTTCACCACTGTGGCCCAGGGTCAATCCCTGATCTAGGAACTGAGATCCTACATCAAGCTGCTGCATGCTGTGGTCAAAAAAAAAAAAAAAAAAATCTGAAACTGTCACTGCTGTGGCATGGGTTTGATCCCTGGCTGGGGAACTTCTGCCTGCCTGGACTTGCCAGGTTAGGAGCCCCGCAGAGTAGGGTCCAGCTATCTGGTTTACTAGGCTCTCCAGGGGGTTCTGAGCTGGCACACAAAAAGCTTGAGAAGCGGGTGGATGCCTTGAACTGAGGACGTCCCCTCCCGCCCCTGCAGGTGGACTTCGAGGACGTGATCGCGGAGCCGGTGGGCACCTATAGCTTCGACGGCGTGTGGAAGGTGAGCTACACCACCTTCACCGTGTCCAAGTACTGGTGCTACCGCCTGCTGTCCACGCTGCTGGGTGTGCCGCTGGCCCTGCTCTGGGGCTTCCTGTTCGCCTGCATCTCCTTCTGCCACATCTGGGCGGTGGTGCCGTGCATCAAGAGCTACCTGATCGAGATCCAGTGCATCAGCCACATCTACTCACTCTGCATCCGCACCTTCTGCAACCCGGTCTTCGCCGCCCTGGGTCAGGTCTGCAGCAACATCAAGGTGATGCTGCGGAAAGAAGTGTAAGGCCGGGTGGGTGAAGGGGGGGATGGCAGGGGCAGGGGAGCCGGGCCAAGCTGGCCCCACGGTACTGCTCCAAGGGGCTGCTGGCGAGCCCCCTCTCCTTCCCCCAAGACTGCTGCTTCCTCCAGATGGGAGCTCACAGTATAGGGAAGCCAGAGAGGAAAGACAGCCCGCCACGAGCGCTGCAGCCTTCCCTCTGCCCCCTGCCCTGCCACAAGGCCCCCGTGACTGGGCACCAGGGAAGATAATTTGCTAAGAGGCAGCTACCACAAATATTTGCATTCACTTGTACTGTAACAGCATAAACCAGCACTCAGTTCCCACCCGGGACGCACCCACCCAGGAAAACCACCAGGGACTGTTGGCCTTAGGAGGGTGGCTCCAATAAAGGGTTTTGGCTGCATCTGGGGAATGCTGTCTATTGTGTGTATATATGTAAGGAGGATGCGCGTACTGACCAGCTCCAAAATTATATACCACTGCCCCAAGAAGCAGGAGGAACAGGCTGGCTGACTCTTCTCTCAGCCAAATGCAAGAACCAGTTTGGTTTCTCTTGGGATTCTTGTTGGCCAGTATCTGCTCCTGCCATGTTCCTTGAGAGATTATTTCCTCCTGACTTGCGGTGCCCCTGGGTCAGCCAGTGGTCACCCACAGAAGGAAAAGGCCCCTGGGCTGGAACAGGCAGGTGACACTCCCTGGGCAGTGCCTGGGTTCAGACTGTCCCATTGGCTCAGATACTGAGACCCTGGCATTGCCTCTTGGCACATTACACCCTCAGCCCCAAGGGATGTGATGAGGTCATAAGGTCCAATCTGCGCATGTGTGGACTCACCATGGAACTAAAAAGCAATGAAAGGTCATGCCCTCTTGATCACCTATCCCTACCAGAATAAAAAAAAAAAACTTACATTCTTTAGGGGTGTTTTTCCTAAGTGTGTTATCCAGAACTTAGTCCTCAGAAAAAGGGGAGTGGGTAGCTTTTGCACCTAAATTTGTTGGGAAAATACTATATATTACTCTCAGAAAGTTTCCATAGCCCTTAGTATGTTAAAAGCTCTGACAAGTCCTGCAGCAAAGAAACCTGTTTAGGACAAAATCCCCCAAGCCTTTTTTTTTTTCTTTTTTAGGGCCATATCCGTGACATATGGAGGTTCCCAGGCTAGGAGTCGAGTCCGAGCTACAGCTGCTGGCCTATACTAGAGCCGCTGGCCTACACCACAGCCACAGCAATACCAGATATGAACCTCATCTGTAACCTACACCACAGCTCACTGCAATGCTGGATCCTTAACCCACTGAGTGAGGCCAGGGATCGAACCTGCATCCTCATGGATCCTAGTCAGTTTTGTTAACTGCTGAGCCACGAAGGGAACTCCCCCTCAATTCTATATGACTTTTTTTTTTCACACAGCACCCATTTATGTCATAAAATTTAGGTTCCAAGACATTTTCCAGGTTTTCAGAGCCTCACTGACACCTGGCTGCGAACCCAAGGGTCCTGCGGGTAATTTGGTGGAGGGGTCACGCACGAACCACAGACAAGGCATGGATAGCCTCCGATCTATTCCTGCCTCTCCTCCTGATTGCTTTCTCTGGCCTCAGTTTTATCATCCATGAAATTATCTCTCATGGCCATTTCAGCTCTTTTTGCCTGTCTTTTCAAGTTATTTTAGAGTGAAATTTTCAAACACAGGGAAGCGTTGAAAAGGTTTGCCCCAAAAACCTACCAGCCCACCATCTAGACTCTAGAATTCATATCTTATTGCTCCTCCTTTGTCGCATCTCCATCCATTCATCATCCTCCAATCTCATCTTTCTTTATGCATTTTTAAATAAGCCACAGATATGGATAAATTTCACTCCTAAACACTTTATCATTACTCCTTCCTTTTTGCAAACAAGGAAGTTACCACCCAGAAGTTCCCACTATGGTGAAGAACCTAGGTTAAGAACCTGCCACAGTATCCATGAGGATGTGGGGTTCCATCCCTGGCCTCGTTCAGTGGGTTAAGGATCTGGCAATGCTACAAGCTGTGATGTAGGTTGCAGATGTGGCTCAGATCCAGCATTGCTATGGCTGTGGTATAGGCCGTCAGCTGCAGCTCCAATTTGACTCCCAGCCTGGGAACTTCCATATGTTGCAGGTACAGTCCTCAAAAGAAAAAGAAAGAAAGGAAGGAAGGAAGGAAGGAAGGAAGGAAGGAAGGAAGGAAGGAAGGAAGAAAAAAGTTACCACTCAGAGAAATCAGAGTTGATAAAAGGCGCACAGCTAGCCACATTCATGCTGTGGTTCCAACCTACTGCTCTCTGCTCAACCAGAGGGGCTTCAAATTCTCAAATGGACTCAGAGCCCAGGCTCCTCCTGCTGAAAAGTTCAAAGCCAACATCGCATATACCCCACAAAGGTCCTGCTCCTCAAGCATCTCTCACATTTGCTAGGCCATTCATTTCAGACTTGGAATCTCGGGTAACACAGAGACCTCTGACCACGTTAGCATTTGTTGTGACCTGATTTGACCCTGACTCCAATTTTTCAAGCTCACTCTCCTCCAGAGCCAGACCACAGAAGTACTCGACCACCCAAGAAGTTCATGGGGTTGGAGAAAGGACACACCTCTAGATGCACTTATGTCTGAGGACTTGTTCCTGCTGGGACCCCGCCTTGAGAAGAAGCACGTGAGACAGCACACAGTGGGGCGTGATGAGAATGGGCCAGAGGACGGAGGTGGCCTTCTGCTCTCTCGTACGCTACATCCTACTCATCAGGGACTCTTGTTTAAGCTCAGGTTTGGGGCTCCAGCTCCAGACTATGACTGAGCAATAGAGCCCAGGAATGAACACAAATGCATCTGTGACTCTGCAGGTGGCCCCCATGTTGAATTGAAGAAATATGCCTTAGGGTCCCTTCAAGGTGACAATCCAGAATCCCATTACATCCAGAGTTAGACTGTGGCACGTGATGGGCGTGGCTACATCCTATAAGATGTTCGCAGGTCTCAGAGCATCTTCCGACAGAACTCTGATAAATGAGAGTACCTGTGACCCAAGATAAAGGGACTAGGCCCCCTCCCTGCAGCTCCCACCACAACCCAGATACCCCCTGTCATAATTAGACAGATTACGGGAATTCAAGGGAAGGCTGGCAAGGGAATTCAGGTCTGCAAGCCACCAGAAATGGTCCCTGTTCTTAAGAAGGAGAAAGAGGGCAAAGCCACATATGGAAAAAAAAAACACGTTTATTAACATATTAAGTGTACCTTTTAAAAAGCAGCTAATGAAGCAGGCATCTCATTATCAGGCACAACATTCACCAATTGGCACAGGCAGGAGGTACCATGGAAAGTCACCAAGTAGAAGAAAATTGAGTTCACAGTCTGCATTTGGTGGCGTTTCACTGCAATTCAATAGAAAAGGTTAAGCACTTTGAAACCAAAATCTTCTTAAAAGGCAGCCTCCTGCATTCACAACCCAAGATCCATCTCTGAGGGAGACCAAATGGTGACATTTGTTAAAGAAATAAGTCTCGGCGTCTTCCCATTCTGCACTTTGCTTCTGACTGTCAGAACAACAAAACAGTCTAGAAGTAAATTTGCAGCCTCCAATTTACTGGCACCTCCAGGTATGTGTTAAGTTTGTAAACAGGCCTGAAATTGGGGGCAAAGATGGTTGGAGGACCTCAGGCGAGAGGTCTGGATGTGGACACAGACGACTGAGCCTGAGGCAGCATTCTGGACCCTGCTCTCCTTCTTCCGGGCTTGGGTTGGGGGAAGAGCAAGAGATTACGAAAATGTTCTCCCAGATGAGATTGGGAAGGGAGGGGCGTGTAGTCAGCCAGCCATGCTGCTGACATCAAACGTCACTGATTTGCCATAAAACAAACAGACTCTTATTTCAGAATGAGAGTAAGGTCCCATCCAGAGTTCTCACAGGAGGAGAATGAGAAAAGTGTCCTGGTTGGTTCTGGTGCCCAAGAACCCTGAAACTCCAGGGTTCTGGGCAAGGTTGCTCCCGTGATCAGAAAAATCTACTGGGTTGTTGTCTCCTTGATCCCCAGTGGCTGTTAGGGTGGCAACTTCCCCAGGAACAGCAGAGACTGGGGCAACTCTGGCTGACGAGCAGAGAGGCTTAAATGCCAACAGGACCCACCATCGCTGCATCTGCACCCAGGGTATCTCAGTATCCTGGAAGTGGGCACTGAGACCCCAGATCAGCATCCTGTTAGCTTCTCAGAGAGCCAGGACAGAGTGGTGTCGACACTCTAAGTGTCTGTCACAGCAACACTGCAATGTCTCTGGTCCAAAGATAACACTGTCTTCATTCTCCAGTTAGTACTGAAGACCTGTACTAAATGCAGGGGCTATGAAGGCCAGCAACTCAGGGTACACCTCTTTTCTCCCTGAACATTTAGATCCTGCCAGATCACTGTGGTATATGTGTGTGCATGTGTGCGTGTGTGTGTGCATGCACGCACATGTGTATGCATAATGCAGTGTGGAGAAAGAAGAGGAAATATGTATGGAGAAAGCAGGTCTGTGGCTTTGGGAAGTGCTGTTGCTGTATCACAGTGAGTCCAAAAATATGTACATAAATAAAAAAAAAAAGGACAGTGCCCCCAGAGGGCCACTGCGCTGGCCAGGCCCCAGTCATAAAATCTCTGATCCATAGCATCCTGTATTTAATGACTAAAGGTATTTCTTGGACATGGGCACTTTGAACTTCAAGGAGAGGACATTTGACAACATGTTTACCAGGTAAGTAGAACCTCTGAGATCCTTGGTAAATTGGTCCTCTGAATCTAACACCATAATCTGCAGCTACAAGACATCATGTCTGCCTTGACTAGAGCAGGACAGTCATACTTTGGGCAACATCATTTCTTGCAGAAAAACTGAGTAAGAAAACCAGGGATTCTTCTGATAGGGTGAGTCCCAGAGAAACAAAAGCTCTGGGAGGGAAGAGAGTCCGAGGAATTCATCCTTCAAGCTGGCTGCCTCGGGCTTCAGAAACACTTCTTTTGTTTTTTGTTTTCATTCTAAGGATTTAATTCAGTGGTTTATAGCATATGCTCAAAACCATGCACATTACTCACTCCAGAAAATTTTCATCATCCCCCTCCCCCCGAAAAAAAGCCCAGTATCTTAGCACTCACTCCCCATTCACCCCAGCCTTCAGCCCCCGGCAACCACTCTTCCATAATTTGTCATGGTAGGTTTGCCTATTCTGGGTATTTCATACAAATGGAATTAGGGCGTATGTGGCTGTTTACAATGGATTCTTTCATGTAGCATGATGTTTCCAAGGTACTCCATGTTGCAGCAGGTGTCAGTACTTCATTTCTTTTTATAGTCGAATAATGTGCCACTGTATAGCTAGACCACAATTATTTATCCATCAGTGGACAAACATTTGGGTCATTTCCATTTGGGGCTATCATTAATTACAGGACCATAAACATCTGTGTACAAGGTTTTGTGCATACGTCTGCTTTCATTGCTCCCGAATAAATATCTAGGAGTAACATTTCTGGCTCATGCGGTAATTCTATGTTTAACTTTTTGAGGAACTGCCAAACCATTTTTCAAAGTGGCTGAAGCACTTTACACTCCCACCCGCCATAGAGGGGAGTTCCCATTTCTCGACATCCTCGCCAGCACCTGTTATTTCCCATCTCTTTGATTAGAGCCATCTTTGTGGGTGTGCAGTGGTATTTCACTGTGGTTTTGATTTGCATTTCCCTCGGGAGTGCTAACAGTGAGAATCTTTTCGTGTGTTCATTGACCATGTTTATAGCTTCTTTTTCTATAGGTTTGTTTATTCAAATCTGTTGAATAACCATTTTTTAAACTGCGTTGTTTTCATTGTTAAATTGTAAGCTTTCTTGATTTATTCTAGGTACAAGTACATGGTGTACAAATATTTTCTTCCATTCTTGTGAGTTGTCTTTCCACTTTCTTGACAGTGCCCTTTGAAGCACAAAAGTTCTGTGCCTCATT
The DNA here is from genome assembly GCA_004024745.2 of Catagonus wagneri. Lineage (NCBI taxonomy): Eukaryota > Metazoa > Chordata > Mammalia > Artiodactyla > Tayassuidae > Catagonus > Catagonus wagneri. The sequence goes on from PVHT021183699.1 coordinate 66,579,540, forward strand.
TTGATGTAGTCCAATGTATCTTCCCCTGGCTTGTGTTTTGGTGTCATATTTGAGACACCCTTACCTAATCCAAGGTCACAAAGATTTATCCTTATGTTTTCTTCTATGATTTTTCTAGTTTTAGCTTAAGTTAGTTTTAGGTTGATGCATTTTGAGTTAATTACTGGATGTAGTGTAAGGTAGGTGTCCAACCAAATTCTTTTGCAGGTAGGTATCCGACTGTCACAGCACCATTTATCAATTCCCTTTTGAATTCTCTTGTCATACTTATCAAAAACCTATTGGCCATAAATGTAAGGGTTTATATCTGAACTCTCCATTCCATTCCATTGGCCTATATGTCTATCCTTTTGCCTATTTCACACTCTTTTTTCCATTTTTTGGCCAGGGATCAAACTGGAACCTCCACAGAGACAGGTCAGACCATTAACCAACTGGGCCAACGGTGGGAACCACACTCTTTTGATTACTGTAGCTTTATAGTGAGTTTTGAAGTAGAAAATATGAATCTACCAACTCCGTCCTTCTTTTTCAAGGTTTATTTGGCTATTCTGGGTTCTGTGCATTTCCATGTGAATTTTAGGGTCAGCTTATCAATTTGTGCAAAGAAGATAGCTACGATTTTGATAGGGATTACACTGACTCTGTAGATCAACTTGGACAGTGTTGTTGCTTAACACTATTTAAGTCTCTGACCCATGAACACAGTATGTCTTTCCAAATATTTATTTAAATCTTCAATTTCTTTCAATGATATCTTGTAGTTTTCAGGGTATAAGTCTTGCACTTCACTCATTAAATGAATTCCTATTCTTTCTGATACTATCATAAATGGAATTATTTCTCAATTTCATTTTCATACCATTCATTGCCAGTGTGGCAAGAAATACAATTGATTTTTGTATTGAACTTGTTCCGTGCAACCCTAAATTCATCTATTAGTTCCCTTTTTTCTTTTTTTTTTGCGCTTTTTAGGGCCACACTCTCAGCATGTGGAGGTTCCCAGGCTAGAGGTCGAATTGGAGCTGTAGCTGCCGGCCTACACCACAGCCACAGCAACACAAGATCCGAGCCACATCTGCAACCTACACTACAGCTCACTGCAATGCTGGATCCTTAACCCACTGAGCAAGACCAGGGATAGAACCTGCAACCTCATGGTTCCTAGTCAGGTTCATTAACCACTGCACCACAATGGGAACTCCTCGTCTATTAGTTCTAATGGGTTTGTGTGTGAATGTATGTGCATGCATGAATTCCTTAGAATTTTCTATATACAAAATCATGCCATCTGCAAGGAGTTTCACTTCTTTTCCAATCTGGATGCTTTTCATTTGTCTTTCCCAAATGCTTCTTAAGTACTGGCTTCCTAAACCTTCTTAACTCAAGTTTGAATCTGCTGCCTGTGCCAGACGGTCTCATAAGAGAATCCCCTGCTCAAGGGATACCTTCTAACAAGCCCGCGCTCAAGGATGCTGGCACTGGGCCACTCAAGGCCAAAGCACTGAACGCTGAGGCCATGAGGACATCAGCACCGCCACCACCTGAGGTTGCGTTCTTCACTCCAAGTTCAGAACACTAGGCTTTGGCGCCCATTTGGTCACCAATCCTACACTTACCACCTTTTACAAGATCCCAGGACAAAGGAATAAAAAGACACTGGAGTAAAATTACAGGTCTTGGAGAAGAAAACCACCCACCCAGCAGCCAAGGGCAGCAGTGGGGACAGGGCAGCAGGAGTAAGGTGGGAGCTCAGGGGAGGTCTGGAGCTTGTCCGATGGCTGAGTCACCCTCTCATCCTCCCCCTCAAAGACAGCCTCCCCACCCCGGGTCCGAATCCCCTGGCCTGCTCCAGCTCCCCCAAGGCGTGGAGGGGTAACAAACTGAAAGGTACCTTATACACAAATGGACACAGCCACCACCAAGGGCCAGTCTGTCCCTGTCGCACAACCCAAGACAGGGGAGGCAGTCCTAGCCTCGCCGGTCACACCGTGGACGGCTGCGAGCAGCTCCTCTGGCTGGAGCTGTGCTGGCTCAGGACGAAGGTGGACGAGTTGCTCTTTTTGCTGATGCTCGTCTCCCCGGGCCGGCCGGCCTTCAGACGGCTGGAGGAGCAGCAGAGGAAGCGCTGCACGAGTTCATGGAAGAGGTGGCCCGTGAAGAGCATGTAGATCCAGGGGTTGCAGCAGCTGTTGAGGCTGGCCAGGAGCATGGCAATGATGAAAGCCGAGGCTGTGGGGGTAGGGACGCAGGAGAAAAGACAGGACATCATTGAGAACAGGGGGCGGGGTCACAAGACAGGCAACCGAAGAGACCAAGTGCACCTTCCTTCCTTCCATACGCTTGCTCCGTCCGGGGGTGCACTCGGCCTGCCCCTGCCAAGTGCACCTTCCTTCCTTCCATACGCTTGCTCCGTCCGGGGGTGCACTCGGCCTGCCCCTGCACTTTCCCCAGCTCAGCCCAGCCCTGGAATGTCCCCTGTCTTCTCCCTCATCAAGAGCTTACACATTGTGTGCTCCCCTCGGCATGGCCACCTGTTCATTCATCACTCACCCTGCAAGTATCGCCTGCCTCCCACTCAGAGCGTCCAAAAGCTCAGAGTCCGGAAGCTGCCAGACCTAGCTCGTATTCTAGCTCCACCAGCAACAAATTACTTTAATTCCCCAACAAACTGCTGTTTCCTAATATTTATTTATTTATTTATTTATTTAGGCCTTTTGTCATTTTAGGGCCGCACGTGCGGCATGTGGAGGTTCCCAGGCTAGGGGTCTAATCGGAGCTGTAGCCACTGGCAGCAACGCCAGATGGTTAACCCACTGAGCAAGGCCGGGGATCAAACTCGCAACCTCATGATTCCTAGTCAGATTCGTTAACCACTGCACCACGACGCGAGCTCCTGTTTCCTAATCTTTAAATGGGGTTAACAAGAGTCCCCAGACCTCACAGAAATGCTGCAAGGGTGAAAGAGCACCTCTGCTATCACGACCACGTGCCAGGCTTAGTGCTGGGGACACAAAAACAAAGTGAGTAGCACTATGAGGTGGGCATACCAGCCCCAAGGACACCAGCATCTGAGCTGATACCTGAAGGATGCCTAGGAGAGCCCCAGGCAGGGAAGGGAAGAAGGGCACTCCAAGCAGAGGGAACAGCGCAGGCTCGGTGGCAAGAAAGTGTGTGCTGACTTCACAGCTGACAACCCTGAAAGTGCTTCTGTGAAGATTCCCTAAGAACACTGCTTCAGCATGACAAACAAGACTTACACAGGAAAAAGGGGATGGGAAAACTACATGAGGCACTGCGAAACAGCTATTACACTGAGGATTTACTGAATTTCAGGTAAAATTAATGATTAGAAATCAGCTTCCAGACATTGCGTGGCACAAATTTAAGCTTAAAGGGGAAAAAAAAAAAATTCCTAAGGCTAAGTACCTCCAAAGTGAGGGGACAGGAAAATCTGAGTTTCTTTCAGTGATCTTAAATCTGACAAAGTGCAGGCACCCTCCCACCAGTAGAGGAGGACAGGCGCCCCCAGCCTAGAAACCCTCAGGAAAAACAATGTTACCAAGATTGCTGTTGAGAGCCATGTCTTTATGAGTGCAACTGCAATGCTTGGAAACTCGCCTAATCTTCAATTTGGTTCTGCAAAAAGTTTTCCGTAAGTAACTCCAGAACTCAAGAGTGTGTTCTGGATCCAGGAAAGGATTTCTCACAGGGCCTCTGGATGTGCAGGATCTAGACAGCACTGTAGACACAGAGCACAGTGACATCCATCAGCCAAGTCTCCCAGCACCAAATGAGATGGGGAACTCTAAGGTGAATTCAGTGGTTCTCAAAGTGGGTTTCCAGGACCACATGGGAACTTGTTAGAAAAGTAAACTCCTGGAGTTCCTGTTGTGGCTCAGTGGGTTAAGAACCCGACTAGTATCCACGAAGATGTGGGTTCAATCCCTGGCCTTGCTTAGTGGGTTAGGGATCCGGTGTTTCCAAGAGCTGTGGCGTAGGTCACAGGCATGGCTCAGATTCCATATAGCTGTGGCTGTGGTGTAGGCCAGCAGCTGTAGCTCGGATTCTACCCTGAGCCTGGGAACTACCATATGTTGAGGGTATGACCCTAAAAAGAAAAAAAAAGAAAAAGAAATGTAAACACTCAAGCCTCACTCTAGATCTACTGAATCAGAGCCTGGGGGTGAGGCTCAGCAAGCAAAGAGCCTCCGGGGGCTGCGATGCACGGACAAGTTTGCGAACCGCTGCTCTCATCACCGGTGCACCTGTGGAACAAAAGCAGGCAACAACACAACACGCAAAGCCTGCAAGGCTTGCAAAAGACAATATTTAGAAAGCAAAGGAGGGGGATCTAATCCTTAGACTAAAATAGTAAAGAAAGAGAAAGTGGAAAAGTGAAGAGGAGGAGGATGCCAGGACTTTTGAATTCCTCACTTTCTATAAAAAAGAATGGGGGAAAAAAATGGTTTGGGTGGGTAAGAAAAAGATGAATTTAAGTTTAGACATTCTGGTGAAATATCACAAAGACTGAAAATAGAACATCCTCAAAATCATAATTAAACATATAAAATGAGAGGCAAAGTCAGCACATAAAAGTCAAATTGTAAAAAGGCATCAAGACGGAAACCGTCAGGCACTAGGGAAGAATGTGGGTGCACAGAGCTAGGAAATGGGTAGAAAGGAGTCTGCAGGGATGCAGTTCTCACCTGGACAGAAAAGGCAGATGCTTTACCCAGCTGCACAGAGTTATGTGGCATAACTGCAGCTGTTCGTTTAACCTACTTGCCTTACTCTTGACATCTAGATCTTTTAACTTATTTTTCTTATTAAAAACAAAACAGAACAAAAACAAAAACAGCCTACAGAAACAATAACCACAGAAAAGTAACAGTTAATGAATTCCTAAGTAATCTGAGCCCATTAGTTGTCCCACCTCCAAGTGGCCTGTCTGGGTGGGAGGAGCTGGGACCATGGCCAGCACCTCTGTCCCCACCTGGTGGCCACAGGCACGAATGACCCGGCTAGCCTGGCTCTGGGGAAGGATGACCCTCTAAACTGAACCTGCTCCCCTCAGGCTGCCAAATGCTAAGGGCAAGCTTGGACTTGTAAAAAAAAATTGACAATATCCTAAACAACCAAACACATGGGTCCACAGCCGTGGAATTTCACACTATTGGGAATAAAAAACAGGCTATAGAAGACATTTCAAAAGAAGGATGCAGCAGGAATAAAGTCACTTAAGTGAAACTGTCCAAGAACATTCAGGGACCTCCAGAATTGTGGGGCGGGGCAGGGAAGAGGTTCACTGGAGAGGAAACTGGAAAGAGCCAGTAGGATCTTGAATCCAGGCTGGGCATGAACTTGAATCTATAGGCGATGGGGAGCCATTGATGGTTTCAGAGCAACAGAGTGAGTGACTGGGCCTCACCCATTTTCCACACCAATTGTATTTTGTTTAGGCTACAGCATTGCCCTTTTTAGTAGCTAGAAAGGCTTGTTAGAAGTGGAGAATAGGAACACAGAAAAACATGGAAAATATCGTCCGTGGCATCTTATGATGCTGCTTCCAGAGGAGCACAGGACAATGCAGTAATGTCAACCACCAGAATCAAGGCTCGAGCTTGCACCGGACAGAACCGTTTTCAAAGAGCTTTATGCCCCTTTTATAGATGAGGAAAACGAAGCTCAGAAAAGGGAAGTGACTCTCCCAAGAACAAGTCATGAAGTCTGAGGGCTTCTAAAGATCAGTTAACAATCACACAAGTCAGGTTGGTTCCAGTGAGCGAGTCCTCTCAGCCCCAAAGCAGAGATGTGGGCTGGCCAGGCAACTGCCCTCGTGGTGTGATTTGAAGGACAGGGTCAGAGAACAATCTTCCTTTCCCAAAAGAGACGGAAGCCTCCTTGGAGGCTAAGTACTGCCCACTCCCCAACGACAGTCTTTAAAAATCCAACAGGGGATTGATTTCAAGGGGAAACACGTTGCCTCCTAGCAGATCACCATCCCTCCTGGCAAAAAAGTCTCTGGGTCTAGACCAGGCGCTGGCACACTACAGCCCACGGGCCAAACCCCGCCTGCTGCTTTTTTCTGAAAATGAAGTAGAACTGGAACCCAGCCAGGTCCATTCATTCCTATATTGTCAATGGCAGCTTCTGCATTACAAAGGCAAAGTGGAGTTGTTGTTACAAATACCTTATATCCTGGGAGCCTAAAATACTTACTGTTTGGCCTTTCACAGAAAAGCTTAGCCAATCCTTGCTCTAAATGCCTGCAGGAGGAGAAGATGCTAAAAAGCAGAGGGAAGGGGCTTCAAAGGGGAGGGGCCGACCCACGGGGTAAGCTCAGCTCTTTTTCCCACACCACAGAAGCAGGATGGGCTGATGCCTTTGCTTTACAGTACTGAGAAGACAAACGAAACCCACGAGAGAAGGGGGCTGCAACCCTGGGCAAGAGTGGGAGTTCAGGGTCTCCACCGGGTTCTACTCTGTCTCTTCCACTCCCCTCCATAAGCAACAGCTGGCCCCAGGACTGAGCCCTGAGCGCCTGCAAACCATTGACTCTGGTCCAGAAGGGACAGCAAGCGGAAGCCACTGGGCTTGTGATCAGCCCTCACACCAGCCTGGCCTGAGCTTCCAGAAGCGGGGGGAGCATGGGAGGAGGGGGCGGGAGGGGAGGTTGGATGTTCAGGCATCCTACTGCACTGCCTCTGCTCAGTTCCAGCCACCCAGTTGGCCCCGGGGACCTACCCTCAAGTCACTTGGGTGACAAAAAGAGGAGCACAGTCGGGCACCCTAGCCAAGGAGGAGCTGCGGCATTTGGGGGAGGGGTCAGACGGCCCAAGGCTGAGGACCAGGGGTGATCTTCAAGAGGGGGCTCCTAAGTGCCAGGCAGAGGAACAGGCAGGAATGGCCACACCAGGCCAAGAGCAAACGTCCCCTGCTGGGCTTTCTACCCCCAGGAGACAGAAACAACTCTGCTTCTCCATCCAGCCCGTGACTCAAGGAGGTGGGCGGCAGAGGGCCACGCGAGGACAGTGCCCCCAGCCCCCCACCTGCCTACCAGCCCGGCTTTACTCACGCCCCAAGGAGTGCCCTGTTCGGATTTCCCGGCACTGCCTCCGCCCATCACCGTCACCAAAGGCCCAAATTAGCCTGAACAGCTGACGGGCAGCTGGCCATGGCCTCCCTGGCTGTGTCGTTCCTGGGAAACTAGCACGTTTCACGTACAATTCAAAAACATATGGCTAAGGTGACACCTCTCATCTGAATCTGATCAAGCTTATCAACTTTCCTAGGAGGCTCTGCTCTCACTCCAGAGACTCTCACTGAGTTCAAGGCCTCCCCCCAGGCCCACCCCACAGTTTCTGAATCAGGACTCCCTTGAGGACTCCAAACCCCTATTCCTACAAGAGCTATATAGGAATGTGGGAGTTGTTGTGTACAGAAGGCTTCTTTTAAAAAATGGCTTTGAATGTATGCTGACATGAAGACTGACTAGTAAGATGTATCACAGGGCACCTTCTCTCTTTTTTGTCTTTTGCCTTTTATCTAGGGCCGCACCCGCGGCATATGGAGGTTCCCAGGCTAGGGGTCTAACAGGAGCTGTAGCCGCCGGCCTTCGCCACAGCCACAGCAACGCGGGATCCGAGCCATGTCTGCAACCTACACCACAGCTCACAGCAACGCCGGATCCTTAACCCACTGAGCAAGGCCAGGGATCGAACCCGCAACCTCATGGTTCTTAGTCGGATTCGTTAACCACTGAGCCACGAAGGGAACTCCCAGGGCACCTTCTTTGAAAAGACCACTTTACACATTGAAATTGTTTTAAAAAATCACAGATGTGTGAACTTGCCACATATAAGATCAGGAATCAGAGCTAAATTTGTGGGCTACAGAGTTTTAAATGATCTTCTGTGACACCACCACTCAAATCTGGGCTGGGCAGGACCTAAGGAATAACCATGTTCCACAAACAGAAGAGGCTGGGGCTTCCTGCAAACAAGCAGCTCTTCTCTATTCTCTGAAGAATGACAGGGCCCTGCTCCCAATTCAGGCCACACATGTAAAGGCCAACCACACATTCTGGTAACAGGTTTAATATATTAAAGTCTCATAGCACAATGTATAGTCAACGGGTCACCTGCAGTGCCTGCTCTGACATCACCTGGGAGCTTGTTAAAAATGCAGACTCATGGGAGTTCCTGTCGTGGCTCAGTGGTTAATGAAGCCAACTAGTAACCATGAGGTTGCGGGTTCAATCCCTGGCATTGCTCAGTGGGTTAAGGATCCGGTGTTGCCGTGAGCTGTGGTGTAGTTCACAGATATGGCTCAGATTCCGCGTTGCTGTGGCTCTGGCGTAGGCCGGCAGCTACAGCTCCTGTTAGACCCCTAGCCTGGGAACCTCCATACACTGCAGGTACGGCCCTGAAAAGACAAAAAAAAAAAAAAAAAAAAAAAAATGCAGACTCATGGGGACAACCCAGAATCAGAATCTGCATTTTTAACAAGATCCTCCATGTGATCTGTGTGCACACTGAAGTCTGAGAAGTATTCCTCCAACATGGGGAAAGATAATAAAGTAACTGTCCAAAGATCTCATCAGGAAATGTGCATCTGCTTCTTTATCTAGCCAGCTCCTACTCATCCTTCAAAACCCTTTTCAAATGTTGCTTCCTCTCTGAAAGCCTCGTGATTTTCTCCCAGGGAGACAGAATCAACAAAGACCTCCTGGGCACTCACAGTACTTGATAAATGAATACCTTTCTTACAGCATCATCTCTTCATATTGTTTATAATCTGTGGTTGGGGACTGTGTCTCATTTGTGGCTCTGTCCTTAGCTATTAACAGAGACTGGAAAACAGGAAAAGTTCCATGAAGGACTAAGTTGAACTGAAGCATGAAATTAGCAGACAGGAAGTCGGGATAAATCAGCCATCACCACCAGCATGTGGGAAAGGCAAAAAGACGATGTCCCCGCTTGACGACAGGGGAGGGGCCCTTAACAAGATGACTGGACTCAAAGGCAGGTCCCTCTAGGAAAATCAAGTTCACACTCAGATATCAAGGTCAGGTGGAGAGAAAGAAACAGAATGAATAAGAGGGCCCATTGCAGTGTGAAGCGTGGGCATTGGGAAGCATCTGGCAAAGGGTGAGAGGGGCCAGCTCCCAGGAGAACAGAGGGACGTGCTGGCAGAGGCTGCCCCTCAGTGGCCAGGAATCAGGATCACAGGAACCTCGGACTCCGGGGAGGGGGGGGACACGAAGACCTCACTCCTCCCCACCTCTCAGGAAAGGCTCCCCTTGGGTTCCTAAACCCAGAGTGAGGATCTCCCTACCTTGCCTCCCACTGCCTCCTCCAGGCAAGGCCTTAATTTATCCTTAGCACTCCCGGTCCCAGCAACACCAAGCTGGTCACCACTCCTCAGCCAGAGTCATGGTCCGTCCACCAAAGCACTCCCAAGCTCAAAGCAACTCTCAGCCCCTCAACTGTGACCCAACACATCTTGACAATTCTGGCATTTTCTTTGTTTCTTTACTCTTTAGGACCACACCAGTGGCACATTGAAGTTCCCAGGCTAGGGGTTGAGTGGGAGCTGCAGCTGCTGTCCTACACCACAGCCACAGCAACACTGGATCCTTAACCCACTGAGGTCAGGAATCGAACCCATGTCCTCATGGATACTAGTCGGGTTCGTTTCTGCTCAGTGACAATGGGAACTCCGTTTCTGTCTTTTTAAAGCATTTACTGAGCACTTATTACATACCCTGTGCACAATCCCTCCCCACAACCTCAGCCCCATTCTTAACCCCAGGAACCTCCCCACCCCCACCCCACCCCCCGCAGACAGGCTTAGTCCACCACTCAGGGTCACTGCTGCCACTCCATCTGGCCACACCTTGGGACAGAACCATCCTGGCAGAATCCGGGGATGTCCTGCCCAGGGGCCTGCAGGTGTACCTGACTTGGCCCAACTGTCCCACGGTTATGCATGTGCCAGCTGCTGGCCACAGGAGGGTGACCGGGGAGGTCCTTGCTCCTCAGGGGAGGACTGACAGATCAAGGCAGCGGTTGTGAAGACAGAACCTTCGGGGGCACTGAACCACTGCTTGTAGAATGAATGCACTGGAGGAGGAAGGAGCCCTCCCACCCAGTGGCGGGTAACAGGGAAAGCTTCATGAGAGTAAGCACTGGATGGAACTGCCATGTCCAGCTGTTCAGGCTGTGCACTGCACAGCTCCCAGGAACACCATTCCCAAAACCTAAATGGAACCCCTGGAGTTGTGCACAAAGAGGCCCACACTTGGACCTTGGCTTGGAAGGATGGATCTCAGGGGAAGAGACCCGGGTTGGTGTTCCAAGGATGGGGTCAGAATCGGCATGGGTGCAAAAGGCCCTGTAAAAGTGGCAAGCCAGCAGGCCTGGCCGGGGTGCACTAGGCAATCTGGCCAGAGCTCAAGGCAGAGGGGCCGAGGGCACTCACTGGGGAGGTATTAGTTCAGGCCTAGCCTACACCATGGATCAAACCAGGTGTTCTCAACCAAGGTTTGAGATTTTGCCTCCTAGGAAACACATTTGGTGGCCACAGTTGCAGGGAGGTGCTATGGCATCTAGTGGGTGGGGGCCAGGGATTCTGCTAAGCATCCTCCCTCACCCAGGATAGCTGCCTGGCCCACACCACAACCAAAACAAACACTATCTGCCCCAAATGTCAACAGTGCCAAAGTCGAGAAACCCTGTTCTCAGTCAAGAAGGTAGTGATGGAAAGCAAAGGAAGGTACTAACGTGAGAGGTATTGAGCTAAGATCCGCTAGGACAGCAGAATCAGTGGATGGTGGGGAGGAGCTAAGGGATGTGGGCTCTAAACCCACAGTTCTGAGAGGGTCATGCTGTTAGCTGGAGTGTAGCTGAGTGGGAGTGTGTGCTGGGTATCACAGGGAAAAGATCCCAGGAGTCACGGATGTTTGGGCCACAAAGAGGGCACAGGACTCTGCTTCTAAGGACCAGGGGCAGAGCCAAAAATCCGTTTTTTAACAAGAGCCTGGGATACCCAACACTGAGGGAGGTGGGGCAGAGAGCAGCAGTCTAGCAGTTCGGGGCGTGAGATCACCTGAGTTCAAGTCCAATCCCACTCCTTACTCCACAGTGTTGAGCGGGCTGTGCCTCTCTGAACCTCAGTTTCCCCATCTGAACCTCAGTTTCCTCATCTGTAAAATGGGGATGATGGCCCCTTACCTTGCAGTGTTTGGGTGAGGATGAGAGATGGGGCCCAGGTTCAGATGCCCTGAGACCAGTCCTCTGAAGCGGACACTCCTCACTACCCAGCACTGTCTCCTGGGGACAGGGGCTCTGGCAGGCGGGACCCTCCCACACCCCCTGCTCCACCTCCCACCCCTCCAACCCACTCAGACATTCATCAAATGGGAAAACGTTGGTAGCAAAGCCTAGCCCAAGGGATATTTTTTTTTTTTGGCTGTTATTAATCAAAACTTTGGGGGAAAAAATTGAAGTGATCTTGGGGCAGAAACCCAAGAGAAAACAAAACTCTTGGTCAAGAACTTAAAAGAACCCACAATTTCTTAATCCCATAAGAGTGTGGTCATTAACTGCACATCTACTTGCAAGGTAAGCCCAGAAGGGCCAAGCTTGAGAAAAGGAAGTTCTGTCCTCTCTCCTCCTGCCACCACTTCTCTCCATATCCCTGGGTCCCCTAAGTAGCAGGCCCCTCAGAGGTAGCTGACCCACCACACCTTGGGCACAGTGTCCTTAGAAAGGTAAGGTGGGCAGGCCACACTGGTGGGGCCAGAGTTCCACAGAAATGGGGAGGGGCTTGGAAGCTCACTTCACAGATGAAGAAACACTTAAGACCAGGTCTCTTGTGCATTTCAACCTTCTTCCTGGTATGACACCCTGACAAATGTTTGATTGCCCCAGGGGTGGGGTGCTCACTTCTTCCCCAAGTAGCCCATCCTATTGCTGGCAGGCTGCCTAGAAAGACCTTACTTCTCGAGTCCAACTCTGCACCCATCCCTGCCCCATCCTGTGCACCTTCCTCCTTCCACATCCCACATATTTGTTCAATAAGCACTGGGTAAACCCTGATGGGTATTGAGCCTTGTGCTAGACACTGGGCACATACCAGTGAATAGGACAACTGCTGGGTCCCTGGTGTGACAAAGCTCACAGTCCACCTCTCTAGTTTTAGCAGCTTCTCTACATACCAACCACTATGAACACACCGCCTACTGTCCACCACATCCCCCTTCACCCAGGTTCTCAAAACAAAAATGTCTATTCCTCCATCTGGAACAACCATCGACTCTCAAAGTCAGTCTCGAGAATGCAAACAAAACTTGCAACAAATAGAATGGGGGGAGTAGAGGACGAGAAGAGTGACAATGACCATGCGGACCCCAAGCGCTATGGGTCACACCGTGTGATCCTCATAGCGGCTCCACAAGTAGACTTGCTAACCTCATTATAAAAGAAGAGGAAGCTGAGGGTCAGAGAGGGGAAACCATCTGCTCACAGACACACCAAAACACAGGAGAAAGTGGCTGGCCAGCTCCAAACACAGGCCAGTGGGTGGTTCCAAAGCCCACTTTTTTCCTGCACAGGGACCTGGGGTTCTAAAGTACCCACCCACTTGGCCTGACTGGCCAATCGGATATATGCAACTCATCTTCATCTTCTCCCTCAGCACCAACCCAGGGGCAGAGTCTTTGGACCAGCAAATTTCACAGAGTTCAAGGGAAAAGGTTGGGGCCAATCTTTGGCTGTGCAATTTGATCCCGAAGGTTACATCAGGGCTTGTCCAGACCTGCCAGGGGCATCTGGTCCCAACCCTCCTGCAGTGTCACCACTCAAACCAAAACAGGGCCCCACCAGCATGGGGCTTATTCAATTATCACGACCCTCCTCTTGCTTTTTTCTCCTCTATTTTTGTCTTCTGAACAGTGGAAATACTGAAATTGAGAGTTTTCCTATTTGCTTTGGCTCTTACGAAACGGAAGACCAACGTGCAGCTCATACCCCTTCCTAAGCACGCACAAGGCCTTTATTACTACTGCTGTTATTCTATTATTTTTCCATCCTTTTCCTCCCTTCTTCCCCGTTTTCTCACATCTATTTTATCTTCTTGTGGCATCCAAAACTATGAGCCCCCCCCCCAAATTATTTTTGGAACAAGGTGAGTGCTAAACCCATAAAGGCACCAGAAGTAATTATCCAAATGAATAACAGTGGGCACCAGGTGTGCTTCCAACTCAGTTCACATCCCTGGACCCTTCAGCCCTAAGGCTGAGGCAGGACTTGACCAGACCGGTGGCAGGTACCCAAGTGCTCCATGCTTGGTTAGTCAGGCGCCCGCTTCTGGCAACATGCTGGGCAGAAGCAGCGATGTCAGGACCCCCACTGTCTCTGCCTATGCTCTCCTAAGAGCACCCAGGACAGACTGCCATGGAGGACCCGGAGGACCCCAGTGTTTCATGTGCCACTACCCTTTCTTGTGAACCAGAAGAAGAGAAGAAGGAAACAGGATCTGAGACCCCTGGAGCCTGAGCAGGAGCCCAGCTCTGCAGCACGTCTCACCTGGGAAAATTCCCCACATGTACCCAGAAGCCCCACTTTAGCTGGGGACTCCCTTTTGCTCCCTCTCTTCTTGTATCTTGTCTTCAAGACAGAAAAATAAATTCTTCAATGCACATTTAAAGTGCAGTAAAGAGCTAAGCCTCACTGAGCAATTATAATGCGTGTTAACCACATACTCTCATTCTTTAGGGAAGAAGGTGAGGAAGAGAGTGCAGGCGTGGGAATGGAAGTTACACAAGGTTGGGTGGAGAAAGATTACCAGAGAAGAAAGTGAACAGGAGAGGCCAGGGGACAGCAAAGTGGAAGGAACCAGAGTATCTGCAGAATGAGTGACGGGAAGCCTGAAACAACCTCATTCTAAAAGCAAAGGGACACAAAGGGTCAAGGGACAGAAGGGGACTGTTCAGCTGGCAAGGGCTGGAGGGACAACTAGATTTCAGGTCTCCCCCAAATCTGGTCTAAGGGGGTATCAGTCTCACTTGTTCGAGGGCTGATATTTGAGCTCCTCAAGACCTGGGTCTAGTATCTCCGGATCCTACCCGGGAAACAGGTGTGGCTTGATGTCTTATCTAGTAAACGCCCACCACTGGCTTTTGCCCACATCAACTCCCTGGTTGTGTGCCTTTCCTAAGAAGCCTGGCATTGGGGGGATGAGGTGGGGCAGGAAACCCCAGTTCTAGCCTGCCTCCCATCTGCTGTGTGACCTGGAGCCAGTGCCTTCCCCTCTCTGGACCCCTGCAAGGTGTGCTCAGAGGCTGCACCAAGAAGCCAGGCTGGCTTTGCTGGGTCTTCACAGAAAGCCTCACCTACAAATGACCTGACTGGGCATACCAGAGGTACTCGATAAATGTGTTTTTTTTTTCTTTTTTCTTTTTTTGTTTTGGCTGCCTTGTGGCAGTTGGAGTTCCCCGGCCATGGACCAGATCAGAGCGGCAGTTGTGACTAAGCTGCAGCTGCAGCAATGTGGGATCCTTAACTCACTGGTCCAGGCAGGGGATCAAATCTGCATCCTAAGCCCACAGAGACACCTCGGATCCCACTGCACCACAGTATGAATGTCAGTAAACACTGAATAGTAATCGGCCACTAAGGCAAACACTGGATTAAGTGGGAGGGCTGAGTAAAGCAAAAAGTCTGAGTTTTGGGGAAGAGAGCAAAGCAAAGTTATCCAGCTGAATAAAGGGAGACTACAGCTTCCACAGGATGGCTGTGTTTGAGACTATTGGGAGTAGCAGTAATTCTATGCAGAAATGGGGCATTTGCACTATCTCAAAAGCGGAAGAGAAGAAAGCAAACCTGTCTTTCTAAGCATTTGAGCCACCAGGCATGCCAGTGCAGGGTTAGGTGCTTACCGCTAACAAAAAGGTGTAAATCATTCACCACCACTGATTATCCCTCCTGCTCTTGGCAAATGAGCTACTAGACCTGTCAGTGATGAAGGCGGAAGCTACCTGCAGCTCTTAAGCTGCCAAGCGCAGGTCACAAGCTGGAACCCAGGCACTCTCAGCCCCTCCCGCCAAGATCCCTCCCCCGACAGATCCTCCTACCGTTTCTTTTTGTGTTCCCCAGCACTGGCCAAGCTCTGTAAACGGCCCCTGGCCACCCTATGCCCTGCGTGCCCAGTTCTCCAATCTGGAGAGAGTGTTTACTGCCTACTGTAATCACACAGCCTACCTGGTCAAACAGGAAAGTTTGTGTGGCGGCTCCCTCCTCTGCCCGCTCCCTACGCCAGCAGAAACCCCCTCGCTTGCCGGCTGCCCCCACAGTACTCACCTCTTCACTCCGCTGCAGGGGCTCTGGGCAAGGGGTTCAGGAACTAGTCTCTGAGCCCCCAAAGCACCCAGCCCGGTACCTTCCCAGCGCTTGATTGGAGGAAGCTGCTGGCACCTTCTGCGGCTCTGATCCAAACCAGACCTCGCGGGTCCAGGCGGACTTAAAAGTGCAAGTTCAACGTAAAGTGAATTTAATGTGGAAGGAGCCTGAACTTAGGTCTGGATTGTTAAGTCACCGCTCCCACTCGCTAACCAGGTGAAAAAGGCAAGTTACTGAAAATTTGATTCTTGGTCCATGATAGTGAACCAAATACCTCATACGTTGCCCAAAGACTGCGAAGAAGTTTGTGTGCATTTTTTCATTTATTTCCCTACTTCTGGGAAAAGCTGACACTTTTACCATCACCGCCATTTTACAAAAGCAGCAATAAAGGCTCAGGGAAGTTATACCCAAAATCACTTGGCCAGGAGATAATGGAGCCATAACTCAAACCCAGTTCTGTAAGGTTCCAAAACCTGATTCTCTCCCATGAGGCCCCGAGAACGCTGGACATTCGGAGGCAACAGGACTAGCCCCGCTCCGCCGCGCTCCCTCCTCCCCGTTTCCCACCCATCCTACCTTCCTTGGGCGCATTGGCGTCCCAGACGCTCCACATCTGCACGAAGAAGAATGGCGTCCAGCACACGATGAAGGCCAGCACGATGATGAAGGTCATCTTGACTGTTCGGATCTTGGCCTTGGAGATGAGCTTGACGCTGCTGACGCGGGCCAGGGCCGCTCGGCCCCCGAGGCCCGCCGCCGAGCCCTCGGGCCCCGCGGCCGCCTCCGCCGCCTCCGCCGCCGTCTTGAGCCGCAAGTTCTGCCAGATCTTGAAGCTGATAAGGCCGTAGCAGGCGGCGAGCACGATGACCGGCACGATGTAGACCGCGAGAGTGATCCACGTGACGTAGGCCTTGGGCCCCCAGGGCTGGATGAAGACCGCCCAGCAATCGAAGACGCCGTCGGCCACCTCGCGCAGCGAGAAGATGTGCACCTGTGGTGCGCTGGCCACCAGGCAGCCCAGCCATGTGGCGAGCACTGCCAGACGGTCGGCGCGGCGGCGCAGCGCGCGCAGCGGCTGGCAGATGGCCAGGCAGCGGTCGAGCGACATGAGCAGCAGCAGGTAGGTGGAAGCGAACATGCCCACCACCTGGAGGTACTTGACGAGGCGGCACAGCAGGTCGGGTCCGTAGAAGCGAAAGGTGATGTCCCACAGTAGCTGCGGCAGCACCTGGAATACCGCCACCACCAAGTCGGCTATGCTCAGGTGCTTCATGAAGAAGAAGAGGCGCGAATGTTTGTGGCGCGTGGTGCGCAGCGCCAGCAGTACGCACGCATTGCCGCTCAGAGCTAGGAAGAGAATGAGGCACAGTACGGCCACCTCCACGCGCGCCAGGGCCTCGTTGCGCTGCGGCGGCCCGGCGGTGCGGTTGCCCTCGGCCTCCGGCGGCGCCGAGCTCGCGTTGACGACCTCAATGCTCCAGTTGGCCGCAAGCACCCCCTCCATGACCGTGGCCGCCGCCGTGCGTCCCTGGCCCTCTAGCCTTTTAAGGCGTGGCGCAGTCCCGGCGTGTCTGTGGGCGGGGTGGGGGCACCTGGGTTCCACTCGCTGATACTCCTTGGGCAGGTCTGCTGGGTCGGACTCTGAAACAAACGCCGAGGGCGGTGAAAAGACCACGCGTTTCTCTCCCGACGGAGGTGTGGCTCAGTTGTCCCCTTCCCAGGAACCCCAAATCATCTGGGACTAGCGCCACAACAGCTGCCCTTGGGTAGCTCAGCCGTCACCCTAGAGTCCCCGTTTGCGGAACCTCCTCTCAGACACTGGAAATGAGCGGCGATCTACCGCATCGGCAGCTCCTTGAGGTCTTTCACGGAAGGAAAGGGAGGGTCCTAATCAGTTTTCTCTGGGACTGGGACGTCTAAGCTAGCCACCTGCCCCCAGGAATCCACCCCCGAGAACCCACGGCACAGCCACCTTTGGCGAGACCCAAACCAGACAACCCTCCTAATAAACCTTATTCCAGGACTCTCAGAAGGGAGACCCCCAAACACCCACTTGCCAGGGAAACTCCAGTTCGGGCCCACCTCCCCCATCTCCTGTTTCTAAAACGCTTAGCCATCCACCCCTGAATTCCCACAACAGCTGCTTCTTTGCAACCCCAATACAGAGGTCCATCCTGGAGGAACTTCTGACTCAATACGTCCCAAGACACCGCTGCTCCCAGTTCCCCTCAGACCTAGACACCTCTCGAGGGGGATCTTCCCCAACCCAGCAGCCTCGAAGGCTCAGAATCGACGCGTGTCTTGGCCCCCGACAGACAGCCAAGGGCTCTGCATCCAGAACCTGAGCAGTCACTTTACAATCTCTCAGAGCACCAGCAGACCCTCTGGGAACTAGGATCGCCAGGCACTCCACCGCCTCCACTCGGGGTCCCAGTGGCTCCACCAGCCCCAGCCACCCCGTCCACCCGTGCGCAGGCCCCCAGTTACCTGCACTGAACTGGCAGGCTGGCCTAACGCTGGCCCCTGAGGAAGTTGCACCGCCGCGGACGGCTCCAAAAACACGAGTGCTCCCAGCCCAGGTTGAGGTGGCTGCTGCCGGCACCCAGTCTGACACGATACTGAGGACTCGAACTCTGGAGCCCAGCTGGAATCCCCTCTCCCGCAGCCAGGCCAGGGATGCTAGCGAGGAGCACTAGCCAGGCGGTGCGCGCGGGCAGCGTCAGGATGCGGCGCTGCCTACCCGTGGCCCGCTTTTCAGCAGAGGGTGACCAGGGCTGCACCAACTCAAGGGTCCGCTAGGAGGCGCGGAAAGCAGGCAGAGCGGTGTTAAGTCACCCAGCGTTGCCCCAGAGTGGTAACAAACAGCTTATTTTCCGGCGGCTTAAGCGGCATGAGGGAAGGAGCTCGTAAATAATCTGCCTGGTTTCTTCCTTTCTTGGTTTAGAAGCTCCCGACTCTCAAGCAAATGGGAGGCTTGGATAGCAGTGTTTTCCTGTTGAGTTGACAATGATGAAGTTACAAAAGCATTTAACTGGTATTTCCCAATCATTAGGTTATTTCAAGGCTCCCCCCCCGCCCCCCGCCCCCCGCTTTGGGGAGCTTGATGCAGTGGATTTAGCGGCGAATTCAAGTAAGTCCTTGCTTTGGAATGCTTTTGTTACTATTCCCACTCATGTGGAATTAGAAATGCTTTCTATTCCAGTCAGCGCTTGGAGAGGTCATCATTCTTTAGGTAGTTTTAGGAGAAGATCTCAAGCAAAATAATAAGAATTTTATATATATATATATATATATATATATATATACACACACACATATATATACATATATATACATATATACATACATATATATATATATATATATATATATCATTTTAAAGTGATTCTGTTGTCTATGGCCCAAAGACATTTCTGCCTCTTTGCCATGCTTCAAAATCAAAATCCTAAATGATGTCAAAGGAAAATGAAATGTTAAAATGGCCTCTTTGACTCCTAGCTCCTTTTCTATTCTAAAATGGTTTTTTGGAGTAATTTACAGTGGCCAGGAATCAAGGGAGAAAGAATAAGTGGATTCTAAACTGGACATGGCTCCTTGAAAATTATTAAATGCGTATCTCCTTCTGACACTTCACTTATCCCTCTTTTAAGTATGTGGCTAGAATTGAGTTACCCAAGGACAGGGTTTCCTGACTCCACAATTACATCCTTGTGCCACATCTTAGGAGCTGACTGTTGCTGCCACCCTGGTTCCAGGGTTCTAGGTGAGTGAGCATTCCTGGATGGGCCTAGGAATCCCAGCAGCACTGGGAAGGGCTGAGAGGAAAAGGTTTTCTTCTTACCTTGGAAAGTTATGTCACAATACTGTTTAAAAACAAAATTCAATAATAATAAACTGAATACATTTTAAAGATCTTATTGGCTTTATTTTTTATTTTTGTCTTTTGTCTTTTTAAAGCTGTACCCGTGGCACATGGAAGTTCCCAGGCTAGGGGTCAAATTGGAGCTCACTAGCCTACGCCACAGAAACATAGGATCCAAGCCACATATGCAACCTACACCACAGCTCACTGGGATCCTTTACCCACTGAGTGAGGCCTGGGATCTAACCTGTATCCTCACGGATGCCAGTCAGATCAGTTTCCACTAAGCCATGATGAGAACTCCCCTTATTGGCTTTATTCAAGGATTCGTTAATCAGGCAGCATCCACTCTAGCAGATATAAAGGAGCTCTGAGGAGCTGTGCAAAATGAAAGATGTTTATAAGCAGAAGGGAATAGAAATGTGGGAGTTACACTATGCAAAAAGCAGACTGGTTACGGCATGGTTACTTTCCCTATAGTGGACAGCAGGGGTTGACCAAGCAGATTATCTAACTCGATCCCATCCAGTGATTCCTGATTCACTGGCTTAAAATTCCATTTCTGGGATAGCTAAAACTATCATTAAGTTAAATCTCAGCTTGGTGACTTGGGGCTTAGCATAAGTGACTCCATTTTGGTCCTGTTTTAACAATATCAACTAATAGCTTCTATCACAAATGACAGGTTAAAGTGAAAGACTATTCACTTTAACTCGGGTTAAGTGACCCCGACCTTCTTGCTCTACCTCAGTTTCCCCATTTGTAAAGGGGGCTGGTCAAGATACCTCATCTCTAACATCTCATCTCTCTGGTTTTCTAGAATTTGATGATCTAGGCTATCTGAGAGCTTAATTCTACAAGGTGAAACACATCTTCCCAGCTCCATGCTGGGATGAGGGTGGGTTTTCCCTAAACGGCCCAATGGGTAAATTCAGGAAGGTAAACACTGGGCCTGCAGAGCCAGCTTGCCTTTTTCTTCTGGAAGAGAACTGCCTTTGGGGAGTAGGTTTCCTGGGCTACTTCTCCAGGGCTGAGCATTTCCCACCCACATGGAGAGGCCTTCCCAGGCCTGGCATGGTGGCTGAGACCAAGCAGGACCCTTTGATCCTGCTTGATTTCAAGGAATTGGCTGACATGATTACAAAGGCTGGTGAGTCCAAAATCTGCAGGGTGGGCAGGCAGACTGGAGACCTAGAAAAGAGGCAATCTACAGTTCAAGTCTGAAGGCTGTCTGCTGCAGAATTTCTTCTTGCTCATTGGAGACCAGTTTTTTTTTTTTTTTTTTTGGTCTTTTTAGGGCCACACCCTCAGCATATGGAGGTTCCCAGACTAGAATCTAATTGGAGCTGTAGCCGCCAACCTACGCCACAGCCACAGCAACAGCAGATCCAAGCCGCGTCTGCGACCTACACCACAGCTCATGGCAATGCCAGATCCTTGACCCACTGAGCGAGACCAGGGATCCAGCCCGCAACTTCATGGTTCCTAGTCAGATTCATTTCCACTGCACCACGATGGGAACTCCCAGTCTTTTGTTCTGTTCAGGCCTTTGACTGACAGGATGAGGCCCACCAACACTAGGAAGGGCAATCTGCTTTACTCAAAGTCCACTGATTCAAATGTTAATCTCATGCAAAACACCCTCACAGAAACAGCCAGAATAATGTGTAACCACATATTTGGGCCCTGTGGTCCAGCCAGCTTGACACACAAAATTTATAATCACAAAGGGAGTCTCAGCGATTACTTTCACAAATTTACAGTCTTCCTGAGTTAACATGCCTCTTGAGGGTAAGGCCACTATTGCATATATGTGTACTTCGGAAGGCCTAGGACACTGCAGAGGGAACTTCACAGGTATTGACTGAATATAGAAGGACAGAGGGACGGAAGGCAGGAGTGAAGGACAGAGGGAGGAAAAGAGGGAGGGAAGGAAAGAAGAAATAAGTATTCTTATGGGCAGTTTCCCTCTCTTGAGTGGACCGTGCCACCTAAGGAAGGTGTCCTGCCCAGAGAATGACCTGTGCAGTACCCACGCCTACCTCTAGGAACTGGATCCTCAGTTGTAGCATCTTGGGAATTTTCCAGCTCTGGTGCATTTATTTAGACATGGATCTAGGTGGTCCTGCTCTTTAGCCAGGGTAGAAATGAGCCACGAACACATTTAGTCTACTCCTTCCCCCAACACCATCCCCTAGTAGGGCCCACCCAGTGACCTCTCAGTCTCTGCTGGGGCTTATGGCTCAGGAGGGTGTCATACACTCTTAGACATGAAGACTGGGAACACATCTTAGCAATACTCTTGCTGCCGGCAAACTTGCCTCCTAAGCTGCCTTACATTTACTGCTGCTGTCCTGGTGCAGGGCATGTGGGGTGGCCTGGGGGTTCATGAGGCCGGGCCAGGGTGCCAACTCAGAACTCTCACACGCTTCTTCTTCCAGCTCACATCATTTGGGCTGAGTCATTCCTATGTTCCACGAAGGGAGGAGACAGGGGGAAACCATGTGCCAAGGGGGAGGGGGAGGGTGTGGGATGGACTGGGAATTTGGGGTTAATAGATACAAACTATTGCCTTGGGAATGGATAAGCAATGAGATCCTGCTATATAGGACTGGGAACTATATCTTGTCACATATGATGGAGCATGATAATGTGAGAAAAAGAATGTATGCGTGACTGGGTCACCTTGCTGTACAGTAGAAAATTGACAGAATACTGTTAAACCAGCTATAATGGAAAAAATAAAAATCATTATAAAATTTTTAAAAAATGGAAAGCACTGTGAACTAGAAGCAGTAGAGTCTGAGTGTTACCACTTACTACCTTTGTGGCCAAATCACAGGGCCTCTGAGACTCAGTTTCCCTGGGTGCCGGCTTCACAGGGTTTTGAGTAAATATGATTTATTTATTTGTTTATTTATTTGCCATGCTGGCAACACATGGAAGTTCCCAGGCCAGGGCTCAAACCTGAGCCACAGGAGTTCCCGTTGTGGCTCAGTGGGTAAAGAACCTGACGTTTGTCTCCATGACATGTGGGTTCAATCCCTGACCTTGCTCAGTGGGTTAAGGATCTAGCATGGCTGCAAGATGTGGTGTAAGTCACAGATGCTGCTCGCATCTGGTGTTACCCTGGCTATGGTGTAGGTGGGAAGATGAAGCTCCAATCTGACCCCTCGCAGCAGAACTTCCACATGCTGGAGCATAACTTCCATATGATGTGGCAGCCCAAGCCACCGCAGTGATGTCAGATCTTTGACCCCTTGCGCCACAGAGAACTCCAAGATTTAATTCACATAAGGAGTGCTGTGCAACAGTTAAATCCTATACCTCTGAACCTCTTTTTTTTTTTGTGTGTGTTTTGTCATTGTAGGGCCACACCCATGGCATGTGTAAGTTCCCAGGCTAGGGGTCTAATCAGAGCTGCTGCTGCCAGCCACAGCCACAGCCACAGCAACAGCAACATGGGATCCAAGCCACACCTGCAACCTACACCACAGCTCACGGCAATGCCAGATCCTTAACCCACTGAGCAAGGCCAGGGATCGAACCCGCAACCTCATGGTTCCTAGTGAGATTCGTTTCCACTGCACCACAACAGGAACTCCCTGAACCTATTTTCTCATGTTGCCCATCCTCATCCCAGGACCATCCTATGCAAATATTTTCTCAGTCAATCAACCTCCAACTTATTAATCTTCCCAGATCAAACTCATGTGTCTTTTCAGTTCAACAAGATAAATTGTGTGTGTGTGTGTGTGTGTGTGTGTGTGTGTGAGTGAGGGGTGGGGGCAGGCTATGTCAGGAAAGGGAACGAACTCCTCTGAACCTGTACTGGTGGGAGAAGACTCTTCAGGGAGTGCTCCCCGACCCCTCTGCCAGCTGAGAATTCCCTGTCTCTCTACATCTGGGGCATGGCTGCAGATGTTACCTGTAACATGAACGTGCCCAGTCTCCCCAGTGGAGCCGTAAGTGCCTAGAATAAGTTTTGTGGACTACAGTCCTTTCTTTATGTATTTACTGTTATCTTTCCCATCACACACCCCTGTGAATAAAAATGTTCTGAGAAAATGATGGCTGGGTTACCCAAGACCATCCTTCAGCAAATTAACCTCTAGGGTCAGGCCTCTGCCTTCCGGAAATATATTTCTGTGGAAATCTGGCTCAATGAGGGCTCTTTGTGAGAAAGCATGGTATTCAGACCCATGTGCCAGCTCTTCCTGAGAGAGAGCAAGTGATGGCAGAGATAAAGCACGATGCCTCCAGTTCCATGAACAGGTCACTGCCCATGGACGGGACAGCACAACCCCTATGAGGGGACTGGCAGCAACACCTACATTTCCCGTTTGTGACACTGTTGGTCGCAAACCAACTGTTTGGTATAAAAGCGGGCTGTGCTTCCGCAGAAGCAAATGTGTACTGAGAATCAGGAGCCTTGGGATGTGTGACTCCTCTTGGAGAAGGAGAGCCAAAGGAGTGGAGAGTCACGAAAACGTGGTGGTTTTCGGCGGTGGCCACCAGAATGACAGGGATTCTTGTGATGTTGATCCTACAGAGGAGGAGGTTCAGAGAGGGAAGGGGGATGGCCAAGGTCACACAGCTGGTTAAAGAGCAGTATGGGGAGTTCCCACTGTGGCTCAGCAGGTTTAGAACCTGACTAGTCTCCAGGAGGATACAGGTTTGATCCCTCGCTTGGTGGATTAAAGATGCAGCATTGCCATGGCGGCAATGTAGGTCACAGATGCAGCTCAGATCTAGTGTGGCTGTGGCTGTAGCTCCGATTAGACCCCTCGCCTGGGAAACCCCATATGCCGCAGGTGCGGCCCTAAAAAGGAAAAAAAAAAAAGACTAACATGGCTGGAGTGAAGCATGAGAGAAATCTAGAAAGGCTGCTGGCACTAGACCCCCCCAGCCTGGTTGCTCAGATGAGGGACTTCACACTCTCAGAGGGTAAGTAAGCTCAGGAATTTTATATAAAGGAAGGACATGATCAGTGACATCGCAAGGGGCTGGCAAGAGGGTCGGGGAAGTGAACTTCCAGGTGATGAGCGAGATGACTTGAGACCGTTCCCAGGCATTGTGGAGAGGGCAGTCTGGATTCACACAAAGAAAGCAAAGTGCTTCTCCCATCTGCCACCCCCCTGCCCTGTTTCCACCAGCCCATCTTCCAGTAGGTTCCAGTAAAACCTAAGGGAAATTCCAGTGACTTGACAGCTCCAAACACAAACCTTGTCCCAAGCCCCAGGCAACCCGGTCTCTCCACCTCCACCAATTCCAACTGCCCACTCATTTTTCTTTTTCATTTAAAAAGGGAGGGGGACATTTCTCCCCAGGGGAAGTCTGCCTTTCTTCCTGGGGTGTGGGGCACACTGTGACTGTACTCTGTGCTCTGTTGTGCACAAACACTCATTAAGTATTTTCTAAGCAGCTGCTGTGTGCCTGGTGGGATGACCCTGGATCGCAGCACCCAGAAGCAGTACTGGGTCCAGAGTTGAACTCCAGCAACCAGTGAGCTGGGTGAGAAAATCAACACCAGCAGAAGGACTGGATCCCAGCTCACAACTCTACCAGGAACACACCCCCTGGTGCCCCAGGGCAAGTCTCCATACCTCCCTGACCTGTTTCCTCTCCTTAAAAAATGAGGGCCTTGGACAAGTGCTGAGGCCCCCCCCCCCCACATCTCTTACTATCATTCTCCTAGTCTAGGCAGCAAAACACAACTAGCGTTGCAGCGAGCACAGTCTGATGAAGCGTCCTCAGTTCCACTGACGGCTCACACACATAGCAGGTACTCAGCAACACTAGCAGAGGGAACCAGCATGGACTGTTCGGGAAAGGCAACTGTGCTCAGCCAGGAGAAAGGGCTTCAACAAGTGAAACATCACTTATCAACTACCAGGCTGGTGAGAATGAAAGATAAGGATGCCTGGAGGGATCTGATGCTCTCAAACATCACTAATTGCACTGTGTTCTGCAAGGGCCTCCTTAGAAGGAAACTGGCAAGATGTATCAAAAGCCTTAAAAACACAGATGCCTTTGGCATAGAAGTGAATCCTTCCAGTGAGGTAACTTAAGCAAACTGTGCAAAACTGCAAGGAGAGAAGTAGACAGATGTGAATCAAGTGCTGCCGTTACCATGACAAAGGATGAGTGGAATGAGAAGGTTATTGTGAGCATCCAGTGAAAAAATGCAGGGAAGGGAAAAATGATAGAGTGGATCTTTTACTGACTGATATGGAGTGATCCTGTGTGTGTGTGTGTGTGTGTGTGTGAGAGAGAGAGAGAGAGAGAGAGAGAGACAGAGAGACAGAGAGACAGAGACAAAGAAAAAGAGAGGGAGAGAGACAAAGAGAGGAGAAGAGAAGAGAGGAGGAAGGAATGGGGGGGAGGGAGGGTGGTGAGAAGAAGGGTCGCTAGAGGATGTGACAAACAAATTAACAGCAGTTGTCTCTAGATGGTAGGATACTGGGTGGCTTACATGTTCTGATTTTCATTGTTTATAGGGATTGTTTTTGCAGTGTGAAAAGACAGAACCCATTTCCGAAAGCCCCATCATAGACCAACATGAGTGCTTCTGGCCTCCACTCTCCGCCCTCCTTGCCTGCCAGCTAGAGGCTTCCCCAGGGCTATCTGGGTTTGAATGGGGCTGGACAGCCAGTTGGGAGGCAGAGGTGGAGGCGGAAGCCCCCCTCACAAGGCCACAGAGAGAACAGGCTGCTTCTGAGCCCCAGATCTCCCCACACACTGTCACCTGTAAGGTGCTCGTGACGCCTCAATGACAGTGTCCTATAGGGCCACTCTCCTGCCACACATCCTCACAAGAGAGACGCCCCAAACCAGGGTGGGACAGCCAAGGGCCCTGTGGCCTGGGTTCCAGGCAGTCCGCATGCAGGAGCTCTTCCTGAATGGGTGGCACCGGGGAGCCGAAGGCAGGACCCCAAGGATTCTAGAGCCTCAGGACATGAGGACACACGTCTCTATTCATTCACTGGAGGAATCTGAGGTTGTGGAACAAGGAAGGTGACACTGTCCAGTGTCACCTGATGAATCGGAGGCCCAACTGGGACCAGGATGCCAGGTTCAGGGTGCGGATTCAATTCCCCGCTAATGGAGCTGCCTCTCCAGTTAGGCATAAACACCAAACTCCCAGTCCTCGGCAGGCTCTTCCTGATCCCCTGCTGAGGTCCCTTCCCGGCCCCTGGTCCAGCCTGTCTGCCTCCCCTCTACCCACACTGCCCTGCGCCCTGGTCCAGGTGTGGCTCCTGGGGAGCACAGGTCTCCCCCCTCACCCCATCCCCCCATCCTACTCCTCCACCTCATCTCCCACCCTCACCTAACCCCCTGCTCCACCTCCAAGCCCTCGCTCAGGCCCTTCCCCTGCTGGAAGCACCCTCCCTGCTTTAATTATCAAAGTTCATATCATACCCACTTCACAGATGGAGAAACTGAGGCTCATGACATGAAGTGATTAGCCTAAGACTGCCCCACTAATTGGGCAGTATCAGACTAGATCTCAGACTCTCTCCTGGTCTATCACCCTTTTTCTGTTAACTGGGAATTCTGGAATGATGGACCAGTGTGCCCTTTGCTCATCAAACGATGACTTGGACACAACTTGGCAGGGACAGCTCACCTCCACTTCACTCAACATCAGCTGGAGCAACGCAGAGGTGGGGACTGGAATTCTCCTCCTGTGGCATGTGAAGGCTGGCCCTTCCCCCACAGCATCAGATGCTGGCTGGGGTCCCAGCTGAAGTCAGAATTCCTATGCATGGGCTCCCAGGCTGCCTCACCACGCGGTAGCTGGGTTCTAAAGGTAAGCATCATAAGGGAGAGTAGAGACAGACAGTGAGCCAGAGATAGAGACAGAGAGAGATGCAAGAAAAAGCCACGTGGCCTTTGTAGCTTAGCCTCAGAATCACAGTGCATCCCTCTGCCATGTTCTGCTGCATGACACAGCCACAGAGTGGCACCCAGGTTTGGGAGGAAGAGAAACAGACTGTCTTTTGCAGGGAATAGTGAGGTGCTGAAGGTATGTGTGACTAAAAGTAAGGCTGTGCCATTCGGAAAATACACAATTCCAACATGTCAGTGAGTTGTTCATAGAGCTTCAATGAAAGAGGAGCTGAAATGGTGCCTGGTACATGGTGAGTATCCAAGAAACAAAAGCTAGGATGTGGCTGCTGCCTACAAGGATGCTCAGGAGTCTGGAGACCACAGGTCTGGAACCAATGGCCACACCCAGAGGAACAAACTGGAATTTGTCCTCTGCACTGCAAGCCACAAAACTCAGGGTCCCCTTCACTGTCCCATGATTTGAGTGAAGGAGGGGCCTAGGACAGGAAAACCACATTAGGGAGAGTTTTCTTCACCTGCCCCTGACCCGCTCATCCATCACACCCAAGAATACTGCCCAGTGGCCCAGATCAGGAGCCAAGGGTGTTGGTCCTCAAGAAACCACACATCTAAACAAGACATGAAGTCCTGAGCAAACAGCTCAGAAATGAGAACAGAAATTTCTGCAGACTGCAGGGCCAGTGGAAACACATGCAACTTCTGGAAAAGGAGGGTCAGAGGTCCTCCCACACCAGCATAGTAGTCCCTGGCAGGCCGTGTGCTTCCAGCCCACCCTGGGGACCTGTGCTGCCCAGCCCGGGCCAAACTTCCCCTGTCCCAACGGTGAAGATCATATCAAAGAAATTTCAGCACAAAGTAGCCACAAATGTCACTATTCCCAGAAGTATTTATTTTTTTTGCCTCATGGTGCATTTCTCTCTCATGGTGGGAAGTCAAGCACAGCGTGACAGAGAAGCGACAGAGAGGACAAGCAAGGACCCCACCAAGGCCCGTGAGGCCCTCCAAGCCCGAGTCTACACATCCAGCAGTCCCAAGAGGCTGGCAGTACGGAGACACTACATGGAACTGGAACAAAGACACAAGAGAACCATAAAGGCTTTAAATGCTGGGCCAGAAAGGACTCCAGAAATCATGTCTTGTAATCTCATTTCCCAGAGGACAGAAGTGAGGTCGAGAATGGGGTACGGACTGGGCCCAATTTCTTTTGCTTCCTTGCAGGACCAGGGTGCCTGTGGCAGCAGCTCTGGCCTGTTCCTAGCTTGATGGCTCCAGGCAGGGAGCCCTGAAGGTCCTAGGACTGTCCCATCTGCTCCAGAAGAGTTGGTTCTAAAGCAACTGGAGCTAGGGGGAAGAGGTGCCTGAGAGCCCCAGTTCCAGCCCCAGGGCAGGTCTAGCTACCTAACCTGCAAGGCCCAGTGAAAATCGACAATGTGGAGCCCCCTGAGCAAACTTTATTAAAAATTTAAGAAAGTGACAAAAAAGAAAGTGTGGGGCTCTCTGAGCATGAGGCCCAAGCTAATGCACAGGTTGCTGGTCCATGAAGTTCTGGGGTCCTGCCTGGCCTGGAGACAGCTAGGCATTATGAGGGCCCCATCAACAGTTTCCCAGGGTATCTAAAGAAAACACAGCCACCTCTGCCCTCCAAATGAGGCTCCAGGCAAGGGTGCCTGAACCTCAAGACAAAGCCTGGCTCCCCTAAGCCTGCGTAACCCAGAGTCCAGACAACCTTTACATACAATGACAATGGAAGAACAAAAGGAGAAATTAGGGAAATAATTCCATTTGCTATTGCATCAAAAAGAGTAAAACATCTAGGAATAAATTGACCTAAGGAGGCAAAAGACCTGTACTCTGAAAATGATAAGATGCTGATGAAAGATGACAGACAGAAAGATATACCATGTTTTTGGATTGGTACTATCAAAATGACTATACTACCCAAGGTACTCTGCAGATTCAGTGCAATCCCTATCAAGTTACCAATGGCAATTTTCACAAAACTAGAACAAAAGAATTTCAAATGTGTATAGAGGAGTTCCTGCTGTGGTGCATTGTGTTAAGAATCCAACTGCAGCAGCTCAAGGCACTGCAGAGACTCAGATTTGATCCCAGGCCCTGTACAGTGGGTTAAAGGATCAGGCATTGCCATAGCTGTGGCTCTGATTCAATCCCTGGCCTGGGAACTATCATATGCCACAGGTACAGCAATAAAATTTTTTAAAAAAATCTGGATACACAAAAGACCCCAAGTAGCCAAAGCCATCCTAAGATAGAAAAATGGAGTTGGAGGAATCAGGCTCCCTGATTTCAGACTATACTACAAAGCTAAGGAGTCAAAATAGTATGGTACTGGAATAAAAACAGAAATAAAGATCAATGGAATTTGACAGAAAGCCCAGAAATAAATCCACACACCTATGGTAAATTAATCAATGACAAAGGAGGCAAGAATATACAATGGAAAAAAGACAGTCACAGTCTCTTCATAAGTGGTACTGGGGGAGCTCCCATTGTGGCTCAGTGGTAACAAACCTGACCAGTATCCATGAGGAAGCAGGTTCAATCCCTGGCCTCACTCAGTGGGTTAAGGATCCTGCATTGCTGTGAGCTACAGTATAGGTTGCAGACACCACTTGGATCCATGGTGCTGTGGCTATTGTGTAGACCGGCAGCTACAGCTCCAATTCGACCCCTAGCCTGGGAACCTCCATGTGCCACGAGGGTGCGGCCCTAAAAATAAAAAATAAATAAATAAATGGGGCTGGGAAAGCTGGACAGCTACATGCAAAATAATGAAAGTAGAACACAAAATTACAAAAAACAAACTCAAAATGGATTAACAACCTAAATATAAGGCCGGATACTATAAAACTCCTACAGGAAAACATAGCCAGAACACTCTCTGACACAAATCACAGCAGTATCTTTTTTGATCCACCTTCCAGAGTAATGAAAATAAAAACAAAAATAACCCAGTGGGACCTAATTAAACTTAAAAGCTTTTCCATAGCAAAGGAAACCACAAACAAAACGAAAAGGCAACCCACAGAATGGGAGAAAATATTTGCAAATAAAGTGACTGACAAGGGATTAATCTCCAAAATATACAAGCAGCTCATGCAACTCAATGGCAAATAAACAAAAACTCTTCAGCGAATAATCAAAAAATGGGCAAAAGATCTAAATAGATATTTTTCCAAAGAAGACTTAATTGATGGCCAAAAAGCACATGAAAAGATACTCAACACTGCTAATTATTAGAGAAATGCAAATCAAAACTACAATGAGGTATCACCTCCTACCAGTTAGAATGACCATCGTCAAAATAACCTACAAACAATACACGTTGGAGAGAGTGGAGAAAAGACAACCCTCCTACACTGTTGATGGGAATATAAACTGCTACAGCCACTATGGAGAACAGTTTGGAGGTGGAGGCTCCTTAGAAAACTAAAAATAGAACTACTATATGATCCAGCAATCCCACTCACTCCTGGGCATATATCCAGAGAGAGCCATAATTCGCAAAGATACATGCACCCAATGTTTACTGCAGCATTATTTAAAATAGCCAAAACATGGGAGTTCCCATCATGGCTCAGTGGTTAACGAATCCGACTAGGAACCATGAGGTTGTGGGTTCGATCCCTGGCCTTGCTCAGTGGGTTAAGGATCCGGCATTGCCGTGAGCTGTGGTGTAGGTTGCAGATGCGGCTCGGATCCTGCGTTGCTGTGGCTGTGGCGAAGACCGGCGGCTACAGCTCCTGTTAGACCCTTAGCCTGGGAAGCTCCATATGCCACGGGTGTGGCCCTAGATAAGGCAAAAAGACAAAAATAATAATAATAAATAAATAAATAAATAAAATAGCCAAGACATGGAAGCAACCTAAACGTCCACTGACAGAGGAATTGACAAAGATGTGGTACAGGAGTTCCCGTCATGGCTCAATGGTAACAAACCTGACTAGTATCCATGAGGATACAGCTTCAATCCCTAGCCTCACTCAGTGGGTTAAGAATCCAATGTTGCTCCCAGCTGTGGTGTAGGTCACAGATGCAGCTCAGATCCCATGCTGCTGTAGATAAGCAGCTGCAGCTCCCATTCAACCCCTGGCCTTGGAAGTTCCATATGCCGTGGATGCAGCCCTAAAAAAAGAAAAAGAAAAAAAAAAGGAAAGGAGGAGGAGAAGGAGGAGGAAAAGAAGGAGAAGATGTGGTACATATATATGATGGACCATTACTCAGAACAAAATAATGCCATTTGCAGCAACATAGATGGACCTAGAGGCTATCATATTAAGTGAAATGTCAAAGAAAGGCAAATATCACATGATATCATTTATATGTGGAATCAAAAAAAAGATAAAAATGAACTTATTTACAAAACAGTAACAGGCTCACAGACTTCTAAAACAAACTTATGGTCACCAAAAGGGAAAGGTGGGAGGGAGGGATAAACTAGGATTTGGGGATTAACATATATACACTACTATACATAAAACAGATATCAAAAAGGACCTACTGTGTAGTACAGGGAACTACTTAATATTCTGTAATAACCTCTATGGGAAAAGAACTCAAGCACACAGAGGTGGTTTTGAGAAATGAATAGGCTAGTGGGAATTCCCAGGTATATAAACTCCCAGAACATATCCATGTGTTAACAAAACAATACAGCTCCCATGATGCTCCAGGCACTGTTTTAAGCCATTGAGATTCAGCTCTGGGTAAAGTAAACAAGGTCCCAGCCCACGTGCAGCTTACATTCTGGTGGGAGAGTCAGATCAAAAACAAATATACACAAAGAACATCAGTATAACAGCAGAAGGTGCTAAGTATTCTGAGGATAAAAAGTCAAGGTAAGAAGGTGAAGGGAGACTTGGGCACTCTTTTAGAGGAGGTGTCAGGGAAGGGCAAACTCTGGAGCTAACAGTGGGCAAGGACTTGAATGAACAGGATGAGCTATGGGAAGATTTGGGAGAAGAGCATTCTAGGCAGAGGTGGTTGCATGTGCAAAGGCCCTGAGGCAGCTGGAGTAGCATGAAGGACAATGTGGCCACAATACAGTGAACTAAAGGGAGAGTGGTAAGACGTGAGGTCGTGGACGTCAACCAGGACCAGATGGTGTAGGGCCTCACAGACCAGCGAAGGAGTTTGGATTGCATTCTAAATATAAGAGAGCAGTTCCGGTTCTGGGTCAGTGGGTTATGAACCCAACCAGTATCCACGAGGATGTGGGTTTGATCTCTTGCCTAATTGAGTTAAGGATCTGGCATTGCCACAAGCTGTGGCATGGGTTGCAAATGCAGCTCGGATCTGGCATTGCTGTGGCTGTGGCACAGGCTGGCAGCTGCAGCTCCAATTTGATCTCTAGCCTGGGAACTTCTATATGCCTGAGCTACAGCCCTAAAAAGAATGGATGGATGGATGGATGGATGGATGGATGGACAGATGGACAGACAGATAGATGCAAAAGAAAGCCATCAGAAGGTCTGATCAGGGTAATAAGAGGATCCAATGGATATCTTTTAAAAGATCACAATGCTAAATGGACAAATGACCACAGGAGAGTGTATTGGTTAGCTACTGCAAACAGTCACAAAAATCTCAATGGCACACAATAATACAACTGGTCTCAAATGTTTTAGTCATAGGACACCTCTCTCTTTAAATCTTTAAAAATATTTATTAATTCCTTTTAAAATAATAATAAACCAATTACATATAAAATCTTTTGATAAAAACCACTGCATTTTCCAAGGCAAAAAAAAAAATACAGCAAATCTATGGTTGTTTACATTTTTGCAAGTCTCATAAAGATTTGGCAAATGAATTCAGAAGACATGAATTCTGATATCTGCTTCTATATTCAATAAATTGTAAAATATAATGTTTTGGTTGAAGGATAGGATGAAAATCTAGTCTTATTCAGATATGCAGTTAGAAAAAGGAAGAGTATTTATTTTATTTTTTAATTTTATTTTATGGCTGCATCCTAGGCACATTGAAGTTCCCAGCAAGGGACTGAATCTGAGTGGCAGCTGCAGCTATGCTGGATCCTTTAACCTACTGCCTAGCTGGGGATCGAACCCACATCCCCACGGCAACCCAACCCACTACAGTAAGATTCTTAACTGACCGCACCATAGCAGGAACTCCAAGGAGTTTTTTCAGTAATTGCAGATACTATTCTTTGATCCTACACTGAAAACTCAAGTGGTAGTTTCAAAATGGTTAGTAACAATGTGGAACTGAAACCATATGAATAAACTCCTAATACCCTAATATATCAAAACTCATTGGTTAATCTTGCCTATCATAAATGAGTATTTTATCCATGCATGATTTTGTAATATACTGCACTGGTCATCTGAAAAATATTAGTTCACTAAGTTAAGCAGATCTTCCAAATTTTGATAGATTTCATTAATACTGTAAAAATCACATCCGTTAATGTACCAATGATCTCATCACAAAAGTCTTTAATTACTGGGAAGATATTACATAAGGTCAAGATCAGAGAGGTGTATACAAGTTTTCCAAAATTCTAATTTCCCCTTGAAAGCTCTAATTTAATCATGTCAGCGGATACTGTCAGTTGTTTCCTTTAAAATGACATACCCATTTCATTCATTTTTAAGAAAGCGTCTGGCAAATACCCAAATATGAATACCCTTCATTTGTCAGTCACTAGTTCTTTCCAGTAAAAATTGAGTCCATGAAAAAAGCAGCTAATTCAGCTCACAAATCAAACAACTGTACAAATGCTTTTTCCTGTGACAATCAACATATATCATCATGCAGAAGTGCTTTATGCTTACTTTCTATTTCATCACCTAGAAAAAGATGAAAAAGATGTGTGCTCAAAGGCTGAGATTTAATAAAATTAGTATTTTTTCCCACTTCATCCAGAACATTTTTTGTTTTTTGTTTTGCTTTGCTTTGCTTTTCAGGGCTGCACCCGCGGCATATGGAAGTTCCCAGGCTAGGGGTCTAATCAGAGCTATAGCTGAGAGCCTACGCCACAGCCACAGCAACTCTAGATCCAAGCCATGTCTGTGACCTACACCACAGCTCACAGCAATACCGGATCCTTAACTCACTGAGCAAGGCCAGGAATCAAATCCATCTCCTCATGGATACTAGTCAGATTTGTTTCTGCTGCACCACAATGTGAACTCCCATCCAGAACGTTTTAAAGTGAATTGGGCATTTTTCTGCTGCAAGTCCGTGGTGATGGAGAATACACACTGATCACCACCACAGTGTCCTCGATGCCTTGCTCCACGTTCAAGCATTAGCAGTTTTATCTGCATGTGGTAGGCAGAATAATGGCACCCATAACCTAATCCCCGAGGACCTGTGAATTTGTCCTGTTACCAGCCAAGGAGGTATCAGAGTTGCTACTCAGCTGACCTTGAGATGGGGGCAATATTCCTGGGTGGCCCCAAGGTAATCACAAGGTTCCTTATAAATGGGAGAGGGTAGAGGCTGGCAGCATCAGAGAGACTGGAAGGTGCTACACTGCTATCTGTGAAGATGGAGGAAGGAGCCACAAACTGAAAAATACAGGTGGTCTAGAAACTAGAAAAGATGAGGAAGCATGTTCTCCTCTAGAGCCTCAGGAAGAAGCACAGCCCCGCTGAAACCTGATTTTAGCCCAGAGAGATTTGCTACAACTACTGACCTCTGCAACTGTAAGATAATACTTACAATGTTTAGGCCACAAAGTGTGTGAAACTGATACCCAAATGTCAACACAACCCATTGTAGAACATCTTCATCACTTTACGATAAGCCTCATACCCATGAGCACACTCCCCATTTCTCTCCAAAGCTCCAGACAATCACTAATCTACTTTCTGTATCGATGGGTTTGCCTACTCTGGACATTTCACATAAATGGAACCATACAATATGCAGGCTTCTATATCTGGCCATTTTTTAATCTAACACAACATTTCCAAGGTTCATCGATGCTGTGGGATGTATCAGTATTACATTTCTTTTTACTGCGAAACAGTAATCCACTTTGCAGCTCTATCGCAGTTTACATATCCATTTATCAGTTGACAGATTATTTGCGTCACTTCCGCTTTGTAGCTTAGGAATGTGACTGCTATGAACATAGGTACATACATACCTCATTTTACTGTACAGCATGTTACTGTGTTTTCCCAATACTGTATTTCTTACAAATCAGAGGTGTGTGGCAACCTGGTGCCGAGCAAGTTTATGGGCACCATTTTCTAACCTCATTTGCTCACTTTGTGTCTCTGAGTCACATTCTGGTAATTCTCCCAATATTTCAAAATTTTCACTAATGTTATATTTCTTATGGTGATCCCTGGTCAAGGATTTTTTTTTTCTTTTTCAGCCACTCCAAAGTATATGGAGTTCCCAAACCGGAGATCAAATCCAAACCAGAGCTGTTATCTATGTCACAGCTTGCAGCAACACTAGATCCTTAACCTACTGCACTGGACCAGGAATCAAAACTGTGTCCCTGCCACTGCAGAGACACCTTTGATCATGATCCCACTGCACCACAGCAGGAACTCCTCTAGTCAGTGATCTCTGATGTTACTATTGTCATTGTTTGGGGCACCACCAGCCATGCCCATATAAGACTGAGAGCTTAGCTGATAAATGGTTTTCTGAGTTCTTCACCAACCAGCCATTGATAAAAGAGCAGTGGGGTTTGAAAGGACTGACTCCTAATTTTGAAAGAAATTCCACTGTGTGTAAAAGGCTATCAAACAGCAATGCGTGCTGCAGAGAAATTGGTAGAGAAAGGAAAGAGTCCTTAAATGTGGCAAACTTCACTATTGTCTTGTTTTAAGACATTTCCACAGCAGCCCAACCTTCAGCAACCACCACCCTGCTCAGTCAGCAACCATCAACATCAAGGCAGGGATCACAGCATTTCTACAGCGTCGGGAGGCAGGTTCGATTCCCCTCGGCACAGTAGATTAAATGATCCCATGTTGCCACAATTGCGGCTCAGATCTGATCCCTGGCCTGGGAACTCCATATGCTGCAGGGGGAGGCGGGGAATGAAAAAAAATGATTACTCACTAAAGGCTCAGATGATAGTTAGCACTGTTTTTTTAGCAATGAAGGAGTTTTCAATTAAGTTGTGTACAGTTGACCTTTGAACAACATGAGTGTGAACCACAAGGATCAACTTATACACAGATTTTCAAGGGGCTTATGGTACCCCTAACTCCTGCACTGTTCGAAAGTCAACTGTACATTATTTTTTTAGCCATAAGGCTATTGCACACTTAATAAACTATAATCTACTGTAAACAGAAACTACATATGCACTATGAAACCAAAAGAAATTTTGATTTGTTTTATCACAATATTTGCTTTTTTTTTTTTTTTGCAGCGGTCCAGAACTTAAACCACAATATCACTATGATATGCTGGTGGAGGGTTTGGGTATGGACATGTATTTTCAGTCTTCTTGGGTATATACACCCAGGAGTGAAATTGCTGGGGCACAAAACTTTATGTTGAACATTTTGAGGAGCTTCATCCTTACTAAGAGCATGATGGTTCCAGTATCTCCCCATCCTTGTGAACACTTGCTGTCCTCTCTTTTTTGATGATAGTCATCTTACTGGGTGTGAAGTAGTTTCCAGTTGCATTTTCCTGATGTCTAACGCTACTGAGGATCCTTTCACGTGCTTCTGGTCATTTGAATATCTTCTCTGCAGGTACAGCTACTCGTTCTCTGCCCATCTTTAAAATTAGGTTACCTTTTTATTACTGGATTGTAAGAGTTAATTGTATATTCTGGATACAAGTCCCTTAGCAGATAGATGATTCGTAAAGATTGTCTCCCATTCTGTGGGTTTTCTTCACTTTCTTGATGGTGTTCTTTGAAGTACAAAACTGCTCAGTTTTGATGAAGTCCAGTATATCTATTTTTATTTTCTCACTTGTGCTTTCACTATCATATCTAAGAAATTATTGTCAAATCCTAGGTCACCAAGATGTACGCCTATGTTTTCTTCTAAGACTTTTATAGTATTAGCTCTTACATTTAGGTCTGTGGTGCATTTTGACTTAATTCTTTGCACATGGTCTAAGAGAGGAGTTCAAATTCATTCTTTTGCAAGTGGATGTCTGGTTTTCCTCTACTGAATGGTCTTGGAACTCATGTAGAAAATCAACTGACCATGTGCACTTGAGAGGAATATGCACTCTGCTTTGCTGGGTAGACTGTCTGATAGATTAACTGTAAGGTCTAGTTTCAAGTGTTCAAGACTTCTGTTCCCTTGTAGCACCTTTGCCTGGTTTTCCATCTATTATTGAAACTAGCCCATTGAAGTTATCAGCTACTATTCCTGAATTGACCATTTCTCCCTTAATTATGTCAGTTTTGCATCATGTATTTGGGGGCTCTGTTATTAGGGGTGCATTTATTTATCTATATCTCTACGTAGGTATCTTCTTGATGGAGGTACTCTTTCATCATTATAGGATGGCCTAGTTTACCTCTAATAACTTTTTTGTCTTAAAATCTATTTGTCTCCAGCTTTGTGATGGTTGCTATCTGCTTGATATATTTTTATACCCTTTTACTTTATCTCTGAATCTAAAGTGTGTCTCCTGGAGCTCCTGCTGTGGCACAGTGGGTTAAGGATGTGGTGTTGCTGCAGCTACAGCACAGGTCACAGCTGCAGCTTGGATTTCATCCCTGGCCTGGAAACTTCCATATGCCATGTGTGTGGCAGGAAAAAAAATTTTAAAAATAAGTATCTTCTGGTAACATTTTATAGTTGGACATTTTTTTTTCTCCAGTCTACCACTGCTTTTTTTTTTTTTTTTGGCCTGCACCTGAAGCATATGGAGGCTCCCAGGCTAGGGGTACAATCAGATCTGTCGCTGCTGGCCTACACCACAGCCACAGCAACACCAGATCCGAGCCAGGTCTACAGCATACACCACAGCTCATGGCAATGCAGGATCCTTAACCCACTGAGTGAGGCCAGGGATTGAACCTGCATCCTCATGGATGCTAATCAGATTCCCTTCTGCTGAGGCATGATGGGAACTCCCTAACACTGCTTTTTAAATATCACTGTGTATGTCAACATTGTAAAAAAACATACAATGTCTTCATTTCATTATAAAAATAATCTTGACCTCACAGACCCCCTGAAAGGGGCCCGTAGTCCTTTTTCTGCAAACTACTGCAACAATTGTCACTTATTTACCCTATGCATCTGTGAATTAGCTGGGTATACACTGATCTAAGCTGAGCCTGGCTGGATCCTTCTCCTGGGATGAGCAGGCTAGCAGAGACATGTCCTTTTTTGGACAGCTCAAGAAGTCAGTGGAAAGGATCTTTTAAGGATGTGCCTTATTGCACCGGTCAAAGCAAGTCACATGAACAAACTCAAAGTCAAGGGGCAAGAGAGTATGTTCCACCCCTTTAGTGAGAAGAACTAGAAATCCATGCAAAGGGCAAGAATACAGGGAATGGTAAAGAATTGGGACCAATGACGTCATCTACACAAGGATCAAGAGTAAAAGCAGGTGACCAGCTCAGAGGTACTGTAGCCGCCAGAGCGAGAGGATGATGCCTTAGACTAGGTTAACAGTGGAGCAGGAGGTCAAAAGCAACTGGTCTGGGTACGAACTTGAGCAAGTCAGTCCTCTCCACCAAATCCTCATTTCCTCAACTGTAAAGTGGTATTATTCTAACAATTAAACGAGATAATGTATATAAAGTTTAGCCCTAGTGGGTTTTGGTCTATGAAAGCTATTACTATTACTTCTAATGTGGGGATGTTTAAAGAACCTCACAGACTCCAAGTCATGGTCAAAGCACCAGGAGCAGAGGCTTGCTCATAAAATATACTCCATTGTTCACTACTTACATTCTGCTAGCTTCCTAAAAGGATTGGAGAGAATTTACAGTAACAGATTCAATTACATTAATACCATTAAAAGCAGAGTGAAAGAGAAAGAACTTGTCTCTTTAACTTACAGAAAACGATTTACTAATTTCTTCCTTTTTTTTTTTCTGTCTTTTTAGGGCAACAACTGTGGCATATGGAAGTTCCCAGCTAGGGATCTAACAGCAGCTGTAGCCACCGGCCTACGCCACAGCCACAGCAACGCAGGATCCGAGTTGCGTCTACGACCTACACCACAACTCACAGCAACGCCGGATCCTTAACCTACTGAGCAAGGCCAGGGATGGAACTTGCAACCTCATGGACACCAGTCAGGTTCTTTAACTGCTGAGCCACGACGGGAACTCCAAGGATTTTAATCATTTTGCTCATTACAGAAAGCATTGTGATATTTCTGATGGAGTTAACCACACCTCCCAGAGATAATTCCTGTTTGGCTGGGTTTAGAGGGAGGAGGTTGGATGGGACTGGTGGGAAGTGCTTGTAGATTAATTCAATTTAGATACTGCTTCACAGGGATTTTCTTTGTTTCATTTTTCCCATTAGCATTGGGAAGGAAGAGATGATAATCTAGCCAGATAATCTCGGGCAAGTTTTTAACCTCCATCTCCATTTCTTCATCTGTAAAATGGGAATAAAAGTAATAATAATGACACTTCCTTTGAGAATGAATTAACATACATAATACGCCTTCAGAGCAGAGAGTGGCACAATTAGTGCTATGTAAATCTTTCATATTATTGCTATTATTATTTAATAAACACTTACATGTTACTGCCTAGAAAAGTTGGGTACAACTTCACAAAGTCAGTCTGAGACTTAATCTTACTGCTCAGGAAAATCTAGATCTAAATATCTTCATGAAAGCAATGCTCTGCTCTAACCTCTAGGATGAGATACAGAATCTCTATTTTCTCTCTGGTTGCGCCTCCCTGACTTGAAGACCACAGGTAATCAGGAGGAAAGCCAGTCTTGCAATTTGCTAAGACCCAGGCTGGGCTCTTCCCTGTCCTGCCCCAGAGCACTCGGCTTGGCCATATTCATGATGCTTCCACAGATGTCACCAAGAGATAATAAAGAATAGCCCTAAAGTTAGATCTGCGATGCTCAAACAAGGGTTGGCTGTAGACATCACGTTTTCAAGACTTTTCTTTTAAAGTTGAGGAAATTGTGGTTCAGAGAGGGAGAGGCCAGCCTAAGGTCACTCTTTCAGTGTCACCGCACTGTACCTGGCCCCAATGCCCGTGGACTTAACTACAATGTCTTTATAGACCCTACAAACAAAGTTCCCTCACTCAGGCTCCTGGATCTTCATTTTGAGGACCCATCTTCAGCAGCCTTGATCCACCCTCAGAACAGAGTTTGTAAACCCTTCTCTCACCACGCCATTCCGCCTTGCCCCTCATAAAGCACAGAGAGAGGTGTATCCATTATTCCAGATGACGTCTGCCCAGCCCAGAGGGGGTGAGACAGACCTCTCCTTCGCCCTAAATGTCATAGTTCTATTAATGCGGCTGGAGAACAAACTGGCTTCCTTGGATGCTCCCATCATGTTGGCTCACATGCCACTTGCCAGTGAATAACCCCTCTGGTCCTTTGTGGATGCAGTTGCTAAGCAACACCTACCTCAACTCCACCATCTCTCCTTCAAAGCACCTGGCATCTAGCTCCATGGCTCACCCTGATAGGCTCGGAGTGCTCGGCTATTTGGCTGCAGGGACTTCTGAGAGGAAGGGAATCAGGTTGACAACCCAAGAAAAGGACCCCAAGGTGACCCATTCCACTGGCACCTACTAGGCAGGACCGCTGCTGAATTCACGATGGCCTGGAACTCTCCTGAGTAGATAGAAACCAGTCTTGGTGCCCCCAGCCTTGGCTCCTTGACACTTTCCCTCCCCTTTCCCAGGACCTTCAGACAATCCCTCTTGCCCATCCTCATCTGAGTCTGGTTACCCCTTAGGGTAAACAGTCCAGGCTCTGCAGTAAGGGTGAAAAGCAGACTGAAGAATGACATGAACACTATGATACGGCTTTTTTGCAAAAAACAAAAAAATAAAAAAACAAAACAAAAACCTGTAAATTATATTCATTTGATCATAGAAAAGAAATAAAATTAACAGTGCCTGGTTACCTCCGAGAGCCAGAATGTTATTGGGGGAGAGGGGCTAGAGCCAGCTTTTTGCTGTACACATCTCAGGGCTGTCTGAACCTGGTAAGACAGCAGGTTCGTGTTAAATGAAAGGAAGGGAGGGAGGGAGGAAGATGTCAATTCTAAGTGCTTAGCGTGGCTCCAGGAATGTGGTAAGAAATTGTCAGTTTTGGGAGTTCTCACTGTGGCTCAGTGATAATAAACCCAATTAGGATCCACAAGGATGCGTTTCAATCCCTGGCCTCGCTCAGTGGGTTAAGGATCCGGCATTGCTGTGAGCTGTGGTGTAGGTCGAAGACACAGCCTGGATCTTGTGTGGCTGTGGCTGTGGTGTAGGCTGGCAGCTACAGCTCCAATTTGACCCCCAGCCTGGGAACTTCTATATGTCTCGGGTGTGGCCATTAAAAAAATGAAGAAGAAAATAAAGTGTCAGCTTTAAGCAGCTCCTCATTCAGTTTGAAGCTTGAGCAGTCACATTTTACCTCCTTTCTCCAAACACTGCCTCTTCTCACCTCCACCACCAAGCCTCACTCCCACAGAACTGGTGACCCAGGAACAACCTCCCTCCTCTGCCTCCACCTTTCACAGTGACCAATGCCAACTGTCTCAGAAATGGTCCGATCAGCATGCTCAGAGAGCGATGCTACCAACTTAATCTCGCTGCATAATTTTAAGTGGGCAAGACCCACAGCTGCAAAAACTGCTTGCCCCACAGACAACAGCACCGGGGGCAGATCTAGGGGAACCGCGGGAGTTTCCCAGCATAGCCGTCAGACCCTCTGCATTAGGCTGCCCCAAGGGAGAAGCCCAGCGAAGATGGCCCCAGAGTCTTCCAGGGAAATCCACTCTGGCTGGCTAGCCCTGAGGAGCCTGATCCCCGCTGTGCCAGGGTGAGGAGCTGCGTGCCTTCCTGCAAAGGGCAGCCTCCCGCCTGCCCTGTCAGCCTGTCTCCCCACATCTCCTCTAAGACCCAAGATAAGGTCCTGGCTCAGCAAAAAAACTTCTTCCTCAGGGGGCCCCTGTGAATACACCCACCAGGAAGCAGCAGCTCTGTACTACAACCCGGGGTGGGTTACTCCCTAGAGGTGGGAACATGGGCAAGCCGCCTGTTCTCTTGACCGCTTCTTCCTGAGTCTTGGATGCCTTCCTGCCAGGGCTGCTGGGAAGAGACGGGAAGAGAACAGATGGGTTACTGCTGAGCACAGGGCTGGCTAAAAGGTGTGGGAATGAGCCCTAACCTCCCTTCCCTGAACTCCATTTCTGAGGCTGTGTTTTAGGGGTCAGTCATCCCTCCAGTTCTAATGAGTGTGCATGGACTCTAAGGCTAGAGGCAGAGACAGAGATGAGTGATCACAGCCAAAGCCAAGGTGCCGGACCCAGGAGGCAAAAGAAGGCACGATGCCCAGATCTACTGGGCACCACTCCTTCTGCCTCAAGGGAAGAAGGGTGAATGCTGGCACAGGGGACACAGGCCAGAGAGCAAAGTTGCTTGAGGAAACTCAATGGACGCAGATGACTCTGAATCACCAGGATCTGGCGGTGATTCAGAGACATTAGCTACAGTGATTCCAGGCGATCTGGGATTGGGGTCTCCCACACCAGCCCAATGTGGCAGTCAGCGTTATCTTTAGATGCCCAGTGGGCACAGGCCCTTCCCTGTGACACAGGAAGCCCGCGGCCACCCAGTGGACAGCTGCTGCAGTCAGGAAAGGGTGGGAAGCAGTTGGTAATTGAATTCTGAGAAGCTGCTTTAGCTTTTTTCTTTTTTTTTTTGGCGGGGGTGGGGTGGGGTGGGCTGCATCTGTGGCATATGGAAGTTCTCAGGCCAGGGGTGGAATGAGAGCTGCAGCTGAGGTCTATGCCACAGCCACAGCAACACAGGATCCAAGCTGCGTCTGTGACCTATGCCGCAGCCTGTAGCAACACCAGATCCTTAACCCACTGAGCGAGGTCAGGGATGGAGCCCGCATCCTCCCAGAGACAATGCTGGGTCTTTAACCTACTAAACTTTAGCTTTAAACTCCTACTTTAGCTTTTTTTTTTTTTTTTTGGTCTTTTTAGGGCCACACACGCGGCATATGGAGGTTCTCAGGCTACGGGTCCCACTGGAGCTGGAGCTGGAGCTGCTGGCCTATGCCAGAGCCACAGCAACTCAGGATTCGAGTCGTATCTGCAACCTACACCACAGTTCATGGCAAAGCCAGATCCTTAACGCAATGAGCGAGGCCAGGGATCAAACCCACGTCTTCATGGATATTAGTCAGGTTCGTTAACCACTGAGCCACAACAAGAACTCCTGCTTTAGCTTTTAAACACAGGGATGAAACCCACTTGCAAGGCAAGAGACCCCAAAGACAGCCATAGAAAAGATAAAGTTATCAACAGCACACACCTAGAAAGACACTGGAATAAAAGATAAAGATTATGAGCGCGCATCTGTGCTTCCTGAAAAAAAAAATTGTTTGTAAGCTCATTACATATTACAGCAGGTAGAAACACCCAAATGCCTTGCTGATCAAAGCTGCTACATGGCATCAGCCTTGGAACTTAGTATTCAAACTCTCAGGCCTCA
Organism: Catagonus wagneri; assembly: GCA_004024745.2. Taxonomy (NCBI): domain Eukaryota; kingdom Metazoa; phylum Chordata; class Mammalia; order Artiodactyla; family Tayassuidae; genus Catagonus; species Catagonus wagneri. Next base: position 66,623,320 of record PVHT021183699.1, read on the forward strand.
CACCAGAATTATGGAATCTGAATCTGTAGTTTAACAAGATCTGCAGGTGATCTGCATGTATGTCTGTGCCGAAAAGGGCTGGAGTGAACTGGATGGGACAGGCAGAGGGCGTGGAAGGAACAGAGAGACTGGAGACAACTGCAAAGCTGAGACAACCGATGGCCTAAAAGTGCTGGGAACGCGAGAGGAGAAGCAGAGACTCCAAGTTTCTGGCATGAGCAGCCACATGGACTAGGAAGCCTAGTGCCACTTCCTGAGATGAGGAAGAGCGGGTCAGACTCAAGGCAGGAGGGTGGAAAAAGAGTTCTGGTTTAGATATGTCCACTGTAAGAGGTCTATTAAACACTTAGTCAGACAGGTGGATGGTTTGGATCTCAGGGTAAAGAAAGGTTTGGATCTGAGCAGAGAGGGAGCACTTGAAGAGAAGGCAGGCAGAGAAGAAGGGAAGAAGTAGAAGCAGCCAGAGAGGTGGGAAGAAACCAGGAGAGAGACAGCATGACATCACGGGAGGAAAGCCGTTTAGCCGAGGACGGAGGGAGTGCTCAGCAGAGGAGTCATCCCAGGCTCTTCCCCGGAGGGAAGAGGCTAGTGCATCCTTGAGCCTTCCCGGATGCTCCAGCAGAGGGTGGTGGCAGGAATGAAGCCCCTGAGAAGGAATGGGGACAGGGACACGCCTTCCAGAGGGGCCGGAGGGATGCAGACTTCACAGCGCAGGTAGATATGGGGGGAAACGGGGCAGTGTTCATCTAGGTGTTCTATTTTCTCAGTCAAGAACAGGGTAAGGTCATCTGCCGGCCAGCGGCCAGGATGGAGGGGCATGAGTTCAGGAGGTTTGAGGGGAGAGCAACAGACAGAACGTGAGCTGAAAAAGCTCTGGGGGGGAAGTTAAATCTTTCAGCTTGGAGATGGTCCCCGTCCTTCATCTTCCAATACTGTAATAAATTCCAACAAGGGGGTGAATAAGTCACATGGCCCCTCATCTGTTCCTCGTAACAACTTTGGGGAAGGGAAGGCAGGGATGGTGGCACAGCCCAGAGAGGCAGCTGATTTGCCAGAGGCCGCACCAGGACGCACGAGGCAGGCCTGCACCCTGATTAGCAAAGGCGTGTGGGAGCTGCTCACCCTGCGCTCACCTCCTCTGAGCCCTGAGGTCACCGCACATCCTCAAGCCTTCCTTGTCTCATGGAACTGGCACCAGGTCTGCATGCCCAGGACCTGGTCAACGCCTGCCCAGTGCCCTCCAACCCCCACCCGTCCTCACCCCTGTACCCTTCCCATCAAGGTTGGCTGGTGCATTTCTCCTCTGAGCTCCATCTTTTCCCTCGATTCACTGTCAACTGAGTGAGGTGACAGTTTAGAGAGATGGCTAAAGACATCCAGTTTGAAGGTCAAAAACCCCAGTTCAGGTTCTGAATCTGCCTGTGATCTTGAGAAAGTCACGTATCCTCTTTCACCTTCATTTCTTCACCTTTGAAAGAGTTGTAGTAGTAGTTGTAGTGATACTAGTTGGTGTTGTAGTAGTTGTAGTAACAGTAGTGTCATTGTAGTAGTAATAGTAATAGTAGTAGTAACTGCAGTAATACTAGTAGCTGTAGTATAGTTGTAGCAGTAATAGTAATAGTAGTAGTAGTTGCTGCAGTGGTAATAGTAACAGGGAGTTTCTGTAATGGCTCAGCGGTTAACAAACCTGACTAGAATCCATGAGGATGTGGGTTCGATCCCTGGCCTCACTCAGTGGGTTAAGGATCCAGTGTTGCTGTGAGCTGTGACATAAGTCATAGATGCAGCTCGGATCTCATGTTGCTGTGGCTGTGGTGAAGGCTAGCAGCTACAGTTCTGATTGGACCCCTAGGCTGGCAATCTCCATATGCTGTGGGTGTGGCCCTAAAAAAATAAGCAAAAAAAAAAAATAGTAACAGTAGTTGTGGTAGTAGTTGTAGTAATAACTCATATGATTTTTATGAAGATTCAACAAAATCATGCATATGAAGTCCTTCACACAGCACCTGACCCATAGAAAATATTCAGTAAACATCAGCTTACTACTAGATTAACACTAGATTGTAGAGAAAAATCACTTTGCATGAGATTTTTACTTGAGATTTAATATTGGAGATCTAAGAACCCACAGAAAGACAGTAATAAATGCATCCATACTTTTATACTGATACACAAGGAGCCAGGTTCATTGCTGGCACCCAGTTAACAAATCAATACATGTGTGGTTAGGGAGCGGTCCAGAATCACCTGCTTGTTAAAAATAAAAGCACCAGTCCCAGTGCAGACCCGACAAATCAGACCCTCTGAGGGAAGCATTTAAGAAGACACACTCGTGCACACATACAGGTATTTAGGTATTTATGCTGGCACATGGGTTGACAGGAATTCCGATGCTCAGCTGGAGTGTGGAGGACATTTCAAAAACAAAATAAAGCTGATAACGCATTTGTAAAGCTGCAATGAAGAAATTCTATCATATACTGTAAAGGAGAAGAAAGCAAAAAAAAAAAAGGAATAAATACAAAAAGTGCAGATTCCCTGACAAAAAAAAAATATGCAATTAAAAAGCAAACCCAGCTCAGGAAAAAGATCCAACCTGTAATGAGGGAAGAAAGGCTCAATTAAAACCCTGAGAGGAGTTCCCCTCGTGGCTCAGTGGAAACGAATCTGACTAGCATCCTTGAGGACACAGGTTTGATCCCTGGCCTTGCTCAGTGGGTTAAGGATCTGGCATTGCCGTGAGCTGTGGTATAGGTCACAGACAAGGCTTGGATCTGGAGTTGCTGTGGCTGTAGAGTAGGCTGGCGGCTACAGCTCTGATTCAACTCCTAGCCTGGGAAGCTCCATATGCCATGGGTGAGGGCCTAAAAATCGCAAAAAAAAAAAAAATGTGGTACACAGACACAAAAGAATACTACTCAGCCACAAAAAGAATGAAATAATGCCATTTGCAGCAACATGGATGCAACTGGAGATTCTCACACTAAGTGACGTAAGTCAGAAAGATAAATACCATATTATGTGTATTCCACTTATATGTGGAATATAATATATGGCATAGATGAACCTATCTACAAAACAGAAACAGACTCACAGACATAGAGAACAGACTTGTGGTTGCCAGTGGGAAAGGAGGAAGGAGTAGGAAGGACGGGAAGTTTGGGGTTGGTAGATGCATCCTATCCCATTTAGAATGGATAAGCAAGGAGGTCCTATTGTATAGCACAGAGAACTATATCCAATCACTTGGGATAGAATAAGATGAAAGATAATATGAGAAAAAGAATGTGTATATGTATGTATGACTGGGTCACTTTGCTGTACAGCAGAAATTGACAGACCACTGCAAATCAACTATATTTTAATTTAAAAAAACTTAAAGAAGTACTAACAAAACAGCAGTCATAGGTCAATTAGTAATTAATTATTGTTTGATTGACAATGGGATTAATGGAGAGAGAAATTCTATAAGCAGAGGGATCTGGAAAGCCTTCCGGGAGAAAAGGAACCTTGAAGAGAATACAAAATGTGAAGAAAGGAGCTCCCACTGTGGTTCAGTGCTAATGAACCCGATGAGTATCCATGAAGATGCAGGTTCAATCCCTGGCCTCGCTCAGTGGCTTGGAGATCCAGCATTGCTGTGAGCTGTGGTGCAGGTCACAGATGCAGCTCGGATATGGTGTTGCTGTGACTGTGGAATAGGCCAGCAGCTGGAGCTCCAATTTGACCCCTAGCCTGGGAACTTACATATGCCACAGGTGCAGTCCCAAAAAGAAAAAAAGAAAAAAAAGTAAGTGAAGAAAGGGAAAAAGAGAAAGAAGAGAAGAGACAGAGGACAAGGAGGAATGGGAGGGCGAGCTGCAGGCAAGGCGAGCGACGGGAAAAAAAAGGCGTGTGGTAAGAGCATCACCATGACAGTCAGGCCCTTCTGTTTTTTTCAAACAGCGGTCTACTCCATAGCGGCCTCCTTTTCCTCATACTTTGAAAGGCCACACACTTACTCCGAGGCAGCTGCCATTGTCCAAACATTTTGGAAACCAGCACCTCCCTTGGAACATACAGGAAAAGAGAATGAATTGTTATTGGAATCCTGGGTTCAAGTCCTCGCTGTGCTACCTATTAACTGGGAGACCTGGGGCAACGAGGGGAAGATGAGAACCAAGTCACTGTGACGATGAGTGAGGAAACCATGCACACGTGACTGGGCAGGGTTTGGTCTCCAAAAAGACAGAAGGCCACTGAGCACCCGGAGACTGGCACAGCTCAGCGCTCAAACCCAGATGCAGGGGAGGTGGCTGAAGAGAAAACAAGATCTAATGAGCTGCTTTCCTTGCAAGGCACATACCAGGGCTTGGAAGGTGGGTTCCTACAATTTTTGAACAAATTCAGCATCAAAGGAAAAAAGAGTCTCCAAGGGAACTACTTTTAAAAAAAATAAGAAGAATTCTTATCTTACATTTGAAAAAGTATAACCATTATACCACTTTCTATCCAAAAAGCAAACAATTGCTTAATATCACCAAATATCTGGAAAAGGTTCTAAATTTCAGTTGTCTCATCAATGTCTTCAATTATTTTAACAGTGTGTGAATCATGATTCAAAAGAGATCCACTGGGATTGACTGATCTTTTTTTCTCTTAGTCTCTCTCTCTCTCTCTTTTTGCTGCAGCCCCAGCATGCGGAAGTTTCCAGGCCAAGGACTGAACCCACACAACAGCGACCTGAGTTGCTGCAGTGACAATGCCAACTCCTTAACCCACTATGCAACAAGAAAGGTTCTCTTTTAATCCATAAGGTCTCCTCCTCATTTCAATTTCAATTTTTTTGAATTGATAGCTTTTCTTAAAAATTGTCCTACAGCCTAGATTTTGCTGATTGCACTGTCCTTCTGTCTACTGAATTTCTTATAAATTGGCAGTGGGGCTTAGTACAACGGTCAGCAAACTATGACCTGCGGGCCAAATCCAGCCGGTGACCAGTTTCTGTAAATAAAATTTTATTGGGACACAGCCACACCCAATTTGTTCACCTACTATCTCCGTGTACACTTCATTTGCAAAGTCATATAATTATGATGGACATCATCCACAAAGCCCAAAATACTGCTCTCTTGCCCTGGCCATTTACAGAAAAGGTTTGTTGACTCCTGTTTTGGAGGTTTGATGGGATTCACTTTTTCTTCTTCTTCTTCTTTTTTTTTTTTTTTTTTTTTGCAGGATAATGTCATAGGAGGAGTGTGTGGACTCCGAGCAGGGAGCACATTAATGTCCAACTGTCTCTCTTTTTGCCACGTTAGCAGCCAGTACCACTCAGGGTACAAATCCATTGAATTATTAGGGTCTGCCAAATGGCTTCTATCAAGAGAAACTTGCCTCACCTGCTCTTTGCTTAGCCAGAGATAGCGGGCCTGCAGAAAGAACAGAACAAAAAGCCAGATTCTTCCCCTTTATTCACTAGTTTTCAAAACAGCGAGTTGGTCCCCTGGCCTCCTGTCCTGGTGATCAATTGTAATTACTGTTTGTTTCATGATGCATTTCCATATTTCACTGTATTTGGTAACTTTTCATCTGCAGCTGCTACTGTCCATTCTGATGGTCATCTTCAGTCAGTGGGAGTCCTTTTGATATAAATTAAGTCAACTTTGCTGGCTTCCTTGCTACCTAGACTGAGCAGCTCATATCAACTTGGCCATATTTAACCTGTGGGGAGGAGCCGGTTTTAAGTCGCATGACTTTATGTTCACACTGTACCCCAGAACCTCCAGTGATGTCATTCTCGTTTATCTGCCTGCCTTCCATGTCTATGGGACGCACTTTATTTTGAATTCCGCAGGTCAAATATGGGTAAGCAACTTAGAAGCAAACCTCTTTTTCTTCACAGCCTCCCACATTCACCTTGCCGTCTCTCTATCCTGGAGGGGACACCCCCAGAGCTCCCGAGTGGAGTGCTAGTGGTGCTGGGAACCCACCTGTGCTCTGCCCCCTTGTGTGAGCACAGAGCAGCCCAAGCTGGACCCATATGCCCGGCCCTGCTTCAGTCACACTGCAGTACCCAGGGCCCTATCCTTCCTGTTTCCTGCCAGTTCTCCACCACAAGGATCACATCTGGAGACTAAGTGATCCCCTGGGTGCTGGAATTAGAAGGCTGAGGAGGAGGAGCAGAAAGGAAGATGGAAGGAGGGCCTGTCATATACATCTCTCCAACGTCTGCAACGGGCTTTGATTTCTCATCTCTCTTTTAAGCTACACAGCAACTCTATAAGGAAAGTGTCTTTACTGCTCTTCTGATGTCAATGACAGGAGTGAAGGCCTGAGGGTATGTGTGACTTGCTCCAAACCACACAGCTAATTAGTGGCAGAACCAAAACCTAAATCTAAGTTTTCTGCCTTTAAATCCAATGCTCTTGCCATGCCTCACCCCAGCCACCACCACCATCTTCATGACAAGACTGAAACCAGTCAGTCAGCTCATCATTATCGAAATAATTCATGACAGCCATGATGAGCAACGTGCAGAAAAGCAGGAAGTGTGAGAGAGCACAGAAGGAGGGGACCTAGTCAGGTCTGCAGGGATGGGAGTGGGGCTCAAGAAAGGCTTCCACGTAGGAAGGAGATCTAAGCTGAGACCCAAAGTACAAGGTGGAGTTACCCAGGCGAGGAGGGGGAGGAAAACCCTCCCAGAGCTCAGCATGCACGAGGCCCAAGTTTGTGGGGCAATAAAGGCAGCCACAGGAGCTTTGCCACCAGCTCCCCCATGTTGGGGGGCAGTTCTCCTCCCCAAGAATCTACACTGACCCTGTGACTTGCTTTGACCCATAAGCGCAGCAGAGATGATGCCATGACTTCCAAGGCAGGGCTTTAAGAGATCTGCAGGTTCTGCTTTGGCAAGCTTGTAACCCTCTCCTTGGGACCCAGCTATCATGCTGTGAGAAGCTTGGGTCTCAGTGGGGATTACGTGGTGAAGTGAGGCCCTCTGCAGTGGTTAAATTTACGTGTTGACTTGACTGGGCCACAGAGTGCCCAGACTGTTGTTCAAGCATGATTCTAGGTGTTGCTGTGAGAGTGTTTTGGGATAAGTCTGACATCTGACTCAGCAGGATAGTAAAGCAGATTGCCCTCCTTAATGTGGGTGGACCTCATCCGATCAGTTGAAGGCCTGCATATAAGTAAAAGACCAACCTCCTGGGAGTAAGAGAGAGTCCTTCCTGCCCCACTGCCTTTGAAATGGGACAGCAGCTTTTTTTCTGCCAGCGGTGCCTCCAGGTGACGGAAGCCAACACCACGTGGAGCAGATGAACTACCCAGCTGGAACCACTCATCACAGAGAATTGTGAGAAAGCAAATGGGTGCTGCTCTCATTCTCTGAGGTGCGGGGTGATCTGTAATGCTACAACAGATAACAAAATCAGGGGGCGGGGTCCTGGCATGCTGGAGTAAAGAAGGCCAGTGCAAGTGGAGCAGAGAGCACAGAGAGGGGTGTGGAGGGCAGCAGAAGAAAGGAGTGGAGAGCTGGGCAGTGCCAGATCATGCACGATCTTGTACACACGGTAAGATTCAGTTAAGAGTGTGAATGTTTCATTTGCCTCCATTTTCAGTTTTTGGTTCCTACCTGTCTTTTTGTCTTTTGATTTATTGTTAAAGTGCTGTTTAGAATTAGCAGCAGTAGTTGACCACTGCCAATACACAAGTGTGAAATACCTCATCATCACTTCTGCAGGTATGAAATTTTTTTAGTCAAAAAGAATCTAAGTAACTCACGCAGTGTAAAAATGTAGCTCACTTCTCACAAACCGAAATGTTTCAATCTACTGTTTCTATGGATGCAGAAAAACTGAAGCTTCTCAACTCAAAGAATCCAAAGCACTTCTGATCTCAAACTCAGTCCTTCCAGTTAAATGCTCAATCTGGGAACTTCCCTTCCCCCTTCTCCCTAAGGGTTGTGCCAAGTTCCCAAGTTCCAGCCCTAGAGGAGGGGATAAAGTCCTGGGCCCTTCTCTGTTCCTGTAAGAGGTGCTCATTTCCTGAGTCTTGGAAACTGGACTCCACTGTCCTGAGATATGACCATGTCCTTGTCCAAAGCCCAAGTTCCTTGGGTCACCTGCCCACTTGCCCTGCCATGGTTCTCTTGGAGCCTTGCTTTCTAAACACCCTGCTTGGGTGTGGGGGATTCTGTGAAATGGCCTCTGCTCCATCAACTAAGGCCACTCCATCACCCCATCACTTAGGCACCTGCTGGATGATGCATTTTCTCTACAAGCTGTGCAAACTTCTGGGTCATACCTGAGGAAGCCAGACAGAGGTCTTTCTGCTCTGTAAGAACCCCAAATCTATCAGATGCTGCTATCCTAAGTCTCTAACTATAGGGTGATTTGTGATGCAAAACGGGTAATAAAATCAGGAAGCATGGGCAGGAGGTTTCCATAGGCTTTCTCTCATCCCACCACCAGCCTGGGCTTTAGTTTGCAAAAGGGGTACTAGGAACTTAAAAAGTATCTAAATCTCTCTCTCGCTTTTTTTTTTGCTGTGCCCACAGCATACGAAAGTTCCTAGGTCAGGGACAGAACCCACACCACAACAGTGACCCGAGCCATAGCAGAGACAATGCCTGATCCTTAACCCACTGAGTGACCAGGGAACTCCAAAAGTACCTAAGTTTAATCACATTCCCTCTAGTACTTCCCTTCTGGCCAGATGGTCAAACTCTTATTTTCCTTAAGAGACACTGCAGATCTGTAGTATAATACTATGCTGAGATCTTTCAGTTCTTAATACCTCAAACTGAAAGAAAAAAAAATAATCCTCTTTCTCAAAAATTTGATTCTTAACACTGAAAATCACGGTTTTCAAGATTACCCTTTCTGCTACAGATTTTTAAGAATCTGACTCTACTGTTTCGGTTTCACAGGAAAAGGGCATATGGAAAGGCCTTGCTGCTGCTTGAATGGTGATGGAAAAAACTAAAGAATGGTGATAGAAAGAATTAAAGGTGTGGATTAAAAGAAAAGTTTAGCAGGGAGTTTCCATTGTGGCTCAGTAGTAACAAACCCAACTAGTATCTATGAGGATGTAGGTTCAATCCCTGGCCTGACCTAGCAATGCCATATACTGTGGTGCAGGTCGCAGACACAACTCGTGTTCTGTGGCTGTGGTGTAGGCTGGCAGCTGCAGCTCTGATTTGACCCCTAGCATGGGAACTTCCATATGCCACAGGTGAGGCCCTAAAAGGCCAAAAAAAATAGTAATAATAAGCAAATACATAAGTAAAAATAAATTAAAGTTTAACAACATCATCTTATTTGATGCAAGCACCAGAAAAGACCTAGAGATTACAGTACTCTATCTCATTGCTCTTATTCCCACCCACCAACTTAGAAGATGACTATATTAAAACTCAAGGAAGTCAAGGTTGGTTTGTATCCTTCATCTCTCAATGTGCACTTCATGATACTCACACAAGCCATTCTCAGATCATTTCACTTCAGTGTCTTCCAATTTTTCTCATTTTATTCTGAACTCTATATCCACTGATCCTCTGAAATCTTTCCCTGTTGTGACAATAACCTATAACCTATGGATGCTCCATGTGACAGACATTTTCTTGGAAAAGTTCAAAGTGCTCAGTTGGGGGGAAAACACCTTTGAGGTAAAACCCAGGATGGTAAGCATATTTAATACTGCAGACCAAATTTAACTGCCTGGTACATTATGTAAAGAAGGATGGAAAGAAAGCCAGGAGATTATCAGCAAGTTCTGTGTGGGCGTGTTGGGAGATGAGAGTTGAGAGTAGAGTGCTAGTGCTAGAGTGCGTGCCTGATACCTGCTATTGGCGAGATAACATGAGTGGAGTTTATAGCAGATTCAGAGAAGGGAGACATCAAAGGGTCCTTTGGGTTAAGAGCTACTCAAAAGAGGCCTTATGATGTACTGAAGAATAAAAGAAAGTTGAAATAATTAAAATTTCCACCCAAGAAATTCCTTAACAGCTCCTCCTTTATTCCTTGCAAAAGTGAACAGGCTGGATTCAAAGGCAGAGAGTCACACATAACACACATACATACACACACACACACACACACACACACACACACACACACCATCAAAAAACACTGCTGACACCTCCCCAAAGGAAAAAACAATAAGCTAAAATACCACGGTTTTTAAAGCTCATCAGAGAGCATGGACACAAAGATACATAAATGAATTAATCTCCAGAAAGTCATATGTCCTTCATAGGAGAGAAAAAACCCAAAGTTGCTCCATTCTTGATGACTGTGAGAGAAAGAGTAATTCTTAATACAGATGAAAAAGAGAAACCTGCCAAACTTAGTTTTGGCATGACTGATTAGAATCCTGAAGAGTTCCACCCGCAGAGTGGGTCTGCACCCACTCAACAAATATTACCCTATGAATCTTCAATATATGGGGTGTAGTACATTCAAAGCAGTTGGTGGGGGACAGAGAAGGAGAAGAGAGAGAAATCTATGCTGAGTTATCTGGCTGAGACCTCTCTCCAAGCACAAGATCCCCTCAGAAGGCCAGGGATGGGGAGGAGAGCTCAGGGAAACCACGTATAATGGGGAATATAGCTAGTCTTTTCCCATAATTAGAGGCTCAGAGCTTCAAAAACTCTTAGAATTTCCAGAGTGATGGGACTTTCTGTTAGGCTAATGAGGTGACTCATAGTGGACCAATATGGACCAACTTCAAGATGGAAGCTCATCATCAAAAAGACCAATCGCATCATTATATAGTTGGAACTTTGGATCAGCCAGACCTCTAGGGAAGTGAGGGGCTAGTAATTGAGTTCAATCACATGGCCAATGATTTAATTCCTGATGAAGAGAAAGTACTGATGCTGCCTTCAAATAATTTGAAGCCATTGGTGAATACAATCAAAGGAAGGCTACAACAAAGCCCAAACACTACCCAATCTCAGATCCAATCAGTTTGTCCCTGCTCCAGCAGCCTAACAGAAAGAGTACTTATTTTTCTTTCTAGGTCCTTTAATATAAGATATTTGAATACAACCAAAGAAAACAAATCATATGAAAATGTAAGAAATGTAATCCATGGTCAACAGAGGAAATGGACAATAGAAGAGGACTAAAGATGATTCAGAAGTTGTAAAGATCAAGCAAGAATACTGAAATAGTTATGCTAAAGATGCTAAAAGCTGTAATGGAAAAGATGGATAGTACATGTGAATAAATGGGAAATTTAAGCAGAGATGTGGAACGAAAAAAGAATCAAATGGGTGTGACAGATATTAATAATGCAAAATTAGAAATGAAGACTCCATTACACGTACTTAACAAGGTGTTAGATACAGCACAGGAAATAATGAGTGAACTTGAAAACATCAGTAAAAAGTATCCAAATTGAAACAAAAAGAGTGAAATAAAAAGACAGAATGTATAAAAGGGGATTCGAGGGAGAATATAAAAAACGTCTAACATACATATAATTGGAATCCAGAAGAGAAGAGAGATTATAATTGCATAGGAGAGAACTGGGTAGAAGAAATACATGAACAGAACACAGCCATAAACTTTCCAAACTTAAGCCTTAAGGGTTCTGGTTACCAAATCCTGCACAGGATTGTACACCCTCCCTCTCAAGCACTTCCCAGATTCTAGTTTGGTGTCCTGAAATTCAACTCAATTCTAACATTATGTCAATTCTGACACTATATTCAGAGACAGCAATAGATCCCACAGGCTCAGGGTTCAGTCCTAAAAGACAGCCTCATTCATCCACTTCAGACATCAATTGCAAGACCAAGTTGTCACCTGTATTTATAACTGGCTATAGACTGGAGGTTGCAACAACCTCCTCCATGGGTTTAACTAATATGCTACAGTGGCTCCTAGAACCCACAAAAACATTTTACTTAGTAGATCAGTGGTTTATTACAAAAGAATACAATCCAGAGACAGTCACATGAAAGAGATACATAGGGCAAGGTATGGGGAAGGGTGAAGAGCTTCCATGCCCTTTCCAGGGGTGCCACTTTCCCAGTACCTCCACATGTTCACCAATCCAAAAACTCTCTAAATCCCCTCATTCCATGTTTTTATGTAGACTTCATCATGTAGACATGATTGATTAAATCTCTGACTACTGGTGACTGATTCAACTTCCAGATCTTCTCTCCTAGAAAGGGATTTATTATGGATAATAAGACATCTATTTCACTTTTACGACTCTGAAATCACTTCAGGAACTAAGGCCAAGAAACCAAATATTATAACAAAAAAAAGATGTACCCATTGGTCTTATCACTCAGGAAATTCAAGGGTTTTGAGAACTGTGAGCCAGAATCCATGGACAAAGAACAAATACATGAGAAATATATACATATGTATAAAACTATCATTCTCAAACTACTACAAAACTTAGAAGAGCAGGGAACATTCCCAAAATCATTCTGTGAAGCCATGAACACCCTGATAATCAAACAGAACAAAGACACCACAAAAAAGAGCAAATTATAGGCCAATATCTTTGATACATATAGATATGAAAATTCTCAACAAAATTTTAGTGAACTGAAGTCAACAAAACATAAAAAGGATCACATACCATGAAGACACTGGTCTCAAATGACATATTAGACAAGATGGACATAATTGATACATATATATATATATATATATATATATATATATATATATATATATCTGAAAGCAGCAGAATATGTATTATTTTAGAGTGCACGTTCACAATCAAAGAACACACAAGATTGGATTAAGATGGCGGAATAGAAGGACTGGAGCTCAACTTCTCTCCCAAATAACAGCAAAACTACACCCAAATACTGAGCAACCTTCAACCAAAAGGACTGTAAATTTCCAAAAAAAAGATATTCTGCTCCAGAAGACAAAGAGGAGACCACATCAAGAGGTACGAGGGGCGATTACACAATAGAAACAACCCCATACCTCCCGGGTGGGAAGTCCCACAGACTGGAAAGTAACTGCATCACAGAGACTCAGCTACAGGACTGAGAGTTCTGAGCCCTACATCAAATCCCCACGCCTGGGGATCTGGCACAGGGAGAAAGAGCCCCCGGAGCATCTGGCATTGAAGGCCAGCGGGGCTTGTGTGCAGGAGCTCCAAAGGACTGGGCAAAACAGAGACCATATTCTTGAAAGGCACACACAGACTTTCACATGCACTGGGTCCCAGGGCAAAGCAGTCTCCACAGGAATCCGGGTGGAACCTGACTGCAATTCTTGGAGGATCTCCTGGGAAAACAGGGGTGACTGTACCTTGTTGTGGGGGAAGGGCATTGGAGGTGAAGCTCTCGGGAACATTCATCAGCCTGCATTTCTCTGGAGGGGGCCATTTCTGGGAAAATCTGCTCCCTCCCAACAGCGCTGAGAAGCCCCAGGCCAAACAATAAGCCAGGTGGGACCACAGCTCCACCCATCAGGAAACAGGCTGCCTAAAGAACCCTCAGGCACACAGCCAGCCTCTAATCTCATCCAGAGACAAAGCCCCACCCATCAGAGGAATAGGAATCAACACCACCTACCAGTGGGCAGTCCCTCCCATCGGGAAGCCTACAGCAAGCCCCCCCACACACCAACTTTAGCCACAGGGGAGGCAAACACCTGAACTAAGAGAGACTACAACTCTATTGTCGGCAAAAAGGTCACCACACCAAAAACCTATAAAAATGAAACTACAGAGAACTACAACTCAGATGAGGGAGAAAGAAAAAAGCCCAGAAAAACAGCTCAGTGATGAGGAGGTTATTAGCCTCCCAGAAAGAGACTTTAGACTGTTGATGCTGAAGATGATGCAAGGCATTGGAAATAGACTGGAGGCAAAGATTGATAATTTAAAGGAAACACTGAGCAAAGATATACAAGCTGTAAAAATTAAACAAGAAGAGATGAAAAATACAATCACTTAAATAAAAAATTCATTAGAAGCAGCCAACAGTAGAATACAGGAGGCAGAAGAACGAATCAGTGAGGTGGAGGACAGATTAGTGGAAATCACTAATGCAGACGAGAAAAGAGATAAAAGATTGAAAGGAAATGAGCAGAGTCTCAGAGAACTCTGGGATAATGTTAAACGCACCAACATCCGTATTATAGGGGTGCCAGA
>PVHT021183699.1:66640646-66654792 GCA_004024745.2 Catagonus wagneri
GGACAGCCACATGTAAAAAAATGAAACTAGAACACTTCCTAACACCATGCACAAAAATAAACTCAAAATGGATTAAAGATCTAGAAATATACTATAAAACTCTTAGAGGAAAACATAGGCCAAACACTCTCTGACATAAATGATAGCAACATCTTCTCAGATCCATCTGTCAGAGTAAGGACAATAAAAAGAAAAACAAACAAATGGGACTTCATTAAACTTCAAAGTTTCTGCACAGCAAAGGAAACTCTAAACGAAATGAAAAGACAACTCACAGAATGGGAGAAAATATTTTCAAATGAATCGACTGACAAGGGATTAATCTCCAAAATTTACAAACAGCTACTACAGCTCAACACCAAAGAAACAAACAACCCCATCCAAAAATGGGCAGAGGATCTAGGCAGACAATTCTCCAAAGAAAACATGCAGATGGCAAATAAACACATGAAAAGATGTTCAACATCACTCCTCATTAGAGAAATGCAAATCAAAATCACTATGAGATACCACCTTACACCAGCCAGTATGGCATCATCAAAAAGTCTACAAACAATAAGTGCTGGAGAGGGTTTGGAGAAAAAGGATCCCTATTTCACTGCTGGTGGGAATGCAAATTGGTGCAACCACTGTGGAAAACAGTATGGAGATACCTCAGAAAACACAAAACAGAATTACCATTTGATTCAGCAATCCCACACCTGGGCATCTATCCAGAGGAAACCATGACTCGAAAAGACACATGGACTCCAGTGTTCATTGCAGCACTCTATGCAATAGCCAGGTCATGGAAAAAACCTAAATGCCCATTGACAGAGGAGTGGATAGGGAAGATATGGTACATACACACAATGGAATATTACTCAGCCATTAAAAGGAACGAATTACCAACATTTATAGCAACATGGACGGACCTAGAAATTATCATGTGAAGTGAAACCAGTCAGACAATTAGACAGCAACATCCAGTGCTACCACTTACATGTGGAAACTAAAAAGACACAATGAACTTCTTTGCAGAACAGACAATGACTCATAGACTGGAAAACCTTTGGTTTTTCAAATAAGACAATATGGGGGGTGGGGGGATGCGTTGAGGGTTTGGGACGCAAATGATATCAAATTGAGTTGTGATGATTTTTGTACACCTATAATTGTAATAAAATTCATTAAGCAATGGAAAAAAAAACACATCGAAGCCCATGCTCCTAAAATAAATAAATAAATAAAGTGCACATTCTCCAAGACAGATCACATGCTAGGTCACAAAACAAGACTTTTTGTGTTGGCAGGAGTTCCCTGGTGGCTCAGCAGTTTAAGGATTCAGCATTGTCACTGCTGTGGCTCTGATTACTGCTATGACACACATTTGATCCCTGGCTGGGCCCAGGGACTTCTTCATGCCACAGGCATGGCCAAAAACAAAAAACAAGCCTTGGTAAATTTAAGAACATTAAAATTATATCGGGCACCTTTTCTGACCACAATACTACGAGGCCAGAAATCAACTAAATACACACACACACACACACACACACACACACACACACACACACATGTGGAGGCTAATAAATAATATGCTATTAAAGAACCAACGGACAGTGATAAAATAAAAAAAAACATTTAGAGACAATTGAAAAAAAAAAAAAAAGATGATCCAAAACCTATGGGATACAGCAAAAGCAGTTCTAAGAGGGAAGTTTAGAGAGATACAAGCTTACCTAAGAAAATAAGAAAAATCTCAAATAAACAACCTAATATTACACCTAAAAGAACTAGAGAAAGAACAAACAAAACCCAAATTTAGTTGAAGGAAAGAAATCATAAATAGCAGAGCAGTGATAAATAGAGACTGATAAAACAATAGAAAAGATGCAACTAAAGCTGGTTCTTTGAAAATATAAATAAAATTGGTAGGCTTTTAGCCAGACTCATCAAGGAAAAAAAAGGAGAAGGTCCAAGTCAATAAAATCAGAAACTGAAGAAGAATTTACAACCCACACCACTGTGATACAAAGGATCATAAGAGATTATTACAAACAAATACATGCCAATAAAACAACCTAGGAGAAATGCACAAATTCTAAGAAAGGTATAATCTCCTAGGAATGAACCAGAAAGAAATAGAAAATATGAATAGACCAATTACCAATAATGAAATTGAATCAGTAATGTAAAAACTCCCAAAAAACAAAGGTCGAGGACCAGATGGCTTCATGGGTGAATTCTACCGAACACTTAGAAAAGAGTTAATACCTATCCCTCTTACACTATTCCAACAAACTGCAAAGGAATGAATACTTCTGAATTCATCCTATGAGGGTAGCATCATCTTGATGCCAAAACCAAAGGTATCATAAAAAAAGAAAATTATAGGACAATATCACTCATAAACACAGATGAAAAAAACCCTCAACAAAATATTAGCAAACCAATTCCAACGATACTTTAAAAGGACTATACACCATGATTGAGTGGGATTTATCCCAGGGAGACAAGGATTTTTAATATATGCAATTCAATCAATGTGATACACCACATTAACAAATTGAAGAATAAAAAAAACACATGATCATCTCAACAGATGCAGAAAAAGCTTTTGACAAAATTCAACATCCATTTGTGATTAAAAAACTCTCCAGAAAGTGGGCACTGAGGGAACACACTTCAACATAATAAAGGCCATATATGACAAACCCACAGCTAACATGCTCAATAATAAAAGCTGAAAGCATTTCCTCTAAGTTCAGGAACAAGTAAGATAAGGATGCCCACTCTTGCCACTTTTATTCAACATGGTTTTAGAAGTCCTAGCCACAGCAGTCAGAAAAAAGAAATGAAAGGAATCCAAATTGGAAAGGAAGAAGTAAAACTGTCACTATTTGCAGATGACATGATACTATACACAGAAAATTCTAGGGAGTTCCTGTTGTGACCCAGCGGTAATGAACCCAACTAGTATCCATGAGGATGCAGGTTCAATCCCTGGCCTTGCTCAGTAGGTTAAGGATCCGGTGCTGTTGTGAGCTTTGGTTTAGGTTGCAGATGCAGCTCAGATTTGACATTGCTATGGCTGTGTTGAAGGATGGCAGCTGAAGTTCCAATTTGATCCCTAGACTGGGAACTTCCATATGCCCACATGCAGCTCTAAAAAATTCAAAAAAAAAAAAAGAAAGAAAGAAAAGGAAAAAAAAAAGAAAATCCTAAAGTTGCCACTGGAAAACTACTAGACCTCATTAATGAATTCAGTAAAGTCGCAGGATACAAATTAATATACAGAAATCTGTTGTATTTCTACACATTAACAACAAATTATCAGAAAGAAAAATTAAGGTAACAATCTCATTTACCATTACTTCAAAAAGACTAACACTTTAAATGAGTAAATTGAATAGTATGTGAATCATATCTCAATAAAGCTGTTTTTAAAAACTCTATAGAGTCTATTTTTAAATTACTAGAACCGGTAAGTGAATTTAGCAGTTTCAGGGTACAAGGTCAATAAACAAAAATCAATTTATTTAAATTACCAGCAATAAAGTTATAAAATAAAATTCCAAATATAAATACCATTTATAATAGCATCAAAATACTGGCCAAAATCAAATACCTAAGTATAAATCTAATAAAAGGTGTTTGAGAGCTATAGCTGAAAATTACAAAATACTGCTTTGCAAAATTTGTCATAAGCAAATGTAGGGACATACTATGTTCATGAATTGGAAGACTCAAAATTGTTTAAGATGTCCACACTCCCTAAATTAATGCATAGATTGAACATAATGTATTTCAAATATAAACAGTCTTTTGAAGAAGTAATTTGAGGAGTTCCCATCATGGCGCAGCAGAAACAAACCGGACTAGGAACCATGAGGTTGCAGGTTCGATCCCTGGCCTTGCTCAGTGGGTTAAGGGTCCAGCGTTGCTATGAGCTGTGGTGTAGGTCACAGACGTGGCTCGGATCCCGAGTTGCTGTGGCTGTGGTGTAGGCTGGTGGCTGTAGCTCTGATTCAACCCCTAGCCTGGGAACTTCCACTTGCCATGGGCCCTAAAAAGCAAAAAAAAAAAAAAAAAGTAATTTGACTCTAAAATTTATATGGACACACAAATGATATAACCAAAACAACTAACAACTCTGAAAATGAAGAACAAAGTTGGAAGACTTTTGACAACCTAATTTCAAAACTCACTACAAAACTTCAGCAGCAAGATAGTAGGATGTTGGCATAATGACAAATAAATCAGTGGAATAATAAGTCCATAAACAGACATTATACATACACAATTAATTGATTTTCTATCAAAGTGCCAAGAAAATACATCAGCGAAAATAAAAATCTTTGTAACGAGAGCTGCATATTAATATAAAAATGAAACCTTAACGTCTTCCTTACTCTTACATAGAAATTAAACATAGTAAAATGTTAATAGTAAAACCTAGGTGGAGGATATAAGGGTTTTTTCACTGCAGAATTCTTTCCAGTTTATTATACGCTTACAACTTCTTAAAGTAAACTTTTTAAAAAATAAAACCAAATTGAAGATGAAAAACATTAGTTTGAAAACTCTGAACCATCATACTTCAAGAAGAAGTATAGAGTATCTTCACAGCTTTGGGGTAGCCAAAATTTGACACAAAAACCCAGCTGGCCATAAAAGAAAAAAAAGGTAAATTAGGATCCACCAAAATTTAAATTTCCTTCATTTTAAAATAAACCATTAAGAAAATTAATAGATGAGACACAAACTGTGGGAAAAAAACCTATTTACAACATATATGGCTAATAACAGATTTGTACCTATAACAATATAAAGAAAGAAATCAACAATTAAAAGATGAACCCAATTTTCACAATGAGCAAACAAACTGAGCCATTACTTCATCAATGAAGAAATGGACAATAAACACATAAATAGGTACTAAATATCATTATCAAAAAATAAAAATAAAGCCACAGTGAGTTACCACTTCACACTCGTATGAACGCTAAAGTCAAATGACAGGCAATATCAAATGTTAGTCAAGCTGTGTAACACCGTGAATTTGTACATATTGCTGGTGGGAGGCTAAATGGTACCACCACCTTAGAGAATAGCTTGGAAGTTTTTAATTAAATTAAGTACATATCCACCCCATTATTCAGCAATTCTACTAGGTATTTACCCAAGACAAAAGGAAACAAATGTCCACAGAAAGACTCATACAGGAATATTTATAGCAACCCTATTCACAAAAATCAAAAACCACAAGCATTTCCAATGTTCATCAAGAGCAGAATGAACAAAATCATGGTACAATCACACAATAAAATATTAATCAATAAAGAGAATTTATTTATCCATAATAGCCAAAGAAAGAAACAACCCCAGTGCCCATCAAGAGATGAATGGATAAATAAAATGCAGTATATACATATGATGGAATAGTATTAGCTTAAAAAAAGAAATTAAATTCTGATACATGCTACAACACAGGTGTACCTTTAAAACATGATGCTAAGTGAAGTAAGCCAAAGACAAAAGAAGAAATATTATATGATTCCACTTATATGCGGTACTAAGCATAAGCAAACTTATCGAGACAGCAGGTAGACTAGAGGTGAACAGGGACTGGGGGTAAAAGGGCAAGGCAGGGTGTTTAATGGGGACGAGTTTCAATCTGTGGTGATGAAAAAGTTCTGGAGATGGATAATGGTGATGGTTGCACAATACTGTGAATATCCTTAATACCAATCAACTGTGCACTTAAAAATGGTTTAAATGGTAATTTTTGTTATGTATATTTTACCACAATTTTAAAATGGAAAAGAAAATACTGATTAGTAAGAAACTTTGGAATATTTAGAAAGTAAAAAAAGGGAAACCAGTCACCCATAATTTCTCACTTCCTACAATCAATTCCTAATACATTTTTGGAAAAACTTTTCCTCTGGGGTGTCTGTGAGCATGTTTGGGCTTCAAACAACTGGTATCAATTTGTATTTAAAATCTTTATTGTTTCAGCGTTACCTTCTGTATCTGAAAAACGGAGTCAATAAAATGCTAATGGAGAAAAATTTACTGATAGAAGCAGCCATCTAGATGAAACAAATTTCAAAAAAAATATTATGCCATGTGAAAGGAACCAGACACTACAGAATACATGCTGTGTGATTCCCTTAGAAGGAAATCCAAGAACAAGCAAAACCACTGTGTGGTGCTGAAAATCAGAGAGCGTTTGCTGGGACCAGCAGATGGTTCCTCAAGAGAGGGAAGAGGGGTTTTCCATGCTGGTGAAGATGTTATGTATTTAGTTTTGTGCAGTAGTTACCCAGATGGATGTTTTCACAACACAATGAAATGAACCCTTGAGATCTGTACAACTTACTGTGTGTTAATTATACCTGAACACAGAAAACTTTCTGAGTGGGCTGAAAGGCAATAGATGGTGTAATAGGTCAGAATAGTGGTTACCTCTGCAGTCAAGGGCACTGATGAGGAAGTGATTGACAATGGGCTTGCTGGGGTGCTGGACTGTTCTGTTTGATATGGGTGATGTTTCATGGATATTCTAGAATGCAAAATCACACTGAGCATTCATGCATCTTCTGGTATGTAAGTTACATCTCAGCTATAAGACAGTGAATGCGCGGGACTCAACCCCCTCCAGCTCCAGCTCATTCCCCTGAGTCCCGCCAGGTGGCCTGAGAACTGGCCAAGGGCCCACATCAAAGATGGGAGCGGCACTTCCCTGCTGCCCTCCACAGAGAGAAGCAAAGACAGTAGGCTGCCAGCGTGGTGGAGCAAGAGCTAAAACACCCCAGAAGCGATTCCCTAATTTCCACATCTAAGAAATGGAGATAACATCATTTCTCAAGGTACAAGAAGAAGGTAGTCAAAAATACCATAAGCGAGCAACCATTAGTGAGTGACCTTTAGTGGTCCTGCTAAGCCATTGGTCAGCACTGTAGTGAGCACTTCCCCCAAGGAACTGACAGTTAGTGACCACTGCCTCCCTCCCCACCCTGCCCTTTCTCAGTATAAAAGGAGCCTGAATTCAGACTGAGGCAAGATGTCTTTTTGAGACACTAGCCTGTCATCTTCTTGGTCTGCTGGCTTTCAGATTAAAGTTGTTATTCCTTGTCCCAACAACTCATCTCCGAATTTACTGGCATGTTGTGAAGTGAGGAGAGTGAACTTGGGTTCGGAAACACCATCTAATTGCATTAGAACATGTCTGCAAAGTAACACTCCTACCAGAGTAGCAACCAAATCCATGAGAAACATGACACTGAAAAAGACCTGGTTTTCTATTTCTTGTACATATGTCTACTTGATAAAGAACAAACAGTGTTCTGTATAATTAAAGAAGAATGAAAAGAAAGGTTTTTCGCAAAGTGTCTGAAGGGAATGTCTGGAAATTTTACGGAATGACCTGATTTCACCTTGAAACCACATTCTTTGCTTGATGAGTGTGTGTGAGTGTGTGCCCTGGAGAGGAGAACAACTGCTTTTAGGTCTAGAGGGAAGCACCAAGGAGAGATTTTCCTGAGGAAATCAGATGGCAGGTGGAAGGGGGAAAAGAGAGGAGGAAGGGGGTCAGCAGGCAGAATAGTACCAACTTTTCTGATACTTTCCAGTGGTGCAAAGGTTACCGACATACTCACTTCCGGGGCCTGGGTCCTTGGGTGTCCAGGTACAAGGGATTTGAGAACAACGTCGTGTCTACACATCTAGACCTGCCAAAAGGAAACACCACCATCTTAATCCAAACAACCACCTAGAACTGGTTACCAACTAGTACTAGAATAGATTCCACTAAATAACTCACCATTTAATGAACTGACTCTTATTTTGGTCCCCAGATATCTGTTTTCTTATCCTTTCTTCAATGCAAAGATACTATCTCAATGCTGTCCAGCTGAGGAATGAACAGTCTTGCCTCAACCTCATCTCTTTGCCAGGGGAGGAAGGTAACCCGCTATGAGGGATGATGACCACCTATCAGGAGCAAGAGGTTGTAAAGGTTCAGGAAGTGCAAGTGACATCACTGGAGCAGGGAAGACATCTGTCTTCCACAGAGGGGACCAAAGGCCCGACTCATCTCTCAGCCCAAGACAGACGGGCTTCAGAGAGACTGAGTACCCTCGTGTCACAGAACAGGCATCTCAGAGGTTCCAAAAGATCACCTGGATGGCTCCGTTTCACGCAGTTTGTCTTCCCATATGTCAAGAACTGACTCACAGACAAGGTCACAAGGAGAAGGAAAAGATCTAGTGTGACAAAAGCTGAATGGTCTGTGGGGAAGCAGATGACCTGTGACCCCCTACTGGAGCATCTGCGGATGGTGTTATCAGAGTCCTGGATCTTCTGTGCTCTTGGTACCAGATGAAAGCACCCAGGGCCCGAGCTTCTCCCAAGCTCATGTCAGGAAGTGGTAGCTCCTGCATAGATTCTTCTAGAGTCAAGCAAGCCCCAGCTTTGCCTGATGCTAGTTCTATAACACTATGCAAGCGGCAAAAATAACCAAGCCTTGGAGTTCCCTTCGTGGCTCAGTGGTTAATGAGTCCGACTAAGAACCATGAGGTTGCGGGTTCGATCCCTGGCCTTGCTCAGTGGGTTATGGATCTGGCATTGCCGTGAGCTGTGGTGAAGGTTGCAGACGCGGCTCGGATCCCGTGTTGCTGTGGCTGTGGCGAAGGTTGCAGACGTGGCTCGGATCCCGCGTTGCTGTGGCTGTGGCGAAGACCGGCAGCTACAGCTCCTGTTAGACCCCTAGCCTGGGAACCTCCATATGCCGTGGGTGCGGCTCTACATAAAGGCAAAAAGACAAAAAAAATAAAAAAGAAAAAGAAAAAAAAATAACCAAGCCTCTGCCAAGGCGGATGGAGTTGGGGGAGGGATGAAGAGGGAGGGACATTATATATAGGATGGATAAACAGCAAGGTCCTACTGTATAGCACAGAGAACTATATTTAGAAAAAGAATGTATATACACGTATAAATGAATCACTTTGCTGTACAGCAGAAATTAACAATATTATAAAGCAATTATAATTTTTTTTTAAAAAAACAAGCCTTAATTTTCTCATTTTTAAAATAGTGATAACAATAACACCTAACTCAACTGTTGGTGCCTCGATTAAATCAGATAGTTGTATGAAAAATAGTGCTTAGAGGAGATAAAGAAATTTTGTGGATGGTGAAATTCAGACAACCTTTCTGAAGAGTGGGAGACATTACCCCTGACACTGCAAAAGCCCAGATGTCCTTCCAGGAGATTTGAGCATCACTCTTTCATGACTCTAGACTATCTACATCACTGAATCCACGATACATGAACTCTGGATGGAATCTTCCAGAAGACCTAAACTAACTCATTTAGGAATGCAGTCCATCCATGAAAGTAAGGAAGTTATTCATTCACCAGTGTTAAAACTGAGGGCAGAGGAGTTCCCACTATGGCACAGTGGGTTAAGTATCTGACTACAGCAGCTCGAGTTGCTATGGAGGTGCAGGTTTGATCCTGGGTCTGGCAGAGTGGGTTAAAGAATCTGACATTGCTGCAACTATGGCGTAGGTCACAGCTGCAGCTTGGATTTAGTCCCTGGACCAGGAACTTCCATATTCAGCAGGTGCGGTCATTAAAAAAAAAAAAAAAAACTGAGGGCAGAGACTCTGACTTTTGTTTTTGTTTTTTTTAAGGTCTTTACATTCCCTGGCCTGCCCCCTCTCTTGTGCACATGGCCTGGCCAAAAGTCTACCCTCACAATAAACATTCACTCAATTTTGTCAACCCGTCCAAGGACACAGAACCCAAAAAGAGAAGAAACTCAGACTAAACTTCATTTTTTATCACTTATAGAGAAGAGGGGTACTAGAGTAAATAAGAGTAATCCAGATCTTGATTCAAACTTCAGCTCTGCCCTGAAGTCGGGGGATCTCAGGCAAGTTATTTAACTTCTTGTCAGTAAAGCAGGGATCAGCGCATCCACATCTCAGTGCCATTTCAAGAATCAAAGGGAAATGGATAGCAAGCACCAGGCTGTTACAAAAGTCCAAATATTAAAATGACCCAGAGGAAAAGCAAGTCAGTCAAAAATCTGGATCTTCAGCTGACATCACATGAAGCCTCTAGATATTTGGAAATAACTAAGGGAACCGAATGTGTACGCTGGCAATCATGCCTGTGTTTCACAGACGGTGACCTGGCTTCTACCCCTATCTCCTCTCCCAGGGCAGTCACATCTGACCTATCAGCCAGGCCTTCTGGGCCTCTGTTGCTCTCCGTAGGCTGTCAACACCATGGTGGCAACTGTGCTGGTTGGGACTCAGGAGATGGGGTTCAGAAAAGCTCTACCAACTGGACAAGTCATTTAACCCCCTCCCAAGGCTCCCTTTCCTCAGCTATGAAATGCCAGTAATGATGCCTCCCACACAGATATATTGTGCAAAGACGGAGAAGATGATGATTTTGAAAAGTATTCAGAAACAGTAGGGGGAGTTCCTGTCGTGGCTCAGTGGTTAATGAATCTGACTAGGAACCATGAGATTGTGGGTTCGATCCCTGGCCTTGCTCAGTGGGTTAATGATCCGGCGTCCCCGTGAGCTGTGGTATAGGTGGCAGACGCGGCTCAGATCTGGCATTGCTGTGGCTGTGGTGTCGGCCGGCGGCATAGCTCCAATTAGACCCCTAGCCTGGGAACCTCCATATGCTGCGGGTGTGGCCCTAGAAAAGGCAAAAAGATAAATAATAACCCAATCAAAAAATGGGCAGAAGATCTAAATAGTATGTTTCTCCAAAGAAGACGTACAGATGGCCAAAAAAACACATGAAGAGATGTTCAATATCACCAATTATTAGAGAAATTCAAGTCAAAACTACAATGAGGTATCACCTCACATCAGTCAGAATGGCCATCATCAAAAAGTCTACAAACAATAAATGCTGGAGAGGGTTTGGAAAAAAGGGAACCCTGCTACCCTGTTGGTGGGAATGTAAATTGGTACAACCACTATGGAGAACAGTATGGAAGTTTCTTAAAATGCTAAATATAGAACTACCATATGATTCTGCAATCCCACTACTGGGCATGTATCCAGAGAAAACTCTAAGTCAAAAAGATACATGCACCCCAATGTTCACTGCAGCACTATTTAATAGCCAAGACACAGAAGCAACCTAAATGCCCATCCACAGAGGAATGGATAAAGAAGATGTGGTACATACATACAATGGAATATTACTCAGCCATGAAAAACAATTTGAAATAATGCCATTTGTGGCAACATGGATGGACCCAGAGATTTTCTAAGCGAAGTCAGACAAACATAAGTATCATATACTATCACTTATATGCAGAATCTAATGAAAAGATAGAAAAGTATTTAGAAAATTGAAACAAACTCACAGATTTCAAAACCAGTCTTATGGTTACCAAGAAACCATTGGGGGAAAGGAAGAATTGGGAGGGTGGGAATAACACATACACACTACTGTATAAAATAGACAATTAACAAGAACCTACTATAAAACACAGGAAAATCTACTAAATAGTTTGTGATAACCTATGTGGGAAAGAAGAATGAATATATTCTTCTTTCATATGTATGACTGCTTCACCTGTACACCTGAAACTAATATAACATTGTTAAGTCAACTATACCCCCAATAAAATTAAATTTTAAAAAATTACCGCACTTTTATCAGCATTCATGTGACTGCTCAGCTTACTAACTGCCCAATGTAACTCCCTCTATCTGACCTGGGCGCAGTGACACTGCTGAAGGCCATTTTCTGCCCAGCATCCCCTTTGTGCCCACCCTCAGTTGTAGACAGCACCACTGGAAGCAGTCTGTTTGACTCTGCAAACAAATTAATAGACACACTTGCTGTGTCACACTAAAAATGAGCCCATTAACTATCATGCATTTATCAACTTTTTCAGGGACATGTCCCACAGGTACCTTTGCTCCCAGCCCTGGGACTGAGGAATGAGGTAGAAGATGCTGGTGGGTGGAGGTCAAAGTTGTGTGATGTTTGGTATTTGGGTTTGGGTGGATTGCTGGTGTTGGAGCTGATGACATATTTGGAAATGCGGAGAAGGATGGCATGGGGTCTAAGAGTGCATACGTGGGTAAAAAAGAGAGTTAGTGTG
Source organism: Catagonus wagneri (assembly GCA_004024745.2). Classification (NCBI taxonomy): domain Eukaryota; kingdom Metazoa; phylum Chordata; class Mammalia; order Artiodactyla; family Tayassuidae; genus Catagonus; species Catagonus wagneri. Next base: position 66,652,784 of record PVHT021183699.1, read on the forward strand.
AAGGGTAGGCTAAGGCTCAGGAACTGAGGAAGAGACAGATCAGGGCTGGGACGAAGGATGGACCTTTGCAAAGGGGTAAGGGAAGAGTGTGTGTAAGCAGCAGGCTGAGGAGAAGGATTTGGACCCAGGATGATCAGGCCCCAGGGAAGGCTCAGAGATGTATGGTCTGAGACTCAGGGATGGATAGGCAGAGCTCAGTGGTGGGGTGATGTCTGCTGTATATATTACCTGATGCTCTTTTTTTAAAGCTGAAAGCTTGAGAGTTTACTTTCTAAGGTCAAGAATTGCATCCTTGGCTCTATCAAAACATTCTGCTCTTTAGATGGCCCCAAGTTGGCCCACAGCAACACTGGGAAGTCATCTATGTTGGTGACCCCTTCCCTGCTCCTCGGGGAGGTTTGCCCCCTTTTGTGAAAGGGCCACCTGGCAGATGCCCAGCAGCTCTCAAAGGATGTCTCAGCTTTTAAGAGGATTTTTCATATGTATCTGATACAGCTGGGGATGGAGCAAATAGTGGACGTGAAAAGAACTTCCTAAGACTATAAAATGGTGTATAACTGTTGATAGCTGTGATCACTGTCTTGGCACCAGAGCATAGTCCCTGGAGAAGACAGTGCTGGCCTCTGACAGGTTTACTTGAGGCTGGTAAGTGGGGCCTTCAGAGGCCTGGCGTCTATGCCAGCTCCTTAGAAAGGAAGACCTTCCACCCTCTGTGTCTTGGAGTCCTCGCCCAGGTATCAGCTTGGGCAATCTGAGCCCCAGAATTTCTCAAACCTCTGTGGGGAGAAGGAATGGCAGAAGCAGTAAATGACGCTGGGAAGAGATTAAGGTCACCAGGTCAATTGTAACAGGACCCGAGAGAAGCATAATTGGCTCCACAGCCCTGGCTTCCCTTCAGCCACACAGTTGGTACATAATGTGTTTTAAGAATCAATAACAAAAGTTCCTACTGTGGTGTGATGGGATCAGCAGCATCTCGGGAGTACTGGGAATCAGGTTCGATACCCAGCCCCACAGTGTGGACTGGGGATCTTACATTGCCACACTGTGGATTAGATGGTGACTGTGCCTTGGATCTGATCCCTGGCCAGAGAACTCCATATGCTATGGGGTGGCCAAAAAAGAAAAAGAAAAAAACAGGATCGACAACAAAGGCAGCTGATTTCCTGGTGCTCCCCAGGGCCTGGGTCCCAAACAGGTGGATACCTCCAGTGTCTCCTGGGCAACCATTCTCCTCCATCCTCACAGCCTTAACCTGCTCAGTCCTTAACTTCCTCAGTGTCACCCATGAATGACTCAAGGAAGTGGGTGTGCCCTGACTTACCGAAGCCTGTGGTGAGGATCCCAGGCCCCTTCCGGGCAGTGAGACTCCAGGTAAGGTTTCCTGGGGGATTTCTGGGGGAAGAGCTTCTCCCTGTGCAGGAAAGAGCCTGGGTGCAGCCCTTGCTGCCAGCAGCTGTCCTTCAACCCAGAGCAGAGCTGGCTTTGGATGAAGGTGACAGTGGGTAACAGTAGAGGGATGGCAAGGGTCAGGGTCATTGCCAGGCTCCTAAGAGGGCCAATCCCAAGGCTTGCACTGCCCCTCAACTACCTCAAATGTGATCACATGTTGCTGAAATGTCCCACTGACCTATCTCTTCCGCTGGAAAGAGCCACACTCGGAGGCCTGTCCCATGACACAGGACTGAAGAGATGAAGAAAACAGTGTTGCTGGAGTTAGACAACATCAGAGACAGAGCCCTCAGCCCTGGCCCGCATCCCTGCCCCTGGGATGCTCACCTCTATAAGGACCTGGCCCAGCCAGGCCTGTGACGGTGCCTCCTTCTTCCAGTCTCCCTCTGCCAGGTGCCATCGATGCCCAGCTGGGTGTGTGCGTCCCACACTGTTGACTCAGGAAGCCTCCCAGGCAGGAGAATGAATTCTATCACTTCTGGGCAGACATGGGACAAGCTGGGCCTCTACTTACTTTTCGACTCCAGGAGAATGGGAAGGAGGCCCAGGCTTCGAGA
>PVHT021183699.1:66655792-66672507 GCA_004024745.2 Catagonus wagneri
TATATATATATATATATATATATATATATATATATATATATATATATCCCCACAGTCCTTTGTTGATGAAGCCTGGCAACTGGGGCAGGTGTAGACAAGCAGAGTCTCTGGAGGAGGCAGACCCACCTCTCCACTTTTACCTGCCCCACCACCACCACCACTGCTCCTCCATGCAGCTGGATAAAGAACTGCAGGGTAGCACAGTGGCAAAGACACTGGCCCTCTGGAGTCAGGTGTCTGTGGATCAGCATCACACCTCCATCACCAGCTGGCTTAACCTTTCTGAGCATCAGTTCACTCATCTGTGAAACCCTGGCCCACTTTGGAGGCCCGACAGGAGGATGATATGCTATGCAATGATCCCAATCACTGAGGACACAGAAGGTTCCAAACAAATGGTGGCTCTTGCTGGGATGCTGATTACTATTATCTGCTTTTATTCTTGGAGACAGGAAGTTTTAAAAGCACAGAACATGGTTGGCACTGCCTAAGGACCTGAGCTGAACCAAGAGTGAAACAAGACTTTCTGCAATCGCATTCAGGCTAGATCATCACTGTGCCCGGGCATGGTAATTTGCCAACTGTCTGGACTATGACTAAACACTTAAAAGAAAAGATGGCCTGGAGCTGGAACCCAGTGAAGTGAGGCAGGGAAACTGTATAGCTGGGCAGAGAACGGGGAACTCTGACTGTAGGGAAGTGGGGGGCAATCAGCCGTCTGCCTCTCTGGAGCTGACCGAAACTCCCACAGAAAGTGCTCCTCTTTTCATGAAGCTGTGGATGGTCAGACAGCACCAAGCCCGGCCCCACAATATAGACTCCAGGATCCAGGAAGCCCAGAGGTGGGGGGCCGGCCAAAGACACAGAGGGGCTTACAGGCTTTGCTGGAATTAAAGCCAAGGGCTACTGACACCAGAGGTCCAACTGTTCTGAGCCTGGGGCGGAATCATGACTAATGGTGTGGAATTTGCTATGACAGATCATATTTCTCTAGATTTATCTGTTTATTTGAACTGAAGTGTCCTTTCTGCAGTCACTGGGCAAAACCGTGGAGGAGGCACAGGGCTGTCCTCAGCCTCCCTCTTGAGCCTCCCCATTCCTCCTCCCCACTCTCTGTTCTCACCAGACAGCAGGGCTTACCAGCTGCCCCCTCACCTGGCTCCCATCATGTGATCCTCACAATTTGTCTTCTGATGGTTATTTATGTTCCATCTCTCTGGCCCCACTGGACTCTACAGCCCAAAAGGCAGGCATAATGGCTGACTTACTCAGCACTATGGTCCTAATGCCTAAGACAGTGCCTGGCACATAGTAGGTGCTCAATAAATATTTGTTCCAGGAACAAGCCAACAAACTCACCTACACTGAGGTGCTAGGGCCTCAGCATGTTCCCTCCAACAGTATAATATAAAGTATAAATGTATCTTTAGGGAAAGCAAGAGTTGACAAGGAGGAGAGGATTAAGCTATGTTGAACACTTACTAAGGGCCAGGCACCAAGCTAGGTAATCAGTACACGTTATCCATTATGATGACCATACACAGTAGATCTCCTTGACCAGTTAGTGCTTAAACCAAAGCAATGAGTCTCTAAGGTGAAATTTAGGCATGGGAGAAATAAAAAAGACTTTTGAGTCTGAGGATGAAATTTTCCCGGTGCCGCTCTTAGCACACTCTGTAAGCAATACTTACACTGCCTGTCCACAGAAGGAGCCTACTCTGGACACCATGACCAAAGGCACTGTCACTGTCCAGGCAGGAGGTCTTCAAGCCAATAGAAGCTTTGTGCAACTTCCACTACAAATATGCAGATATGACTGGAAGACCCTTTTTAACCCTCTGAGAGAATTAATTTGTTGCCTCCTAGTAGGCTCTTTAGTAGACTCATTTAGTAATTATTCCTAGTAATTTTAAGGACACTGTCCCATGGCTGCCTGAGAGGCCCAAAGAAGTTGTTAATAAATCTAAAGGAGGGTCATAGCTCAAAAACAACTGTAGGTATTACTTTTTCAAATAGATTGGACTCAAGTCATATTCATAGGAAGCCCACATAGGTTTTAAGGGAGCTGAACTTGTAAAGGTGCAGCAAGCCTGGATTAAAAGGAACTGGGATCTGGAAATTGTTTAAACTATAAAAGGCTTCTAGGTCCCCAATTTTCAAAGACAAGAAGGAGACTCAGGAAGCTACCTAGTTACAAACACAGGTCATTTCTTGGGAGTCTCAGAGGGAAGACTCAAGAGCCAGAGAGTAAAACAGACCTGGAGCCACTCCCAGGGGGCAGAACCTAGACCTAATCAAAGAATGCCTCCTACTCTCCTACCGTCAGCTCAGTTGGATGTCATGACCAGCGACTGCTATGTGCTCCCCATTCTTCCCTCTTCTGAATAAGCACATTCATCATGCTTATTAGCCTTTGTCTGTCTCACCAATGCATCTTAGGTATGTGCACATCAGATAATTCATCTTCTTGGCTCATGGCTCCAAATTAAGAGGAGTCATATTTGAGGAGGTTCACTAGAACCAGACACAGATCATGGGATACTAAACTTCAAGTTTGATGCCATAGTTTAATGAGAAGTTTTTAAGGTTCTGGGATGAGAGTGAACATGTTTTTCATGTGGGAGGAATGTGAACAACATTCAGAGGATGAATGGTTAGAAGATGCACTTTGGTAGAACGAAAAAATGCCCATTACTCTTTATTTCTTCCTTTGCCTACACCCTCTGTGGTGTTACTTTGCAGCTCCTCCCATCAATAGTCTACTTCCTCATCTCTGACTGGCTGACACTGTAACATAATTTGACTAGTAGCATATTCTCTCTCTTGAGAAACCTGACATCACCATATAGACCTGCTGAACCTACCAGACAGTAAGAAACGTGGCCTAGTAAGCTCCTCTGTCACAGACGAGTGAGACATCTTGAACCAGCTAGCCCCCAGCTGACTAACCAATGCCAGAGCAGAGCAAATTCAGCAGAGATCAACTGAGTCTTACCCAGATAAATAAAACTGTCCAGTGGACCTGTAAACTGTAAGCAGTAATAAATGACTCATTTTAAGTCACTGAGTTTGGCAATGCTTTGTTTCACAACAAAAGCTAGCTGATATGTTATTCTTCAGCTTTTCCCTTTCTGTTAGTCAATCTATATATATATGGAGCCTATTATTTCAATTATTTTATTTTCCTTATCTGGCACCTTCTTCATCATTGCTTGTTCCTGATTGATGTTCTAATAGCCTTTTTTTATTCTTTGAGGATACATATTATACTTATTTTTGTCTTGTTTTGTCTCATCCACTAATTCTGCTTCCTTTGGAAGGAACTTGGCAGGATGGAGCCAGGCAGTGAGCATGGTTGAGATGGTTTGGGACAAATGCAAAAACACTAGTGAACAAAAGTAACATTTGGTGCTTGGCATCCTAAATGACCAGTGCTGGAGGAGAGCTAGACCAGCTTCCCTGATTTAAAGGTGAGAAAAACTGAGATGCTGAGAGAAGCAACAACTTGTTTAAACTTATTTAGCAAGTTGGTGGCAGAACTGACTCGAAAATCTAGGTTTTCTCATCTCCAACTGAACTCCTGCCAGTACCCTCTGCTACATCTCCAACTCCTAACATTTTGGAGTCTTGGATGGACTTGTTCTCACTTGGCTCTCCAGCCTTCTGAGCTCTAGACACCCTCCTAACATGTACCAACTGCTTCCCATCTTTGTGACCTTCCTTGGGTTCCAGTTAGCCTGATCATTTCAGTGGCCCTTTGACACTCAAAATGCTTCCTGACTTGTAAACAACATATTTTGTCATTCTCTTTGCTTAGAATGGCCTCTTCCATCCTTACCAGTTATTCCTGCCCATCTTTCACGGCTCAGCTCAGACACTCTTCTTCACTGGTCACACTCAATCTGGTCTGCCTAGAAAGGAAAAGAGGACATTCCTTTGCCCTCAGCCATCAGGTCTGGCCTGGGTTTCCTGAGGGTGGGAGGGAAGAAAATCTCTTTCTGCAAAGGATCAGCTACTCCTGGAAGTCCGGTTGAAGAGTTTTAATGATAGAGCTTCTCAAAGAGAGCAAGTCAGTGACTTGTGCTCTGAATTAGGCCCTGGGATGGGTGTCAGACGGACAAAGGGAATAAGTAGATGTGGACTGTACACTTGAAAGTACCCAGTCTAGAAGGGGAGCAAATACATGGAAACAAGAGACTATAAATTAAAGATTTTAAGTGCCATAAGGAAGACTCACTCCATAATTCAGCCAAAATTTTGTTAGTATTTACTGCATGCCAGCATCCTGGGCATTAGGGATACATAAGTTAGTAACATATGATCCCCATCCTTAAAGAGGCTAATCACCAAGTGCAAAGGAAGGAGTTGGGATTCCTTATGACAGGGAGTGGGAAAGTGTTAGGAAGGTTTGGAGAAGCTTTGAAAAATGGGTAAGAATTCAGCAATTCAAAATGAGGCCATTTCAAATGCTATAGGAAGAAAACTCCTATGATAACCTCAATTAATGTAGTTAAGAGCACTTGATAAAACTCAACATCCTAAAAAAAAAAAAAAAACCTCAACATCCTTTCACGTTAAAAAGCAAAACACTTTGACAATCTAGGAATAGAAGAGAACTTCCTTAACTTCATCAAGGACTCCTGTAAGAACCTGCAGAGGACACTATAACTAGACACTCTCATTAAAATCAGTTAAGGGACTTCTACTAATATCACTTCTATTCTACACTTTACTGGACGTCCTATGCAGTACAGAAAAAAAAAAAAAAGAAAAAGAAAGCTACATGGCATGTAAAAGAAAAAACGCAACACTATCCTTATTTACAGATGATATGACTATCTATGTAGAAAATCCCAAATAATTCTCAGATAAACTATTAGAATTGCTGTAAGATAATTTAATAAGGTTTCTGGGTCTAAAATAGACAAAAGTAATCATATTTTTATACCTGATAAACAATGAAGCAGAAACATTTTAAAAAGATATTTAGCATAGCAATAGCAATAAAAAGAGAATATGTAGAAAAAAATTAACAAAAGAAATGTAAGCCCTTTAAAATTTTTCATAAGGATAAAATTAAATGAAACCCAAGTATGTGGAAACATAAACCGTACTCTTAGATAGGAAGATTTAATATTGTAAATATGTCAACTCCCTTCCAACTGATTTGTATGTAGGTTTCCAAAAGAGTTTTTTATGCATACTGGCAAAGTTCTTACATATATATACACATATGTATCTTACATATATGTGTATATATATACAAGTACAAAAGTGATTCTAATATATATAATATAGAACATATATATATATATATGTAAGAACAAAAGGCAGAGGACAGCCAAGACATTCCTGAAGAGGAAAAACATGGAGAGAAGTCTGTCCTTCCAAAGACAAAACTGTATTTAAAGCTACAATAATTAAGGCAGTGTGATACTGAGGCAGACAGACCCATGGCACAATACAGAGAGAGAATGAATATAAACTCATAGAAGGTGGAAAAGAGATTTATAACAGAATGGGGTGCTTGATGGTTTCTGTCTGTCTATCTAGATATACTGTCCACCCTTCTCCACTCTGCTGTAGTGCCCCAGAGCTGACCTTTATGGACTCCATCAGTGGACCCCTGTCCTCTGGCTTTCACAAGGTTACGGTGGGCTCTACCAGCAGGAAATCTGAAGGAGGGACAAGGGTGAAGTTGGGCAATCAGGCATTCATTCCTCTGGATTACTCTCGCTCTCCTGGGCCACACTGATTGGTATGTTTCTCTGAAGAAGGCCTCTTCTCCTACAGAGCGACTTGCTTTTCTCCCTGGGTGCAGTGAGCTCTGCCTCCCCCCTTTATCGTTCCTTCAGGCTTACAGTGGCAAGTGTTCCCAGTTATTCCCAGCCCCAGGATGCTTCACTGACTTGCAGTTCCTCTTAAACTGCTCCCCCTATAGACAGTACCTTTATTAAACTCCCTTCAATTATGTTGCCTGAATGTGCCATCTGCTTCTTTCAAGTATCCTGATTAATACCGAAAGGCTGGCCAATTGGTGAGAAGAGGAAGGACCATTCAGTAAATGATGCTAGGAAAAGTGGTTATCTGTAAGTGGGGTAAAAAAAATCCCAATTCCTCATGAGATACGCAAAAATCAATTCCTAAGGCCTAAGTATAAGAAAGGATTTTATAAACAAGATACAAAAAACACAAACTAAAAAGGAAAAGATTGATAAAATTGATTACATTAAAACTGAGAACTGTTCATCAAATGGTACCATAAAGGGCGTGAAAAAATAACTCAGAACTTAGAGAAGAAATTTGTCAAAGATAAGGCACCTAAGCATTCTTATCTAGAACTGTGTTGTTTGATATGGTAGTGATTACCTTTGTGGCTATTTAAATTAAAATTAAATAATATTAAAAATTTAGTTCCTCTGTTGCACTAGTCACATTTTAAGTGCTCAACAGCCACATGTGGCCAGACAGTACCGATATAGAGTCTCCCTTCCTCCCTCCCTCCCTTCCTTCCTTTTCCCTTTTTAGGGCCACACGTGTGGCATATGAAAGTTCCCAGGCTAGGGGTTGAAATGGAGCCACAGCTGCCAGCCTATGCCACAGCCACAGCATCACCAGATCCAAGCTGCATCTGCGACCTACACCACAGCTCACAGCAATGCCAGATCCTTTAAGCCACTGAGTGAGGCCAGGCATTGAACCCACATCCTCATGGATATTGGTCAGGTTTTTAACCCACTGAACCACAACGGGAACTCCACAATATTTCCATGTCTATGAAGTTTAAAATCACCAGAGAACATTCTATTGGGCAGCTGTGATACAAAATACAGAAAGACTACCAGGAATCAGTAAGAAAAAACAAACAGCTTCCCCGCCTCCCAGAAAAAGAGCAAAACACAAGAAGAATTATTTCAGAGAAAAATAAATTTTTATGGTCCCATATGAAAAAATGTGCAGTCTCAACAGACATCAGTAGAGTACATGATGTAAGATATTTCATGTGCACCATGTTGGCAAAAGTGTAAAAAGTCAATCAATAGCAAGTGCTGGCAAGATTATGGAACAAAAGAAGCTCATACACTGCTGAGGGATTGTACACTGATACAATCATTTTGGAAATGAGGTTGGTATTATTACGCGAAGTTGAAGATAACATATATCCTATAGCCGACCTGTGCACTAAGAAGTACACACATTATTCAATATAATATTACTTATAAGAGCTCAAAACCAAATGTCCATCTATAGTAGAATGGGAACACACTCAGTGCATCAATGTAAAACTATGGAGCAGAAAAAAAATCATCATCTTGGATAAATTTCAACAAAAACCTTAAACAGAGGAAGTGAGACACTGGAGTTCCTTCTGTCGCACAGTAGGTTAAAAATCTGACTACAGTGGCTCAGGTCACTGTGTAGGTGAGGGTCTGATCCCTGGCCCAGCACAGTGGGTTAAAAGATCCTGCCTTACTACAGCTACAGTGTGTAAGTCAGAGCTGCAGCTCTTAAATCCCTGGCCTGGGAACTTACGCAGTTGATGTGGCCATTAAAAAAAAAAAAAAAGAAGAAGTGAGACACCAAAGGATGCATTTAATAAGACACCATTTCTATAAAGTTTAAAACCAGGCAAAAGTAATATTCTAATTTGGAATGCATACATAGGTGCTAACATGTTTTTTAAAAAAAAAAGAAAAATTTAACAAAAATCAAGGCTGGGGCAGGGCACATGGGAGTTTCTAAGATTCTGATAATGCTCTATTTCTCTCCTTTTTTTTTTCCCCAGGCTAGGGGTCTAACTGGAGCTATAGCTGCCAGCCTATGCCATAGTCACAGCAACGCGGGATCCAAGCCATGTCTGCAACCTACACCACAGCTCACAGCAACGCCGGATCCTTAACCCACTGAGCAAGGCCAGGGATCGAACCCACAACCTCATGGTTCCTAGTCAGATTAGTTTTCACTGAGCCACAACAGGAACTCCTATATTTCTTAACCAAGGTGGTGATCTATGGGTTGTTTCATTTTAAATTACATGTTTTGGGGAGTTGCTGTTGTGGCTTAGTGGTAACAAGCCCGAGTAGTATCCATGAGGACGTGGGTTCAATCCTTGGCCTTGCTCAGTAGATTAAGGTTGCCATGAGCTGTGGTGTAGGTCACAGACACGGCTCAGATCTGGTATTGCTGTGGCTGTGGCGCAGGCCAGCAGCTGCAGCTCCAATTCAACCCCTAGCCTGGAAACTTATATATGCCACAGGTGCAGCCCTAAAAAGGAAAAAAAAAGAAAAAAAATTAGGAGTTCCTGTCATGGCCTAGCAGAAACGAATCCAACTAGTATCCATGGGGATGTGGGCTCAATCCCTGGCCTCGTTCAATGGGTAAAGGATTCGGTGTTGCTGTGAGCTGTGGTGTAGGTCGCAGACACGACTGGGATCATGCATTGCTGTGGCTATGGCGTAGGCTAGCAGCTGTAGCTCCAATTCGAACCCTAGCCTGGGAACCTCCATATGCTGCAAGTATGGCCTTAAAAAGAAAAAAAAAAAGGGAAATTAAAATATATGTTTTATTTTTGTATACTTGATATTTATTTCTCTATTTGCAAACATAAAAACTTCTAGCAACAACTGATTAGATAATTCATACCAACCTCCCCAGTGAGAACAGCTACAGAGCCAAACAAGATGATAACCATAATAATAATTTTTTGGTAAAGAAACTATTTGAAACCCTCAAAGGACTAAGAAGGCAGGAAGTAATGACCAGGATAGGATTTGGAAGGAAATCTAAAGCAGAGAGCTGAGCATCTGGGTGTGCTCCCCTCAGGGGGAACATGCTAATCCCTGAAGAGAGGGCTGTGGGGATGAGAGTCTGACGTTTTCTCCTGATGTCTCTGTGAAGCAGGTGGATCAAAGGTGAAGCTCGGGGGTGGGGGTGGGCAGGCTGGAGGAGGAGCCCTGGGGCCTCTCCCTGCCATGTGGCCCTGGGAACATGAAAGTCATGTCGTCCCCCACTGCCCCCACCCCCCGCCCCCAGGAGTGAGAATGAACAGGAAGGATAACAGCCACGCAGGTCCTGCAATTCAACTGCTCTGAATCCTCTCAATGCCCAAGACTGGCTGAAGTTCATTCTGAATTGCTAATACCCCTGGGTGCTTTCCAAAAGCAAGAGTAAAAACCCCCTGGTGGAAAAAGATAACAATCCAAGGCCTATGTTACTGGGTTCATTCTAAGAATGAACACAAGGCTGGTTTAACATTGGAAAATTAGTTAATGTAGTCTAATTATGTCATGTGATGTTAAAATAACTAAGAGAAATTTGTATGATTACCTACATAGATACCCAAAAAAGTATTCAATCAAAACATTAACAATCACTAACGATTTTTTTTCTTTTTAGTGTTGCACTTGAGGCATGTGGAATTTCCCAGGCTAGAGATCAATCCAGAGCTGCAGCTGCCAGCCTATACCACAGCCACAGCAACACTGGATTGAAGCCACATCTGTGACCTATGCCACAACCTGCAGTAACACTGGATCCTTAACCCACTAAGTGAGACCAGAGATTGAACCCAAGTACTCAGAGAGACTATGTCAGGTTCTTAACCCACTGAGCCACAACAGGAACTCCCAATTTTTTTTTTAAAACTCCTAATAAATGGAGAATATAGGAGTTCCCACTGTGGCTCAGGGGCTACAAATCTGACTGGAATCCATGAAGATGCAGGTTCAATCCCTGGCCTTATTCAAGGATCTGCCATTGCTGTGAGTTGTGACATAGGCTTGCAGATGTGGCTCAGATCCCTAATTGCTGTGGCTGTGGTGTAGGTTGGCAACTGCGGCTCTAATTTGACCCCCAATCTGGGAACTTCCACATGCTGCAGGTGCAGCCCTAAAATGCAAAAAAAAAAAAAAAAAGGAAAGAAAGAAAGAAAAAGGGACTTTTCTGAATCACATAGTGGATATTCTCAGCAAACCTACTGTTATGAAGTATACTTCTGGTGAATTACTGACAATTTCCCCCACTATCATTTCTATTCAACACTGTACTAGAGGTCCAATACAACAAAGAAAGAGTAAATAAAAGGTACAAAGACTGCCACAGAAGAAAATCAACTGAAAACAGCATATGAGGAGGAGAAAGGATTAAGATGGCAGAACAGAAGGACCAGAGCTCAATTTCTCTCATAAAAACAACAAAATTACAACCAAATGCTGAACAACCTTCAACCAAATGGACTGGAAACTTTCAAAAAGATACCCTACTCCAGAAGACAAAAAGGAAGCCACATGAAGAGGCAGGAGGGGCGATTATGCAATATAAGCAACCCCAGACCTCCCGGGTGGGAAGCCCCACAGACTGGAAAGTAACTGTATCACAGAGACTCAGCTACAGGACTGAGAGTTCTGAGCCCCACATCAAGTCCCCATGCCTGGGGATCTGGCACTGGGAGAAAGACCCCTGGGAGCATGTGGCATTGAAGGCCAGTGCGGTTTGTGGGCAGGAGCTCCATGGGATTGAGGGAAATGGAGACCACATTCTTGAAAGGTTCCCATAGGCTTTCATGTGCAGTGGGTCCCAGTGCAAAGCAAAGGTTCCAGGAATCAGGGTTGGACTGACTACAGTCCTTGGAGGAACTCCTGGGAAAACAGGGTGACTGTGGCTCGCTGTGCAGGGAAGGACACTGGAGGCAAAGATCTTGGGAGTATTTATCAGTGTGTGTTTCTCTGGAGGTGGCCATTTTGGGAAAACCTGGCCCCACCCATCAGTGCTGAGAAGCCCCAGGCCAAACAATAATCCAGGTGGAATCACAGCCCTATCCATCAGTAAACAGGCTGCCTAAAGAACCCCAGGCACACAGCCACCTCTAATCTCACCAGAGACAAAGCCCCACCCACCAAAGGGACAAGAATCAGCCCCACCTGCCAGTGGGCAGGCACCAGTCCCTCCCATCAGGAAGCCTACAGCAAGTTCCCACACCAGCTTCAGCCACAAGAGGGACAGACATCAGAAGTAAGAGAGGCTACAACTCTACTGTAGCCTCAAAAGCAGACCACACCAAAACCTATACAAAATGAAAAGGCAGAGAACTATAACTGAGATAAGGGAGCAAGAAAAAAACCCAGAAAAACAGCTAAGTGATCTAGAGATTATCAGACTCCAGGAATAAGAATTGACTGATGATGCTGAAGGTGATGCAAGACACTAGAAATAGACTGGAGGCAAAGACTGATAATTTACAGAAAACACTGAGAAAAGAAACACAAGATTTAAAACTTAAGCAAGCAGAGACGCAAAATACAGTAACTTCATTAGAAGCAACCAGACCAAAAAAAAAGAAAAAAGCAGTTCGTGTCATGGCTCAGTGGTTAAAGAATCCAACTAGGAAACACGAGGCTGTGGGTTCAATCCCTGGCCTCACTCAGTGGGTTAAGGATCCAGCATTGCCAAGAGCTGTGGTATAGGTTGCAGATGCAGCTCAGATCCGTGTTGCTGTGGCTCTGGTGTAGGCCTGCAGCTACAGATTCGATTAGACTCCTAGCCTGGGAACCTCCATATGCCCATGAGTTCAGCCCTAGAAAAGGCAAAAAGATCAAAAAAAAAAAAAAAAAGAAGAAGAAGAAGAAGAAGAAGAAGAAGAAAAAGAAGCAGCAATGAACAGCAGGGAGTTTCTGTCATGGCACAGCAAAAACGAATCTGACGAGGAACCCCTGAGGTTGAGGGTTTGATCCCTAACCTTTGTGTTAAGGATCCAGTGTTGTCATGAGCTGTGGTGTAGGTCACAGATGTGGCTCAGACCCTGTGCTGCTGTGGCTGCAGTATAGGCTGGCAGCTATAGCTCTGATCTGACACCTAGCCTGGAAACCTCCATCCACCATACGCTGTGGGTGCAGCCCTAAAAAGAAAAAAAAAAAAAAAAAGAAGAAGAAGAAGAGGAAGCAGCAGCAGCAGCCACGAACAGTAGAATACAGGAGGCAGAAGAACTAATAAGCAAGGTGGAGGACAGACCAGTGGAAATCACTGGTGCAGAACAGAAAAGAGAAAAAAGATCTAAAGGAAATGAAGACAGTCTCAGATAACTCTGGGACAATGTTAAATGCACCAATATCTGTGTTATAGGGGTGCCAGAGGGAGAAGAGAGAGAGAAAGGGACAGAAAAAACACTCGAAGAGATAACAGCCAAAAACTTCCCTGACATGGGGAAGGAACCACTCACTCAAATACAGGAAGCACAATGAATACCATATAAAATAAACCCAGGGAGAAACACCCTGAGACACATATAAATCAAACTGACCAAAATTAAAGACAAAGAGAAAATATTGAAAGCAGCTAGGGAAAAGAAACAAATAATATACAAGGGAACCCCAACAAGGTTACAGTCAGATTTTTCAGGTCAGAAGGGAGTGGCATGATATATTTAATGTAATGATAGGAAAAAACCTCCAACCAAGATTACATTACCCAGAAAGGCTCTCATTCAAATTTGAAGGAGAATTCAAAAACTTTACAGATAAGCACAAACTAAGAGAATTCAGCAACGCTAAGCCAGCTTTACAGCAAATACTAAAGGAACTTTTCTACGCAGAAAATAAAAGGCCACAACTAGAACCAAAAATACCACAAACAACAAGGCTCACCACTAAAGGCATATACACAGCAGAGACAGGAAATCATCCATGCAAAAACATGCTACCAAAATCAGAAATCGTGAGAAGAGGAGGATACAAAATGCAGGACACTGGAGATGCACTTAAAATTAAGAGACCAAAAACTTAAAACAATCTCTTATATATACAGACTCCTTTATCAAAACTTCAGGGTAACTGCAAACCAAAAATCTACAACTGACACACACACACAAATAAGAAAGATCAACTCAAATACAACACTAAAGATAGTCATCAAACCACAATGAAAGAGAACAAGAACAGAAGAAAAAAGAGCAAGAAAAACAACTCCAAAACAGTTGATAAAATGGCAATAAGAACATACATATCAATAATTACGTTCAACATAAATGGTCTAAACGCCCCAACCAAAAGACACAGATAGGCTGAATGGATACAAAAACAAGATCCATATAATGCTGTCTTCAAGAGACCCACTTCACTTCTGGGACACATACAGATTGAAAGTGAGAGGATGGAAGAAAACACTCCATGCAAATGGGAATCAAAAGAAAAGCTGGAGTAGCAATAATCATTTCAGACAAAATAGACCTTAAAATAAAGAATATTATAAGAGACAAGGAAGGACATTACATAATGATCAAAGGATCAATTCAAGAAGAAGATATAAAAATTATAAATATATATGCACCCAACATAGGATCACCTCAATATATAAAGCAACTGCTAACAACCTTAGAAGCAGAAATTGACAATAACACACTAATAGTGGGGGGCACCTGCTTACAGCAATGGAGAGATCACCCAGATAGAAAATACACAGGCCATTAATGAAGCATTAGACCAGATGGACTTAATAGATATTTATAGGATATTCCATCCAAAAGCAGCAGAATACACATTCTTCTCAAATGCACACAGAATATTCTCTATTATTGATCGCATTCTGGGCCACAAATCAAGCCTCAGTAACTTTAAGAAAACTGAAATCATATGAAGCATCTTTTCCAACCACAATACTATACAACTGGAAACAAACAACAAGAAAAAAAACTAAAAAACACAAACATGTGGAGACTAAACAACATGCTACTAAACAACCAGTGGATCACTGAAGAAATTAAAGAGGAAATTTAAAAATACCTAGAAGCAAATGACAACAAAGATACAAACTCCAAAACCTATGGGAAGTAGCAAAAAGCAGTTCTAAGAGGGAAGTTTATAGCAATACAAGCCTACCTCAGGAAACAAGAAAAAGCTCAAATAAACAACCTAACTTTACATCTAAAGCAACAAGAGAGAGAAGAACATACAAGACCTAAAGTTAGCAGAAGGAAAGAAATCACAAAGATCAGAGCAGAAATCAATGAAATAGAAACAAAGACAACCACAGAAAACATCAATGAAACTAAAAGCTGGTTCTCGGAAAAGATCAACAAAATTGATAAACCTTTAGCCAGACTTATCAAGAAAAAAGAGAAAGGACTCAAATCAATAAAATTAGAAATGAAAAAGAAGTTACAACAGATATCACAGAAATACAAATGATCATAAGAGGATAATACATGCAACTACATGCCAATGAAACAGAAAATCTAGAAGAAATGGAAAAATTCTTAGAAAAGTACAATCTTCCAAGACTAAATCAAGACAAAATAGAAAAGAGGAATGGATCAATCACAAGTATTGAAATCGAAACTGCAAATAAAAAACTTTCAACAAACAAAAGTCCAGGACCAGATGGATTCACAGGCGAATGCCATCAAACATTTAGAGAAGAGCTAGCACCTATCCTTCTGAAACTATCCCCAAAAATTGCAGAGGAAGGGACACTCCCAAACTCATTCTATGAGGCAACCATCACCCTGATACCAAAACCAGACCAAGACAGCACAAAAAAATAAAATAAAATTACAGGCCAATTTCACTGATGAACATAGATGCAAAAATCCTCAACAAAATACTAGCAAACCAAATCCAACAATACATTAAAAGGATTGTACATCATGATTAAGTGGGATTTATCCCAGGGATGCAAAGATTCTTCAATATCCACAAATCAATCAGTGTGATACACCACATTAATAAACTGAAGAATAAAAACCATATGATTCTCTCAGTAGATGCAGAAAAAGCCTTTGACAAAATTCAACACCCATTTCTGATTTAAAAAAAAACTTTCAGAAAGTGGGCTTAGAGGGAACCTTCTTCAACATAATAAAGGCCATATATGACAAACCCAGAGCTCATATCATTCTCAATGGTAAAAAGCTGAAAGAATTCCCGCTGAGATCAGGAACAAGACAGGGATGTCCACTCTTGCCACTACTATTCAACGTAGTTTTGGAAGTCCTAGCCATGGCAATTAGAGAAGTAAAAGAAATAAAAGGAATCCAAATTGGAAAGGAAGAAGTAAAACTATCACTATTTGCAGATGACTTGATATTATATCTAGAGAATCCTAAAGACTCTACCAGAAAACTGTTAGAGCTTATCCATGAATTTGGCAAAGTCGCAGGACACAAAATTAATACACAGAAATTGACTGCACTTTACTATATACTAACAACGAATGATCAGAAAGAGAAATTAGGGAAGCAATCCAATTTACCATCACATCAAAAAGAATAAAATCCTTAGGAATAAAGCTACCTAAAGAGACAAAGGACCTGTACTTTGAAAAATATAAGACACTGATGAAAGAAATCAAGGATGACACAAACAGATAGAAAGACATACCATGCCCTTGGATTGGAAGAGTTAATGTTATCAAAATGACTATACCAGCCAAGGCAATCTACAGATTCAATGCAACCCCTATCAAACTACCAAGGACATTTTTCACAGAACTGGAACAAAATATTTTAATGTTTGTTTGGAAACACAAAAGATCCAGAATAGCCAAAGACATCCTGAACAAGAAAAGTGGAGCTGGAGGAATCAGGCTCCCTGACTTCAGACTATACTACAAAGCCACAGTCATCAAAACTGTGTGGTACTGGCACAAAGACAGAAATATAGATCAGTGGAACAGGAGAGAAAGCCCAGAATTAAACCCATGCACCTACAGTCAACTACCCTATGACAAAGGAGGCAAAAATATACAGTGAGAAAAGACAGCCCATTCAATAAGTGGTGCTGGGAAAACTGGACAGCCACATGTAAAAGAATGAAATTAAAACACTTCCCAACACCATACACAAAAATAAACTCAAAAATGGATTAAAGACCTAAATATAAGACCAGATACTATAAAACTCTTGGGGGAAAACATAGGCCAAACACTTTGTGACATAAACCACAGCAGTTATCTTCTCAGATCCACCTCCTGAAGTAATTACAATGTAAACAAAGTAGACTTAAAAGTTTCTGCACAGCAAAGGAAACCTTAAACAAAACTAAAAGACAGCCCACAGAATGAGAGAAAAATATTTGCAAATGAAGCAATGGATAAGGGATTAATCTCCAAAATTTATAAACACCTTCTGCAGCTCAATACCAAAACAAAACAAAACAAAAAACAACCCCATCAAAAAATGGGTGGAAGATCTATACAGACAATTCTCCAAAGAAGACATACAGATGGCCAAAAAACATATGAAAAGAGGTTCAACATCACTAATTATCAGAGATATGCACATCAAAACCACTATGAGGTACCACATTACACTGGCCAGAATGGCCATCATTAAAAAGTCTACAAACAATAAATGCTGGAGAGGGTGTGGAGAAAAGGGAACCCTCTTACACTGTTAGTGGGAATGTAAATTGGAGCAACCACTGTGGAAAACAGCATTGAGTTCCTCAGAAAACTAAAAATAGAATTACCATTTGACCCAGCAATCCCACTCCTAGGCATCTATCCAGAGAAAACCATGACTCGAAAAGATACATGTACTCAATATTCATTGCAGCACTATATAAAATACCCAAGACATGGAAACAACCTAAATGTCCATCAACAGATGACTGGATAAAGAAGACGTGGTACACATACACAATGGAATACTACTCAGCCATTAAAATGAAAGAAAAAACGGCATTTGCAACAACATGGAGGGACCTAGAAATTATCATGTCAAGTGA
>PVHT021183699.1:66689076-66716615 GCA_004024745.2 Catagonus wagneri
ATTCAACTGACAAGGGATTAATCTCCAAAATTTACAAACAGCTCCTACAGCTCAACACCAAAGAAACAAACAACCCCATCCAAAAATGGGCAGAGGATCTAGGCAGACAATTCTCCAAAGAAGACATGCAGATGGCAAATAAACACATGAAAAGATGTTCAACATCACTCCTCATTAGAGAAATGCAAATCAAAACCACCTTACACCAGTCAGAATGGCCATCATCAAAAAGTCTACAAACAGTAAGTGTTGGAGAGGGTGTGGAGAAAAAGGATCCCTATTACACTGTTGGTGGGAATGCAAATTGGTGCAACCACTGTGGAAAACAGTATGGAGATTCCTCAGAAAACACAAAATAGAATTACCATTTGATCCAGCAATCCCACTCCTGGGCATCTATCCAGAGGAAACCATGACTCGAAAAGACACATGGACTCCAGTGTTCATTGCAGCACTCTATGCAATAGCCAGGTCATGGAAACAACCTAAATGCCCATCGACAGAGGAGTGGATAGGGAAGATATGGTACATACACACCGTGGAACATTACTCAGCCATTAAAAGGAACGAATTACCAACATTTATAGCAACATGGATAGACCCAGAAATTATCATGCAAAGTGAAACCAGTCAGACAATTAGACAGCAACACCCAAAGCTACTGCTTACATGTGGAAACTAAAAAGACACAATGAAATTACTTGCAGAACAGAGAATGACTCACAGACTTTGGAAAACCTTGGTTTTTCAAATAAGACACTCTGGGGGGTGGGGGGATGCACTGAGGGTTTGGGATACAAAATCCATAAAATTGACTTGTGATGATTTATGTACACCTATAACTGAAATAAAATCCATTAAGAATTAAAAAAAATAAAATAAAAAATAAAGGGGATGGCAATGGGATTAAGGAAAAGGAAGCCACTTGCCCAAAGACACTGAGCAGGGTATATGGGAGATTTTTCTGAAATTTAAAAAAATTCTTCCCATCCCTGTATGCATACCCCTTTGCAATGTGACTGCTGCTCCTTCCATGAAGAGGTGGAGTCTGTCTCTTTCCACCCTCTGAAGCTAGGCTCAGCCATGTGACACATCAGGCAGAGGTGTGAAAGTGCCTGCACACTGAAGTTTGTGCCCTCCTGCTGCGAACACTGAGATCCCCGGGGGAAAAGCTCTGGTCAGCCTCCTGGTGGATGACAGACCGGGTAGCGAGAAAGAGCGGGCCGTCGTAACTGTTTGTTTTAAGATGTTTCACTGAATAACCACAATAATCTTACGAGGTGCTTTATTATTATCTCCACTTTACAGCTGAGGCAACCAGACCTTAGATGGTTAAATAACTTTTCCAGAGCCACACGGCCAGTAAATGGTGAAGCCAGGATTTGAACCAGGAGTGCCTGGCTTTAGAGCTCAAGGTCCACAGAAGCTGTTGGTGCCAGCCCCTCCCAGAGTAAGTGGCTGACAGTGGCCTGGGCGCTGGGATCAGGCAACACTCACTGCCTGCCATGGAAATGGGGGGGGGGCAAGCACTTAAGGGAAAGCATCTCCCTTGGGTCCGATTCTGTCTGCACAGCTCAGCACTAGGAAGCACCTGCTCTGTCCAGCCCTTCGGATCCAGGAGGGAGGCAGGGACACGGCGTGGGTGGGGGTACCAGGGAGCCTAGGAGCTGGGCTGTGTGTCCTCCAGGGATTGGCAAATGCCTGACCCAGACTCCCGGCCCGCTGTTCCAGGTGCCCACGTCTTTCCTTGGGGACAAGGTGTGTGAAAGGACACTGACTAAGATCCTGAAGGAAAGGACTGAACAGAGGTGGATGGTCAGCATGTCCTCAGGGGACGCCTGGGGCTGACGCAGGTCCACGTCGCCCTCCACCAGCTCTTGGCCAGCTCACCATTTTATTGATTCGGGCCCACCTGCGCTTCAGGGACAGCCCCCAGTACGACCAGGGGGGCTGGGAAGACCCCACTAGAGCCATCTCCCCGGCATCCTGTCCCGGCAGCCCTCCCATCTTGGGTTTAAAAGCTTTTCAAATGTTCAGGATCCACTAGGAAGAGAGGAGCTGTGCCTCCAGCTGCCTTTTTTTTTTTACCCCAGAGGCTTCTGAACATTCCAAGCTCACAAGACCCTTGGGTCACCAGGGTTTTTTCATGATGCCCCTGGGCCCCTAGAAAGGCCGGACAGTCCCACTGGCTACAGGGTCAGGCCCAGGCCACTTCATGGGTGTTTACGTACCAGCAACAAAATACACAGAGACTAGAAGAAAAGCGGTCTTTTCATTTCATCCTCAAAAAACCACAGCTACTTCCAGGAGGGACACCTCGTGATGTAACCAGACACCACTGGCTTCGAATGCATCCTCCCAAACTGCAAAGGCTGAAAACCCGACTCTGCAAGTATAAGACATCATCTAAGGGAATGGAGAGTGCTGCGCTGACCTCTTCACATGGGGCCAAAGAGACGACTGCTCTGCTGTGCTTCCCTCATTCTAAATAACTGGCTACGCATGGAGCTTGGGAACCACACACAGGCCTGGGCAGGTGCCAGTTGGCTTTGATAACACAGTGCTGGGTAGGCACCTGGGGGGCAGGGCGGCATGGGGGAGATGGAGGGAGGGAAGGGGTGACTGTGTAAAGCAGGCCAGAAGAGACTATATACATGGATTTCTTAACCTCTGCAAGATCTCTTGCCCATCGGTCAAAGGGACCTAGTCACAGCCGTGTCCTGCCTCCTTTAAGGATAATCCTTTAAGGATTACCTTGAATTTAAATGAGACCCTGGGTTTAGAAATGTTTTGCAAACTGTAAAGCTTGGAGCGAATGCGGGATGTTGCACCCACGGCACATCCTAATCCCCTGAGATGTCTGGAGGGACCCCTCCTGCAGACACATCACGTTCTCCCGGTATGTGAGGAAATGCAGAATATTCCAAATGATGCTCACTGGCCACTCGCTCCAGTTCCTTTAGCTAACACCTTGCTGGTTACTTACAGGTCTATGTTGGCTTCCAAAGGAGCAGGTACTATCTCAAAGGCAAGTTACAGCAGATTCGCAGGCCCAGGAAGGTCACTGAGGGAAAGAAGAATTTAGCCCTGAATTCAGGCAAAGCACCACCAGCGTTCTGAAACCTTACAAACAATTCCATAAATGCCATCTCGGGCGTCCTTCTGGAAGACATGGTTTCCCATCAAATATGAATGAAGAGGAACTCAACTGCATTATAAAATTAATAATGTAGGATGGTAGCTGCCAAAGTCATTCATAATTGTAATTGCTTCTGTATGCGTTTCTTGAAAGCAATTTCGTGTTTGTCAAGGACTGGGGACAAAGTCTCTTCCTTAGATACTTATATGGTCAGGCACCAGACAGGGCTGTACTTTCTGCACACAATAAGCACGGCTCTGAAAATATGTGTGCTCAAAACCTAATAAACAAACTTTTATTTTGCTGACAGACTCAGAAGAAAACACAAACTCTCCTGGGAGTTCCCCTGTGGCACAGTGGGTTAAGGATCCAGTGTTGTCACTACAGCAGCTCAGGTCACTGCTGGGGGGCAGGTTCAATTGCTGGCCCAGGAACTTCTACATACCATGGGTAGTGGTCCCCTCCCCCCTGAAAAAGAACATCTCCCACCCTTTCACACCATTTTTCTAGTTTAGATTTTCATGGATGGCTGCCGAAAGCACTTGGATGATGCAAAATTTCAAACTAAAGGCAAATACATGATCCCTAGAGTCAACATGTGATTTTTGCAGCTGTGAAGATATGGAAAAGGGTGAAGGGTGCAGTCTAAAGAAGATGGATATAGTTTTACCAAACTGCACTATGGCACTAAAAGCTCTGCTTGTCAGATGCACAAGTAGTGGACAGTCCAAGGTTTTGGGAGAAGAGAGAAGGCTGTAGCCTCCTGGCAGGAGAGGAAGAATAAAGTGAGTGTGAACTGGGAGCACTTCCTTGTGAACACAGGATCGAATCTCTGGGCACAGGCTTTTAGAGCCACACCTAAGAGACAATGAGCGTGGCATCTGAGTGAAGAAATGGATGGACCTCACTGGTGCTCCCTGTAACAGAATGTGGGTCACAGAAGAAAATCAGACTCCGTCCCACTCCCCTGATCTGGAGTCAGGCAGATCTAGGGTTTGGATCTCATGGGAATTCAGGCAAGTTTCATCCCATCTTTGTGCCTCAGTTTCCTCATCTATAAGATGGGGCAATAATACCTACAGAGTGTTAAGTTCCAATGCAGCAGGAGGGACAGCTGTCAAGACATCAAACCCATATAGGACACAGCACTGTAAATCAACTACACTTACGGTACATACACACAATGCAGTGTTACTCAGCCATAAAAAAGAATGAAACAATGTCATCTGCAGCAACACAGATGGACCGAGAAATTATCATACTAAGTGAAGTTAGTCAGACAGCAAAAGACAACCATTATATGATATGACGTATAAGTAGAATCTTAAAAAAGGATACAAATGAATCTACTTGCAAAACAGAAACAGCCTTACCGATTTTGAAAAATTTATGGTTACCAAAGGGGACAGGTTTGGGGAGAGCGATGGATTGGGGGTCTGGTATGCACAGAGGTATAAGGAATGATTGGCCAACAGGGACCTGCTGTACAGTACATAGAGCTCTAGTCAATATTCTGTGATAACCTATGTGGGAAAAGATTCTGAAAGTGTGTGTGTGTGTGTGTGTGTGTGTATCACTTTGTTGTACAGCAGAAATTATCACAACATTGTAAATCAACTGTACTTCAATAAAACTTTATGAAAAAAAAAAAAAAAAAAACCCTGACACAGGAGTGACTGTTTCTGTCCGGCCGGGGGCCCAGAGAGTCATGCACTCATGAGCCGCCCCCAGTAGTGAACCTCCCACTCCTTCCCTCTCACCCCTGACCCGATGGTTCTCCAGCCCTGGGGCATCTCAGGATCCCCAGTGGAGCTGGTGAGAACACAGGCCCCCAGCTAGTG
Organism: Catagonus wagneri; assembly: GCA_004024745.2. Classification (NCBI taxonomy): domain Eukaryota; kingdom Metazoa; phylum Chordata; class Mammalia; order Artiodactyla; family Tayassuidae; genus Catagonus; species Catagonus wagneri. Next base: position 66,694,057 of record PVHT021183699.1, read on the forward strand.
AGGGTGGGATCGTGTGCGTCGTCCCCAGGTGAGTCTGGTACCGTCCAAAGGCAGAGAACACTGTCTAAATGGATTTAAAGTCCGGGACAACTTTCAGCATGAAAAGCTCATTATATAAGTGAGTTCGGTGGTTCTAGCATGTGGCTGGACACCGTCCTCACCAGAGGACTTTTCACACCACGGAGGCAGTGGCGGGGAGGGGCCGTCTCACAATCCAGTTTGATAGCTCGGGAGTGAGGCCCGAGCTGGGGCTTAAGCCCCCTCAGTGCCCTGATGTGCAACAAAAGCTTGAGAGGCACTGAGTTAGGTCCAAGTGAAGTGCAGTGTGGCCTCTCGTCGCCCCCTCCCACCTCTCCTCACTTTTTCACCCCCAGGCATCGCCACCAGGCTTCCAGACGTCAGGAGGACAGCATGTCCACCAAGAGACTCTATGTTTGGAAGAAACACCCCGCCAAGCTGGCCTGGCTCGGGACATCCCTCAGCCCCGACAGAGCAGGGCCAGTAGTACAAAGGTGGAGACGGCAAGGCCGTCTCACATCCTGGGCCGTCTGCCCCTGCACTGTACCCCAGACCTCTAGGGCCTGGCTGTCAGCTGTTCTCCGCATACTCCGCACTGGAATTGAGGCTGCAAGAGGGCAGGGGTCCTGTCTATTTGCTCAGGCTTGTACCCCAGTACGTAGAACAGTATCCAGCACTTAGCAGATGCTCCATAGGTATTAACTGAATAAATGAATGAGGAAGTGAGTATGACTGGATATTGACCAAGGGCTTATGGTTCCCCCAGGAGCACATACACTTCTATGGGGCATTCTGGAAAGACCAAAAACCCCAAAGGCTCCAAGAGGTGGAACCCAAAGTATCCGCTGGGTGGATGGCCAGGGAGATTCCTCAGGGCCGGGAATCTCAAGAGGGCTCAGTTCACTCCAGGGGTGCTACACACACAGGGGCATGACCTACACCGCTAGCTGGAGTCGGTCTAATCTGAGGGCTTCAAGCTATCCTGCTGAGCTCTGGGGCTTCCGCCACGATCCTGAAGGGCCTCTATGGAAAGGGCAGGGGTGAATGGGCAGCACACCTGCCCTCAAAACCAGCATCAAGAAAGGACATCAAACAAGAGCATCAATCAAGGGCATTCCGTGGTTATGAGTTTCACATATTGAGCTCCAAGGAAACTTACTTGTTTCCATTTAAAGAAAAGATGTTGGGTTCTTTCGTTTTTGTTTTTAGTTTGTTTGTTTGATGTTTGAAACAACCCTAGCCAGACTGCTTTGCTAAACAAGGACTTTTTTTTTTCTGTCCTGTCTTTTTAGAGTGCATGTGTGGCACATGGAGGTTCCTAGGCTAGGGGTCCAAAAAGAGCTGTGGCTGCCGGCCTACACCAGAGCCACAGCAATGCAGAATCCGAGCCATGTCTGTAACCTACACCACAGGTCACAGCAACGCCAGATCCTTGACCCACTGAGCGAAGCCAGGGATCGAACCCACGTCCACATAGATGCTAGTCAGGTTCGTTAACTGCTGAGCCAGGATGGGAACTCCAGTAAATCTTTACACTTCTTTCATCAGGGTCAAGTGCCTGCCTTCCAGCTGACATCTAAGTACCATCCAGAGGGTGACCCTGTCCCTGAAGCCCAAGAAAGGCCCAAGACCTCTCTCCAGATGCTTCAGATTCTTACATCCGCATCAATGCCTGCTCCTGTCAATTCACACATGAGGCTCTGGAAATGAGAACTGTGACGTCATCACTTCCCAGCTCAAACTGCCTAAAGACTGGTCATGAAACATGTCTGGAGTTCCTGCTGTGGTAGAATGCATTAAGAATCTGAATGTAGCAGCTCAGGTTGCTGCAGAGGTGCGGGTTTGATCCCTGGCCAGGTGTAGTGGGTTAAAGGATCTGGCGTTGCCACAGCTGTGGCTGATTCAATACCTGGCCGGGGAACTTCCATGTGCCATGGGTGTAGCCATAAAAAAAAAAGTCAACCACAACATATTCATACAATCTTGCAGATAAGGTCCTGCCCACAGAGGTCTTACTAGCAACGTTTTTGTTTCCCTACCATGGAAGCAAAGGTAGGACCACATAACATATGTTGAACTATGCTTAACATATTCTTACTTGCACTTCAAATATACGGATCCTGAGTAGTAGCGATAATAACCAGTACTTTACAAACCATTTTCTCCATTAGACTGTAAGCCTGTTGAGGAGAAGACATAATCTTATTTATGTCTTATTTCCAGAGCCTAATACACAGTAGACGGCCCATAAATTGCTGTTGCTTCCCTTCATTTCATATATGTCACATCACATTCCAACAACTCTTTGACAGAGATACTGCCAGTGACTTTATTTTGTAGTCATGGAAACTGAGAATCAGAGAGGGCAGGTGATGCCCCAATTTATGATGAGCCTGAAATGGAACCAGGAACAAAATCACAATCATAACCCAGGTCTTCATCTAGATCCTACACTCTCACAAACGTCTAAGGCTCATGGACAGCCTAGATGGAACACGTGCAAAGGTTTGGGCCACTAGAGAGAGACAGGCCTCCAAGTCTGCAGGCCTCGGTCTCTGGCGAGGATCCACTTTGAGAAGATCCAGGAGAACTGCCTCCCGGGGCCCTTGGCCCTGAAGCTGAAGCTCCATCTAGGACAACTTTAAGGGTCCAGCATCCTGCTTAGTTCCGCCCTCTCTCCAGCTCTGAGCCACACCTGGCGGCTTGTTCCCGGGAATCAGACTGGTTCTGTCGGCTGTCTGTACCCTGACTCACCTGGGACGACAGAAAAGGTGAGAACTTGGCTGAGCTGGCTCAGTCCCCATCCTTCCACATCAGTGGTGAGCAGGACATTCACCATGAGATCGTCGGAGTGTCCCAGAGTTTGGGGAAGACATTAGCTAAGGTGAGAAATTGGCTTCCCAGGAAACACTCCAGGTTCGAACACTCCAAACGCCTAACGGGGAGTTCCCTTCGTGGCTCAGTGGTTAACAAATCCGACTAGGAACCGTGGGGTTGCGGGTTCGATCCCTGACCTTGCTCAGCAGGTTAAGGATCCGGCGCTGCCGTGAGCTGTGGTGTAGGTTGTAGACGCGGCTCGGATCCTGCGTGGCTGTGGCTGTGGCAAAGGCCGGCGGCTACAGCTCCTGTTAGACCCCTAGCCTGGGACCCTCCATATGCCGCAGGTGCAGCTCTGGATAAAAGGCAAAAAGACAAAAAAAAAAAAAAAAGACAAATGCCTAACGGGAAGCTGCTAACAACAGGTAATAACATACAGGCTCAAAAAACAGAGCAGGCTTCTGGGCGGCATCCTAAAACAGGCTTTAATGTTTACCAACGGGAGACTAAAGCTACTGAACTGGGATATGTTTCCTGCTACACTTGCAGGCGTCACCTCCAGACAAAACGGCATCTCCTTATGTCCCTTCACAGAACGGCAATGCATGCAGGTCCCTGAACCAGTCTCTGGGGAGAGGAATGGAGCCACCAGGACTGACTCAGACCCAGCAAGATTTGTCCCTGGAGCTGGAAATGGCTCATTCATTCCTAAATCCTCATCCCTGGGGAGGAGATGCACAAAGAAGCCAAAGAGGAGGAGCAGGAGGAGAGGAAAACAGTTCTCTAAACCACCACCAGAGCTTCTTACAAAGCTAAATTATTCCACTACTTGCTGATCCTATTATGCAACCATCAAAATAAATATAAGAACAATGGGGAGTTCCCACTGTAGCTCAGTGGGTTGTGAACCCAATGTACTGTCCCTGAGGATGCAGATTCAATCCCTGGCCTCACTTAGTGGGTTAAGGATCCTATATTGCTGCAGCCTGTGGCAGAGGTCAAGGATGTGGCTCGAGCCTGATGCTGCCATGGCTGTGGTGTAGACCGCAGCTGCAGCTCCAATCCGACCCTTAGCCAGGAACTTCCATATGCCACAGGTGTGGCCAAAAAATAAAAACAAAAACCCAATGGGGCAGTGTGGTCACATCTTATAATTTAACAAGATGAAAAAAGAAACCCGGAGACAAAAATGTGTGGGTACGAGGTTTGCAGCATACAAATGTACGCGTATGTGGATGATACTGGAAGATCACGTGCCAGAAAGAGATTAATTCAGAAATACGTTTGATGTGGGGGATTGAGACTGACTTCATTTTTCCGTTTCACAAACATCCTATAATATCAGAAAGTGTTCAATGATAACCATAATAATGTGAATAATTAATGAAACAAAAAGCAGCCCATTGGTTGCACTTAACAATGATGGAGACAGTGCAATCAAGCAGAATGTGGATGTGCTGGCCTGGGTCAGGCTCAGAGAGAGGCTCTGAGAGCCAGGTGCTGTGGTGGAGGGAATCATTTCCCAAGGTGAAGCTCCGAGCATCTGGGCATCTCTCCAAATAAAATAAGACTGGTCTTTTGTTTTAACCATAGCATGTTAAGGGAAAAAAAAAAAAAAAAGCTTGATAGATTTAAGACTACTCTGTCTACCCGGAATTCACTCTTGAAAACGCCAGAGGGAGCTGGAAAAGGCAGGTGCTAATTCTCCAGGGCAGGCAAGTCTGTGGCCTGCATGTTACTCAGTGGGGGAGACAAGCAGGGCCTCAAACACCCCTGAGCACAGAACCTCAAGTCTCAGGGCAGGCACCTGCCTGCAGAAGCTGATGCTCACTCGGGTGGCTCCGTGCAGCAAGATTCCGGGGTGAGAGGGGGCGGGCTTTTACATACATATTAAGTCTGGCTGGTCTTAGACTATAAAAGGATTTGTCTAAAATGGAGGGCTCCTCAATTAACGGCCCCCCAGGGGGACCCAGGCTCAGGAAAGGCTTGAGGGGCAGAAGGTGGGGACTCGCACTGGCAGTAATCATCTGTTCTTTTGGGGACAACCACACCCCGGGAAGCCCCAGACGCGTGACACCCCAGCACCCTCTCTCCTTTCCTTTGTTTCAGGTAGGATGCTGTCAGCTGCACGTGTAACAGACAAGCCATCTCAAAACACCAACACTAGGACACACGTTATGTCACCTAAGGAGTACAGAGCTGGTGAGCAAATGCGCTGCCCACTGACATCCTCAAGGAGGAGGATTCTCGAATCTTTCTCTTCTGCCACCTTTAGCCTGGGCTTTGCCCTTGACTCACTCCCTTCCTGGGAGCAAGACGGGGGCCCCTGGAGCAGCACCATGTCCAGACACAGTAACATCCAGAAGAAACGAAGCCCTCCCATTCCTCTCTGTCTCCTTCTGTCAGTAAGGAAGCCTTTCCCAGGAGCCCCCACCCCACTCCTCCCACCACCCCCACCCGTCCAAGCCAATGAGCTCGAAGAGGAGCCTGACGAAGGGAAGGGCAGATCCTGTGATGGGTGGATGCACCTGGTGGAAGTGGAATTCTTGATTATTTATTAATGCATAGTTGGTTTACAGTGCTGTGCCAATTTCTGCTGTACAGCAAAGTGACTCAGTCATAATATTCATTTTTTAATATATTATCTTCCATCGTGGAGGTTCCCAGGCTAGGGGTAGAACTGGAAGCCACTGGCCTATACCACAGCTTGTGGCAATGCTGGATCCTTAATCTACTGAGTGAGGCCAGGGATCGAACCCACAAACTCACGGATACTAGGTTGGATTCGTTTCCGCTGTGCCACGACAGGAACTCCCTGCTTATCCTTTCTAACTGTAACTGTTTGCATATACCAACCCCAAACTCCCCATCCATCCCACTCCCTCCCTGCTCAAGGAAGCGGAATCCCACTAAAAATGGGGAGGGGGATAAGCCAGCTATGAACGCCATGCTCTCGACACTGCCCCTTCCCCTATAACAGAAGACACCTCCCTGACCTCTCCCATCATCTCCTTTTCACAGGCCTGTTTTCCAGTCTCTCCAGCACTGGAAATATTCTTCCTAGTCAGGCCATAGCTGGAGAGCATCATGGCTTCTGCGTAGCTCGATGGGAACTCCTGCCTCAGTCGGAACTTCCCGCCCTGACCCTATATCATCGTTCTAATACTTGCCGCTGTCCAGCTCCTACACTGGTCAGTTCAGTGCTTTCTGTCTTCCCCAGACTAGACCGTGGGCTTCCAGTTTATGGCTCGGTCCCCACAGTGTCTAGCCCCTCCACCTTGTGCTCTGCGTCAGTCCACTTGAAACCACCAGAGCTTTGCATCAAGTGACCGAGACACAAGTACCCACTGCACACATCCTCGTCTTGCTACTCAAGGCTGAAGCCTATGCTCCTAGTTTCAAACAGTCTAAGTTAACGTGAAGCAAGGCGAGAGGCTGAGCCCTCGGCCTGCCTGTTAAGTAAGTTTCAAGCACACATGGACAGAGTCTGCATCCTTGAGATGTTACAGAGCAGCAGCAGAAGGTACCTGGGCCACAGCGAGCATCCCCTGTGGCTTCCCCCTCCAGCCCAGAGTCACCCCCAAAGCAAGTATCTCAGAAACACACAGAGCATGCAGGAGATACACCAACGCCTTAGCAATGACGCCATCTTAAAAACTAAGATCAAACCAGGCTGGTTACTGGTCACTGCTATTTGGCAAGCGCTGCCCTACCAGTCTTCAGGATGGCCAGACCCTCCGCTTCAGGATCCCTCTTCCTTCATGCGCGTAACAGCCTTGGATGCAACTGAAGATAGAGCTTCTATCTCCCACCTCTGCTTCAGAAGCTAAGGCCTGAAACTCACACGTAGTTCTCCTTGTGACAGGAGGGTCCTCTTGGCTGCCTGGCTGGGTACATTCATTCCAAAGCTCTCTAGCTGGTCAGTGTCATCCGGAAATAAAAGAGCAGCACCTGATAATCTAGTGATGCTGTGTCACCAAAGCAGAAAAGAGGCGGCCTTCCCTTCCGCAGTTAGATGCTCAAGTGACCCGAAATTGCATTGATAATTAACCTTACCAACTATTTAAACTGCCGTTTATGTTGAACCTCCCAGTTTGGAAAGAACACCAGCTTCAAAGGCAGTTAGATGAGTGTTCAAAATCCCGCTCCGACAGTGATCGGTTTGCTGTGTGACCCAGAGCAGGTCACATCACCTCTCTGAGCTCTAGTTCCCTCATCGATAAAATGGAAATCATGATACTGATCTCACAGAGGTGCGATGACAATTATTAAGAGATGACACATTCAAAGAACCCAGCATAGAACATGAGCTCAATAAATGGGAGCCACGACTCCTACTGCCACTAAGAACATTAACCTCTAAGTTGTTTTTGCACATACGGTGCCCCTGCCCTGTACCAACCACACCAGTGGTGAGAACAGGGGTCACAGAATGCCAGAGCTGGAAATGCTCTCAGACATCAACTTAGCTCTGCGGTTCTCAACCCCAGCTGAATCATGTTTTTTTTTTTTTTTAAAAAAAAAAAACTTCCATCTCACAGGCTCAACCAAAGACCTATTAATCAGGGGACAGGGTATGGGCATCTGTGTTTCCTTAGGCCATCTCCCCACTTTACACTGGAGAACAGGAAGCCCAGAAAGTGATTCTCCACTGATCGCTTCCAATGTGATACTGCAGCATCAGCCCAGCATTTCAAATATCAGAGCATCTTGGGGACTGATTCATCAGCCAAGGTCAAGGTCCTTTCAAGCCAACATGTTTGATTGGCTTGTTTTCTGTACCCTCACCTAGCCCTCTTCCGTGCAGACAGGACACGCCCTTGAAGGGTTTGTCTGACAGGCAGAGATGGGCAAGGTGGACGGGAAACACTGCAGTGGGCAGAAACCAAAGGGCTACTCACCAAATGCTCATGCCCTGGCCCAGCTCCCCGACGTCCAGCGCATGCTGCTCTCCCAGGAAGAAAGCACTCCTTCCCACTGGCTGTTTCCTACCTAACACCGCCGTCCTCGGGGGGCCTTGGCCTCCGCCTCAGCCCCACCACGAGTCAGAGGGGCCCCAAAACATTAAATAATTCAAGAGCTATTCTCGAGCACTTACGTGCCCGGGACTCCGCTAGGAACAGCCAATCTGGTCGCTGCCCTTCCGGTGCCACCATTCAGGAGGACAAGCGGCTTTCCTGAGCTGGACTCTAAACTCCCGCAGGAAGAGGCCACCTCTCAGCACCACCCACCAGGGGTCCAACCGTTTGCTAAGCAAGGGGGAGCCATGCTGCGGAGGCACACGCTGAACAAACTAGAGCGGATCTAGAGGTTTCGAGGAAGCGTGGAGCTCAGGGCGGGCAGACTCTCTGAAGTGAGCGTATTTAGGGGTTGTTTCCTGAGGCAGCGAGGAAAGACCGTTACAGAAACTATGGCGCTGGCTGATTCCCAACGCTCACGTGAGCCACGTGGGAGCTGGAGTGAAGCTGGTGCTGATTGGCTGACTCTTGGGAGTCGCTGGAGTGAAGCTGTTACTGATTGGCTAACTTTAGCAACTTAATTGGGAGGCATGGGCTGGGTGTACGTCTGTGTTGGACGTACTGAGCCTAGTTCGAGTAACTATGGCTGGAGAAAAGCCTTACCTTTCTTGATGTGGTATGGGAAGTTTTTCCTCCCTTTCTCAGCTGACTCTGGGTCCTGAAAAGGGGACACTCCAATCCATAACTTTAAGAAGCTCACAGTCTGGTTAGGAATTCAGGGCACGCTCCAAAAAATGGAACCAGTGGGGCCTGGAGTCGCGTTCATTCAGCAAGCCTTTATGGTATGGGCTCCAGCTGTGTTTTAGCCCGTGTGAAAGCACTAGGGGCCACAGGAGGCCCTAAACTCAAGGCCAGTGGAGAAGGGTCAGGACCAAGATACCAAAGTAAAAGAAAATAGGCCTCTGGAATTGGAGCATCTCTGAATGGAAACCATACTGGAACCCCCAAAGCATGTGTCCCAGCCTCCTCATTTAAAGCGTAGGAAAACCTGATTCCCAGGGATGGTAATTAACATGCCTCATTCACCCAACATGTTAGTTGACAAAGTGGGACACAGGGATCATGACTCCTTGTTCATTACTTCTTTATTGAAACTTTCTGCCCATGAACAGGAAGAGAGGAGCTGGCTGCTCTCATGTAGGGTGATGGGGGGAGGCCCTCAAGGGGAAGGTGGGCCTGCACTGGGGCTAGGGATGGGAGAGGGCATGAGCAAAGAAATGGGTACGGAACGCCCTTGCACCTGCTTATGCAGGCGCCCCAATTCATCACAGCAGCCCTGTTACTTTTTCCTCCTTCTGCTCTGATGCATGGCTCTTGCTGGAGTATTCACAGCTGGGGTCCTGAATTCCAAAAGGCACATCAACCCGAATTTCTAAATTGCATTTGCAGATCTGTCCCACTGGGCCCCTCCAGGGCAAGAGCAGGATAAGAGGACACCAGAGGGGTCACCCAGCTACTGGGCAGGCACCCAGGGCTTCCCCCTCTCCCCTTGCTTCTGAAGCAGCTTCTCCAGGATCCTCTACAGATGCTAAGGTGGGGCCAGCAGAAACAGCTCATTTGTTATCATTGGCAGCAGCCACAGGCTGGAAGTGACGTGTGAACTAAGAGAGATGATGGAGGCATAGCTTATCCTTGTTGCCCACAGACACCCTCTGCTTGCTCATAAATGAGCCTGCCCCCACCCTGCTCCCTGGCTCTTCCTAGAGCCCCAACTCCTCCCCCAAACCTGCCCTCCAGTGTGCTCGTCCTTCCCTATTACAGAAGGACACATGTCCCGGGCCTGCCATGTGTCAGGTGCTGGAAATAAAGAAAAACATCAAAGTGGATCCTTTTCCCTCAGGTAATTATGGACAAGTCAGAGAGATTTAATGAATGTATATGAAAGACCAACCCCATGTAGGCCCTGTGCTCGGCACTTGCTTAGTGCCCCACAAATTCTCAGCCCCATGCTCTGTAAAATCCCCTCCCCTTGGAGTTCCTGTTGTGGTACAGTTGAAATGAATCCGACTAGTATCCCTGAGGATGTGGGTTCAATCCCTGGCCTTGCTCAGTGGGTTAAGGATCTAGCATTGCCGTGAGCTTCAGTGTAGGTCACAGATGTGGCTTGGCTCTGGCGTTGCTGGGCTGTGGTGTAGGCCGGCAGCTGTAGCTCTGATTCGACCCCTAGCCTGGGAACTTCCATATACTGCGAGGAGTGTGGCCCTAATGAAAAAAAAGAAAAAATCCCCTTCCCTTGAGTGTGAGAAGGATCTGTGACTATGATGGAGTGTTGCTTCTTGATTAGGACATGTTATGTAAGACTCTGATGTCAAGGACTGGGGAGTCTTCTGCTGGGTTTGAAGATCTAAGCCACTGTTTTGTGAGAGGGCCACATGGCCTCTAAGAGCCAAGAGCAACCTCCAGCTGACAGCCAACAAGAAAGCAGGGACCTCAGTCCTACAGCCACAAGGAACTGAATTCTGCCAACAACTTAAATGAGCTTGGAAGAGGATCCCAACCAGCAGATAAGAATGCAGGCCCAGCTGACACCTTAAGGTGGGCTTTGTGAGACCATGAACAGAGAAACCAGCTGTGCTGTGCCCAGACTCATGACCTGCAGAGACTAAGAAATAATAAGTAGGTGTTAAGTCTCCACATTTGTGATAATTTGTTATGGAGCAATTGCAAACAAAGACAAATGATATTGAAAATATTTACAAATCAGCAGGGAATGGGTACCAACCAGAGTGGACACAGGCAGTAAACAACTGATATGTTGGTGTGGGCAGAATATAAGCCATGGAGGACTGTTTTGTAATCACCATGTGGAAAGTGATGTTCAGTGGAAATTAACTAGCCCAAGTCTTTATAGCTGTAGGAGGCAGAGCCAGATCAATCCCAGGCCTTCGGGAGAGGCAGTAAAGAGCACAGGCTCTAATGCTGTGGACAGAGGGCTTTGAGAGCCATCCTTTGGTCTGTGGACTTGATTTTCTGGGTAACGATGAACCACTGATAAACAGTAGGAAGATGCAAGGGTAGAGGAGCGCCCTTGGTATTGGCATTGCATGGACAACACAGGTGTGTGTGATTTAGGAAAGGGTTGGATCAGAGATGCAGAAATATGACAAGTGATATAGAAAATGGAGTTTGATAAAGGGAGGCCTTATGCAATTGCACATCTGTGGCCTTTGTTCCTGATGTTCTGGAGACACTTAGGTAACCAGGCTGGTGGTCAGGAAGGAGAATTGGGTGTGAAGCAGTGGGGAGAAAGGACTAATGGGTACCCAGGCAGAAATGCAACCAGAGGAGAAACTGTGGCTGGGCTCACACTGTCCCTACTCACCTCCAACCCGCTGGAGAAGGCTGCGCACATATGAGGCTGGGGACCAGGAGGAGACTGATAGGCTTGCTGGCGGGAGCTCCGGGTGTCAGCTCCCGAAAGGTGCTTCTCCACTTCACTTCCACATCTCATGTAAATTACCCCGTGGACCACACAGGGAAGACGATTGTGGGAAATGCATCTCCAACTCCCCTAAGTTGACTTGGTATGAACCACCTCCTTTTGTTGTTGTTATTGTTGTCTTTTTAGGGCTGCTCCCAAGGCATACAGAGATTCCCAGGCCAGGGGCTTAATCGGAGCTGCAGCCGCTGGCATATGCCATAGCCAAAGCAACTGCAGGATCCAAGTCAAGTCTGCAAACTACACCACAGCTCATGGCAACGCTGGATCCTTAACCCACTGAATGAGGCCAGGGATTGAACCTGCATCCTCAAGGATACTAGTCGGATTTGTTTCCACTGAGCCATGATGGGAACTCACTGCCTCCCATCTTAACAAAAATGCAAGACTGAAGCCCAAAGAATGAGGTTCCAGGGTTGGAATTTCTTTTCTTTCTTTTTTTTTTTTTTTGTCTTTTTGTTGTTTTAGGGCTATACCCGTGGCATGTGGAGGTTCACAGGCTAGGGGTCTAATCGGAGCTACAGCCACCGGCCTACACCACAGCCACAGCAACCCGGGATCTGAGCCGCCTCTGCGATCTGAGCCACGTTTGCAAACTACACCACAGCTCACGGCAACGCAGGACCCTTAACCCACTGAGCAAGGCCAGGGATCAAACCCGCAACCTCATGGTTCCTAGTCGGATTCATTTCCACTGAGCCATGACGGGAACTCCTGGAATTTCTGACGTGAGGTTTCGGTGGACTTTTGTGAGGGATCCTCAAAGACTTCGAGCCCCCAGGGCCTCGCTCCCAAACTGCCAGCTCTACACCTCTGTCACCTGACTCTGGTCCAAATGTCTTCACCACAAACCCTTGACTCTGATCCAAATGTCTCCACAGTCAGTTTGGCATTCTGTTCCCCGATCGATACTCTCCCTTGGCTGACAGCTTCTTCCCTCCATCCTTATACACACATACTTGCTTCATGGCCCCAAAGAGGTCACTCTCTGACCCCGAGTTTGTATATTATCTACTCAGTCCATAGACCTCCTCTATAGTGTCCTTGCCAAATACTCAGTTTGTTTATAACCAGTGATGGTGAACTCACTACCTGTCAAGGCTTTTTTTTGTTTGTTTGTTTTTTAGGGCTGCACTGTGGCATATGCAGGTTCCCAGGCTAGGGGTCAAATCAGGGCTGCAGCTGCCAGCCTATGCCACAGCCATGGCAACACCAGATCTGAGCTGCATCAGCAACCTTTGCCAGATCCCCAACGCACTGAGTGAGTTAGGCCAGGGATGGAACCCTCATCCTCATGGATGCTAGTTGGGTTCTAAACCTGCTGAGTTACAACAGGAACTCCAAGAAAGATATTCTTTATATTGAGTTGAAATCTATCTCTCTATAGTTTTTAGTCTGTTGGTCCAAATTTTATCTCTTGGTCCCACAGAAAAATCCAATTGCCCAGATGTGGTGGAGACTACAGGATTAGAAGCAGACAAACCAAGGTTTGGATCTTAGCCCTGCGGCTCCTGACTCTGTGGCCTGGCTCTTCACCCACCCGTTTTAGCACCCATCGGTGGATATTGCCTGTGGGAATTAGTCCTGGGGTAAACTGATGGTGATTTTCTATTTACCTGGCTTCAATTTCCTCATCTCTAAATGGAATCCCGGGAAATTTTTAAAAAGAAAGTACGTAATGTAACACAGTGCCTGGCACACAGACTGTCCAGTAAATGCTAGCTTTTATTACTCAAATACCAGTGTCCCAAAGGATGTTCTTTTCCAGGTTAAATATCTTTCATTCATGGAGTTTCCGTCGTAGCTTAGCGGTAACGAACCTAATATCCATGAAGTCCTGAGTTCGATCCCTGGCTTCACTCAGAGTATTAAGGATCCAGTGTTGCCCTGAGCTGCGGTGTGAGCCGCAGATGCAGCTCAGATCTGGTGTTGCTGTGGCTGTGGTGCAGGTCGGCAGCTGCAGCTCTGATTCGACCCCTAGCCTGGGAACCTCCATATGCCTTGGGCACAGCCCTAAAAAGATTAAAAGAAAAAAAAAAATCTTTGATTCACGCTGTGGTTCTCAGGCCCTTCACCCTGGTCTGCAGGTGCCAAATGCTTTTGTGGCCATGGCCCCTCTGAGGGGACGTCTCTTGCCAATTCCTGCTGTCACCCTCTACTTTTGAGGGCTAACACACACCATGGCTACTTAAAGCTGTGCATCAGGAACAAGCTGTGCTTTCACATCTGGCAGGAACGGGGAGGTGCCCAGGGAAGCTGAGAATAGCTGTCCCGGAAGTTAGAAGGGAGATGGCACCAGCTGGTGAGGGGCAGCAAGGGGCAAGGGAAGGGCAGGGATCTGCACTTCATACGGTGGCAGCTGCCTTGGCTGATGCCCAGCCCAGTGCTCGCTGCGCACTTCAGACCGGCAGGAAGCAGCCCAGGGAGACGTTCTTCAAAATTATAAACTCCCTGCAATTCCCTACTCCAGGCCTCCTCGACCTAGAAAAACAGGCCAACAGAGAACGGCCCCCGATCTGGAGTCACAGAGAGCACTTTATCCAGTTCTTCAGGAATCCGCGGGTGGAAGAAATGAAAAGGGCAGAACAGGCAAGGCCATGTACACTTTCAGTCAGTCACTGGCACCTAGAATGTTCTAGCAGGTTGGGGAGGGGGGTCTGAAGACCATTTTGCTGCTGAGAAAATTGGGGCCCAGAGGAGGAAAACAATTTGCCTTCAATCACACAGGTTGTAGCAGAACCCGGCTTACGGCCCAAGTCTGCTCTGCCTCCTGCAGTCAAGCTTCTGCCCTTCCTCACCCCACCCAACGAGAAGCGTGTGCGCCTGTGTGCTGGACTCACACTCATACATGTATATGTAGACAGAGATACACACACGGAGGATTCGCATACAATTTAGAAAAGTGTAGAAATAAAGAAAAAAAAATTCATCCAAAATACCAAAACTCAGAAAATATATGTTGGGGTATTTTCTCTATGCATACTCATAATGCTTGAATAGCACATGTTTAAGCACTGGAATTTACTATAGGTATGGATTTGCAATCTTTTTTGTTTACCTCCTATATTATCAAGTTATATCTACAAATATTCTTCCCATTTAATAGCTTCAAAATCTGACATCACACACATGTACCACATTTATTTAACTATTTTCCTATGAATGATCTTGAGATTACTTTTATTTTACAATTTAAATAACAAGACAATTTGGGCAACATTTACTTTCAGCCAAAGTGGAGTCACAGGGGTCGGATTTACTCTCTCACTTAAACAAAAAAAGTACTAAACATATGCAAAGCATTTTGAAAACATGCAACACGTGTAACAAAAGTTTGTAAAACAGAAATTTTCAAGAAACCTGTTCAGGCAGTGAGGATGGGAAACCACCAGGTGAGTGAGCCCTTCAGCTGCCCCAGGTAACTACCTTGGGAGAATTTCCAGGGGGTGCAGGAACGGGAGACACAGGTGGAGTTTGAACTCCCGGAGTTGAGGAGGTGGAGCTGGGGTCCAGGGAGATGAGCAAAAATACAGAGAGGAAACCCTGGAGACCTGAAGAGGGTCCACTTTGAGTCTTAGGAGAATATTAATTAGCACGTGGGAGAAACCCTGGAGGCTAGGAAAGAATTATTTGGAAGGATTAGTGATAGCACTGCCCAGCATTCACATACACTGTACAGCCTACTGTCACCAGCCAGACAGAAAACTCCTAATTCACAGGGCAGTCGGCTGAGTAGTCAGGAAAGTCTTGCCTCAATGGTAGGGAAAAATTATTCCTAGACTAAGCCTTGTCCTGAGCCCCAAAAAACAGCTTAAAAGCAAGAACTAAAAAAAATCAAATTGTTTCCACATAACTCAACTGTGTCCCAATGATCAAGACTATTTTTAAGGAAAGAAAAACATGCAGCATCCAACAAGGTAAAATTCACAAAGTCTGGCATCCAGTAACAATTACCAAGCATGCAAAGAATCAGGAAAAACAACCCATGATGTGGCAATAAATTAATCGATTAATATTGATCCAGATCTAATACAGATTATTTGAATTAGCAGAAAAGGACATTAAAACAGGTATTCTATCTGCATTCCATGTGTTTGGATAATTAGGTAGAGAGTCTGAAGATATAAAAAAAGATCCAAATCAAACTTACAGAAATGAAAACAACAACGTATGAAGTGAAAAGTACAGTAGGTATGATTAAAGGCAGAAAAGACATTTCAGGGAAAAAAAAGGATGAAGTAACTTGAAGTATAGCAATAGAAAGTATACAAAATGAAACAGATAAACAGGCTTTTTTTTTTAATGAAAAGAACATCAGTGAACTATGGGACAACTTAATGGCCTAATGTAAATGTAGTTGTAGTAACTCCTCAAAGGAGAAGAGAGGGGAGGACAAAAGAAAATAATGGTCAAAATCTTCCAAATTTGATGAAAATTGTAAACCACAGATCCAAAAAACCCAACAAAACACAAGAATAAGAAACATGAAAAAAGTGACAACATATTATTAAATTGTTCACATCTAATAAGGAGAAAACTTTAAAAGAAGTCTGAGAAAAAAAGGGCATATTACAAACAGAAGAACAAAGATACGCACAACAGAAACTTTCTTACAGAAAACAAAGCAAGTGAGAAGACAATGAGGTAACATCTTAAAGTACTGGGGAAAATGTCCACCCACAATTCTATACTTAACCAACATTTCTTTCAAAATTGAGAGTGAAATGAAGATATACAGAAGTTGAAAAAAAATCATCCCCAGAAAATATAATAAAATTAATAGAATTAATCATCCCCAGAAAATAAAATAAACTTCTGAGGAAAAAAATCATCACCAGCAGAAGACCAATAAAATTAATCATCACCAGCAGAAGACCAATAAAATTAATAAACTTCTGAGGAAAAATAAAGAAAGAAAAATACAAATAAAAGATATGAGAAAGGTGAGGATATCGCACAAAAACCTTTACAGAAAAGGGAAAATAATTAACAAATTCTGTCTGTAAATCTAACAACTTAAATGTAATGGAGGGATTCTCTGAAAGATACAAAACACTAAAGGTCACTCAAGAAGAAACAGATAACCATAACAGTCCTGTATGAGCTAGTAAAAAAATGAAGTATGTTGTTAAAAACCTACCCAAAAAGAAAAATCCAGGCTCATATGGTTTCAAAGGTTAATTCTATAAACACTTAGGAATAAATAATACCAGTTCTACACAAACTTTTCCAGAAAATTGAAGAGGAGAAAATATTTCACAGCTCATTTCATGAGGCCCACATTACCCTAATACAATAACCAGTTACAAACGTTTCCTCAGGTCAGTCTCCCAAGGCAACAAAAATAAAAGCAAAAATAAACCAATGGGACCTAATCAAACTCACAAGCTTTTGCATAGGAAAGGAAACCATAAAAAACCTAAAAACTGGAGTTCCCATTGTGGCGCAGTGGAAACGAATCCAACTAGGAACCATGAGACTGCATGTTCGATCTCTGGCCTCACACAGTGGGTTAAAGACCTGTCGTTGCTGTGAGCTGTGGTGTAGGTTGCAGACGCGGCTCGGATCCCGAGTTGAAATGGTTGTGGTGTAGGCTGGCGGCTGTAGCTCTGATTCAACCCCTAGCCTGGGAACCTCCATATGCCATGGGTGCGGCCCTAAAAAGAAGAAAAAGAAAAAGAAAAAAGGGACAACTTACAGAACAGGAGAAAATAGTTTCAAACGATGCAATGGACAAGGGCTTAATCTCTAAAATATACAAACAACTTATACAACTCAACAGCCAAAAAAATCAACAACCCAATTTAAAAAGGGGCAAAAGACCTGAATAGACATTTTTCCAGTGAAGATATACAGATGGCCAGCAAGCATATGAAAAAATGCTGAACATCACTGATTATTACAGAAATGTAAATAAAAACTACTAGGAGGTACCACCTCACAGCAGTCAGAATGGTCATCATTAGTAAGTCCACAAACAACAAATGCTAGAGAGGGTGTAGTGAAAAGGGAACCCTCCTCCATTCTTGGTGGAAATGTAAATTGGTACAATCTCTATGGAAAACAGTATGCAGGTATCTCAGAAAACTAAATATAGAACTACCATATGACCCAGGAATCCCACTCTTGGGCATATATCCAGACAAAACTTTCATCGAAAAAGATATATGCACCCATATTTTCATTGCAGCACTATTCACAATAGCCAAGACATGGAAACAACCTAAATGTCCACCAACAGATGAATGGATTAAGAAGATGTAGTATATATACACAATGGAATACTACTCAGCCATAAAAAAGAGCAAAATGATGCCATTTACAGCAACATAGATGGAACTAGAGACTCTTATACTAAGTGAAGTAAGTCAGGAAGAGAAAGACAAATACCATATGATATCACTTATATCTGGAAAGGCACAAATGAACTTTTCCACAGGAAACAAACTCACGGACTTGGAGAACAGACTTGTGGTTGCCAAGGGGGAGGGGGAGAGAGTGGAATGGACTGGGAATCTGGGCTTAATAGATGCAAACTATTGCATTGGAAATGGATAAACAATGATGATCCTGATGTACAGCACTGGGAACTATATCTAGTCACCTATGATGGAGCACGATGGAGAATAAGGTGAGAAAAAGAATGTATATAAATATGTATGTGTGACTGAGTCACTTTGCTGTACAGTAGAAAATTGACAGAACACTGTAAACCAGCTATAATGGAAAAAATAAAAATCATTTTTTTAAAAAAGAACCAGATAAAATCATCACAAGAAATGAAAATTGCAAACCATTATCCCCCCGAACAAAGATGCAAAAAATTCTAAACAAAAAAGTAAATTAAAATCAATAGTATATAAAAATATAACACATCATAGCCAAGTGGAGTCTCTCCTATTTTTGTTTAAACATTCAAAAACCAATCTATGTGATTCATATGATCATCTCAATAAATACAGAAAAAACATGACAATATCCAATAACTATTTCTGATTTTTAAAAAGTTCTCAGCAAACTAGGAACAGAATTTAATATTCCCAATATAATTCAAAACACATCTTCGAAGAGAATTTGTATCTAGAATAAAAAGCATCCAGATTGGAGAGGAAGAAATACAAAAGTCTTTGCATGATTCCATGTTTACATGATTCTCTATGTGGGTAAGCTAATGGAATCTACAAAAAAAGCTACCAAGCTTATAAAAAGTAAGTTTAGCAAGGTTGCAGAGTACACAATTAATATGCAAAAATTAATTCTCTCTCTCTAATCTATCACTGCACAATCAGAAAATGAAATTTTATAAACGATGCAGTTAACTCTCACAATACAATAATTTTTTAAAAACCCAATTTTAAAATGAGCAAAATATCTGAGTACATTTTTCTAGAAAATACATAGAAGTGGCCAATAAGCACACGAAAAGATGTTCATCATCCTTCGCTACTGGGAAAATGCAAATCAAAACTACAATAAGATACTACTTCACATCCACAAGCATGGCTGTAATAAAAAAGACAGATAATCATAAGTGTTGGAAAAAACATAGAGAAACTGGAAGCCTAAGACACTGTTAGCAGGAAAGTTGTGCAGGCACTTCTGGTTTGTCTTGTGCTGCCTCAACACAAACTCATCAATAATTTGATTGGTAGATGTGGTTTCGTGTGTGTGCAAGGGGGAGGAGGTGTTTATTATCATGCAGGAAAACTGCACCCCCCCCCCTTTTTGTGGTGTACAGTCTGTCTGACTTGGTCAGTGTGATCAGCGTGGGTCCCACACAGCACAGCACACTCGTGCAGCCCTCTTGCTGGTAACACAAGCTGGTCTCGGCAGTCTGAGGAAGTGCTGACCTGGACATTCAAGAAAGTAGGCACTGAGAGGGACAAAAAAATCAAGCCTAAGAATATATTCATTATTCCAACAAATACTTAACGGCAGTTTTCATACTAATATTACCACACTCCACTGTGGCATTAAAAAGACAGACCACATGAAGGATTTGCTGTAGTTTGTTCTGTGGGGTCCTCTGGGGTTGGTCAGGCCCATGCAGGGGAGACTGGCCCTGGCCCTCCTGGAGGAACAGCATCTGATGACAGCCTGAGCTGTCCGAAGATTTCCAGACACCTTCGGAAACTTTCCAGGTTGTGCTCCTGGAACTCCCAACCCACATTTTTATTGTGCAGATGCAGTCATACATGTTTTTTCTTACCATGAATCCTAAGCTTCTGAGTCACAGGGTCAGAGCCTACCAAACATTTGGAGAGGTTGAAAGCAGTATTCAAGCCCAAGGCACGAGAAGTAGCACAAACTAGCAAAACCACTGGCCTAATGGGTTCCCGTTAGGAATTTATTCTATAGATATACACAGACACAGACACACACACACCAGGACAGTGCAAGAAGTAAGCTACCATTTCTGTAAAATACAGAGACCATATATTTTCTTGCATGTGCATAGAGCATCTCTAGAATAATGCACTAGGAGAGGGTGGCTGCCTTTAGGGAGGGGAACTCAGCAACTGGAAAATGGTGCAGAAGGGAGGCTGCCTACTGTACATTTTTTTTTTTGGACTTTATGAATCACGAACCCTGATGATATACTGCATAAAAATAATTTGTTTAAACAAATTAAAGGCATTATGACATTGCTACTCTTCCTGTAAAAGGGCCAACACTCGTCTATGTACAACTGGACACTTAATGAAAGAACCTGATGATAACTGCAAGACTCATCTGGATTTTTCTCTGGAAAACGGCAAGGCAGGAATTGGTGTGCTCACTTTACAGATTAAAAACATGAACGAGGAGTTCCCGTCGTGGCTCAGTGGTTAACATATTCGACTAGGAACCATGAGGTTGTGGGTTCGATCCCTGGCCTTGCTCAGTGGGTTAAGGATCCGGCGTTGCCATGAGCTGTGGTGTAAGTTGCAGACGCGGCTCGGATCCCACGTTGCTGTGGCTGTGGCGAAGGCCGGCAGCTACAGCTCCTGTTAGACCCCTAGCCTGGGAACCTCCATATGCTGCAGGTGCGGCTCTATATAAAGGCAAAAAGACAAAAAAAAAAAAAAAAAAAACCCATGAACGAGGAATTTCCACTGTGACATAGTGGGTGATTTTGTCAATGCTGTGGCTTGGGTCACTACTGTGGTATGGGTTTCATCCATGGCCTGGGAATTTCTGTATGCCACAGTTGCAGCCAAACAAACAAACAAAACACAAAGTTTGGAGGACTCACCGAGACTACAGTGAGTACAGTGGGTTATTAATCGCTTTAACAGCGCATTGGTGCTGCCCCAACTTCATGTATCCAGATGGAATTTCAGCTTTCACACTGACTCTGTGTCTCAATTATGTCACCTTGAGAGAGGCTCTCTTTCCCTCTGAGCCAAGTATCTTCATTTGTAAAATATTGAGGTTGAACTAGGTAGGCTTTAAGGTTAATTTCAATTAGCAAAATTTTATGACATCTTGAACTTAAGAACAAGAAACCTAAAATAGTATCTCAGGCCTCTTTTTTTTAATGATCACACCTGTATTAATCCTTCAGACAACGCTTCATTAATGAATGAATCAATGTGCTCACAAGAGCAGAGCTTTGTCTCCAGAAAAAAACCTCTGCTCTTCTCATCCAAGACAAGAGACAACAGTGCTGAACACTCCCCTGTGACACAGGGACTCTGGGGTCATCTGTTAAACAAAAAGGAAAGTGATTAACAAAATCATTGAAGGCACCCGGGAAGATGGAGTACGGCTTTTAGCATTAGGACGTTCTTATCCATCTTCAAATGAATATTTGTGTGTCCAAAATGTGGTTAACATGAAGGTTCCAAGCAAAGTTATGTTTAGGCCAAAGAAATATGACAGTAAGCATTCCAAAAAGATGGAAAAAAACTTCCCCTAGTAGAGATCCCCACTGATGCTCCTTGGAACATCTTCTAGTTGGAGAAGAACTTCCAACTCAGAAAGTGTGAACAAACTTCATCAAATCAGAACAGCATTTATCGTGTAACTGACAAGCTTACAACAAAGATTACTGGACAAGGAGTTCCTGTCCTGGCTCAGCGGAAATGAATCTGACTAGGAACCATGTTCGATTCCCCTGGCCTTGCTCAGTGGGTTAAGGATCCGGCATTGCCATGAGCTGTGGTGTAGGTTGCAGATGCGGCTCAGATCTGGCGTTGCTGTGGTGTAGTCCAGCAGCTACAGCTCCAATTCAACCCCTAGCCTGGGAACCTCCATATAAAACAGGTGAGGCCCTAAAAAGACCAAAAAAAAAAAAAAAATTTACTGGACGCACAAGTGCAGATACATGAAATTGTTGAGTCATGACAATTTGGAGAAACATGGTGGGCTGGTTCCCTTAAGCGATATAATGCGTGTTCTTTTCATCCAGTTGAATCCAGCATTTTGGTGGCAGCTGAAGAGCAGGCAGAAGGGAAGACAGAGACCCAGAGAAGGTGTGAACTCCCAGTGCCCTGGACCCAGTGAACCAGAACTCTGCTTCTCCAGCCAGGACCCACCAACATCTCTGCAGTGCTTGTCCACTGGGCTCGGCGCTGCTCAGCACGCTGGGGATCCAGAGGTGGGTACCACACAGCCAGCCTCCTGGTCTGAAGTATCTCATATTCCAGCCAGGAAGACAGAGGGTAAACAGCCTTTTGTTTTCTTGCACTTCTGAGCACCTACTGTATACAAGACCCTATTCCAGGACCAGAGACACAGTTGTAAATATGATGGCAGGAGATTGGATTAAGATGGCGGAATAGAAGGACTGGAGTTCAACTTCTCTCCCGAAAAACAGTAAAAATACAGCCAAATGCCGAGCAACCTTCAACCAAATGGACTGGAAACTTCCAAAAAAGATACTCTGCTCCAGAAGACACAGTGGAGACCACATCAAGAGGTAGGAGGGGCGATTACGCGATAGAAGCAACCCCATACCTCCCGGGTGGGAAGCCCCACAGACTGGAAAGTAACTGCATCACAGAGACTCAGCTACAGGACTGAGAGTTCTGAGCCTCACGTCAAAACCCCACGCCTGGGGATCAGGCACAGGGAGAAAGAGCCACCGGAGCATCTGGCATTGAAGGCCGGAGGGGCTTGTGTGCAGGAGCTCCACAGGACTGGGGGAAACAGAGACCCCACTCTTGAAAGGCACACACAGACTTTCACGTGCACCGGGTCCCAGGGCAAAGCAGTCTCCAGAGCAATCTGGGTGGAACCTGACTGCAATTCCTGGAGGATCTCCTGGGAAAACAGGGGTGACT
>PVHT021183699.1:66717615-66779987 GCA_004024745.2 Catagonus wagneri
GAAACTAAAAGACACAATGAACCTTCTTACAGAACAGACAATGACTCACAGACTTTGGAAAACCTTGGTTTTTCAAATAAGACAATCTGGGGGGGTGGGGGGATGCACTGGGGGTTTGGGATACAAAATCTGTAAAATTGACTTGTGATGATTTATGCACACCTATAACTGAAATAAAATCCATTAAGAGAAAAAAAAATATGATGGCACACACTACACACTTAATACACGTTAGTTACTATTTAAGAGGGACATTCAATTATAACTGTTTATATAGTCATCTTTGATTACATCATCGGTCATCACTGATAACATTCTATCAAAGATTTGGGCTTCTTCGACCATCCTGTTTTTATGCTCACCATGCTTCTTAGTTGTTGTTGTTGTTTTAACTTTCTTTTCCGCCTTGTAGTGGATTGATCACATTTTCCTTAATCTCATTATCTGGCTTGGAAAATACCATATGGTTTATTCATAAAAAGTTTCCCCTAAAGTTTAAAGTGGATCCATAACTTACAGGGTAAAGCGGGTCAACGCCTCCTAAGCGTTAGCAAGGGCCTCCGAGTATCTTTACTGTTCTGACTCCCTCTCCCATGTGCCATGTTACTGTCTAATACTTTATTTCCAACGTGTTTTGACCACCCTCCCCAACGTTGTGTTTTTTTCTTTTTGTCTATATTTAGTGTATTTAACAAATTTCTTTGCTCACAACTGCATTTTGCACCCTATTCCTTTCTTTTTGCTTCTAGTCCATTTGTACTAAAGAACATCCTTTAGCAAGTGCTGTTTACCTGTCAAATTTAAGAGTGAAGTCTTGTCTCTCAATCTATTCCCTCTCATGTGGGGAACACACAGGTTTAAACATCCTCAAATTCATGACTACTCTATTATTTTACTTCCCAAGGGAAAGAAAAAAAAAAGCAACCCAGTCCTGAACAAGATAGGACTTTTAGAAGCATTCATTCACCTCTTTTCCACCTCTGATAGAAATCAGCAATAGTCACAATTACATGATCCAAGACAGACCTTGGCAAAATGATGTCTATAAAGCCCGTATTTCTGTAAAACTATGACAAAGTGAGTAACTATTTCAGCTCTAGGTTATGCTGTCACAGATTCTGTATTAGACCCACCTTCTCTTTCAAGGTTTTAACCAGTTTACATAACTCAGTATCACACGCTGAAAATATAACGCAAATTGCTCTATATGGATGTCATAGTTTTGGAAACTAATACCACCAAATAAGAACATTTTCAGCAGATATTCTTCAGAATTCAAACAGTTAATATTAAACATCTTCACTCAAAAATGAATTTGATGTTACCTAAAAGTACCCTCTGTAGGTCAGACACGCTGTTAGGCATGGAAAAGTCAGGGTTGTTCAGTCTGAGGTTACACAAAAGAAGTTATAAAATTCTTTTAAGACTGTGAAGCAGGTCTTACGTGCTCCAAATGGAAGTAATAAAAAATGCCATGTAAAAGTCTGGGGTTTCAATTATGACACCTGATGTTTCAAAGCTATAAAAAAAAGAAAAAACCACCTGTTGGTATTCCTGAGCCCATCTGGCCTCCCATTCAAGTAAAGACTTCTTAACAGTCCATCAACTTTGCCATCTATTCATCTGGCACCCAAATCAGTGTTCCTTCCCTGGCCAGCACCAGAAAAATAACAGCTCTAAAACCTTGTCAGATGTGCCCAGCCAGGCTGTGACATGCTATAAAAGCATCCTCTAGCCACTCCCCTCAGAGATCCTATATACCACATCAGAACCCCCAATGGACCTTGGTCTTTGCTTGCTTAAAACTCTACAGAATTGTCTTTTCTGAGTCCCCTTCAATTTTGATAATTAACAGAAGCAGCAGCCACATGAAAGCTTTTGCACTTGCTGTGAAATTCCCATGAAGAGCTACAGTCTACTTAATGATCATTATTTTAAAAACTGCAGAACAAATTCCCTTTAGAATTTAATGTCCTGATGTCCTCTGTTTTGAAAGCAGCCTGCTCGTATATTTTATTAAGAGCTTACGTTCCAATAACTCCATTTCTGGGTATCTAACCTAAGGGATTAATTCTATTATTTAAAACTGGGAAAAACTGGTAGCAACTTAAATGTCCCAGAACAGGAGACTGTCAAAGGTGGCATGGCATTCAGATGGGTTCACAATGCAGTCGTTAAAGAGGACCCATAACAATGCAGTCATTAAAGAGGACCCATAACAGCACGTGAAAGTTTTGGGACAAAACGCTATCTGTGTGTTTTAGTGTGGAGTTGGTCCTTGCTACGTCAAATGGAATTGAGCCTTGTCCAGCTTGTCTGACATAACTGTGAAGTCTGTGGACACACAGGCATGTACGAGCTGGCTTCCATGAGTATTTTAATATTTTACATGAAGGAGTCAGAAGATAACATGCACAGGTCCTGGAGGTGGGCACCCAGGGCACAAGGAGGGGAATGTGGTTATTATCATTACCCCTTAGACTGATATTCAAGCTCTTTATAGAGCGAAACCAAATGCCCTCTCTCACATGATTGCAGAAGGCCATGTATCTCCGCCTTGCGGCACTCGACACAACTGTAACCTGTGTAACTATCCAATGTGGCCTGATGTGGTCTACGTGAGAGCAGAGGGAAGGCAGGGGAGGGAGAGAGGATGGAGACGTGAAAGGGGTAAAGGGGGAGGGGGAAAAAGAGATAGTAGCATTTCTTCCCAAGGATGCTGTGGGTTCAGGTGACAGCATTCACTCCTCCTGTTAGAACCCAGCAAGACCAAGGAGCAGGGAAATCAACAGAAGACAGGGGTGCCATAGCACTGTGCAGGGCTGGTGCCTCGGGAGCACCCTGGGAGGCATCCCAGGTGAGGCAGGTTGTCCAGCGGGACCAACAGGGTGCATGCACAGGGCACTGGGTGGGGGGAGCAGGAATTTGTCAGGACAGCAGCAACATACTCAGGCACAGACTATCCTGTATTCTCTATAGCCTGAGGCTGGGGCTGTCCAGACACATGGGGAAGGGGTGGGATGCTTGTGTGGCATCTTTATAGCCTCAGATGGTTATCCCAAAGGACATGGCAAACAGCCAAAGACTAGAACCAGGGAACAGTTACCAAAATGGTCATGAATTCAATGATTGTGATGATTTGCCCCCTCTCATGTTCTTAACGAATTACTCTTATAATCAAAAAGTGTCTCAGAAAGAAGAATTTCTATTTTCTTTTAATTAGATGAAGAACTTTGTAATCAACTGCTTCTGCCTTTCCCTGGTTCTAAAAAAATTCAAGTCAGATTTCATATTCAGCCATAGCAACCACATTTGTCATCTAGTGGTGCTTTCTTCTCATTCAGGGCCAGTGGCCACAGGAAAACAATTCTCCTTAAAGCATTCTCTCACTATTTGTCCACCCCCATTGCCATGAATCTTCACTACACGAGGTTGTGTTTAAACGCCTGCCACCCTCCCTACACCGCCCATATTATCCTATGCGTACGCACCACCTTTCCCACCAGACAAGCACTTCTCAATGAGGAATATGGAGAGAAGGGACGAGAGCATGAAAGGAGAGCTTGACGTATCTGGATGTGTTTCTCTAAGGGACACCCAGCAGTCCTCCGGCACCATCCAAAACCATAAGCATCACCGCCATGGAGAGGTGACATCCCCAGGGGAGCTGCTGCACCCCGCAGGGGAGTGGGGAGGTAAAAGAATGAATGAGGAGGTTCATGTTTTCACTAAAAGGTAAACTTAGGAATCTGAAACTTATTAGTTTCAATCCTGGATCCAGCAGCCTAAAGTTCTTCATTCTCAAATAATATAATAATGCCATTCTCTCGGTATATGAATATTACAGCATGTTAAGTGTAACAAACAGCTAGTAAGTGCCCTTTGGGCCTTATTTTTCAAACGGACTTGGTAGTTCCTTTACACTGATGGTTTCTTAATCTCACACCACTGACACTCTGGACTTGACTGTGGTAATTAAGGTCATGTAGATGGACCCTGGTCCAACATGACGGTGTCCTAACAAGAAAAGAGGACAAAGACCCGAGTGAGCAGAGGAAAGGCCACGTGAAGACATGGGGAGAAGGGGGCCCACCCACAGGCCGAGGAAAGAAGCCTCAGAAGAAACCAACCCTACTGACAACTGGAGCTTGGTCTGCTACCATCCAGAGCTGTGAGAAAAACACATTTCTCCGGGGAAGCCGTCCAGTCTGTGGTATTTTGAACAGCAGCCCAAACACCCTCCGTGGGGGCCAACCCGAGCCGTGTGGATGTTCCTCAGCGTCCCTGCCTCTCAACCTCCCGAGACAGCAGCAACCCCACCCACAGCTATGACAGCCAACAGGGCTCCACACACTGCCAGGTGTCCCCTGAGGGGCAAAGTCTTCCTCCCCCCCTGCTGAGAACCGCTGTTCCAGATGGCCTCTGGCCACTCCTGTATTCCCAGTGCTCCACACAGGGACCGTCACCTCACCAAGGAGGTAATCAAATACTTACTGAATGAGTTCACTTGCCTGGCTTGCTACGTGGGGTCTCACTGCTCCCTTGCAAACTCCTTTTGCTGCAATTAAAGTAGTAATTACTTCCAGTTTAATTTATAGCAGACTGTGTAATTTTTAATGTAACAAGCAGTTTTCACTTCAGCATAATTTCTGGTAACTCGGTGACGTAAATGTCACATCAACATAAAACGCTATTCTGTTTGATACTGTTCACTTACCTCACACTGGATCCTTTGAAGATTCAATGAGTGGTGCTGTTTTCAGCTGCCTTAAGGCACCACTCCTGACTTTCAGCAGATGAAATGACTGTGACAAATTCTTATGCAACAATTTGAAGCTCAGGGAACTCATAAAGAAAACAAATGGCCGTTTAAGTGTGAAAGCGCTGAACTCCAAGTCAGAATGAGATGCCACACATTATCCAGAAACCTGAAAGTACACCAAAAGCTGAAGCCAATGGGGACATTCTTTAGAAGGTGGAAGTCACTTATGCCCCTGGCACGTTCATAAATCTGCTGTCTCACCACTGCTGCTTTTGCTGCCATAGTATCCGACCAACCCCTTCCAGTGATTTGTAGCTTGTACTCAACTATTCACAGGAGACTGTTTCATGAACTTTATTTTAAATTAATAGAGTCTATTCATTTACAAAATCCATTTATTGCATCCTTTCTATTTAATAGCTGGATTCAAAGTGCTAAAGATTCGATTTACCCAAGTAGAAACAAAAAGACCAAGTAATTCATCTTTAAGTGCTGTTTCTGGAGAATATGCCCACTGTTTCAAAGTCATTGTCTATGCCTTTTGGTTGTAGTACTAACATCCTCCTCCAGGTAAAGTGTCAGACTCAGGTCTAACTAGTGAACACTTTAAACATGGGCAACAACCATCCTGTGACGGATGTACCACAGGCTGGAATCCTGACACCAGATGACACACACACACACACACACACACACACACGGAGGACAGGGGTTAGGGCATCTGCCTTTCCAAAAACACAGAGCTTGAACACCTCTACTGCTCCCTGCGGTATAGGCATTGAAGGATCCTTTTCTGAAGTTGGCTTCTCCGTGGAAGAGGAGAATGGCTTCAGGATATTCTGGAATTTGAAACAAAATCAAACAAAGCCCTTTGCCAAAAAATCTGTGCCCTCTGCAAGGCTGGGGAACATGTGGATGCCAGTATTTTTAGAGAGAGATGTCTTAGAAGCAGGAGGTAATGGACCAAGTGAGGATGTTTTATAATTTTTTTTCCTGGAAAGGCAGAAAAGAATGAAAATCAGTTAAATATAATATTTGGGATTTAATATCTTCATTTGGGCATCTATGAATATGAAATCTATACGGCAACAAAAAGGACCACATTCTGATCACTGCGGTGGGAAAGTCGGCAAAGCCCAAACTAATTCCGGTTCCGCTTATTTCTCGGCTCGAGATCAACACTTTCAGCTGACCTCGTGCGACGATTCTGTCTTGGACTTATTTCTGTGTCTTGAAGATCATTTCTGAAAATAGAAAAAAGAAAACAGCAGCTTAGGAAAAGATGATTGTGATTATTTTACAGCATTTCTAGTTTACAAGAGCCCTCCCGTGCATTTTCATTGAATCCTCCAAACAGCCTTCTACCCCACTGACAAGTCTACTATAACGATTACCACTATTATTATTATTCCCACTTTACAACTGAGAAAACAGTGACTTAGTAAAGATCACAGACCCTACGTGAAAAAGCTAAGACCTCAACCCCTTTCTTCCAAATCAAAATCTAGCAGTTCTATGCTTCTGCTTCACATGTAGAAAGCTGCAAAAAAAGAAAAAAAGTGCTCCCATCCTAACAAGATGAAGCCAGAGGTCTAACAGAACCATAACTTATTTTGACCTTGTCAGAGAGCTGAGGTTCTAAGGGAACCAAAAAAACAAAGGTCCCTCAAAAGAGAGACAGGCCACATGCACCCCCCCAACTCCAGGGAGGGCACCGGAGGCCACGGGGCACGCAGGTGAGGAGATGAAAGCTGCGGTTTTGCTGGATTCTGTAACATGGCCAGGAGCCTTGGCGGTGCTCCTGTGACACTGAGAGGGCAGGACACCGAGGAGAGCCCACAGTAGAGACACAGGGATAAAGCAGGGGCGACAGGGGTCAAGCAGAAGCCCTGCCTCTTTCCTGCACCCTCCTCCCCTATGAAGCAAAAGCTCTGAGCTGCTGAGGGAAGAGCAGGAAATTCCCTGGGCCAGGGGCTCAGGCGAAGATGCACTGCCCCTGGGGTGGAGCACAGGCATGAAGGTCTGTGGGAGGGAGAGACTGGGACGTCATTTGCAATACAGGCAAAGATTCACTGTCGCTGGGAAACGGGAGAAACAGAAACCTCCACCTCCAGAAGCTGGGGAGCAAGTCTTCTTGGGCCGAGGAGCTCGCAGGACACCCAGCAGAGATTGCGTCGTCGAGGTGGTTTGAGCACCCTGGGAGGTGGGGGAGGGTGCTGGGAAACCCCCTGAGACCAGGCACCCAGGGCCTGCCAGAGACAGAGCTGGGCAGACATGCCAGGGGGGCCCCCAAGGCCCCACCACGAGAG
Organism: Catagonus wagneri; assembly: GCA_004024745.2. Lineage (NCBI taxonomy): Eukaryota > Metazoa > Chordata > Mammalia > Artiodactyla > Tayassuidae > Catagonus > Catagonus wagneri. The sequence continues at coordinate 66,724,687 of PVHT021183699.1, forward strand.
CAGAACCAAATATAAGCTGTGGCAGTAGCTGGCTGACCGACAGGAAGGGACACGGAGAAGAGGTGCCTCCTGGGGGTCGGGGGGCAGGCAATCAGAGCTGATGAAAGGAAATGGGGGCAAAATCAGGAGGCAAAACCTTGCCATACTGTCACAACACTAAGCACAATGTGAAAGCAGCCCCCCTGCTAGAGGAACGCTGAGGCCTCTGATGCCCCAAAGGTCATGTTAACAAGGAAACTCCAACCGAGGTCAACTCCCCACACTAATGGCCTGGCAGCAGAAGGGGCCTGCCCAGCTCCAGGCACAGACCCTGTTTATTCCAGTCTCTATGGGCCTTCATTCAAATAAAATAGATGATACACAAAGAAGGGGGAAGAAAAGAAAATCTGTTGTCAAAAGTAACCAAGAGATAGATACAGACATAATGACTACATGTTGCAACTGTCAGAGGAGGACCTTAAATACCTGTAATTAATACCTTAAAGGCTCTAGGGAAAGCCCAACATGGTGAACAGATGCTCCAGGGGAGGCTTGTTATTACTGCCCCTCCCCCATGCCACTCAGAGTCTAAGGTTCCTGCCACAGGTGGCTGCCTTGTCACTCTTTCCCCTCCTCCACAGAATCAGTCTGTCCAGCTCAGTAAGCAGTGTACTCAACCAAGAGTTACCACGCTTCTGAGCTAGGACAGGGGCTGGCAAACATTGTAAAGGGCCAGATATTTGGGCTTTGCCAGCCAGCCATACAGTCTATGCTGCAACTACTCAGTTCAGTTGTAATGTGAAAGGGGCCACAGACAGTAGATAAAGTGTGTGGCTATGTTCTAATAAAACTTTATTAACAAAAACAGACAGCAGAGTAGACGTGCCACGTGCCAAACCCTGACTTGGACCACGTCAGCCCAAAATGAATCCAGGTGGCTGAGCCAGGGTTAAGTGTGAATCCTCTAGGACCTCCTTTGGCCAAGCTGCCACTCAGAGGATGTATCAGGCAGGCCAGTACAGGGTTGCTCTTAGGAGAAAGAAAGATGCATCATGCCCAGGAATTGTCAAGAGGGAATTTAAATAGGTCCATATAACCCCAACCCTTATTGTCCTGATCATTGCCCAGAAAGTGGCCAAAAGGAGATGACCCCTTTCTGAGCACAGCAGCAATCACTGACCAAGCTGCCTTACTAGCTGTGTGGACCAGGAGGAGATGAGGGAGCTGATTTTTTTCAAGGAGGCCATTCCAACATTCAGTACTAGATGCCTGCGGACTGTAGGGAGGATAACAAGTTCAGCAGGTCACCAATCACTTCAGAGAACGGGTCCTTCCTTCCTCTCCTACATGAGTGATGCAGGTGATTTGATGGGCACCCTCCAGGTGAGGAGCCCCAAGAGGGGTAGTGGTGTCTTTACTCTGCTAATCTGTGACCTTTATGACCACTCTTATAACCTGATTTAACCTTAATTACCTCCTTAAAGGCTCCATCTCCAGTGCAGGCACACTTGGAATTAGGCTTCAGTGTATGAATTTTAGGTGCACACAAGTGAGTCCATAACAGCCTTTGTGGGTCAGACATTCAGTGTTGACAAGATCCTAGCAGGAAGCTAACAGATGTTTTTCAAAAGGGCCATAACTGGCAGCTATGCTAGGTTGCAGACAAGTCCAAAATCCCAAATGGTGCCTTTCTTTGTCAGAGGCTCCAATCAACAAAACCACTGGCCATAAAGACTTGTAGCTCAAAGGGGTTTTTGGAGTTGTGGGCGTTCATGGGTATCAGCACTTCTTATGTGTGGTTCTTCCCTATCAGAGAATTTTCTCTGGTGCTTTGTGGAGGGGGAATTAAAGTACGTACACATCAGCCTCACATGTTTTCATATGAGAAACAACAAATAACTCATTATGAGTTAGCCCGGAGGGCCCCAACAAGGTCACATCAGCTTCCCTTCCCCACTGTAAACCTTGTCAAACTCCATAAAATCAAGTCAGGTACTTCCTCCCCCCCACAGAACAAAACAGGATGGTCAATCTGGTATCTATATCCAATAAAGCCATCAAAGTCTGAGTCTCTGCCCTTCCCAAAGCTCACTCCTGGACTGGTGCAGACTGCCTTTCCTTTCATCTCCCTTGGGGACATGGAGACCTGGGCTCCACTAAGCAACAAAGCCAGAATAGCCAAAACAATTCTAAATAGAAAAATGTATACTGACAATAGCAAGTGCTGGTGAATGTGGAGCAAGAGGAATTCTCATTCATTGCTGGTGGGAAGGTAAAATGGCACAGTCATTTTGGAAGACAATTTGGTAGTTTCTTCTAAAATTAAACATACTCTTACCATATGATCCAGCAACTGCACTCCTTGATATTTAGCCAAATAAACAGAGAACTATGTCCACACAAATCCTGAACTTTATAGGTATAATAATATAATTATAGATAGCACTTCATTCATAATTGCCAAAACCTGGAAGCAATTTAAGATGTCCTTCAACAGCTGAATGGATAAATGAATGGCAGTAATTCATACAATGGAATATTATTCAGCACTAAAAAGAAGTAAGCTGATCAAGGCACGAAAAGACATGCAGCAAGCTTAAATATTACTAAGTGAAAGAAGTCAATCTGAAAAGGCTAAAACTGAAAAGGCCATAGCTGGGCTTGGGGAGAATGAGGGGTGAATAGGCAGAGCACAAAGGACTTTTAGAGCACTTTTCCCCTTGTAAGGTTTATTACTTACAAAAAGAGGCTTTCTGGTGAGAGCTGGAGAAGGAAACCAAGTTGGGGTCTTTATAGTGGGTAGAGGGTGGGATCACCTGGGATTTCTAACCAGTCTGTCCAGATGTGGAAGGGGAAATGGACGACTGAGACTCAAAAGCTGTCAGCAAACACCACAAAAATGGGATCAGATAATATTACAGGGTGCAAACTTATGAAGAACTCAGTCCAGAGAATAGCTGTGTACAGTGAGAAAGCACTAGATGTGGCTTTGGAGAGTCAAGACAACTCCTTTGGGCTCAGACTTCTTATAAAACAGTGAATAGAATTCCTTCCTTACCCCCTAATCACAAAGATTAAATAATAAAATGAACATGAATGTACTTATAATTTGACTAAAACATGTTAGGAATTTGATAGATGTTAGTTAATTACATTTGTCTCAAATATCTAGAAATAATCTTTGCTAATTTCATAAGATTCACTTCCTAGAAGATAACGGCACAAAAGAAAACATGCAGCCCCTCTTAGGATAAAGCAATCTCTGTTCATCAGGGATGGGTCTTTGATTTTTTTTTACCAGATAACAGAAAAACTCTTTGATAGGCAATATCAAAAGAAAATGAAGGCAATAGTCATATGACAGAATTGGTATCCAAACAATTTTCTTTGTAGGCTAGAGGCAAGAGCTGAATCTTACAAGGAGAAAAGTAAGAAGACTACTTAACACACTAAGGACCCATGCTTCAGTCCAGAAACAATTTCCCAAATTCAGGATGGGAAGCAATGGTTCAATGACAGCACAGGAATAGATTCAAAAGGAATCAGTTCAAAAGGAAAACTCGGTTCGAAAGGAATGGATAGTGAGAGATGGTTAATAAGCAGACAACAGATTAAATTTAAAATTTCTTAAAATCAAATCAGTACCACAAAAGCAATCAGCGATGACCTTGGAAAAGTTCTGCATCCTAACATGTACTGAATATAGTCCTTGGCATAATACTTCAAAAGGAACACGGACAGAGACTAAAGCCTATAGAATGTGCTTGGCACTTGCAGAGCCAAGGAGCTTCTCAGTTCTTTTGTCTTAAGGGATCATCTTTTTTCCCATTACAGGCAAGGCTACTGAAGAATAAGATCACTGTGGAGGCAAGTCCACAGGCTCACTCCGCCTTTAGCTTGTTTGGTTCTCCATCCACATAGGACTGTGAACAGGTTGAGGTCAGGCCCATCACAATAATTTTTTGATGGGCTTTTGCTCCTAACTCTAATTTTTAAGCTTTTTTGCTTTTTAACTTTTTTGCTTCATCTATTTTGGGGCTCTGTTGTTAGGTGCACAGAAACCTAAAATTTTATGTCTTCTTAATGGACTGATCTTTTCATCACTATAAAATGTCTTTCATCGTTATAAAACATCTTTCTAGTCTCTAGTTAACAATTTTTGTCCTAAAGTTTATTTTGACTGATATTACTATGGCCACACAAGCTCTCTTTTGGTTACTGTTTGCATGGAAGTATTTTTCTAGCCTTTTACTTTGTTTTTGAATTTAAAGTGGGTCTCTTGAAGACAGCATATATGAGAATTGTGTTTTTTAAAAAAATCCATTCTATCAAACTCTGCCTTTTAATTGAAGTGTTTAATCCATTTACACTTAATGTACTTACTAATAAGGTAGGAGTTGTATGTGCCATTTGGGTATTTATTTTTTATATGTCTTTTTTTTTTATTCCTCTATTCTCCCATCACTGCCTTCTTTTGTGTCAAAGTACTTTTTAGTGTACCATTTTAAAACCCTTGTCATTTCTTTTATTATATTTAAATTAAAAAATTATCTTCTTAGTGGTTTTCCTGGAGATTTTAATTAATATATTAATGTAAAAAATCTAGTTTAGATTAATGTCATCTTAATTTCAAGACAACACAAACACTTTGCTTCTATACAGCTATTCTTCTTCCCAGCTTTCTGCTATTATTGTCATCTTATGTCCATCAACATAGATTTCTAATTATTGCTTTGTACAGGTTTCTTCCAAATCAGATGGTGGGGGGAAGGGTTGCAACAAAAAACGTCTATACTGTCTTTTCAATTTACCTATACTTTTAAATTTGCCTTTACTGTGGCTCTTTATTTTCTCATGTCAATTCAAATTACTGTCTACTGTCCTTTTACTTCAGCTGGAAAGACTCCCTTTATTATTACTTATAGGGCAAATTTCCTAGTGACTAACTCTCTTTTATTTCTCTGGGAAGGTCTGAATTTGTCTCTCATCTCTAAGGTATAGTTTTGATAGATACAAAATTCTTGGCTGACAGTCTTTTTCTTTCAACATTTTGAATGTCATCTCACTGCCTCTGGCCTCTATGGTTTCTAATGAGAAATTATCAAATTCCTTGCAAGTGTTGAGTGGTTCCCTTCTTTATTCTTTCAAATTTTTCTGTCTTTGACAGAATCCCTTGAGCTTCTTAGAGAGATTTCATCTAATTCAGGTAGTTTTCAGCCATTATTTATTTATATATTCTTTCTGCTTCCTTTTCTTTTTCCTCTCATTCAAGGGCGCCCATCACACATATGTTGGTATGCTCGATGTTGACCTACGGGTCTCTGAGACTGTTCATTATTGATCCTTTTTTTCCTTTCTGTTCCTCAGACTGAATACAGTCAGCTTTCCATTTGCTCCGGTTCTGTATTAGAAAATCAAAAATATTAAGAAAAAAATTCCAAAAATTTCCAAAAAGCAAAACTTGAGTTTGCTTTATGCTAGTAACTATTAGCATTTGCATTGTATTTACAACTATATGTAGCATTTACACTGTATTAGGTATTATATGTAATCTAGAGATGATTTAAAGTATATGGGAGAATATGCATAGGTTATATGAAAATATTACACCATTTTATATAAGGGACTTGAGTATCCATGGATTATGGTATCTGCAGGGGAGGGTGGTGGTTCTGGAACCAATCCTCCATGGATAATGAGGGATGACTGTAATCTCAATAGTGATTCTTTGTTACACATGCTTATATCTGCTGCTGAGCCCCTTAATGAATTTTTCAAGTCAGCTATTGTGGTTTTCAATTCCAGAATTTCCGTTATTAAAAATAACTTCTATGTCTTTATTGGTACTCTCTATTTGGTGAGACACTGTTTTCATACTTCCCTTCATGTCTTTAAATGTAGTCAAAACAACTGATTTTTTTGGTTGCTTTCCAGCCTGTGTGTTTAGCCCACAGTCTCGTTTCTTTGTATGCCTCCTAACTTTTGGTTGAAAACTGGACATTTTAACAAATATACTGTGGTAACTCTGGAAATAAGAGTCCCCTCTTTCCTCAGGGTTTTTCTGATATTGCTGTTTGCTGTTGTTGTTAAATGACTTCCTGAACTAATCCTGTAAATATATACTCTCTGTTGTGTGTTACCACTGACATGTCTGCTAAATGAGATTAGTGGTCAGCTAACGATTGGACAAAAGTTTCCCTAAATGCCTGGAACCAATATAACACAGAAACCCTGTCAAAATCAGTCTTGGTCAGCGGAATGTGTATGTGTTGAGGCACACACTAAGTACTTGGTCAACAACTTTATCTTTGTCTCTACTTTCTCATGGTCAGCTACAGGTGAGAGTTTAGGACCTTCTCAAGTCTTTCCTGAGCATGTACAAAGCCCTAAGCATAGGTGTGACCTTCTAGAGTCACAGAAATATGTAAGCACTGTCCAAAGTCCCCAGAGAAATATTATTTTCCAGCTTTTCTTTTAAGCTGTTTATTTAGCATTTTGTTTGCCCCAAATGCTGTCCACCACCTTGGATGGCTATGAAGTGGCTCTAATTACTTTACACAAATGTAATTTGTTTTGAGGGTTTTCACACTGGGTAAGCTCCAAATCAGGGAAAGAGAGTCCTGCAAGTGGGAGTCTTTCAAGGAACCACCAAATGGGTCAAATAATAAGAATTCTCTGGGAATGAGGCAGTGACAGAGATCCAACTCTGTTCTGCTTTCTCTGGGTGCTGTTGCACTGTTGGTCCTCATCAAGATTGCAGACTTGGCTCTCAAGGTCACTGTGGAGCTGCAGAGAGGGGGATGGGAATAAGGCAAGTCAAATTACCACAAGGCTCACTATTCTTACTAAAATTTAGCCATTTTTCTTTAAGACTTCCCTGGATTGCTACTGCCTTTGGGGAATTTTCAGAGTTTTGAGAAAGCTGATTTGACAAATTTTGTCAGTTTTGCCTTAGCATTTACAGAATTTCCAGAGGTCCTCATTTCACCATTTTTCCTGATGTCATTCTTCTTTATCTTTTTAACTTTTTCCCCAGCTTTCTACCCATGGTCTTAACGTTTCTAAACTTTCACATGTCGAATTTGTCATCCTAATATTTTATTGCCATTTACTTATTTGGCTTCTTTTTTTTAAGTTTTAATGGTATGTTCCCCTATATTTAACTTCTATAAAATTAGTTTCTTGTATCTCTTACCTTGTTTTTAATTTCCTTCTAAAATTTTAATAATATTTTCCTGCCATATTTCCCTTTCTCGATTTGCCTTCACAATAGCTGGCAACAAGCATGGTTATAGTGTTAGTGCAAGGAGCAGCCTCTACCGTAAGCATGAGTTTGAAGCAGAGTCCCTAGCAAGCAAGGATCTCAAGGTTCTCCTAGAGTGATTCTCTAAAATACCTCATCCGCAAAGATGCAGAAATCCTAATAGGATAACCCACACTAAGATTTTTTTTTCCATGAATTTAATATACTTATTTCCTGGAATGATGACATGTCACAAACACAACAGGTTTTCAAATCCTTTGTCTCTGAAAGGCATAATCAATGGATACTTAAGTTTGCCAACAGCATACTCTTAGCCAGCTGGGGATATTCCTGTGGAGGACCATGGTGAGGCATTGGGAAGCTCTTAATCTACTGCATAAAAAAGCCATACCCAGGAGATATGGTCATTTATTATCATCCTGCTTCCAATACACATAATTATAAGGGTGACTGACCTTTGTTCTTGGTAGAGACATAGGAAAAAAACTCTCAGTTCAGGTTGATTACAGGGAGCCTGGTCAGAATAGGGGCTGTTTTAAACAGAGTTGAATTTTTTGATTTTTCTTCTTCTTTTTAAACATAGAACTGTTTCCCTGTGGAGAGTACTTTCAAATTTTTTAAGACCTGTTTGGGGCAAAAGGCCCATTCAAAATAGTAGTGCATAAGCTTAAATAAGGATCAAAACCTTATAAGCATATTACATGGAAGAAAAGTTACAGGCCAGTTTCTTAACATAAAAAAATTCTTAAAACAAAATATTAAGAAACCAAGTCTAGCACATACAAAAGAGTTTAAGACATCACCAACAAATTATGTTTGTTTCAACAATATAATCTTGAGGTCTACTGAATGTGCTCTTTAGAAAGGGCTCGGGTTTTAAGCACAGTGCTGCAGGAGCAGTCAGGGGAGCTGTGAAGGAACAGAGCTGTGAAGGAAGGAAAGACAACTCCCATCTAGATGAAGAAAGGGGAAAGGCCAATTCAGGAAGAAGCAACTGCAGATGCAAATCAGCATGACTTTGAGGGAACTGCCAGTAGTTCAGCTTGGCCGCAATGAGGAGGAGGAGGGGAGAAATGGGGAGGGGAAGGGAGAGGAGGACAGGACAGTCCATGAGCTGGCCAGTGCGCTGGGGCCATAACTGGAAGAGCCTTGGATGCTGGTGAGTCCTGGAGGCCTTAAAAGTACGACACAGAGACCATGATGTGCTTTAGATCTCAGTGGCAGAATGAAGCACAGTGATGAGGTAGAGAGACAGTTGGATGGAGGCGGCTGGAAGCTGGAAAGAAGAGCCAAAGGCCTGTGCAGGCCAGGGCACAGAGAGACTGACAGACAGCATGGAGGTCACCCACAGGAGCACTCCTTGCTGAGGGGACCCGAGAAGCAGCTTGAGCGTGTTAGAAATGCAACCTACATGCCCCAACTCAGAACTGGATGGAGCCCAATAATCTGTGTTTTAACCAGTCCTCCAAGTGATCCTGATGTGCATTTAACTCTGAGAACCACTTACCCATAGGACTTGGCAATCAACTGTGAGAGGTAAGAGAGCATGAGAGTGAGTAAGAGATGACTCCTAGGTTTCTGGCTGGGACAGGGGGCAGACTGTGATACAGTCACTCACTGAGGGAGGCCGAGGGACAGTGGAGGAGAAGCAGGTCTGAAGGGAAGGCATTCAAGACTCTTGGGGGCAGACGTATCTCCCCCACGTTTTAAGTATAAGGAAAATGAAATCAGGAAACGCGTAATGATTTACCTGGACCATTTTTCTTATTTTCATTCTGTTTGATGTAAATATATGATGTAGCTCAAAATGGTAAGATGAAACAATATTCAGATATAAGAACCCAAGAGTAGTCTGTAGAAAACAGGGTTGGTTTGTTTTGTTTTGCTTCTTATGAACATAACTGATTTATATTAGGCACTGTGTTGCTAACATAACTTCTCAATCATTGATGGAATTAGGAGAATGTGTTGGAACTGAATTAGTATGTTCTAGGACTAATATCTCAAACATGCCATTTGTGGTACCACAAAATGCCTATAAGCCTAAAATGGGTATCTGTTGTAACTGCCACATTTTGCAGCCTTTTCTTGATTCTGCCTCTAAAGCTACATTGAGGCATAAGCTTGTTTATAAACTGTTCTACACTAAGCTGAAACCAGGAGGCCTGGATTCTCACCCTCACCCCCATAGTGCCACTAACTAGCTGTGGACCTTGACCTTGACCTTATCCTCTGAAGCTCAGCTTCCTTCTCTATAAAATGAAGGGACTGGACTAGATTAGCACTTACACGCCTCCAGCTTTAATATTTACTATGTGTAAGGATCAAGCAATGGGATTTATTTTCTAAGTGCCTTCTTATAATAAAAATAATGACTTTAAGAGGTCATCGTTACCAAGAATGGGCTTGGATTTTGAGAATTCAGGGCTACAGCTTGTCAAAACCACTGCTATCAGGGTTTAGTTTGAACAGGGTGATTCTTGGTACAGGAGGAAGTAGTTAGTTGAGGAGTGGCCTCCTCTCCTAGAATTCAAAGTTCAGTAATGCCTAGATGAGAGCAATGCAGCTACAATCTCAAACTTAAAATGCTACTGTTTGAGCCACTAAATAGCTCACTGGTCTGAAATACTTACTTACAATGTCTTCCCTGGATACACCACACTTTTCCATTCTCTCAATGTTTCAGTGCAATACCGCAAATGTCAGCACAGGAAATCTCATTCTTTGGAAAGACAATTTAGCTTAAAGGTTGAAAGAGCCGGCTTTTGATACATTAGATTAAAATCTCATCTCCATCACTTATCACTATTGCTAAGTGACCTTGGGTTGGAGATATATACCTTGTTCAGCCTCAGAGAGGCTTTCAGAAAGGTGAAGAGGTCAACAGCCTCAGATGCTGCGAAGAAGTCACAGAAGATGAGGTCTACAAACTATCCTTTGGATTTAGCCACATGGAAGTTTTCAATGACTTCAGGGAAAGCTACTTCAGAAGAATGATGGGCCTGGCTGAGAATGGTAAGGGGTAAGTGGAAGATGGTAAAATGGAAACTGCAAGCAGAGGCCATCTACTAGAAGAAGGAGATGCGAGAGCAGCTGCAGGATGAGACTAAGTGAGAGACTGAGTGAGGCGGTGGTTGGCTGGATGATTTCAGGCTGGGAAAGACACGGGCTGGCTGAAAACCCAATGAGAGAGAGAGAGAGAGAGAAGAGGTGAGAGAAGGGAGGAGGGGTAACTTTCCTGACAAGAGGGTAGGAAGGTGGTAGGAGACTCAGTGAGGAGGAGAGACAGCCCTTTCTCACAAGGAGGAAGGAATATAAAAAGAGGGATAACATGTACAGAATCAGGTTGATTTATACATTTGGTGTCGGAATGATGAGGAGTCCCACACAATGGCTTCTATCTTCTCTATAAAGGAAGAAAAAAGGTCTTCAGCTAGGCTGGACCCACTGAAAAACACTGAGAGGGGTTTAAATAACCCTTGGAAGAACAAGACAAATAAATAATTACAGGAATGGCACAACTGCTCAGCAGCTTGGAGGGCCCATTGAGGCTTCATGAAATGAGTGTAGAACAAGTCTGCCCACTTGTACTGCAATCTTAAGACTGGGAACATCTAGAAAAGAATTAAAAGTTTTCTAAAGACTCTGAGCAAATGCTTAAGGCCCAGCTATTAATTCTTGATTATTAACTGCCCTTGGGAACAATTTATCTCTAGAAAAACAACTTTGATAAGTAACTGGAGTTATCATGCTGGGATTCCATTTCTGAACAGAAATAAACAGAAACAAGCAGTTAACTGGATATTTTACCTTGGTATGCGTGAATTATTACTTTCTTAAGTCAGTAAGCACAAACATTCTTTGGTCTGAAAATCAATTGTACAGAATTACAACCTCTCAGGTCAGAGTACATGCTTATCTCATAATTATGAGAAACTCACTTGTGTGATGCTTCCCAGGCCTCCTCCTCTTCTAGAAGATCTCTTATGATGTCTGAACTGGAACTAAAAAGATATGGACATCAATATTGCCAGATAATAAAAAGACTGTATGGTTCCATTTATATAAAATTCCAGAAAATGCGAACTAACCTATAGTAAGAGAAAGCAAGGCAGCGATCCAGTGGTTACCTGCAGGGGGCAGAGACGGGCAAGGAGGCAATACAAAGTGGTATAAGGAAGCTTTGGGAATGATGGACAGGTAATCGTCTTGATTGTGGGGGTGATTTCACTGCATACATATGATAAAACTCATCAAACTGTATGATTTAAATATTTACAATTTATTATACATCAGTTTCAATAAGCTGTAAAAAAAAAAAAACCAACTAGCAATAATAATGAAAAAAGACACTTAAAAGGTTGCTTAAATAAATCCCTCAATATAAACACTGCATTCAAACGGATTATAACTGTGAGCCTTTTCAATTTTAATTGATGGCAACCAAAGACCAAATCATGTCTTAAAAACTGCACTTTAGTAATAAAATTCACAGGAGATATTAAGTTCCTAAGTGGCTGTTAGTTCCTTTGTACCCAAAATAAAGTAAAATATAATTCATTTGAACTTTGCTAATAATGAAATTTGTTATAATGCAACCTAACTTAAAGTGCTACATAATCTTTGGCCTGTCTGTACAAAGAGGCAGAGTAAATAAGGCTAGACAGGGCATGCATTATATCTTTAAAAGTAAAAAATTGTTTTAAGGCTTTTAGCATCTTACTCTTACCCAACAACTTCTTACCAAATATGTATATTTTTAAACATGTACATTCATATCAAAAAAGCATTTCTTTAGACACCCAAGACATAGAATGTCCCGGGCATCGTTTGGACAACTCAGTAACAGCTGCTACTAACCTCGGGATAAGAAAGCTAAAACAAAGGAACAGCTAGCTCTCTGTCAAGCAAGAGACAACAGGTTTGGAAATATTAGACCCAATCTTTTTTCTAATGATATTCTAATAGGTAACAAAAGTTTAAAAATTATGAAGATTTCAAGTGTCAATGAATCATTCTCCACCACTTCTGACAACTGCTTTGAAGCAGCGTTTGCCTACCATGCCTGAACAACAACAAAGGCAGCAACAGTTAATACAGCTCTATACCAAATGTTTTACTCAAGGGATTTCCCACCCACCAAATTCCCAAGACCCTCAAGGAGCCATATGCAGGGTGCCCTCTGACTGTGGTTTGTGTGTACAGAGGCCCACGTGTGGGGGATTCCATTCGCACTGCAATGTAGTGACCCCAATAACAAAGTGAGCACAATGGTTCTCAGGCATTTCAGTTGGAGGATCCCATGTGGTAGTATCAATACTTTTAGTATTTGTGGCTTGAGAAAATATATAACAAGAGTAAAGCACTCTAAATTTAGTAATACTGTTCATTTATATTTTACTCATTAAAGAGGCACATGAAAACATTAAAAAATAGTGGGACATACATTTGAGACATTCTTGATTATGTCTACAGAAAATTCTTTACGTGCGTGTGCTTTTGCAGACCCAGTGCAATCCTTCCTTCAGGTCCCAGGGATGGGAACCATTGTTCTAACCTGTCAGAGGACCTAAGCATCTATTTCTCTTTTACAATGTGGATGGCCCCTTCCTCAAATGCAAGTGTCCCTGAAAATAATAACACATTAATTTATCATCAGTTATTTTCACCTTAGTATAATCAAGCCAATACATAAGTGTTCCCACTAAACAACCAGCTGATATAGTTTTTATTAGGAGGAAAGAGGGAAAAGCAGAAGACCCTTAAGGAGATGCAAGGCAGAATCCACCAACTTTATTATTTTTCCAAGAGATAGACCCACATGGCCACTCACTAAGGAAGGCTAATATCCGCTGCCACCCCTTTCCACAGAAGTCTAAATCTTTCTGTTCCCAAGACCCCAACCTTTGTTGTTTCCACTTTTGGTAATAACTACTCCAACTTTATAAAAAAAAAAAAATCAAACTGTTTAACTTTTTCATTTCCTTCTCTCTACTCCAATTTATAGTGATATCATAACCTACTCCTCTTTAGAGCTATGGAAGTGTTTCTCAATTGTTCTTCACTACTGTCCCCACCCTCTTCATCTAAGAAGGCTTTTCAGACATTTTTCCCCCTGCCTCTCCATGAAATTTTAATACCACAAATATAATGTATATCTGTTTATAGATTGTATGTGTGTATATGTGTGTGTGTGTGTGTGTGTGTGTGTGTGTGTGTAATTTTTTTTTTTGCCGTCCAGCACCCCATTCCCCAGGGAATGAAATAACTCCTGCTGAGAACCCATGAGCTAGGGGAGTGGGGTAAGGGGGTGGCAGGCACATGGCTCTGGCTCCTGGGAAGCATCACATAGCTAGAGAAACAGTCAAGTCAGCTTCTTGCTGACACCTCCCCCCACCCAACACTCACATAGAATTTTACTTTTTAAATGGAAGGTAACACAGCAACCCCACTGTTCCAGCTAAGTAAGCAGGATGGCCAAGCCTGTCAAATAACCTAGCAGTTTGAGATCAATTTACCTACAGGCTTTCAAATCACCAGTACAAATCACTGATTCGTTGAGGGAAAATATTTGCAGTGCATTAATGACACAGACCTAAGAGGTTTTTGCTATACTACCTCAGTGAAAACAGATGGTAGAAGAGGTTTACAAAAAATAGATCTCCAAAGTGGTCTGCAATCTTCTCTTCCTCTGCAACCTTAACACCACCGGCAAGCACAATGCAAAGCTCCCAATCTCCTCAATTCTCACTCCATTTCCTTCTACTTCAGCTCAGTCACTAGCATGATGATACCTAAATCACTAAAATCAATGATACAAAGTTTGGGAAGTTTGAAGTTTACCTAAAAGTTTTAGCATATTTTGCTGTATCTGCTATTCCAATTCTTGTCTCCATTATGAAAACGCAAGCTGATGCTAACCAATACCATTAGAATAGCAGAGAGAAATGTCCATTCCTTTTTAAGGTAATGTACTTACTATATTCTGCCCAAAGCCATAGTCCTGAATTTAAACCTACAGTTTCACACACAGGATTTTACAAACAGACTGCGGGGCATTAATAGGCAGTATTACAAAAACTATCACAGATCTCTTCCTTCTGGACAGCAGTAATTAATGTTTTTGAAAGCTTAGTCATAGTCATTTTAAATATGCCCTGAAGATCAAAAATTCCTAAACTGTCCTCCACAGGCAAAAATAAATTACTCTATCATACCCAGAGTCAGGGCATACAGCAGCCTACACAGCTGCAGCTTTTAATTCTCAGACAAAAATGTTTTTCAGAGTCAGCTACAGATTCTCTACTACTTGCGTTTGAAACACTCCAGGAGAACATGATTTTAAAAACCGGATGGAAAAGAAGAAAGAGAGGAAGAATTTCCCATTGTGGCTCAGTGGAAACAAATCTAACTAGTATCAATGAGGATGCCAGTTTGATCCCTAGCCCCACTTAGTAGGTTAGGGATCTGGCTTTGCCATGAGCTGTGGTGTAGGTTGCAGATGCGACTTGGATCTAGTGTTGCTGTGGCTGTGGCATAGGTGGCAGCTGCAGCTCCGATTCAACCCCTAGCCTGGGAACTTCCATATACCGCACCTGCACTTTCCCTCCCCCAAAAAAAAGAAAAAGAAAGAAAGAAGAAGAGGAAGAGGAGGAGGAGGAGGAGGAGGAAGAAGAAGAAGAAACCAGATGAATGTGTGAATGTGGAGTCTACTACTTGAACATTACAGCTCCCTAAAGAAGAGTGTTCAAATGGTGCTCTCGGACGTCACCAACCAGACCAGGATGGAGTAGATATTATTATACAAATTAAATACAAGAGACAAAGATTCATAGGCAAAAAATATGACCCTTGAATTCTATGGAATTCGCAATCCTTATTCAGGAAGAATCTAGTAGATCTATTTGGAACACCCACACTTAATTTTACCTATCATTTAGACTTTATTTTCAGAAATGTAAGCTCAACTGTTTTTCATTTCTGTTTGCTGTTGGTCTTTGTCCTAGTTGGTCTTCCTATAATATTTCACTCTTGTCATTCTCTGATCAAAAGTAGTAGCATAAAATCTTTAAGGCAAAGGGAAACACTTTCTTTGCTCATTTCTTTTGTGGCATTTTATTTTGTTCTACTGGTTATGATTTTATTACCAAAGCTGAAAAGTAACATATCAAATACCTCTGGCAAAGGAATGACTGGTCATACCACCAGAGGAGAAACAAAAATCACAGATTTCAGTGTCAGACAAAAGTCAGATTTCAGTTCTGGGCAAGCTGCTTATCTTTCCAAGTCTCAATATCCTCACCTGTAAAGTCAGGATAACAAAACAAATAGTTCACAGGGATATTTTAAAGATTAATCAATACAATACATAGAATGTTTAATATAGAGCTTGGCACGTAATAAGTGTTCAATAATGTTGCATCCATTTTCATAAACCAGATTTGGGTCTGAATTACCCAAATAACTGTCTCAGCACCATACTTCAATTTGCCCTAGGAGAGCACATCACCATGTGCTCTGTTTTAATCTTTGATTTCTACTGTTTCTATGACACCAGGGTACAAATTCATCAAAACTTGTTATTCATCCAGCATGGCAGGTACACACGGTACTGTGGGGTAAGTGAAATGCGAACATCTGCTATAAAAATCCTGTGGATTAAAGATTACTTACAAATGGAATTTTTCTATTATCTAGTAGACACTCCCCACCAACCCCTTTCCCAAATCTCTCATAATTGCGGCATTAATTTGAACGTATCTGAGTATATCCAACTAAAAATAAAAAACCAAAAAAAATAAAAACCTCTTTAAGGAAAGATCACTGGAGGATTGACAGACAGCATATAATGCCCACCAGACAACGGTACTTTAAAAAAAATGCCACCAGCTCCCATGAGTCCTTCCTCAGACCGCTATTTCTGGTCATCTGTTCTCTATGAGGAGCAGCAGCTTACACATCAAGCAGTTTAGCAGTTGGTTGACAATAATATATTAGAATAGTATACATCCTAGACTGAAAAAAAAATCACTCAATGGGGGAGTGACAATAACAAAAATTACCATTTTGTAAGCAACTACTTCTACAAACACTGTGATGATTAGTTTATAAACATTAGCTTAAATTCGTTTAAGAACCCTGGGCCACCCCTATTTGACAGGTCAACAAAGGCTCGGAGAAATAAAAGGGAAAAAAGGGATGCTTTCATGCTCTCCATTAGATCTAGAAAAAGATAAAATGAAGAAAGCTTCACATTCAGATACAAGAAAAAAAATAGTATCAGAAGAATTTATCAAGTTATGCAAGGAAAATCTTTAATAAGAGATGAAACCAGGAAGTTCCTGTGGTGGTGCAGCGGAAACGAATCTGACTAGGAACCATGAGGTTGCGGGTTCGATTCCTGGCCTCGCTCAGTGGGTTAAGATACGGCGTTGCTGTGAGCTGTGGTGCGGGTGGCAGACACGGCTTGGATCCCGTGTGGCTGTGGCTGTGGTGTAGGCCGGCAGCTGTGGCTCTGATTGGACCCCTAGCCTAGGAACCTCCACATGCCGCAGGGGCGGCCCCAAAAAGACAAAAAAAAAAGGAAAGAAAGAAAAAAGAGAGATGAAACCAAACCGTAATTAAGTTTATGTTCAAAAAATTCACAATATATGATCATCTCATTTGCTTTTCAGAATCATCCAGGGAGACTGGAAGGGCAAAAACACTATCATTCCATTTTATTAATGAGGAAACTGAAGCCCAGGGAAATTAATTCAATTCTCCACCATGTGCCAGGCATCCTGCTAGAGGCACAAAGCCTTGGCTGAGCTGATGAACACAGAAGACAAAGAAGTTGGGTGCAGGGATCTCACAGCTGCATGTAAATTTTAAGGACCTGATGTCACAGCACCTGAGGGGAAGACACTTTCCCCCAGAACAACGTCCCATTCACCCAAAGGTCAGTAGACCTCATGTACCACCCAGTTTAAGCACTTTAGAAAATGCGAAAGATACAGAAAAACTATTTCACATTCCCACATTTTCTCTAGAAACTTTCAACAATCAAAATTCACCACCTGAAACAAGAGGAACCATTTACTTTTCAGGTGTATTCTGAAGCTGATAAATGTCCCCAGGCGGGGAAGAAAAGGCTCAAGTAAAACCCAAAACGGAAATGCATACTGGTAGAAAAAGATTTTGAGGCAAAATTAAATTCATTCGATGACACGTTCTTAATAGCTAAAAAACCAAATGTAATGTGTTAGCCTTCCAAAAGCAATTAAGATTTTTTTGGAGTTCCCGTCATGGCTCAGTGGTTAACAAATCTAACTAGGAACCATGAGGTTGTGGGTTTGATCCCTGGACTCGCTCAGTGGGTTAAGGATCTGGCATTGCTATGGCTGTGGTGTAGGCCAGCAGCTACAGCTCCGATTAGACCCCTAGCCTGGGTACCTCCATATGCCATGGGTGTGGCCCTAGAAAAAGACAGAAAGAAAAAAAATAAGTTTTTTTTTTCCTTAATGGCCACATCCATGGCATATGGAAGTTCCCGGGACAGGGATCTAATGGGAGCCGCAGGTGTGACCTAAGGCACAGCTGAAGCAAGGCCAGATCCCTTAACCGCCCCCGTACCAGGCTGGAGATCAAACTCGTGCCTCTGTAGCAACACAAGCTGCTGCAGATGAACTCTTAACCCACTGCGCCACAGCAGGAACTCCAAGAAGATTTTTGAAAATAATGAAGTTATTACTGAATTAGAGTAAGATACTTTACACCCTAGGTTTAGTTATGTTGATAATGTTTTCTTTAGATACTGTTTATCCCCCCCCTCTCTTTTTTTATTTTTGCTTTTTAGGACGGCACCTGCGGCATATGGAGGCTCCCAGGTTAGAGGTCCCATCAGAGCGACAGCTGCCAGCCTACGCCACAGCCACAGCAACATCAGATCCAAGCCACGTCTGCGACCTATACCACAGCTCACAGCAACGCCAAATCTTCAACCCACTGAGTGAGGCCAGGGATCAAACCCACAACCTCATGGTTCCTAGTTGGATTTGTTTCTGCTGCACCGTGACGGGAACGCCCTCGATACTGTTTTCTCTTAATCTGACCAGAAACATAAAAACTTACTTAATTTTTCCTAATAATCCCAATATCCTCTATATTATAAAATCCCATTCATATATCTGTCTGACCTTAATACATTACCAAATTTCATTAACCAATTTATAATAATGACGTTGATGAAAACAATGATGATTTCCAAAACTTTAAAGTACCTACCTTTTCATGCTTAAAGTAGATTAATATATTTACATGGTTCAAAACCAAATGACAGAGATGTACAATGAGAAGGCTCACTTCCTCTCTCTCCAGACAACCTGTTATCCTTTGTCTTCAACATGTAATCTCTCATTAGTTTGATATTATTCGTCTGGTATTTCTTTATGCAAAACCAAAGCAAGTATACAATGTTTCCTCCCCTTCTAAGAAACATAGTGCATCCATGCTGTTCTGAATTTTAGCTTTTTCATTACAAACATATCCTAGGACACTCTCCATATCAGTACGTGGTGATTTTCCTTTTTCGTTTTTATTTAGGGCTGCACCCGCGGCAGGGATTTTCCTTTTTGAACAATCACATCTTATTTCATGACGTGGATGTATTAGAGTTTACTCAGCCAGCCCCCAATGGCCAATACTCAGAGCAGTTTCCAGTCTTTTGTTATGATAAAAAATGACTTGATGAATAACCCCACATAGTCATTTTGTACATGTGTGTACCTATAGGACAAATTCATGAGAATCCTGGATAACAGGCCAAATAATAGTACTTGTTGTTGCTCTACCCAGATTCCTCTCCTTAGGGACTGTATTAGGTAGCACTCCAACCAGTAATAAATGTTTCCCCATAGCCTTGCTGCAGTCTATTAGCAACTGATAAGATGT
Organism: Catagonus wagneri; assembly: GCA_004024745.2. Lineage (NCBI taxonomy): Eukaryota > Metazoa > Chordata > Mammalia > Artiodactyla > Tayassuidae > Catagonus > Catagonus wagneri. The sequence continues at coordinate 66,743,861 of PVHT021183699.1, forward strand.
TCACCAACCTAAGAGATGAGAAATGGATTTAATTTGTATTTATCTTTGAGCAAACCATCTGTTTATGACTTTTGCCCATTTTTCTTTTGGGTTTTTGGGTTCTTTCCTTTTTGGTCTCTAGGTGCTCAAAAAGAATACTGAATCTTCAATGTTTTTTGGTTTTGCTTTTTAGGCCCGCACCTGCTGCATATGAGCTTAAAAATCGTTTTGCTTATCCTAGGTCCTTTGCATATCTGTATAAACTTTAAGGTCAATTTTCCATTTGCTTAAAAAGAAATAAAAAGTCTAATGGAATTTTGGTTGAGATTAAATTGAACTTGTAGGTTCATCTGAGGACCAGATGACTTATCAGTATTGATCTGATACAGCCTGATCTGGTTTATATGTTTTAAAGGGTGACCCTTTATGATTTGTGCTTATGTTCAACTTATAAACTTAAAGGAAAAAAGAAAAAAAGGACTAGAAGATGAGATCATAGTAACAGGTTACAATACTCAGTCCCGTAAGGAGAAACAAATTGCAAGATAAGGAACATCCCAAAGATGTAAATTTCTTCTACCACTTAAGAAGCCTTCATTTGATTTAGAGTTTTTTTGAAAACAGGGGTCAAGAGGTGGGGTACAAAGCTTGAGATGGGAGTGGCATGTCTTCTGCATAATCGGGACAGACATCATCCACCTGCTGCTCACCCCAAGAACACATGTTCAGCTGTACAAATGTGGGATGCCTGGCTGATACGAACCCCCAAACCATAGAAACCCAGTAAGAAGGCAAAGTTCAGACCATTAAACTCTAGACTTAAAATCTCTTCAAGGAGGAGAATTTTAAAACTATTTATACTGCTGGATTTTAGGCAGTGGACACCGAATCTCCTTGTGATCCAGTTACCACGTAAAATGCGGCATTAAACTAAATGACCTAGTGTTTGAGAATTATTCCTCCTAAAGTATACTTACTCCAAGTTGTAATGTTGACACATATTTTAAATTTTTTATTTGTACTATTACCCAGACTCCAATAACAAGTTGTAAATGGCTCTAATAAAACGTGCTTACTAGGGCAGGGGAAGCATAGTAAAGCACACATTAATGAAATCTTAAAGGCTTCTACAATTGACTTCTACAGAATTACCTAAAAAATAACAAGCTTCTCCATTTGAGGCCCATCGTATTTTAACACTTGAACCTCTTTGAGTTATAAAAACAATGTGTCCTACTCATGTGGCAAAATCAACAGGAGTAAGAAAAAACCAGCAATTTAACATATACCCATGTTCTGACTATTTGTGTGGGAGCAAAGACGCACAAATTTAACAGTGCATGTCCTTCTAACAAGGCAACCATACAATCCACCACCTAAACCTGGACACCTGGGAGAGTAATACAGGGCACTATTAATAATAATATCAAGAAGTATAAAACCATACGATGCCAAGGAAACCAGAACATACGGTCATTCCATGTCTAACTAACATTTTGAACAACTCCATTAAAATGCTATTCTACTAACAAAGGAAGCAATGGCGCCCAAGGCAAAAATTCTGATGCAACTTAAGATGTAATGGGGAAAAACCTAGGCTATTCAGTGAATAACTTCAGATAAGTCACGTCACCTCTCTAGGACTCCATTTCCTTACTTGTGATAGGCAGTTACTATATTTAGTGATTTCTCAAGGTATCTCTGACTTGAAAATGTCTGTATTCTATCCTAACATGCCTTTTACCCAGGTTCTGAAGGTATTCAAGGTGATCTGCTAACATCTGTTCCTCTGATTTAGAAGCAAAAAGAGTATAAAATGAGAAGGTTTTCTACTTTTAATTTCCAAGGTGACTGCAACAAATTATAAACTTGATCAATTCACTAAAAATATAAAATTCCAATAGTATGATATGTAAATTACATATCATTTCTAATCCATCCAATTTCATGCACCAGAACAAAGCCAACAAGGCCAATGGATTCTGATTTGGACAGTTTGTTTAAAGCTAGAGAAAGCTCTTAACTGGCTGCCTAGATTCGGGAGTCTGGGAGTTCTGATCCAAACTAATTACTGATTGTATGTCTAACATTTAGAAGGAACTACTAGTTCCTTCAAGGTCTTATACTTTTACTTTTCTCCAAGCAGTCTGAAAAAATAAATTCTCACTTACGCCTCTCTTTTTAACTAAAGAACTAAACTCTGAACCAATAAAAATCATACCTGTTTTATAAATCAAGCCAAATATATGCAAAAGCATGTGAGACAAAAAGTCCTGTATAGTTTACAAAATAGCTAACAAACTAAAAAGGGAAATACAACTAAAGAAAAAAATCTCAAAACTACCGTGAGGTACCACCTCACTCCCATCAGAAGACCATCATTAACAAGTCAACAAATAACAAATGCTAGAGTGTGTGGAGAAAAGGGAACCCTCCTACACTGTTGGTGGTAATGTAAACTGGTACCACCACTATGGAAAACAATATGGAGGTACCTCAGAAAACTAAATCCAGAACTAACACATGATCCAGCAATCTCGTTCTTGGGCATATATCTGGACAAAACTTTCCTTGAAAAAGATACATGCATCCCTATGTTCATTGCAACACTATTCACAATAGTCAAAACATGAAAACAACCTAAATGTCCATCAACAGCTGAATGGATTAAGAATATGTAGTATATATACACAATGGAATACCAGTCAGCCATAAAAAGAAAATAACACCATTTGCAGCAACATGGATGGAACTAGAGAGAGACATACTAAATGAAGTAAGTCAGAAAGAGAACGACAAATACCATATGATGTTACTTCTATCTGAAATCTAACATACAGCATAAATGAACTTTTCCACAGGAAACAAACTCACGGACTTGGAGGACAGACTTTTGGTTGCCAAGGGGGAGGGGGAGGGAGTGGGTAGACTGGGACTCTGGGGTTAACAGATGCAAACTATTGCATTTGGAGTGGATAAGGAATAGATCCCACAGTATAGCACTGGGAATTATATCTAGTCACTTATGATGGAGGATAATGTGCGAAAAAGAATGTATATATATATATATATATATATGTGTGTGTGTGACTGGATCACTTTGCTATACAGTAGAAATTAACGGAACACTGTAAACCAACTATAACGGAAAAAATAAAAATCATTTAAAAAATAAAAAGAAAAAAGAAAAGAAAAAAATTTCAACTTTATGCATAAGTATTACCATGTCAGGCTAAGACAAACACTACAGTCATGGTACAAAACCTGGGGTGATAATCAGACACTGCTACAAGCTATGACAATGAAAGCATGATTTGCTAAGCATGGAACCTGGAAGGAACTGCCGACTTCTATAAGCATTTTTAAATTAATTAATTAATTAATTAATTTTGTCTTTTTGCCTTTTCTAGGGCCGCACTCACAGCATATAGAGGTTCCCAGGCTAGGGGTCAAATCGGAGCTGTAGTCGCCGGCCTATGCCAGAGCCATAGTAACGCCAGATCCAAGCTGCGTCTGCAACCTACACCACAGCTCACGGAAATGCCAGATAGTTAACCCACTGAGCAAGGTCAGGGAGAACCCACGACCTCATGGTTCCTAGTTGGATTCGCTAACTACTGAGCCACGACAGGAACTCCTCTATAAGCATTTTAGATACACAAGTAATCATCCCCTATGGGAAACTGTAAAATTCTCTCCTGACACAGAAAACTGAAGGATACAAAGTAATTTCACAGATCTTTATATTGCAGCAATTCATGAATTTGGTCAAAATAGAAATATCTGCCACCTAGGACTGACTCAGAATGCTGAAAAATCATGAATTTATGATAAAATAAAACCAAAAAAGCAACTACAAAGAAGCCCATCATTTTACTCAATGAAAATGCATAATAAAAATGCCTAAAAGGTGCCAACATCAAAGTATCTGAGTAGAAGAAAATTCTATCATTTAACAGCAGATATCTTTTGGAGAAAAGATAAAAACTATCTGTATTTTCACACTGTTCCAGGAGGATCACCATTCAAATCACTTTTTATAAGTAAATATTCACTAAAAAAAACATGGTAAGTGAAGATGAGGCAAACTGTAAGCTGTGTAAGTTTTCTCTTGCAACGTAAAGGCTGAGTGGGCTACATCCAATGAGGTGAAATCACTCTACCACATAAAGATATTAGCACAAGAAAGCAAATCTGAAAAAACAAATCAGAAAAACAAGGGAAAACAAAACAGAATTCTTTCTTCATACTTCATACATGTATTAAATTTTAACAGAGTACAAAACAATGCATTTTATAGAATGCATTACAAAGGACTTTAGTACTTATTTATATGACTAAATATAACATTTTATATTAATTGAAAGGAAAAAAAGAATTATTTCAATAACCAAATTTACTATAACCCAAGCACTGACCAGTTTACCATCAAAGAAAATGTTTCAATGACTTTGGTTTTTCCAGTATTTAACACATTCTTTGAATATCTTCATATCAAGATCCCCCTTTATTAATGTATTATAATTTATAAAGTTCACATTTTGTTTTCCTTTAGTCTTTACCTAATGTGCCTTCTTTGCACATTTAGTTGTCATATCTCATTAGGTGCCTCCAGACTGTGACACTTTCTGACCTTCCTTGCTTTTAATGACCCTGACAGTTTTGAGGCATGCTGGTCAGGTTATTTTGCAGAATTACCCTCAACTGGGGTTGGTCTGACTTTTTTTTCACAACTTGACTGAGGTTATTGAATTGGGGGGAGGAAGACCACAGAGGCAATGTGGTGTTTAGTACATTGGTGAACTTCAGTTTGATAAAAGATTTATTTCCAAAGGTGTCCTTTCATCACTAGAGTCTGCTCTGTCGCCAGCATGGAAGGCTGGAAGTAGCAGGGAGCAGCTTCCGCCCAAATGACTAATACCTCTGCCTTTTGCCCCTTGGGTGGGACAACTCCGGTGGGTGTTTTAAATCAGTTCCCAGAGCCAAGGAGGACTAAACTCCAGTTGCTCAGAGTGTCATCTGGTTTGATAACCTATCCCTTTAACACTGTCTTCCCTTCCTGTCTTACTTCCCCACTCCCTACAGTGCTATTCCTTCACTTTCCAAATTAACCACTTTCAGTCAAATCCTTGTCTGGCAGCTGGCTTCTCAAGAAGCCCAACCATTTCAAGAACTACTTGTTTACACTCTTTTAAGAATGTGATGAGCAAGCTGGCCTGGCTCTAAGCACTATCAGTTGGGAGAACCTGGGCTCTGAGGTCAACTGGGTTCAAATCCTGGTACTGCCAGATACCACTAAGCAGATTATGGAAGTCCTCTGACCTTTCATGTGCACATCTCTAAAATGGGTCTGCCTGTGGACTTAGTGATGTAACACACAACACTCCTAGCACTCAAACATCTGTAGAAACCACACTGCCTACACTAACAAGATGTTACATCTACTGTTCCATCAATATAGCTTAACTATTTCAAAGACTCTTGTACAAGATAAAAGTTGTGAAAAACTTTACTTCTGAGTCCAGAAATTTCCTATGAAACCCAACAGTTTTTCTACAGAAAGCACTGAAGGAATATACCCAAGGACTTTGTGAGCCCCTCTTCTCAAAATCCTCTTCCCCAAATCCTCTTCCTCTACTCACCAACTCATAACTATTAGGTTTACCTGCTCCTAACCAAGACTTGCACTGAAAGAACTCCCTGAAACAAAATTTGTAATCTCAACATGTCTCAACTTTGCCCCTGTGGCACAGAGGCTCCTGCGGCACAGGTAGCATTTCCTGTTCCCTTTGAGAAGCAATCAACATGCTGCTGGTGCCAGTGTTCCACATTCCTTAGATGACTGTCACAATGACACTTTTTCTAAGATTTCCCTGTCATTCTCTAATTTACTCAGAACTTAAGAAAGGCTGAAATCTACATACTCATTACATTTTCCAACAAATGGTAATCGATTTCTTCACAGGTTTTGCTGTCTTGCTCTTAAGACGTCTGGCTCTTTGAAAAATGACTGAAAAGTGATGAAAAGTTATACCAAAATATATCAAAGGTATGGCCAATAGTTAATAAGACTTTTTGTCAAAATGACTGGTGTTCTGTGCCTGAGTCTGTGTTGGCCTTAGCATTAGAGAAGAGGTGATGGTTTTTCCTGGAATAGTGCAAAGTTAAAATGTGTTCATTCACAGCTTATCTGACCCAGGTTCTTTTATGGCCAACACTTGGCATCTTCAAGAAAGTCCGCATAGGTTACAGGTTACCAAGCAGTGAAACTGGCTGGTCTTTGTTCTCTGAGAACACTGAAATCACCCTTCCCACTTCACGAGCCCACGCTCTCTCACATCAAAGCCGAGATAACTATGTTAAGTTGGTCCCGAGTGGACTGACTGAAATGAATACAGTTTCAGAGACTGAAAAATCATACTCACCATCCCATGCAGACCCCTGGCTACCACAGTTTTTAGTCAATAAATCATAAATATAAATCTTTCCTTTAGAAAATCTTCTGGAACAACCTTCTTTGATTGTGGACAATTACCCTTTCCAAAGTTTTTAGAATTTTAATAATTTCAAAGCTACCCCCCCAAAATCACTCTTAGGCCCTTTGTCCAGATTTTCCAGTTACTAACATTTTGCCACATTTGCTCTCTCAGTGTGTGTGTCTGTGTGTGTATTCACACACAAATATGTTATTTTTTTTAACCACTGAGAGTAAGTTGCAGCCACCATGTCCCTTTAACCCTTCAGTGTGCATTTCTTAAGAACAAGTACATTCACTTACACAATAAAATGATCAACATCAAAAAACTGAATATTGATATAAAATCTAATCTCTGAACTTATTCACATTCTTCTAGTTATATTAAAAAGTCTCTTTTTAACTTATATTGCCTAGAACTAAAGTACACAAATATTTAAAAAAAATAATGATCTAAAGGTTCTTCTCAAGAACAGCATGACCATTATTCATCTCTACATGAAGATAAAGCTTCCTCTCTAGAGTCATAATCAAAAGCATCTTTTCTAATAATTTAGCACTCAATAAAAATGCAGTTTTCTCTGCTTGCCAAAAATCAGGGAACAAGAGCTCTTTCTTCTTGATCAAGAAGAACAATAAGTTAATTTACAGAAATTTGGACAAGTCCCTTGAACTCCCGGAAATCATCTAGAAGGTGTACAAAAATCTAAAATTCTCATCAATTTCTTTATCATCTGTCTTCACACTGGCAAGAAAGAATCAATACAACATTAATAATTCAAACTCTAAAAGAAGTACTTATTTAAGAGTTAAGAATCAAATTAGCAAAAAACAATTTCATACTAATAATTACTTGGACTGGATATCCCTATTGGATCTTAAAGTAAGATTATTCTTAGTTTTCAGCCTGGCAAATTACATAAGTTTAAATACTGCTTTAACACAAAACCAATAGTGTTATTCAACAGTATAATAGTAAGAGCTATAGTCTGTACCACAGTATGACTGCATGAGTTAAGCAATTCACAATATATTTACATCCACATTAGACCTAAAACAGCATAACTTATCTTTTAAAAAAAAGGGGGGGAAGCACAAAAAATGACAAATTAGTATGATCCTTCTGTCTTAAAAATGTTCCTCTGTCAATCCATGCATACAAACTGCTGTCTTTAGAAAGATGTACATATGAAAGTGTTAACACAAGGTTATTTCTGGCTGCTAAAATTATGGAATTTTATTTTTTGCTTACCTAAATGTTCTATTTTTTAATAATAAACATGCATAACATATAAATTAAAAGTATTCAAAGGACAGGACTTTACAATGAAAACATAAAACTATCCTAAAAAATGGGAACATTTTTGTAAAAAATGAAAGAGATAAAGATAGGAACACTTCAATATACAGGGAATAAGGATAATTCTAAAAGACTGATTCACAGTATGCAATGCACAAACATCAAGAGAGCACAGATAATTTACCAACTATTACACTTGTCAAAAATAACAGGATCATAGAAACTTGGGGTTAGAAAAGGCCCAAAGTCACTGAGTGCAGTGCTCCACCTTCCCTCCAACTGATGCTTGAATATTACAGAAAACAAAAGCTGTACCAGACAAAGACCACTTATCATGGAAATGCTCTGATTCCACTAAAGGAATTTGGTTGTGATGGGTCCTTTCTCACTTTGAATTCTTTTCCTGATTTCTGTGGTGTTAATTATCCTATTAAACTGGGTATCTCTTTCGACTACTTAGGTTTTAGAGTCTCTAAACAACACTGGCAGTAACCAATGTATCACACTTTGTGACAGCCTTCTACCAGCTTACCACCAACTTTCTGATGATGATAGATGTTTATGATCTGCTTTATATGAGTTTCCAATTAGGTGATAAAATTACGCTTAAAGTGTCTCAGGGACCTTATTCATATTCAGATACTGCATTTCAAAAATCTAAGACAACACTGATGGAAAAATGAACCTTTTCTTTTCCACCCATTTTTAGTCACCCTGAACTATATGAAGTTCCAGGGGCAGGGGTTAGACCCAAGCTGCAGTTGTGAACTACACTGCTGATGTGGCAGTGTTGGATCTTTTAACCCACTGTGCCAGGCTGGGGATCAAACTTGTGTCCCAGCACTGAAGAGGTGCCACTGATCCCACTGTGCCACAGTGAGAACCCCTGAACCATTTTTTTTCCAGAAAAAATGAATCTACCAATAAATTGACAGAATCAATCTAAAACCAAGAACAGAGGTTAAAATTATGTGTTTCAACCCTCCATTATAAGTGCAGTCAAATAATCTACTCCTCATTTTTCAAGCTCTAATCCCCTCTAAACCATTACAAAAACAGCTGTGCACAGTATTCCTCCAGTCGCAGTTTTCCAGAGTTACGGTCACCTTGCAGAGCTAGATTTTAAGTCCAGGAATACTGGAATCGAAAGCCCCGTGTTATCAACCACTGCACCTGAGCCCTCTTAATCCCTTGCTCCTCTGCTTCTATAACGATCAGCAGAGCTCATTTCCACTGCCTGAACCATTATTTTTAATTTTTACATATCCAGAGAGTTCTTTTAAACATATACAGACATTGGTTTTTACCTTATACCACTGTTATGCATATATATCGAAAAAAAAAAAAAAACACTGAAATTAAAGTACTCCTAAAATGCCATCGGATTCAGAGCCCCACTGTTCTTCACTGTGTTTTGATTCATTATCTGTGATATCTGGGTTTTCCTTCACAAAGTCATCCTCTGTACCACTGAGAGCACTGGAGATAAAGCATTTCTAAAAACTGACAACTGTCTCCAGGAGTTTTATCCAAGGCACTGACACCCATTCTGCAAACAGAGCTCATAATTGTTTCTTTTCTCAATCACATCACAGATGGGTGGAAGAGAAGCAGTTTCTGTTCAAAGACAGCAAGAAATCTCTGACAAATTGATATTCTAGACCTGAACTTTAGTCTTTTGCAACAGATGAATCAGGCAGGCTGTTGTTATTTTGAAAGTTTTTCCATCTATTTCAAGAGAGCTGGCCATTTCTCCTGCCTTCAGCAGGTCATGTAACAAATAAGCAATCCTTTGCACAGAGCTCACAAACAAAACCAAAAAGGTTTTCAGATACTCATGGGCATCTTTAGGTCCTACAAATCACTCAACTGTCTTGCAAGAAAATGAAGAACTGCAGTCATTCATCCAATAGTGAACACTATCTCACTAACATCAAACTTACACTCTGCTGTACTTCCTGTTACTTTCTTCACACATGATAACTTTTTTTCTCATTATTTTGTTGAAGACATTTAAAACGACAAACCAAAGTAATGCTAAAAATACATGTAACTCAACTGAAACTCACACTTGCCAAGTATATCACGACATCAACCTGGCTGGCATCAACTATAAGACACATGGATGACACTACACATCACAATTTCAGATGTAAAAATATAAAACAGAAAATGTACACCTTAGAATCAATAAATCCTCTATTTAATAAACATGTTGCCCACTTCAGAACTAAGGACACACACAGACAGAAAGTGAGGGCATAGAAGAAGGTATTAAATGAAAATGAAAATCAAAAGAAAGCTGGAGTAGCAATACTCATATCAGACGAAATAGACTTTAAAATAGACAGTTACAAGAGACAAAGAAGGACACTACCCAATGATCAAGAGATAAATCCAAGAAGAAGCTATAATAATTGAAAATATATATGCACCCAACATAGGAGCACCATAATATATAAAGCAAATGTGAACAGCCATGAAGGGAGAAATCAATAGTAACACAATAATAATGGGAGACTTTAAAATCCCACTTACATCAATGGACAGATCAGACAGAAAATCAATAAGGAAACACAGGTCTTAAATGACAAATCAGACCAGGGAGACTTAATTGATATTTATAGAACATTCCATCTAAAAGCAGTAAAACACACTTTCTTCTAAAGGGCACACAGAACATTCTCTAGGCTAGATCACATTATGGATCCCAAATAAATCCCCAGTAAATTTTTAAAAAATTGAAATGATACCAAGCATCTTTTCTGACCACAATGCTATGAGACTAGAAATCAACTACAATCAAACCCAGAAAAAAACACAAACACCTGGAATCTAAACAATATGGTACTAAACAAACCGATGGATCACTGAAAAAATTAAAGAAGAAATAAAAAAATACTTAGGGACAAATGAAAATGAAGATACGACAATCCAAAACCTATGGGATAAAGCAAAAGCAGTTCTGAGAAGGAAGTTTAGAGCACTGCAATCTTATCTCAGGAAATAAAAAAATTTCAAATAAAACTAACACCTAAAGTAACTAGAGAAGGAGGAAGAGACAAAGCCCAAAGTTAGTCAAAGCAAAGAAACCATAAAGATGAGAGCATAAAAAAAATAAAACAAAGAAAACAATAGAGAAGATCAATGAAACCAAAAGTTGGTTCTTTAAAAAGATCAATAAAATTGATAAACCTTTAGCCAGACTCATCAAGAAAAATAGAGAGAGGAATAAAAATAAAATACCTAGGAATAAATCAACCTAAAGAGATAAAAAACCTGTACTCTGAAAACTCTAAGACATGAACAAAAGAAATTAAAGATGACATAAACAGATAGAAAGATATACCATGGTGTTGAATTGAAAGAACCAATATTGTCAGAATTACTATACTACCCAAGGCAATCTACAGTTAATGCAATCCCTATCAAGTTATCAATGACATTCTTCACAGAACTTGAACAAAATATTTTAAAACTTGTATGGAGGAGTTCCCATCATGGCACAGCAGAAACAAATCTGACTAGGAACCATGAGGTTGCGGGTTCGATCCCTGGCCTCGCTCAGTGGGTTAAGGATCTGGCATTGCTGTGGATGTAGTGTAGGCTGGCAGCTGAAGCTCCAATTCGACCCCTAGCCTGGGAACCTCCATATGCTGTAGGTGTAGCCCTAAAAAGCAAAAAATAAAATAAAATAAAACACAAAGACCCTGAATAGCCAAAGCAATACTGAAAAAGAAATGGAACTGGAGGAATCAGGCTCCCTGACTTCAGTCTATACTACAAAGCTACACTAATCAAAACAGTATGGTACTGACACAAAAACAGATACAGACAAGTGGAACAGGGCAGAAAGCCCAGAAACAAACCCAAGCACCTATGGTCAACTAATCGATGACAAAGGAGGTAAGAACATACAGTGGAGGAAAGACAGTCTCTTCAATAAGCAGTGCCGGGAAAACCAGGCAGCTACATGTAAAGGATGAAATTAGAGCATTCTCTACAAAATACACAAAAATAACCTCAAAATAAACCTAAACATAAGGCTGAATACTATAAAAATCCTAGAGGGAAACATAAGCAGAACACTCTTTGACATCAATCACAACAGTATCTTCTCTTCTTTGATCCACCTCCTAGAATAATAAACAAAACAAAACAGAACAAAAAGCCAGTGGAACCTATTTAAACTTAGACGCTTTTACAGAGCAAAGAAAACCACTAAAAAACAAAAACCCAGAAAATGAAAGAACATTTTTGCAAGTGAAGTAACCTACAAGGGACTAATCTCCAAAATATACAAATATCTAATGGAGCTTTATATCAAAAAATAAATAAATAAATAACCCAATCAAAAAATGGGCAGAAGATCTAAACAGACATTTCTCCAAAGAAGATATATACAGATGGCAAAAAAAAAAAAATGAAAAAATACTCTACATCACTAATTATTAGAGTAATTCAAGTCAAAACTACAGTAAGGTATCACGTCACACCAGTCAGAATGGCCATCATTAATAAGTCTACAAATAATAAATGTTGAAGATGGTGAGAAGAAAAGGGAACCCCCCCACACACTGTTGGTAGGAATGTAAACTGGTGCAACCACTATGGAAGACAGTATGGAGGTTCCTTAAAAAACTTGCAATTCTACTCTTAGAAATATATCCTGTAAAAATTAATGTATATATTCATCAAAGACATTTACAATAATCTTGAGTGACAGAATCCAGATATACAAGGATGAATACTACTATTTATACAAAATTGGAAAACTTAGAACTGTGGTGTTAATAGTTAAGAGGAGAGAGGGGGTAGTAACTGGGAGGAGTATGAAGGGGGTAATGTTCTATTTCCGTCATCTGGGTGATAGTTAAGTATGTGTACTCACTTTGTAATAATTTTTTACTCAAATTAGTTTTGTGTGTTTTTTCTGTGAGTGATGTTTTAATAAAGATTTTAAAATAAAGCCAAAAATCCCCCTAAATATAGAACTACCATATGATCCAGCAATTCCACTCTTGGGCACATCATACAGAGAAAACTCTAATTCAAATAGTGACATGCACCCCAATGTTCACTGCAGCACTATTTACAATAGCCAAGACATGGAAGCAACCTAAATGTCCATCAACAGAGGAGTGGATAAAGAAGATGTAGTACATATACACAATGTAATATTAATCAGCCATAAAAAGAATGAAATAATGCCATTTGCAGCAATGTGGATGGATCCAGAGATTATCACACTGAGTGAAGTCAATCAGACAGAGAAAGGGAAATATCATTTGATATCAATTAAATGTGAAATGTAATAAAAATGATACAAAAGAACGTATTTATAAAAGAAAAACAAACTCAAAGATTTCAAAATCAACCTTACAGTTATAATATAGGCTAGACTGCTGGGGGAAGGGAGGAATTGGGAAGGAGGGAATAACATATACACACTACTGTATAAAATAAAAGATTAATAAGAACCTACCGTATAGCACAGGAAAACTTACTCAATAGTTTGTAATGAACTATATGAGGAAAAAAAGAATGGATATATTTTGTATGTATAACTAATTCACTTTTCTGTACACTTGAAACTAATACTAAATTGAACGTCAACTATATGCCAATAAAATTTTAAAAAATAAAAATAAAAGAAGTCTTGTAGTGGCCCTAGGAAGGACTTTTTTTTTATAAAAAATACATGACAAACTCAATTCTTCACCACAGCCACAGCAACGTGGGATCCGAGCCACGACGGGAACTCCCCCATCCATTCTTTTTGCTTAACTGAATTGTTCTCTTTTGTCTTTCTGGTTTCTAGTTTCTTTTATCTCCTTCACTCATTCCCTCGATAAAAATTTCACTGCCAATGGTGTGCTCTTTTCTAACTCTAGGAAAAATATTTATATAAAGGCTACAGAGCAGAAAACAAAGCTCCCCCCGCCCCCAAGGCTGCTGTGCATACTCCCCACACCCTACCAGGCTCCCTTGTGAACCCTAGGAAGCAGCAGGAGACGGTGGAGGAGATGAGGAAGTGCACCTTGCCTCAGGGCTCTCTTCCAGTTGTTTCTGCCTATCTTAGTGTGCACAGGAAATAGAAATCTAAACTACTACAAGCTTCTTACCTATTGCATGAATCTGATTCTGGTGAAGAAAGAGCTTCTTCTTGAAAATCAGTACAACTGGAAGAATCATCTGGTCTGTCAGGCTCCAACCTCCCTGGGGAATCCAGCTTTGATTGATGTAAGTGTTTTGTTACCAAGGGCGTATCTGACAATTTCATTTTATTATCCTCCGGTCCTAAAAAGAAGAAAAAAGAATGGAAGAAAAAATGAAAAAAGAAGCATTTAAGAGTACCTTAAAATTTATGACCTTGGTGTGTTTATTATCTCCACATTTAATACTGCTATTTGTACTTGAAATAAAAGTTCATGTAATATTGATTCCAAAACTCTAGTGATAGCCAGAGAATAAGAATTAAAACTCAATGGTGCCATCTAATTACATAACATATATATACTGTCCACCCTGTGTAATTTCAGATTACTTAATTTATTTTGGCGGGGGGCAGTAGTAAATTTTTTTAATTTAGGCATAATTGACATACAACATTATATTAGTTTCAAATGTACAACATAATAATTCAACATTTGTGTATACTGTGAAATGACCACTACAATAAGTCCATCTAACAACTATAACTGTACATAGTTACAAAAATATTTTTTTTTCTTGTGATGAGGACTTTTAAGATCTACTCTTAGTAACTTTCAAATTTGTAATACAGTATTAGTTAAAGCAAAATTTTCTTTAAAATCAGAAGTAAGGAGAACCTTGTAATTCTAATGAGGCTTCCATTTACAGTATGACTAAAGAATGTCTGTAAATTTCACAGATCAGAGAACAGTGATAAATATAAGCCTAACAGGGAGTTCCCGTCGTGGCTCAGTGGTTAACGAATCCGATTAGGAACCATGAGGTTGCGGGTTCGATTCCTGGCCTTGCTCAGTGGGTTAAGGATCCGGCGCTGCCGTGAGCTGTGGTGTAGGTTGCAGACGCGGCTTGGATCCCGCGTTGCTGTGGCTGTGGCGAAGGCCAGTGTCTACAGCTCCTGTTAGACCCTTAACCTGGGAACCTCCACATGCCGCGGGTGCGGCCCTAGATAAGGGAAAAAGACAAAAAAAAAAAAAAAAAATATATATATATATATATATAAGCTTAACAAAAAAGGATTAAAGATTCAATTAATAAGAGAACCACAATATTTGTCACTGACTGCTGTGTGGCAATGAATCTATCCAGACACTTTTCTAAATCTATTGTATATAATCATAACCAATGTTTCTGTTTGATCCAATACATGTCACATTCCTACACATCCCTTGTCATATTCTCAATTTCTGAGGTCTCTTATTGCAGATAAAAAATGAAGGCCTAGGAAAGCCGGAGTAATGCAGACAGTGTTTGCAAGAATGTGACATGTGGGTATGACCAAAATCTGCAAATCCAAGCACATAAGATCAAATCTGTGCAAGATTCTTCAGAGTCCAGGCCTCTCCTCTTCGGGTGTTTCGGGGCTCTGCTAGGATTTCAGCTGTGCTCCCTTTATGATTCAAGGACTGTGTGAGTACTTGACTAAAGGCCACATGTGCTTCTAGAATAGAACCTCTCTGCTCACAGAAAAGCAGAGCTTTCACAGATCACTCACACACTTCTGGAGGACAGTGACCTTTATCAAATATCTCTTGCTATAAAGAGAAAACTATAGGAAGAGAATGAGGCAAATTGTTGAAAAAACAAAACCAAAAAATACCTTTCCAACTCTATACAGTCAAGATTTTTCCAGAAATAATTATAAGTCTTTGTTACACTGGAGAACAACATACATCACACAAGAGTATAACTTCTAAAAATAAGCTCCTGATGTTGTCTGGCTTTCAATAAGCCTGATCATTACCAATACAAAGCTGTAGCCTCTAATGTTCATCTGGGAGAGGGAGACAAGCAGCTAACTAAGAGGACTATCCAGGTCATCTGGGACCTTCTCTTGTAAATGGACACCGAGGACTAGGTTAAGAGGTGTCACTCACCCAGGAAACAGCTGGAAGAATGCAATCAAGCTGGCAAACCAGGGAGCGGGAATTCAGCATAAGAGTATCTTCTATTTTTGCATCTGATATATATTCTTCTCTTATTTCTTCCCCTCTTATAAAACCTTCTACAGGGTAAATTCCCTCTTGGGGGCAAATAGCATTCAACAACTGTAGGCACCGAAAGTTAGTTATCCTTTATATCTGTCCATGGCTTTCCGGACAGAATTCCAAATAAAGCCAAAAACATACGGCCCTGACATCAAAGCTCCCCCAAAGACGTGCAACACAATCAGATGATTTTGTTTTACTTAAGAGGACACATATCTTGCTCACTTATATTGGCACTTTAATGAGGAAGTTTATTCTAAAGAGCAAAAACTGCATTGGTTAAAAGATGCTACACAAAGCTCAACCAGTCTGTGCCAGCCTGTCTGTCTACCTCTCTCAAATCCTCCACCTCTACCAGCATTCATGCATGGCAATCTACCAGCAACATTCATCTCCAAACCCCAGAGGGTGCAATATTTATGTGTACAAACACAGAATACACAACCCGAGTACAAGCATTCAACCATTTCAAAAGAGATTCAACCAATAAACAAAAATGTTCTCCTAAGTCGAGATATTAAGCAGCATTTTCTCAAGAGCTAAACTACTCTTCAACAGCGTTCTTTAATAACTACATGAACAGGAGTTCCTGTCGTGGCACAGTGGTTAACGAATCTGACTAGGAACCATGAGGTTGCGGGTTTGATCCCTGGCCTTGCTCAGTGGGTTAACGATTCGGCATTGCTGTGAGCTGTGGTGTGGGTTGCAGACACGGCTCAGATCTGGCATTGTTGTGGCTCTGGCATAGGCTGGCAGCGTAGCTTGGATTTGACACCTAGCCTGGGAACCTCCACATGCTGTGGGTGCTGCCCTAAAAAGCAAAAAAAAAAAAAAAAAAAAGAACAAATATAAGTTGTTCATAAAGACCATGTGGTATATAACCCATTAGAGATGAATGGATAAACAAAATGTATGATTTCAGTTATATCAGGTACCTAGAATAAACAAATTCACAGACACAGAAGTAGACCAGAGATTACCAAGGGCTGGCAGGGAAAGTGGAAGGGAGAGTTATTATTTAATGGCATGATAAAAAAGTCTTGGGTGTAGAGAGTGGTGATCGTGATACAACACTGTGAATGTATTTAATGCCAATGAACTGTAGTGTATGAATGGTTAAAATGATAAATATCATGTAATGTATACTTTTACCACAATAAAGAGAAAATAGTAAAGAAATTTCTTGTGCACTTTGCTCCATTATGACTGTTTTGTTCACTGGCCCAAAGCCCTAGCAACAGAAGCACAATTTCATATTTCAAAATGGGTTGAAATTAAGGAATGTGCTACGTATTAGCTCTAATGCCAATACATTAGCAGAATATTCCATCCAAAGTAAATACCAGTGACCTATAATAAAAATAATTTAGTCTCTCAGAGGATATCTAAGGATCTACAGCAAAGAATCCTAGAAAACATCCTCAAGCTTAAACAACAGGAAACTTTGGATTTATCATTAATGGAAAGTAAGAGAGACTTCAGAAACTGTGACTTCAGCACATCTCCCAATCATTTTTCCCAGAGTAACAAATAGTTTATATCCAAAAACTGCTGTGTGTCTAAAAATATTATTCCCATTTCAAATTCCTAATAAGTTCAAAGTAAATTTCCTTGGTTTTATTTTTATTTATATTAAAAACAATAAAATTCAATATATTTCTGTTTTTAACCACAGTCTCTTACCCAGGCATACAGATAAGAGGTCTTTTGTAGATTCACAGTCTTTTTTCGTTACTTTTTTTTTTGACACTCCAACAGCTTTCTCATATCCTTTTTTGGCCTGATCCACCAGAAGCTGAAATTCAGTCTGATGTTTTTTACCTGAAATTCAAAAGATCTTCTCAGTAACTCAAGGACTATAAAAGTTACACGTCTAATACCGACAAACTAGACATCAAGCAGCACACAAACTTGCTCAAGAACGGCATCCTTGGGACTCATTTGCAATAAACTTAAAAGAGCTGGAGGGCCATGGAAGGCTTCTTTTACATCTTCTCCCTTCCTCAGACACCAAAATGGAAACATGATGTTCCCAGTTGCCAACTGTAGGTTTCTTCCCAAACCCTGTACTTTTTAGAAAGGCTTTTGACAGAGCATGAAAGATGCTGTTTACTTAAATTTACCCAAAAGATACCATTCTAACTTCTAAGACACAACAGAATACTAAGAGGAAGAATATTAACTGAGAATAAAAGCAGAAGCTTCTAGGGAAGCTGATAGATAAAAACAAAGGACAGCCTTTTCAATTCCCTTTTCCTTCACACTCCTTGCCTATTTCCCATCAGAACCCCTTTAACAATCTAAGATCCCTACAACACTAATCCACCTTATCTTAGGATATTATAATTAACCAATCTTAATTTACTACTATTTTAACATCTCTGATGATAAGTTAAGCCTAACTTCCAGGTTACTGTTCCTAAATTAATGTACATTAATGTACTCATCGTTACAGCATGGGCTTCAGGACATCTATTTGTGATTCTTTCTTTTTTTGGCCATGCTGGCAGCTTGTGAAAGTTGCCAGGCCAGGGATCGAACCCATGTCACAGCAGCAACCAGAGATGCTGCAGTGACAAAGCCAGATCCTTAACCTGCTGCACCGCAAGGGAACTCTCACCTATTCATGATTCTGAACCATGGTTCAAATCAAAACAGTTGCACTTACTTATCTAGCAACCTTAAACACTAAGTCATGGTCCAAAATGATGTTGTAAATACTGTAAAAATACACTTGAGAAAGATTCATACTGCAAATAGTTAAAACAAGATTTTGAGACTATTTTCATCCAGTAACATCATTTTCCCTGTAATGCAATACCATGAATTGGTTAATATACCATGAATATTGGCTTAGAGAAGAATTTGTGCTTCAGTTGAAAACTATGCATTTTCTAGAGCGACCCTTCCAGGATTCCAGTCATTCACTGCCTTTGAGCTGCATTACAGCTCTGCAAATTGTAGATAACTGAGCAATGGAAAATGATTCTAGTCTATAGACAAGCAGAATCCTGTCTGGTGATGGTTCAGTTGACCTCCCTCCCCTACTGGGGAAGAAACCAGTTTTTCCTCATTTGCATATTCCTTTTAACATTCCTGACCTATACATGTGACTGTTCTTCGGACATTAGGGAGAAACTGCTCCTAATTCCAATATATTACGTGTACGGTATGTATATGAAAACTCCCAGTGAAACTAATGTGTTGGATTTTTAACATGTCTGGTAAATTTTTAATAAGAGACTGGTTAAAATTTCTGCAAAATATAAGCTGGCTATAAAGATCACTGGAAAAAACTGGCTCTTCAGAAACAGGTGAGATGCTATGTAAGATACAAGCTAGGTGATTTCTTTTCAGTCCTATTTAACACTACACATTTCAGAATAATTACTTTGTACATTTTCAGCTCCCCATAATGGGCTAACACCACTGCCATCATTATGCAGTTTGTGTCAGGCAAGGGTGACACAACACTATGGGTCTGTATAATTTAATCAGACCCAACCTGGGTCATTTTCCTAGTAAGACTCCTCCACTGTGTACTTATGGTACTCCAGAAACTTAGCAAAGTAATCGCATAACGGTTAAGGAGGCTTAATGACTTCTGAAGTAAAAAATCCCAGGTTTCAAAGAGATTTGCTTTTTAGATCTAATTACCTCTACAGTTAGTCTGGAAACCAAAAAGTAAATGGCAACCACTGCCCTGGCTTTGGCCCAAGAAATCCAATAACCCCTGCTCAAAAGGTAAACAGTGCCAAGATATTATGACTAATAAAACTGTTCCCATTCATTTCTCCACCTCATTTTAGTTCTGCCATTTGGCAAGGAGAAACTTAGAGTTTAAAATCTTTGTTCTGCTAGTCAGATGCCCTGAATTTACCTCTTGAGTTTTAAGTGGTTCAGATAGTTGTGGGAGCTGATGAATGAGCCACATTCAACCAAGTCATAGTCTTCCAGATTTTTAATACCTGAGTCATACCACCCTTTCTGCCTCATCAAGATGAAATATCATAATATTTTCTAGTGCCAAGTCAAGCCCTTTATGCCCTGACCACCTTAACTACTCTTTTTCAGCCCAGCTTTTACAACCTGAGAAACTCTGGGTATGCCCATGAACCCAGGGGTGCACAAGACCAAAACCAGGCTCCCAAGACTGGGACAGACTCAAGCCTATAAAGTGATGCCACTGAGAAAACTACTCATCTATTTTAAATCACAGAATGAGTCTGTAGTCAGTGTCTCTCAAAGTAAAATCTTAGGTATTTTTTTCAACAACCACCTATGACACCAGCAGTTATAAATGGATGAAGAACAGATTAACGGTAAAGGCTACTATTCACTAAGGGCTTGTTCATTTAACCCTGAGCTGACTAGCCTCACTTTAAATTCATGATCATAAGTCCCAAATGAGCACTCAACACTATCATACAACTTTTCTACCTTTCTCTAGTACACTTTGCTTTACAATTCTCCAAAATGATGCATTCTCACTTTCTCCAACAGCCCCTCTCAGCCCCTTCTCACTGGCCTCACACTAGTTTGAAAATACAGCAAAGTTCTAATAAGAACTCTTGTCACCTTCCAACTACCACTACTCCATCTGTGCACACATGGTGTACTTTCCTCATAGTTAGCATGAAGTGATGGTCCTTGATGCAATGAAGGGCCAACACCTAACTCTGGATTCTATCACTAAGGCCTTCTCAATGATACATTTCCTTTCCTGTATCATCAATTTCCCCTCTCTTTTGAATCTTTCCCAGTGGCATACACATAAGCCTAGGATGGGACTGTGCTTTTGAAAATTAGAGTGTGGGCTGTGAAAACAACTTAGTAGGTCCAGATCAGCATTTTTTTCTTAATAAAAGTAGACAAGTGCCAGCGTGGAATTACTGTTGTGGCTCTGTGGTAATGAACCTGACTAGCATCCATAAGGAGGCGGGTTTGAACCCTGGCCTTGCTCAGTGGGTTAAGTATTTGGCGTGTAGGTTGCAGATGTGGTTCGGATCCGGTGTTGCTGTGGCTGTGGCCAGCAGCTGTAGCTCCAATTTGACCTTGGGAACTTCCATATACTGCAAGTGTGGCCCTAAAAAGCAAAAAAAAAAAAAAGAAAAGAAAAGAAAGAAAGAAAAAAAGTGCCAGAGTGCATTCAAAATGGAAAGAGGAAACAACTAAGATGTCCTTTAGCAGGTTAATGGATTATGAACTCTGGCACATCTAGAAAATGGTGTATTATTCAGGTCTAAAGAAAATAAGCTATCAAGCTATGAACCTTAAATGAATATTACTAAGTGAAAGAAGACAGTCTGAAAAAGTTACATACTATATGATTCCAACTATAGACATTCTGGAAAAGGCAAAATTATGGAGAGAATAAAAGTCCTGCGGTTGCCTGGAGTTGTGGGGGGAAAAGTGAGAAGGGAGATGAATAAGTGGAGCACAGAGGACTTTTAGGGAAGTGAAAATACTGCATATAACACCGTAGTGGTAGACACATCATGCATTTGTCAAAATCTACAGAATGTACAATACCAAGAGTGAACCGTGAAAGCAAACTATTGACTTCATGTGATTTTAAGCATCAGGTAGGTTCATCAACTGTAACAAACGTACTACCCTGGTGGGGAAACTTGGTATTTGGGGAGGTTATGCATTTGCGGGGTCACAGAATACACAGGAACTCTGTAACTTGCCATTAAATTTTAAAAAAGAATAAGATGCATTACATTTTGGATAAGCATAATCAAGTGACTTTGGAAGTAAATTATCCCATGATTTTAATTTTTTGAGTCA
The DNA here is from genome assembly GCA_004024745.2 of Catagonus wagneri. NCBI lineage: Eukaryota > Metazoa > Chordata > Mammalia > Artiodactyla > Tayassuidae > Catagonus > Catagonus wagneri. The sequence goes on from PVHT021183699.1 coordinate 66,765,609, forward strand.
CTAAAGAAATTCTGAGGAAAAAATAATGAAAAACAAATTTTTTTCTAATGTTGGAGACATTTAAGCTCAAGGAAGAAGAGTATGAACATCACTTGAAAGTATTTGAACACAATCTTTTTTTAAAAGTAGGAAGATTAAAAACTACAAAATTTACCTCAGTAATGTGTACGCATACAGTTAATGGTGATATAAAATATATTTTTAACGGTGGATTATAGTCAAAAAAGACCTGAAGACCACTCGGTTAAGTATTGCCCAACTCAAAAGGCACACTTAAAAAAACAAATAAATAAAACCATCCCTGGACCCAACACCCGTCTTCAGCTACCCCCTCATTTCTCGGCTCACCTTGACACAGTGCAACTTCACCTGAGAGTTATCTGCCTTCATGGTCGCACTTCCTCACCTCAGATTTGGTTTCAGTTGACTCTACTTCTGATGCCTCCTCTCAAATGAATTCTTGTCAGTTCATTTGTTGTGAAATCTATTTTCTCTTCTAGCTCCTTCTACTCAAACTTTCACAGCAGCATCTGGTACAATTCAGCATTTCTCCTTTTCCTGAAACACTCTCTTGCCGCAGATCCTCTGACATCACACTTCCAAGTTTTCTTAGCTGTCTCCTCTACCCATCAGCTCTTCCCTAAAACAGCAGATTTCAAAGTACACTGGTTGCCTGCTAAGGATCCCTGAGCTGGTTCCAGAGGGCAAATGAGGTCAAATCTACTTTCAAAATAACACTAACAAGTGTGTGTCTGTCAAGTTGACATATGCACCGACAGTACAAAACTAAGGTGATTAAAACTGCAGGTGCCTTAGTTTGAGTCACAGAAGTTACACTGAACTCTATGAGTAATCAGTGTATTCTATGTGGCCATGCACTAATTAAAAAAAAAAAAAAAATCAGAGTTCCCGTCGTGGCTCAGTGGTTAACGAATCCAACTAAGAACCATGAGGTTGCGCGTTCGATCCCTGGCCTTGCTCAGTGGGTTAAGGATCCGGCGTTGCTGTGAGCTGTGGTGTAGATTGCAGACGTGGCTCGGATCCCACGTTGCTGTGGCTGTGGTGAAGGCCGGCGGCTACAGCTCCTGTTAGACCCCTAGCCTGGGAACCTCCATATGCTGCGGGTGTGGCTCTAGATAAGACAAAAAGACAAAAAAATAAAAATTAAAAAAAATCCAGTTTTACTTAAGAATATCCTTGAAATGGTAAAAAATTTATGAAACTTATTAAATTTTGACTCATGAGTATATATCTTTTTAATAACCTCAGTGATGACATGAGAACTACAAATTCATCCCTCACACAAATTCAGCTACATACACAAAGTAACATGGATGCCTCTTTTGAGCTCTGAGCTAAACTTGGCATTTTTTTTAGTGAACATGGCTTTTACTTGAAAGAACAGCATAGTATGATTATCCAGACCCAGATAATCTATTTCCTCAAAAATGAATGAGGTGAGTTGTCACTTCAAGGAATACAAGTGACAGTATTTGCAGCCAAAGATAAATGACCTTGACAGTTTCCCGCTTTTGTGATGAGCTCGGTAAAGATATTAAGGAATGCTTTCTAAAATATATAATACAGGGAGTTCCCGTCGTGGCTCAGTGGTTAACGAATCCGACTAGGAACCATGACGTTGCAGGTTCGATCCCTGGCCTTGCTCAGTGGGTTAAGGATCCGGCGTTGCCATGAGCTATGGTATAGGTTGCAGACACGGCTCGGATCTGGCGTTGCTGTGGCTGTGGCATAGGCCAGGGGCTGCAGCTCCGATTAGACCTCTAGCCTGAGAACCTCCATATGCCACAAGTACGGCCCTAGAAAAGGCAAAAAGACAAATAAAATTAAAATAAATAAAATTAAATTAAATTAAAATAAGATAAATAAAATAAAAAATATAAATGAAATATGCAAACATTTGGAACTCAACCAACCAATTATTTTCCAAATAATTAAAAATTACAAAATTTACCCGTGATAAAAGATCCATTTGAAGTATACAAGAGACAAATGAATTTTAATGTAATAGAGTAGTACAAAAATTTCATTAATATGAGTTCTAAATTCCACTATAACTAAACTTTCTGAAATAACACTTGCCAAGTTTTAGTGTAGTATCAAAGAACAGCCACAAATATCTAAAAATCTATAAAAATACTGCCCCTCTCTTCAATTACCTAATTCATAGCCTGGATATTTTTCATATGCTTTAATCAAAACAACACACGGAACAGTTTAAATGCAAAAAGTAATGTGAGAGTCAAAATGTCTTCTATTAAGCAAGACATTAAAGAGATTTGCAGAAATGAGAGAATGCCATTCTCACTAAATTTTTAAAATCAGACTTACTGAGAAATAATTTGCACATAAGTAATTTTTAGGTGAACAATTTGATGCAATAAAAAAAGTATAGTTGTGTAACTACCAACACAAACATAAAACAGATTTAAATCTCTCACTAGAGCTCCTTGAACTCAGTACCCACTTTTTTCCACTTGCAGCCCCTGATAGTACCAATCTGCTTTCTGTTACTATACTTTTTCCCTTTCCAGAACTTTATATAAATGTACTTATACCGGCACTACCTTTTCTGTTTGGTTTTTCTGAGTTTATTGTTTCTGAGACTCATTCTGTTGTTTCATATGTCAGGAGTTAATTCTTTTTTATAGCTAAGGGCTACTCCATTGCATCTGAACATGTTGCAATGTGTTTATAGATATTTAGGCTGTTTACAGTATAGAAGAGTATGAACAACCTGCTATAACATTCATCCATAACACTCACCAAATTGTCCATTTACAACTGATGAATTTTATTTTTTGTAAACTGTATCTTAATAAATCCGATTTTAATAATCTAGATTTAGACATGATTCCACTTCTGTTGAGTAAATAGCTAGGAGTAGAATTATCAGGTTGTACGGTAGGTATATCTTTGAACACATAGCAAATTACTAAACTGTTTACCTAAGTGGCTATCAGTCTGCATTCTTACCAGTAGTGTACGAGAGTTCCATTTGCTCTATATCCTGGCCAGCACTTGGCATTGTCCTTTTTCTCCCACCTTTTCTTTTTTGCCATTAAAATAAGTGTGGAGGAGTTCTCTTATGGCTCAGTGGGTTAAGTATCCGGTGTTGTCATTGCAGCGACCTGGGTCACTGCTGTGGCATAGGTTCAATCCCTGGCTAGGGAACTTCTACATGCCATGAGTACGGCCAAAAAACCCCTCAAATCAAAAACCAAACAAACAAACAAAAAAGCCAAAACAAAACATAAAATTAACTGTGCAATATTATTTTATTATCATTTCAATTTCTATTTTCCCAAAGACTCATGACTAATGACTGACAAGACTAACCATATTTATTCATGTGGTTATTTGGTATTGGAGTATCTCTTTTTCTGAAGAATCTGCTTAAAACCTTGCCCTTTAAAGAAAATATACCCAATGACTTATTATTAAATTGTAAGAGTTCTTTATATAAAATAGATACTAGTACTTTGTCAAATATAAAATCAACAGTATTTTTTCTTTTCTTTTTGTCTTTTTAAGGCCACACCCACGGCACACAGAGGTTCCCAGGCTATGGGTCAAATCGGCCTACACCACAGCCACAGCAGCACTGGATCCAGGCCACATCAGCGACCTATACCACAGCTCACGGCAATGCTGGATCCTCAACCCAATGAGAAAGGCCAGGGATTGAACCTGCATCCTCAAGGATGCTAGTCATATTCATTTCTGCTGAGCCACGATGGGGCCTCCTTAACAGTAATTTCTGATAATATATGACTTACTTTTTCATTTTCACATGTGTCTTCTGAAGAGTAAAAGCTTTTAATTTTAATGAAATATAATTTATTATGTTTATCTATTATGAGTCATACTAACTGAGAAACACGATCATGATCATGATCATCAAAAGCTGTAGTTATTCCTTTCAAATCTGAGTTATCATTTCTCTTTCTTGTCTTATCACACTGGCAAGGACCTTTAGTACCATGCTGAACAAAAGTGGTAAACACATCTCTGTTCCCAGTCAGAAGAAAAGCATTCAATATTTCACCATTAAATATGATGTTCAGGAGTTCCCGTCGTGGCTCAGTGATTAAAGAATCCGACTAGGAACAATGAGGTTGCGGGTTAGATCCCTGGTCTTGCTCAGTGGGTTAAGGATCTGGCATTGCCGTAAGCTGTGGTATAGGTTGCAGACGTGGCTCGGATCCCGCACTGCTGTGGTTATAGTGTAGGCCGGTGGCTATAGCTCGGATTAGACCCCTAGCCTGGGAAACCTAGATATGCTGCAAGTGCAGCCCTAGAAAAGTCAAAAAGACAAAATAAATAAATAAATAAATAAGATGTTCACTGTGGGTTTTTAGATATTCTATGCCAGACTAAAGAAATTCTCATTTAGTGACACTTGATTATTATTAACGGCTATTTAATTTTGGCAAATGCTTATTCTGCATCTACTTATAAAATCACACTTTTTTTTTTGTCTTTTTGCCTTATCTAGGGCCGCACCCGCAGCATATGGAGGTTCCCAGGCTAGGGGTCTAACAGGAGCTGTAGCTGCCAGCCTTCACCACAGCCACAGCAACGTGAATCCAAGCCGCGTCTGCCACCTACACCACAGCTCACGGCAACGCCGGATCCTTAACCCACTGAGCAAGGCCAGGGATCAAACCCGCAACCTCATGGTTCCTAATCGGATTCGTTAACCACTGAGCCACGATGGCAACTCCCACAGTGGTTTTTAAGTCAATTAATATACTGAATTTTATTAATTTTCCGGCATTAAACGAATCTTGCATTCTTAGGATAAACCCCACTTTGTTGTGATATATTATCCTTTTTATGTAGTGCTGAATTTGATTTAGTAAAATATGGCTAAGGATTTTTGCATCTATGTTCATGAAGAATATTGATCAGAACTTTTTATTATACTGCCTTTCTTTTTTAGTTTCATGGAAACTTTAGCTTCATAAAATGAGGTTAGAAGTATTCCTTTCTTTTCAATTTTTTAGAAGAAATTTTGTAGAATTGGTATTATTTCCTTAATATTAGCCATAAAAAAGCATGAAATAGTGCCATTTGCAGCAACATGGATGGATCTAGAAATTATCATACTAAGTGAAGTTAGACAGTGAAAAACAAACACCGTATGATATCACTTACATATGGAATCTAAAAAAAAAGGGATACAAATGAACTTATTTGTAGAACAGAAACAGACTCACAGACTTTGAAAAACTTAGGGTTACCAAAGGAGGCAAAGAGGAGTGGACATGGACTCAGGGTTTGCGTTTGCAACTGCTGTTTTCTTCCTGGGAAGGCAAATTTATTTAATAGATACAGGGCTGAATAAGCTTGAATAAGCTTACCTATTTCTTGACTAACATTTGGTAATTTGTGTCTTTCAAGAAATCTGTCCATTTCATGTATGTTTCCAAAATTACTGGCATGAAGTTATTCATAATATGCCCTTATTATTCTCTTAATACCACTAAGATACTATTGATATAATTCCCCCTCTTTTATTCCTGATATTGGCAATTCGTGTTTTCTCTTTTTGTCCTAATCAGGCTTGGTAGAGGTTTCTCAATTTTGTTGATCTTTATAACCCACTTGTGGTTTCACAGATTTTTCTGTCTTCAATTTCACTGATTTCTGCTCTTCTCTACTACTTTCTTTCTACTTACTTAGGGTGGAATTTGCTCTTATTTTTTCTAGTTTCCTAAGATGAAAGCACAGACGACTAATTTAAAACCTCTTCTCCTTTCTAATATAAACATTTAGTGCTACATATTTCCCTCTAAGCACAGCTTTAGCTGCAACCTACACTGATACAATGTATTTTCATTCAGTTCAATTTATTCCCTAATATGTTTTTACCTCATCCAGTGTAGTTTTCAATTCAAGTATTTTGTCACCTAAGGAATTCCATTTGAGTCTTTTTTATACCATCCATTTCTCACCTCAGCAGGACCCTCCTTAATTCTTCCTTCTTGACAAAAGGGGTATATTTATAAATGTTGTTTTAACATTTTTACCTACCAGTTTCATCATTTCTGTCCTCCCTGCATCTGGTTCTATTAATAGATTTTTCTCTTTTCTAAGACCTTATTTTTTTTGCTTCTTTGAATTCCTGGTAATTTCAATAGGATACTGTTAATTTTGTATTGTTGCTTGCCAGATTTTATTCTATCCTTAAATTGTATTGTTGTTTGTGTGTGTGTGTGTCTTTTTGCCTTTTCTAGGGCCGCACTCGCAGCATATGGAAGTTCCCAGGCTAGGGGTCTAAAAGGAGCTGTAGCCGCCGGCCTACGCCATAGCCACAGCAACACGGGATCCAAGCCGTGTCTGCAAACTACACCACAGCTCACGGCAACGCCGGATCCTTAACCCACTGAGCAAAGCCAGGGATCAAACCCACAACCTCATGGTTCCTAGTCGGATTCGTTAACCACTGAGCCACAACGGGAACTCCAACTGTATTGTTGTTTATTCTGGAATACATCAAGGTACTTAGAAACAACTAAATCACTTCAACTAAATCAGATTTTGCCTGATGCCTTATATATACTTTGCTTTCAAGTTTTATCAGGGCAGATCATCAAGAGAAGAGAATGAGAACATAAGCCAAAGACTGGGAGAAAATATTTGCAAATGATGCATCTAGTAAAGGACTATCCAAACGATATGAAGAACTTTCACTATGAAAATGAACAACACAATTCGAAAATGGGCAAAAGATCTGAACACTTCACAAAAGATATACAGATTGCATATGAATCACATTGCAATCTGTAAACATATGAAAAGATGCTCAACATCATATGTCATTAGAGAACCACCCATTAAAACAATGAGATACCACTATACACCTATTAGAATGGCAAAAATCCAAAACACTAACAACACCAAATGCTAGTGTGGAAGTAGAGCAATAGGAACTCTCACTCATAGCTGGTGGGAATGCAAAATAGTACAGACAGTCTGGAAGACAATACGGCAATTTCTTACAAAACTAAAGCTACTCTATGATCCAGCAATCACATCCCTTAGTATTTACCCAAATGAATTGAAAACTTATATCCACACAAAAAACTGCACATGACCATTTATAGCAGCTTTTTTTATGACTGCCAAAAGAAGCAAACCTAGATGTCCTTCAGCAGGTGAACTGATAAATGAACTGTGGTACATCCAGATAACGCATTATTCAGCACTAAAAACAAATGAACTATAAAGCCACAAGAAGACACAGAGGAAGCCTGCATGCATCACTAAGTGAAATAATGAAGACTATATACTGTATGATTCCAATTCATACACATTTGTGGAAAAGACAAAATTATGAAGACAGTAAAAAGATAAGTGGTTGCCAAGGGTCAGAGAGGAAGGAGGGATAAAGATATGGAACACAGCGGAGTTTTAGGGCAATAAAACTAACTATTCTAAACACAGCATTATGTATCTGTCAAAACCACACAATATACAACACCAAGAGTGAACCCTAAGGGAAACTGTGGACTCTGGGTGATAAAGATGTGTCAGTGTAGGTTCACTAATTATAATAAATGTACTACTCTGGAGTTCCCTTCATGACTCAGTGGTTAATGAATCGACTAAGAACCATGAGGTTGTGGATTCGATCCCTGGCCTTGCTCAATGTATCTAATTAAAAAAAAAAGTATCTAATTAAAAAATATTTTTTAGTAGGGAAAATTAGAGCAGCCATTAGCCTAGAGCAGGGATTGACAAAAAACAGTCCAAGGGCCAAACCCAACCTCTAGCCTTTTTTTTTTTTTTTGTATGTTCCTCACGCTACGAATGGTTTTTATATTTTAAAAAGGATTATAAACAAATAAGAACATTTGACAGACACCATATGTAGCCTGCAAAGCCTAAACAGTTATCAGGTCCTAAAGTAAATTTGCCCTCCTAATAAAGCAATGAAATCTTTCCGAGGGTTTTGCCTGATGCCTTATATACGAAAAAGTTTTTTTCTACTGTGGCTGGTGGTGAATTCAAGCTTCCCTGCCCCGTGTGAGCTCCAGAAACTGTTTTGGAACTATTCCTTTCAAGGAGTTTTCGGTCTCATGCAGTTTCCTGTCTTTCACTGCCTGATTGCTAGGCAGCCAAAGACTTGACCAGCTCTTTCTGCAGATCTTGAGAGCTCTCCTCTCTCTGCAGGTCCCTCTGTCCTAGTCAGCCTGGCCCCCACGACTTGGGTTTCTGTTGTACCTGTTCAATGATACCACCAGATTATTTAGGGGCTCCCCAATCCAGGGCCTTAAAACTGCTGGAACTATAGAGGTCACCATGCTACTTGCTTTCTTTCTCTCAGGGATACAGTTTTGTGCTTTTTCCAATACCTGAAAATACACCATGTTTTATACACTGCCTCTGGTTTTCTGGCTTCTAATGGAGTAAGTAAATACAGTCTGAAATTCCATCTGGGCTAGGAGTAGAAATCTCTATTTGCTTTGCCTTTGTGGGGGTGGAGGAGTCATATTTTGTAACCAAAATATGTTTCTTATGATTTTATGTTAACATGTAATGGATTTACTGTTGTTTTTAAAGGAGTTAAGAAATATATCAGGATTTTCTCAGTTTTAATTTTTCTTAGACCCATGTGTTCTTTGGAAGTGTATTATTCAGTTTCTAAATACTTGGTGATTTCCCAGAGGCCTTGGTTACTGAGTTCTAATTTGATTGCCCTGTGGTACAAGAACATACACTGCATGCTGAATGAACTCACGAGGCGAGCCTTCTGCAGATCCCCAGGGTGCTCTCTGTACTCCTCTCCTCTCCACTACTCTGTCCTGCAAACTTCAGCTCCTTTGGTTCTCTGGTCTTTCTTCCTCCATAATCACAGTCAACCTGACTCTGCCTGGGATCCCTCTGCCTGCCTCACATCCTAGAAACTCTATTACACGGCTCATCTCATTTTTCCCATCCCTCAGAGATCCCTGTCCTTTGATACCTAATGTCTTACATCTTGAAAACTACAATTCATGTTTTATCCATTTACAGTGGTTGGGGAGGGCTGGAGGAGGTATATTAAGTCCTGGTTATTCTGTTTGGCCAGAAGCAGAAGTCCCCTAAGTTTTAATATGTAATATGATACACATCACCAAATATAACCCACACAAACAAAAGCTCTTTATTGCCCTTGACAAATTTTAAGAGTGCATAGAGGCTTGAGGAACTGAGAGCTGTTGCTCTAAACGCTGGGATGCCCCAGAGCTTAGCCCGAGCCTCTGTTCCCCACAGCACTCTCTACCAAGTAAACCTATCTAAGTATCCAACTTTAAAATAACCTTAGGTACTATTTGTAAGCACAGGTCTTCTAACTTAGATAGATTCATCCACTCACACCTAATTCTCTTTTCCACTTGTTTTTCCACTAGAAACCAAAACTCAGCACAGAATAAGAACTTGGATTCCCTGTCTCCATACACAATCTTCGCCCTGGGCTTCATCTCAGTAAACGGCTCATCATTTCTCCAGTTGCTTTAACCAAAAATCTAGGAGTCATTCTTGATTCCTATATTAAATCCTCTATATTAAATTTACCAGCAAGTCCTACTGGTTCTACTTCACAAGTTTACCTTGAACTGCCCATTTTATTTCTGCTACCACCTGAGATATACCACATCTCTGGGCTAATTTAATTAAATAGCCTTACTTCATTCAGGTCATTCAGGTCTGTTTTCACACATCACCTCCTTTTTTTTTAAGTTTATATGATTTTTATTTTTTCCATTATAGTTGATTTACAGTGTTCTGTCAATTTCTACTGTAGAGCAAAGTGACCCAATCATTCATACATATATATATACACATATATACACACATATATATACTCTTTTTCTCACATTATCCTCCATGTTTCATTATGTTCCATCACAAGTGACTAAATATAGTTCCCTGTGCTATACAGCAAGATCTCATTGCTTATCCACTCCAAATGCAATAGTTTGCTTCTATTAACTCCAAATTCCTAGTTCATTCCACTCCCTCCCTCTTGGCAACCACAAGTCTGTTCTCCAAGTCTGTGAGTTTGTTTCCTATGGAAAGGTTCGTTTGTGCCGTATATTAGATTTCAGATAGAAGTAACATCATATGGTATTTGACTTTCTCTTTCTGACTTACTTCACTTAGTATGAGAGTCTCTAGTTCCATCCGTATTGCTACAAATGGCATTATTTTGTTCTTTTTCATGGCTGAGTAGTATTCCATTGTATATGTATCACATCTTCTTAATCCCAATAGAATGTAAGCTCCGTGTGGGCAGAGACTTAGTCTGTTCATTTAATGTTATATTCCCAATACCTGGAATATTGTCTGGGATATAGTAGCTGGTGATCACTAACTACTGCCTGAGTGAAGAGCCTTTAGATTGGTGTTCTTACTACTTCTTGCCACCTTACAATTTATTCTCTATTCAGCAGATTCTATTATCTTTTTAATGTGGATAAAATCACATTACTTCTCTTTCTAAGCTCCCCAATGACTTTTCACTGCACTAAGAATCAAATGCAAAACATACTCTTACAAGGTCTGGGGTTTGGCCCTGCCTCCCCACACATCACTCTTCCTCTCCACTCACTACATTCCAGTCATACTCACCTACACTGTGTCTACTTCAGGGTCTTGGTACTTGATGTTCTCTCTGCCTGGAGCATTTGTCCTCCAGCCCTCTGAATGGCTGCCTTTATTTTGATTTTTCACTCAAGACTCATCTCAAATGTAAACTCCTTAAGAAAAAAGCCTTTCCTGGCTACATTATCTAAGGCCCCACAATTCCTATCAAATTACTTTTATTTTCTTTATAGCATGTGCCACCTAAAATCATATTATTATCATTTGCCAATTTATTGCTATTTATCAGTCTGCCATTACAATGTAAGTTCTGGAGTTCTCATCGTGGCTCAGAGGAAATGAATCTGAATAGTAACCATGAAGACACAGGTTCAATCCTTGGCCTCACACAGTGGAAGGATCTGGTGTTGCCATGAGCTGTGGTGTAAGTCACAGACATGGCTTGGATCTGGCTTGGCTATGGCTATGGCTTAGGCTGGCAGCTACAGATCCGATTCGACCCCTAGCCTGGGAACCTCCCTATGCCACTGGTGTAGTTCTAAAAACAAAAAGCCAAAAAAAAAAAAAAAAGAATGTAAGCTCTATGACAAGAGAGATCTATGTATCTTGCTTATTGCTCTACACCTGTTATACAGAATAGCAGGAGGCACATGGCAGATGCTCAATAAACACTTATTGAATTAATGAATGACCAAGTAAAAAAATAAAGGAACAAATTAAGCTAAAATGCCTTGCCTACATAATTACCAGCTTACTCTCAGGAAAAGTTTCAGAGTGTTCATTAGTGGCTTTTTCCCCCCTTGGCAGAGTATAAAACTATATTTCATCAGGGTAAAGAGCATGAAGATTCCCGAAATATGACTGTCATGCCAGTTAGGGAAGCAGAGTAGTTTTTCATCGAGCCAAGATTCCACATCTTACTGGAACAAATAAAGTCTTAATTAAGAAGGTTTACCAAAGCACTTGCAATCTGAAAACCACAGGTAACTCAATAAACTCATTTGATTCAACTCTGTATCAAATACACCTTCTACAGATTTGCAACTAAGGCTCAAACAGATTTCACTATTTCCTTCCTCTACTAAAAGAGGAATTCATGAGTATAAATCTATCCAAAAAATTGCTAAAGAAAATAAAACATCACAAAACTACTATGACTAATTTATAAAATTAACCTTTTTTTTTAAGCTATAACCTGAAACTAAAAGCGCATCCCCTCAAAAAAGAAGTTCTCGTCATACAAGATATTCACTCAGATTCAAAGCATGACACAGTGCAAAGGGTCTAAAGCTGAGAATCAGGTGAACTGAGTTTAATTCCCAGTCCTGATTTTGCTAACTATGTGGGCAACTTATTGAAGCCAAATAATGAATCAATAGTACAGTAATATTTCCAGTTAATGTATGGTCTCAAAAAATATTCCTCCATATGCCTTTTTTTTTAGGGAGTTTCCTGAAAAATGTATTCCACCAAAGTGAGGAAAAAGAAGAGACAGATTTGGAACCTAAAAAAAAGATGTAGAGGAGGCCAGTTTTGAGAAGGTGGCCAGGAAAAAAAAAAAAAGGTAAACAAGAGTAAAGTCTGTTACAGTGATTTAAATTAGAGCTTCTCCATTGACATGAAGACTAAGAGGTCTATTCTTAAAAATTATTCTCTTACCTCTAGGGACAGAGAGGGAGGAAGGACAGACACCATAGTAATTCTGTCCTACACTTAGACAAATGGGAAAAAGCAGAGAGCTTTTCCTTCTGCTGCTTCTCAACTGCCTTTAGCTCAAAGTAACATGCCACAGGGGCACACTCTGGGGTGGCATATTCTGCTACCCTTCATCACCCTAGTATGTATGTTGCCTGGTTCAAACTGTGTACAATGGCTCTAATTAAATACTGACTTCAAAAAAGATGATGACAAGATCCACAGATTGGGAAGGTAGGAGCCAGGAATAATCTTCATTATTCACATTAGGATTTAAATCAGTTGTTAACATGGAAAACTGAAACACTTCAACAAATAGCAGAAAGAACAATCATTTATAAAAATGGAGAGGCGGCAAGATGGAGGAGGAGTAAGAGGTCGCGCTCTCCCTCTCCCACAAATACATCAAAAAACGCATCTAAATATAAAACAAGTTGGACAAATCATCATCTGAATGCTGATCAATTTAAACCTCCAAAAACTGCAAGAAACCCCTGAAATAACTGGGTAGAACAAGTGAAGAAAAAAAAAAGGTGAGAAAGGCAATTAGGACCGTAACCAGCACTCCAGGGAGGGAGCTGTGAAAAAGAAAAGTTTCCTGGGAAGAAACCTAAACAACGATCAGCGGATCAACGACCATCGGAACTAGAGGGACATCAAAGCCTGAGAAAAACGCAGCAGCTGGATTGAGACAGGAAAATCGGAGTTAGAGACCTGAATACAGGCGCAGACACCACAGCCTGAGGCGCCGGGCAGTGCCTGGGAGCTGACACAGGTTCCTAAGATTAGTCCCTGCGAAAGGGCAGAGGTCGGTGGCCGCGGCGTTTGCGGGAATAGCACAAGGAACAGCGATATTCTATGATTTGTTGAGAGCGAAACCAGGACTGAGGGAATCGAGGAAGTCTGGTCCCGCAGGGAAGGCAAGCCTCCATTGTTAGGGAAGAGGAGAGGAGGAGGGGCTGGCCGCCACAGGAAGCGACTTGAACTAGCGCGCAGGGCGGGGCGACGGTGACCCGCCAAAGAGAGCGGAAGTGGGGAGGAGCCAGTGGAGGCTGCAGCCCCGGCGGCGGGAGTGGAGCCGTGTCTTGAAGCCCGTGGGCGGAGCGCGGTGCCAGGTTGTGGACTCAGGCGCCTGCGCCAGCCAGCGTCGGCGGGGTTGGCGGGGCCCTGGGCCGGTCCACGGACCTAGGCAACTGCATCAGCCCACAGAGTTGGTAGCTCTGGTGGGCGGAGCAGTACGCAACCACACGGAGTTAGCTTTCGCAGAGGAGCGGGGCCGGCGCCAGCCGCTGCCGCCCGCCCCAACAGACGAGAAAGCATCAGCGGAAGGGCAGAACAAACGCCAGCCTGCTGAGCCAGCCTCTGACGGGTACCGCTTGTGGTTCCAGTCACCTCAAAGAGGACTTTGCAATCGAACACTAGTTTTCCGCGGCTCTCACTCCCAGGGAAAATCATACTTTCTGCTGCTGCTATTACCAAACGCTTAAGGCACCTGGTAGATCTGCCTAGAGCTTATGACCACTTCCCGGGGCTGGGCAACTAGGAGCGGACAGCGCCACCTTCCTGCAATTGAGAGGTTAGAGACTAGGCTCCCACTGTAGACCTTAGCCATTCCTACACTCTCACAGAGAACACTCAGAGTACCACTGAGATAACAGCTGGCTCATTCCAAAGAAATAGACAGCAAATAGTCAAACTCCTACACCAAAAATAAACAGTAACCCCACCAAAAAATACCAAGGGGAGCTCCTCCCTAGAAGTAGCCTTCCAAGTCTACAGCGTGGCCTCCCCAAACTCACAGAAAAAGAAAACCACAAACAAGATGAAGAAGCTCAAAAACCATTCCCAGTTAAAAGAACAGGACAAGTCTCTTAAAGCAGCCAGCAATGAAACTGACCTCTGTAGTCTGTCAGAAATGGAGTTCAGAAGGGAGGTAATGAAAATACTTGAAGAATTAAGGCTGAATATCCAGAAATTAAGAGAAGATGCAAACAGCAATGCAGAGTCCTTTAGAAAGGAGCTAGAAATCATGAGGAGGAGCCAAGAAAAGCTAGAAAACTCATTTGCAGA
>PVHT021183699.1:66780987-66801609 GCA_004024745.2 Catagonus wagneri
AAAATAAAAATGCAGGTAATCACCAAAACAAAAGTCAAAAGTTTGACAGTGGTTACCTCTAGGGAATGGAAATGAAGACAGGTTGGTAGTGTGGAGGTAGATTTGGGTTGGTTCGTTTGCTTTCCTTTTACAGCTGCAGCTGAGGCCTATGCTAAAGCCATGGCAACACTAGATCTGAGCTGCATCTGTGACCTACACTGCAGCTTGTGGCAATGCTGGATCCTTAACCCACTGAGCCAGGCCAGGGATCAAACCCACATCCTCACAGAGAAGTCAGGTCCTTAACCTGCTAAGCCACAACAGGAACTCCAGATTTTGGGGTTTTATAAGTCTTATAGAGATATGTGATTAAAAGAAAATGTGCATGTAAAATATTAATAAAAATGTTTAAAAGAAGAAGAGGAACAAGGGCTTATTTGGATCGTGATACTAAATCATGGTATGATTGAACTCTAATGATAAGCACTTAAGCTTTAGAAGTACCTGAAAGGTTAAAAAAAAAAAAAAAAGTGTATACTGAGGTTTATTTTAGGGCTAAGTGAATTAACTCGACATATCTAGTCAAGTTAAAATTTTAAAAGATATTTAAGTGGTGAGCAATAGTTATCTATACATTTTCCTGCCTATATTTCATCCACATTTTCTTCAGTGCAACAAAATTGTTAGACACCATCCTTTAGCAATTTAAATTTTTTTGTTCCATGCAAATTTTCGGCTTTCCTTATTGTTACAGGCCTTAGCTTTGCCATTTCCATGATCATCTGTCATGCTCTAGCTCCTGTATCAAGAACGATCACTTTGACTCCCCCAACTCCAGTCAGCAAGGATAGATCACAAGTGCTTTACGGTTCCCTCACCAGAGCTGAAACTTTGGTTGTTCAGCCTCTGGCTGGTGAATCGTTCAGGCTCCTTTCCCTAATCTGGGAAGGCACAGGCCACCACAATTACACCTAGTGCCTGTCCACAGCATCCACCTTTCCCCAACAGATTGTGGCTGGTTCTGAACCTTCAAAGCTCAAGAAGTGAAAAAAGAAAACACAATTCTCTTAGCACAACCGAAATCTATCACATGTGGGGTACTCATTCAGCAAATATTTATCAACTGTCTACTGTTTGCTGGGCACTTAAATTTAAACTAAAAACCAACCAAGCAACCAAAGAATAAATAGCTACCTAACTGACAAAACAGTAATGTGCTAGCTCTGGGAAAGATACCTACAATGGCCATGTAAGGAAAATGAAGTGATAAAGCTGGGAAGCTGGTAATAGTGAATAAGATGAAAACTATTTTCGGCACAAATCTGCAAGCTACAGAGTGCTGAAATTCTTTACAGAAACACTGTCACTGAGTGGCCTGAGGACAGAATGGCAAGTCAGGAATGCTTCCATTTTAATCCCATTTTCTTCTCACAGAGATGCTTTGAGAGCAACCAATTAATATTTGCCACGTGCTCAGTGAGAAGGTCAAAGCAGAAAGTTAGTCACAAATCAAAGAGCAGGCACACAGAAGTTATAAAAAAGGCCACTGTCTGAGAAAACACTTAACTAAAATTCAGTCTCAAGTAATATTAACAAGAAAGATTACATCAAACATTAATATAAAGATACATTTAAAAATTACTTAAGATGAAAAATTGCAACTCAAGTTCTTCACAAATAAAGAAAACATCACATAACTTACGATATTCACTGTGAATTTCATCTATTTCCTTTTCGGTTTGGTCCTTCGTAAAAACCATTATCTAAAATAATCCAAAAATTCTTAATTAAAAATTCCAAAAAATGACAAAAACAGAAATTAGTAAACTACAAACTTTAAAATTTCAAATGTGAATGTTTAAAATAGAGGTAAATAATCTCACATCTCTGTTTTATATAGATGTAGGAAGATTAACTCCTGTTTATTTCTCTAGAATATCATAATCAATATACATTTTACTCATTACTTTTCTTCATCAGTAGAAAATACAACACTGATTCTATTAGAATTTATGAAAATTAACAGTCAATTAAATTTCCTATTTTCAATATTTAATTCTTCACATTCATTACTACAACAACTAACACTTAAAACTACAAGACTGAAGAGACATTTAGCTGATCATTAATAAGGCAGATCTTCTTGTCTGTCTTCTGTCTTTTCCAAACTAACTTTTCCAAGTCTATCACAAAGGACATAGAGACAATGCAGTAATATAAGATTTTCATATGTTAAATTTCTAGTTCCACTTTTTAAACTCTTACACTCAAGAGATGAGAAATCTACTTACACATTTCATTACAGTCTCTTATCACAAAGCCAATGAAAATCTCATTTTTTTCTACTATCTGATTATAAACTTACTTCCCTAAGGTCGTTGCTTTCCTTACAAACACATAACCGATGTTCTAGAAAAAAAGTCTACTTGGGGAAGCCCCAAAACAGAAGGCAACAGTGAAGAAATTTAGGTCTCTGATTCCCTCAATAAGCTCAAAAAATGCTCATCCTCATGAACTCTTATACTCTCTTAACTCCTTCATCATTATAAACACAGAATTGCAGGATGCCGGAGCTAAAAGGGAAACTGAGAGATCACATAGCTCAACCTGTCAGTTTTACAGATGAAGACCCTAAGGGCCACAGAAGTTAAAGTTATCAAATGCAACCACCAGAGACAGCAGCAATACCGAGATTATCTGAGGTACAGGCAGATGCTTTTTCCACAAAACTATAATTCATTAATAAACTCTACTTTGGATTGCACTTTATGCTGGAAGACTGCTAAATATGATAGAATTTTGTGTTAAAAATGAGCAGCAAGTAAATCAGAATACATTAGACAGAAATATGTTCTAGTACATGTCCCAAAGAATAGATTTAATATTGGTTTCCTTTCATCTGCAGGATATTCAACTTCTCTTCACTTCTACTGAGATATTGAAATAGACCATGAACATACACTTTCATTGAGTTTACTAGCTTCAAGACGCATCCTAGTCTTCTCCATATTTTCAATTTCTTGAACTATTTCAGCAGCTGTCAAAAAAAGAACATATAGCCAATGTTAACTACATGGTGTGGCTCAATGTACTCTGCGTATATAAACTGTTAACAATGAAACTGGATGACAACAACTATACGTGAATTCCCTGTCCTATCTGTGTAACTTTTCTGTAATTCTAAAGTTATTTCAAAATAAGGTTAAAAAATAAGAACACAAAGTTAAAACAATTGTACCTTTATACATGCAATCACAGTTTAAAATATGCCCAGAAGAGTACAGCAAAGTCATTTTGCTATTTCTTTGTGTATACAGGTATAAACAGCAGTCCCAATGGAGTACTAAAATAATTTGTTAGTGCGAATTCTATTCTTAGGGGATACCCACTCATATTCCAATGTACTAAATGTAGTACAAGAGACTAATTTTCAAAGAGAGACAAAGGTCTACAAATAGCAGAGGAAAATGGCTCAACTCTACAACTTCTGAAAGTGCGTGTGGTCACCAATCACATACATCAGAGAGATCTGGAATGAACTCTGCCTCCTATAAATACCTTTGAAGGCCAAAGGCATGAAATTTGCTAATGTTGTCTTTCTGCCTACCAGGTCAACATATTAAGACTAAAATACGTACGGTACAGGAAAAAAAACTACACTCTCTTATACACATTTATACGCACAAAAAAAATCCTATGTCTGGAATTTATTTCAAAATAACGCATGGGGGAGGGGGTAAATGACAGACAACACACCATTAGGCATCGGTCAACAACTGTTTACGCTGGATAACAGGCAAATGGGAAAAATCATCATATTCTTCACTGTACTTCTATATAAATTTAAAATAACCCCTACTAAAAACCGTTTTACAAAATCCAGTCTTCGAGAATTCAGTTACCTCAGTTCGAAGTTTGTTTTTCTAATATCATAAAACCAGTAGAAAGAATGTAAACAATCTCTCTCTCTCTCTGAGCATGAAAAGCTAGCATAAATTTACTGAATCGCGACGTAACAGAAAAACAAAACACTCGCATTCTATCCAATCCACTAACACAACCATCATTCAAGACAGAGAATGTTCAGTATACTCTTTTCTAAGGTATTAAGTTAACTATATTAGGATTAGATACAGTTTAGGTGCTTCAGTCTTTCAGGGAGCCTTTGATTCTGTTTATAATGTAAAGAGTTGGATATAGTGTCAATCTCACTCTAAGAACAAGAAAAGGCCAGATAACCCCTAAAACTAACTTTTCTTGAATCCAATACAACTAGTCTCACAGGGAAACCAAAGAGCCTGAGGTTGAATTAAAGACAGGCGCCTTAAAGGAGAGAGGGGTCATGAGTACTGGCTGACATAAGGAGAAAGACTAGGATCATCCTACCTCTGGGTAAGAAGATTTCAAATAAACATTCTGATGAACTACAAAAGGTTGAGGGTGAACCACCATGAAAGTACAAAAATCCTGGCAAGCTGAGACACAAAGGGGACACACACCTATTCCAAGGTTATTTTCTATAGACCTTACTGAGCATTCTCAAAAGTGTCCCCCAAGATCCAGGCCTGGGAAAGGAGTACAGCCCCCACTGTGGGAAGGCACAAAGCCTCATAAGATCTTTAAGCCTTAGGAAACAAAAGCGTTAAGCCACTGAGGGAAAATTCTAGTCCGCAGAGCACACGTAAATGGAGAAAGGAAACAAACGAAACCCTCCACTCTGGAAGGAGGGTCAGGGAACTGCCATGGGCCTAGACCCCTGGATGACCCTCTCCACTTAGGAAGGCACAAGATCACTGAGAAAGCCCTATTCCTGAGTTCCACAATCAAGGGACTGCCTAAGACTGAGGCTCGACTAGAATAAAGAACAACCCCCTACTCTCTACCATGGAATGGGGTTGCTCCAAGTGACAAGTAACAGTAAACTGTCACTGAGAGAGAAGTGAGCAGACCTTCATAAAGCACAGGCTCACAGGGAAAACCTTAGAGTAAGTGACAGAGCTACATTTAAAAACAACAACAAACAAAAAAACTTCTGGTAACTCTGGCACCCGTCTAAGCACAAGTGATATGAAACTGGTGGTCAACTGTGGATAACCACAGAAACAACAAAACCAAACCAAGTCAACCACACACAGTAAAGACCTAGCAGAAGAGGAGACAAGTCCATTTTTCAGTCATACATACTATTTATTCCAGTGTTTAGGTTCTCACATACTAAGTCTGGTTTTCAACCAAAATTTACAAGACAGATGAAAAAGCAACCAAACAAATGATAATAAAACTAAATTCAGATATCTATCACCCAGATGTTAGAACTATGAGATATGGAATTGACTGAGTCATATTAACTATGATTAGTATGCTAAAATATCTAGTGGAAAAGACGAACAACATGCATGAAGAGATAGAGCATCTCAGGAGAGAGATGAAAACACCAAGAAGAACAAAACAGAAATGTCAGACATTAAAAAAAAAAAATTAATAGAGATAACTAAACCAAGCTAGGGAAAAAACTCAGTGAACTTGAAAATGGGATTGATGGTATTACCCAAAGTGAAACAGAAAAAGAGGAAAACACAAACACACACACACACACACACAAGACAGAATAGAGCCTCTAAGAGCTGTGGGACAGTATAAAAAAGCCTAATACACATGTAATAGAAATCCTAGAAGAAGAAATATTTGAAGACCTAATAGCCAGAATTTGCTAAATATAATGAAAGATATTAAACCACAAATGCAAGAAGAATATCAAGCAGAATAAATAATAAAAACCATAACAAAACAAAAACACAGCAATATACCTACACATATCACAGAGAGAAAATCTTAAAGCCAGGCAGAAAAGGGGGTATATTATACAAATAAAAGTCAAGCATTATGTCATGTTCCTCTTCAAAATCTATTCAAATCAGAAGATAGCAGAATGAAGAATTTAAAGTGTGGGGGGAAAACATCCACCAATGCAGAATTCTATAGCAATGGAAACATTTTTCAAAAGTGAAAGAGAAACAAAGACTTTCTGAGTCAAACAAAAGCTGAGAGAATACATTATTGGCAGACCTGTACTATAAAAAGTAAAGTTCTTCAAGCAGAAGAAACTCATCTCTTGAAGAAGAAACAAGTGCTAGAAATGATAAAAATGAAGGTAAATATGAAATGCATATATTTTTTATTTTTGACTACTAGAAAAAATATTATCTTCATAAAGGAAAAAGAGTAGCAATGCACTGTGTTAACAGCATGACAACAACACAAAGAATTATGGGTTGGGAGTATACTACTATAAGGTTCTTATACCACAAGCAGAGCAGTATATTCTTTGAAGGTAGACTGTGACTAATTAAAAATGTATACTACAAACCTTAAGGCAAACATTAAAACTTTTTTTTTTTTTTAACGCACACACCCATGGCATATGGAAGTTCCCAAGCTAGAGGTCAAATGGGAGCCGCAGCTGCCAGTCTAGACCACAACCATGACAACACCAGATCTGAGCCACATCTGTGTCAATGCAGCTTGTGGCAACAATGGATCCTTAACCCAATGAGCTTGAACACACATCCTCACGGACACTCTGTTGGGCTCTTAACTCTGAGCCACAATGGGAACTCCTAAAACTTTTTTTAAAAAGAGGTAAACTGATAAGCTAATAGAAGTGAAATATAATTTAAAAAATAATCCAAAAAACAACAAAAAAGGATAAAAGGAACAAACAGAAAATGACTAACAAGATGTTAAGCTTAAAGCCTAATGTATCAACAACTGCATTAAATATAAATGGTCTAAACGCACTAATAAGAGCCAGAGAATGCAGAATGGATAAAAAAAGAAAAACCAAACAATATACTCTCAAAATAGAACCCATTTTAAATAAAAGACATAGATTCAAAATAAAGGATGGAAAAAGATGTATCATATAACTACTAATGAAGAGAAACCTGGAGTAGCTATATCAAGATGAGGCACAAGAGACTCCAGAGCAATGAATATGTTATCAGGGATAAAGAGGGAAATTACATAAAGGGGTCAATTCACCAACAAGACTTAACAATCCTTAACGTGCTTGCAGCTATAACAGAAATTAAAAATCACACATTAACAAGATCTTCTAGTTCCAAACAAGAAAGGCTAGATCATTTCTCTTCTCATTTCTCATATTCTTCACTGCAAAGTTTAACTAAAAACTCTGCATATAACAGACAGTGATAAGAGAACTCTGAAATGTGGAAGGAAGAAAATGGACTGCCTAATAAGGATCTCAGAATCTGAGGAATAACACTGCTAGGTTTCCTAGGTTTACTTTATATCCTCTAAATACCCTAGACTGGTCTCTGGTGAAGCTGCAATCCAGAACCACCAATAGGCACAGGGATGGGCGGGCGGGAAGTGCCAAGAAAAACCTGTCCTAAGCAAAGGACTGTGATAGGCAGAGATGACAAACCTTTTTTATAATATCCAGCGAAACACTGCTGATGCTCGCAGCCCCCTTCAGTACCATTAGAGATTAACTGGGGAGTGTGGATTTCCACACCCCCTACCCAGCAGAAGCAAGAGGCCTGCAGCAGGCTTTCTTTTCCTGCCAACACAGTGTCAATGCAAACTCTCCACTGACTAGAAATCTAGCAAGGAGCCTAGATTTCTACCCCCCTACTGGACTCCACTGCCACCCAGCAATAGCCTCTCAACTAGTGACCCTCACTCTCTCAACTAGTGACTGCAGGGAGAGGATCCCAAAGAGAAGAAACATGGAGGGAAGTATTCTTTACTCCTGCAAAGAAAAACCTGGACACACCCTTGTCCAACTCACAGGGGAAACTGTTTAGATTAATTTGACAAAAGCATGAAGAACTGAACCACAGTGCAGAATACCAGATTTTCAGAGTGCCCCCCAGGCAGCACTTAAATGGCACAGACCAGAATAACACTGCATGGACTGTGGACACTAAACTGTCATTAGAACCACATCTCACAAAGGTAGGCCAGGATCTGCAGCTCAAACCTAAACAGGGTGAGTGCTTCCTAAAACATAATATTTAGGGGCACACTCTTCTAGTCTCTAGATGGGATGCTGCCCAATTTGTGAATCACCTAATAAAGCCAAAAAAAGAGAGTACTTAAAAAGGATCTAGAATCTCATACTATTACACGGAAAATGACCAGAACATAATAAAAACACTTGCCATAGTAAAAAGCAAGAAAATCACAACTTGAATGAGAAAGATAACCAAAAGATGTCACCATTAAGACGACCTGGATGTTGAAATTATACGACAAAAATTTTACAGCTAACACAAAAATGCTATAGCAGGCAACTAGGAATATGCTTGAAACAAAAGAAAACAAAAGTGCTACTCTATGTAATACTTTTATGACAGTAACTAGTTCACTATACAAATCCAGTTACCCTTGAGCCACACAGGGCACCCACTGAAAAACCACATACTGCTATTTCTGCCTGTTGTATTTGAGCATAGCTGGCAGCCATATCTTGGTTTCCTCAAAAAAAAGATGCAGAGCTTCTCAGGGAAACGGCTGATTCCAGAGCTGGGACAAGGAATCACTACCATGTTATGCTAGAAATAAGGAAACAGTAAAAAATAAAAATTAAAAATTTTTAAATATAATAATAATAATAATAATGTGGTATGTCACAAGGACCAAGAATCAGTATGGGGAAGCTCCCACTTCCAAATCTGGAAATATAAACACCAAAACAATTAAAAATGGAAATACGTTATAAATCCATGAGTCTACATTGATAACAAAGCAAGAAAAAAAAAAAAACAAGAAAGGAAGGCTCCTATTTTCAGAATCATGGCACGTGTCAACTGGCAAATGTGGAAGGAGGGCTGAAATTAGAAAGTCATCATTTTGCAATTCCACAGAAAAGATTAGTTCAGGTAAAAATTACCAAGTGTGGCATAGCTGGTTAAGGACCTGGCATTGTCTCTGTGGCAGCTCAAGTCACTACAGAGGTACAGGTTTGATCCCCAGCCTGATGCAGTGGGTTAAGGATCCAGCATAATCTGGATTAGATTCCTGTCCTGGGAACTTCCATATGCTGTGGGTGGAGCCAAAAAAAAAAAAAAAAAAATTTTACCAAAGAATACTAACCATTGGGATGAGTTGGGTTTTCTGTTTGTTTTCTTTTTACAGCCACACCTGAGGCATATGGAAGTTCTTGGGCTAGGGGTCAAAGCGGAATTGTAACTGTTGCCTACACCATAGTCATAGCAACACTGGACCCAAGCTGCATCTGGGACCTATACTGCAGCTTGCAGCAACACAAGATCCTTAACCCACTGAGCGAGGCCAGGGACCAAACACACATCCTCAAAGAGACACTGTGAGTCCTTAACCCACTGAGCCACAATGGGAACTCCTTTTTCTCCCCCATAGGGGTGAGATTTTAATGAAGTATAGGATATTTAGATGGTATTAAACTGTCTCTGTACAGATTTCTTATTAGGAGTGAGGAGGAAAACTACACAATGAAGGAACTGACAAGGTGAACAAACCTGCCATCACAAAGGAGGAGCACAAAGATGTCAAATACCTCTAAATTGATACTCTGAGAAGAACAAAGCATCACTTAACACAGTATTTTGGCCATGGATGCACAACCTGAATGTAATTATAAGGAACATTAGACAAAGCCAAAATGAGAAACATTCTTTCTATTTGAGAAAAAAAATCAACAGCAACAAAGACTGTATTCTTTCAAAACGCCAGGGCCATAAAGGACAAAGAAAGGTGAGGAACTGTTCCTGACTGAAAGAGACTGAAAGGTTACTACAACTAAATTTAACATTGTGATCCTGTACCGGAGGAGGAAAAAAATCCATAAAGGCCATCACTGGGTCCACTGGTAAAACTGGAAACGAGATGACAGAACTGTTTAACAAATATGAATTTACTTACGTTGAGAACTGTACTGCAGCAATGAAAAAGAATATCCCTTTTCTTAGGTAATATACAATGAAGTATTTAGAAGTCAAGATGACAAACATTTTCTTAGGTTAGGAAAAAATATGTGTACATAGATGTGTATATACAAACACAAATGCGTTCACACAGAGAGAGGATAACTAATTCATAAACCGAACAGGACAAAATGCTAACAGATGAATTCATGTAAAGGGTGTGTATGTGTTTTTTGTTTTTTGCTTTTTTTTCTTTTTTTGCCACCCCTTGGCATACGGAGTTCTTGGGCCAGCAATCAGATCTGAACCACAGTCGCAGCTGCAACAACACAGGATCCTTAATCCACTGTACCAGGCCAGGGATTGAACCTGCATCCCAGGGCTCCCATGATGCCGCCGATCCCACTGCGCCACAGTGGGAACTCTGGTGTGTTTGTGTTCTTTATGATAATAATTCCACTTTCCCATAAGTCCAAAATTATTTCCAAATAAAGTTTTTTTTTAAGACTGTAAAATTAAGACCTTTTCAGATAAAAGCTGAGAGGGAGTTCCCTTCGTGGCTCAGTGGTTAACGAATCCGACTAAGAACCATGGGGTTACGGGTTCGAGCCCTGGCCTTGCTCAGTGGGTTAAGGATCCAGCGTTGCCGTGAGCTGTGGTGTAGGTTGCAGACGCGGCTCAGATCCCGCATTGCTGTGGCTGTGGTGTAGGCCGGCGGCTACAGCTCCGATTAGACCCCTAGCCTGGGAACCTCCATATGCCACGGGTGAGGCTCTACATAAAGGCAAAAAGACAATAAAATAAAAAATAAAAAAAAAAAAGCTGAGAGAACTTGTCTTGACAACACAACTACACTACAAGAAACATTAAATGAAGTTTTTTAGGCCAAAAGAAAATGACATCAGCTGGAAATCTGGATCTAAGCAAAGAAGTGAAGAATACTACAAATTGTAAAAATGTAGGCACATACAGGTTTTCCTTTAAAATTTTTAAATTTTATTTAAAGGAAAATTGACAGTTTGAAGCAAAAATGATAACACATTATCTCTAGAAAGACACCTAAGAAGCTGGTGGCAGTGATTGCCTCTGAGAAGGGAATGGAGAGAGAGAGACTAGCTTAAAGAAAGGCTGGCTTATCACAGGACACTCTAGGTAGCTTTGGAAGGAGTACATGTGCATATCTTACCTACTATCAAAAATGTATTAAAAATTTTTCCCTGTGGTTTATAATCTCTAAGCTACACAAAATTGCTTTATCCAGAGGATAAACATAACTCATTGTTTTATTACTTTACCTGATTTAGGATGCAAAGCATCGCACTGGGCATTGTACATGTGCACAAATTCTTGGTGCCTTTTAATGAGCTGTTGTTTATTTCCTTGAACAGATAATCCATGCTGTTTTAGCTTTTTCTTTAAATCTCGATCTGAGAGCAAGTTATATACAGTTTTGGGCAGCAGCTTCCTTTTCTGAACAGAACTGAAAAGGTGAAAAAAAGAAATCACAGAGAGTTACTGTGAATCATCAAATGTTTTTCATATGAAAGAGTAATTTATCTTCTGACTCAATACAAGAGTGACTGGGAGAATCATAGAACCATTAGGATAAAAACTGGAAAGAGAAGAAGGATTAAATTTGCAAGTTGACAGTATTGGAGTTCCCTGGTGGCTTAGTGGATTAAGAATCTGGCATTGTCACTGCAGTGTGCAGTGGCTCAGGTCACTGCTGTGGCGCAAGTCTGATTCCTGACTCGGGAACTTTTCACATGCTGCGGATGCGTTCCCCCTTGCCCCTCAAGAGTTGACAGTACTCATCCGCCAGTGGTGCCCCTGAAGTGGCAGTGGGACATTCAAATAGGGGAATGTAGGTGGCAGCCAAAATGTAGAGAAAGTTAGGTCTCAGAAAGAGGTCAGGCCTAAAGACACAGACTTGGGACACATACCGAGGCTTAGGGACTAAATGCTATGAGAACTTAGGATCACACTGTGAAATCTCTATAAAAAACAGTTATCTCAGGTGATTAGAGTACAGATGCTACCCAGGGTCAGGCTACGGAATTAAGAATATCGTCATATAAAGCTTCTTTAGAAACAGTTCTGATGCACAGGCAAAACTACTCCCTTAAACCCAAGGCAATTATTTTGCAAAAAGAATTCAGAGAGTTGATGGGTAGGTAGTATTCTCGTGGCATCATCTTCAAAAGAACACAACTGAAAGCAGGAGCAAGAAAAGCAACAGTGTCTTGTTTCTTTCAATTTCCATTAATTATATTAACAAGTATATAAGGTATTACAAGAAATACATTAGCAAAATGACCGCCTTGTTCTTCACTGTATTTACAAAATGGATACACCAAGCACCAAGCTACAATTTTAAGTTTCACAAAGCCCTATCAAACGTCTTCTACTCCCTCCAAAAAACTAACTTGGCTGGCACAGCAGTGACCCAAGCTGCTGCAGTAATGACGCTGGAGTCTTAACCCAATGCACCACAAAAGAACTTCCAAAAAACCAATTAATAAACATTTATTAAATGGAATATGTAGAAGTCAAACTACACAAGCATATGAATGACTTGAGACAATCTTATTAACAGGAATTCTTTAGTGAATTTTAATCTGTTTACTTGAATTATAACCTGGTTCTCTGAGTACATCATCTGGCTCAATGTTACCGCAATTAGGTGCTTAACAAAAAACATATTCAAAGTAGTCACGACATCTGTAATCATTTTTAAATGAAATATCAAAACTTCAGGTAAAAAATAATGGGAACTTGAAAGTAATATATTTATCAAAAACAAACAGAAAAGATTTTACAAAGAACCTGCATGTAACTAGTTGGCACAAGGCTATGCGGCTGAAACTTTAGTATATCTCAGAACCACCTAAAGAGCTTATTTAAAATGTAATGCTCAGTCACTTTGCCATATGGCCCACCAATTCCGACTCAGCTCTTAAGTGGAAACCTAAAATCTCTATTAACAAGGTTACACAGGGTAAATCTGATGCAAATGGTCCAGAGACTACACTAAAAGAGATCGTATAGTCAAGTACAGACTGAAAACAACCAAACACTTCTCTATGACCCAACAGTACCATTCCCTGGCTGGGTTATTTCTTTTATGCTCTATCCATAAAATCTAAAAGCCAAAAATAACTAACTGCAGAAAGTCCTGCAAACTGTCAACAGATTACATTTTTTTGAAAATGGCTCTTCTTACAATGACTGACAGGCTTTTGGACTCTACAACACTGATAAGATGATGGCTAAATAAAATCACGGTAGGTAGCAAGAGCTCAAATACTTCGCAGGAGTTTACACAAGAACATTGCGAGGGGCAATTCATTAAGTCTGTGTCGCAACATTGATTTTATTAAGGATAGATGATTAAACTTAAGACTGTGAAATTCTAATGGAAAATTGTACTGCTCACTGGCATTTACAATGAAAAGCACTAGCAGAAAGCAACAATAAAAATATGAAGCCTGAAAAATGTTTCCCAAACATGAAAATGACACTAACCTTTCTTTCATGATGTGGTCTAACAGGAAAGTATTTAAGGGGCCTCAGAACCTGAGGACATCAAAAGGAAGAGTACTCTTTGAAAGTACCCTGATATGAATCTACAGAGCTGTCATACACATTACAGCAGGGGCCTGTCGAGGTGTTGCAGAGAAAACTTTCTAAATGCCAAAGACTCTTTTATGTGACCAGATCCCAGGATGAGGATGCAACTAAAGAGAAAGGTGCCTCAAGGTCTCCCAAGGTATATCTCTCCAAACTCTACTTTTGCAAGATTAAGTTATAAGGACAAAAGGACAGTAAGGACAAATATCATTCCTACGTTTATTTGGGGGTCAAATAAATGTAGGAATGATTAGATAAAACAAAGTCCAACAATCATGTTTGATGCAGGACTTCTCAGAGCCTTCAGTACACCTGCACAGTGAGAGAGAGTATGCAGTGCTTCTAAATGGCACTACAGAGCAACTGGCAGGAACTTAGCTTTCCATGGAGCACTCTGGAACCACTAGTGGAATTTGAACTTCATTATTCATGGATGTGTATGTCTTTAGATAAATTGACAGAGCTAAGTGTGTTAGAAGAAATACGACGGATGCATCTTGAAAAAGACCAAGCAAGACTATCAGTGATGATTCCTAACTTGTCAAGGAGAAAATGCTCAGCTTCCATTCTCCCAACTCATTCTCTAGGAAAAAACACTTCTAAAGAGGCCATCAGATTCTCATGGCTTATGGAAAACAACCCTCAAGATGATCCAGCTTCATTTACTCCAAATTCCAACTAACTAGGCAACCTAAAAATCTCAGTTTTATTCTTGTCGACAAACTTAGTCATTAGGAATAAGTACCGTGTGTACCAAGACTGCAGTGGCATCTGATGCCAGCATTTGTCTGTGGAGGAATCTTAGGGCCTAGAGGCCACTATGGATAACAGGCGGGACCAAGAGAGGGGAGGGTCAAGTGGACCAGCACAGGTCCAGGCCCCTATTTCCACTTTAATGGAGCAGGCCCAAGTTTCCCTGCTTTACATATTACAGTTCACTGTAAGACTTCACTTGAAAAAGAGGTTCTGCTAGGGAAAACAATATCAAGCTAAGAACACTACAATAGTAACTGTTAATTGGTGTCCTCACTGTAAATTAAGGAAGTATCACTGTGCTTTATATATTACCTTTTGTAAATTTTAACAGCAAAAGTCTGACCCTTGGAAACTGAGGTAATTCCAGATATACTAAAAAAATTAAGTGACTATGTTATCTTTAATCATAAGAACAATAAAGTACTCCTGCCTTACTAGCATGGTTTTTGGAAAACACTCTTCCAAGTTCTTCAAAACAGAGCAAATGGAAGTGCCAATCATTCTGTTCATTCTCACTTCCTAGACAGCATTGGTTTAACTTTCCTTCCTCTCCTTTCCAGATGTCTCTGAATTATTACCTACTCTCTCCACCTTCCTTCCTGTTTCAAAAGGTCTCTTTCTGCATGTCAAGGATAGCTTCATTACTGGAATTCTGATCTCTTATTCTTTATATCATTTGCTCTCTCCCTGGAGATGGTGGAACAAAGGAGGCTAAAGGCTTATATAATTTCTATTTGAATAAATAAAATCTCCCTCAATTCTGCTTCTTACTCCTTCCTCAAACCACCATTCCATCTCTCCTCTTTCCTTCATCATCAGACTTACCTAATTTGCAGCTTCTGCTTCCCTGTTATCTTCATTAATCACTGACTCTTTAACACTCTCAATTTAACTTTGATTAAAACGTGATTCCTAGACAACTTACATGTGTAACAACAGCAGCCTAGTTTAATAAACTACTACATCTTGAATGTATAAGGGAGGAAGAATAGTGTGAGTTTAGGTACAAATATTGGGTTGACAACTTACTTATCTTACCTGGGTAATTGGGTGAGAATATAGATTACATTTCAAACATATCCTTTTGTACCTTTCAACATCATGTGTATATAGTAATTAACTATTCAGAACAACTAAATTTTTGAAAAAGGCAGATTTAAAAAACTGAAACTTGTGAGCTTCCTAAGAACTAACAAAGGCTTTGATGTGTTCTATGTTCAGAGTCTAACCTTGCTTTCTTTAGCCAAGGGTTTTATGGTAGTTCTAAGATTCTAAGAGAGGAAAGCAAATCTAAAAAGTATTATCAAATTCTAAGTCATTCATTTCTTGTTCAGTCAAATTTTATTAGCATGTAATAAAGTTAATTATATTTGGCAAGGTAGAAGTTGAGGAAAGAATACAGAATGGACAGGTGGCTAATATTTTATAAAACAGAAGAAGCAACCAGCTAAAGTAGCTCAATGGTTGTGCTTAACTTTCTTACCTTCTGAGGCTTTCTTTCTTCTCTTCACGTGATAAACAGCTGTCTAAGTGCTTATTAATGTGATTTTCTGCAATATTTACCCCACAAACAGGACAATCCACTGTATTTTTCAAAAAGAGAAAAAGATTTCATTATTTATAGAAACGGCAAAAATAACATAACCCAGCATCTCTTAGCAACTAAGATAAAAAAACGGAATCCAATCTTAACACACTTAAAAAAACATAAGAGAAAAAGGACACCTCAGGGCAATAGGAGTGGAAGAGACTCCTGGTTACTGAATAATGACTGCACTGTGGAAAATAATAATAATTAGAACCCTAAGCCTAGAGGAAGATATTGTAAAGAAGTTTGGAAATTCTTTTATTAGAAACTGCTTTAGTTAAATCTTTTCCACCAAAGCATGACCACGCTATAAAACTAATCTTAAGTATTCCCAAGTCTTAAGGAACTATTGATGTTTAGCACTGAAGCAATCATAACAACCTGAGTAAGATATACATGGCTGGGGGTGGAAGGTGGGGGAAAGGCATGTGCAGCTAAATAAAAACATATATATATTGGCTTGGGCCAACTACTGTTCAAATTATTAATGGCTATAGATTTGTTAATTTAGCTCTCATTTGTAGCTACAGACATATTTCATTTTATTGTGCTTCCCTTCATTGTGCTTTGCAGATACTGCATTTCTTTTCTTTTTCAAACAAATTGAAGGTTTGTGGCAACCCTGCATTGCTGGGTGATGCTCAGCATTTTCTTTTTTAAACTGAAGAACAGTTGTTTACAATGTTGTATTAGTTTCTGATGTACAGCACAGTGATTTAGTTATAGATTTTTTTTTCATATTCTTTTCAATGAGGTTGATTACAGAATATTGAATACAGTGCTATACAATAGGACCCTGTTGTTTAATATATTTTATATATAACAGTTTATTACCTGCTAATCCCAAACTTCTAATTATCCCTCCCCCACCCCCTTTCCCCTTTGGTAACTACAAGCTTGTTTTCTAAGAGTCTGTTTCTGTTTTATAGTGAGGTTCATTTGTGCCATACTTCAGATTCCACATATAAGTGATATCATATGGTATTTCTCTTTCTCTGACTTACTTCACTTAGTATGAGAATCTCTAGGTCCATTCATATTGTTGCAAATGGTATTATTTCATTCTTTTTTTTACAGCTGAGTAGTATTCTGTTGTGTGTATGTATGTATATATACCCACACATGTATACACACACCATGTATATCTTCTCTATCCGTTCATCTGTTGATGGATGTTTAGGTAGCTTCCATGTCTTGGCTATTGTAAACAGTGCTGCTATGAACACTAAGGTGCATGTACTTTTCAAATTAGAGTTTTCTCTAGATGTATACCCAGAAATTAGACTGCTGGATCATATGGCAACCCTATTTTTAGTTTTCTAAGGAACCTCCATACAGTTTTAGACAGTGGCTACACCAATTTACATTCCTAACAGTGTAGGAGGGTTCCCTTTTCTCCACAACATCTTCAGCATTTGTTATTTGTGAATTTTTTAATGATGGCCATTCTGTCCAGTGTGAGATGGTACCTCATCATAGTTTTGATTTTCATTTCTATAATAATTAGTGATATTGAGCATCTTTTCCTGAGCCTATTGGCCATCTGCATGTCCTTGGAGAAATGTCTACTTAGGTCTTCTGCCCATTTTCTGACTGTTTTTTTTTTTTTATTAAGTTGTATGAGCTGTTTGTATATTTTGGAAATTAAGTCCTTGTTGGTTGTATAATTTGCAAATATTTTCTCCTATTCTGTAGGTTGTCTTTTTATTTTGTTTATACTTTCCTTTGCTGTGCAAAAGATTTATAAGCTTGATTAGATCTTATTTACTTTAGCTTTTATTATTGCCTTGGGAGAATGACCTAAGAAAACATTAATACAATTTATGACAGAGAATGTTTGCCTATGTTCTCTTCCAGGATTTTTATGGTATTATGTCTTACATTTAAGTCTTTACACCATGTTGAGTTTATTTTTGTGTATGGTGTGAGGAATGGTTCTGACTCCATTGATTTACATACAGCTGTCCAGCTATCCCAATACCGCATGCAGAAGTGACTGTCTTTTCTCCACTGTATATTCTTGCCTCCTTTGTCGAAGACTGAGACATCATTTTTAAACAAAAAAAATATTTTAAAATTAAGGCGTATACATTTTTTTAGTCATACTGCTATTGCACACTTACTAGATTATAGTGTAGTGTAAACATAACTTTTATATGCACTGGGAAAGAAAACAACTCCTCTGATAATTGGATATTTGCTTCATTATGGTGATTTAGAACCAAACCCACAATTTCTTCAAGGTATGCCTGTACAAGCACAGCGTTAAAAAGTAGATACATGGAGTTCCCATCATGGTGCAGCAGAAACGAATTCGACTAGGAACCATGAGGTTACAGGTTCGATCCCTGGCCTCGCTCAGCGGGTCAAGGATCCAGCGTTGCTGTGAGCTATAGTGCAGGTTGCAGATGTGACTCAGATCTGGTGTTGCTGTGGCTATGGCGCAGGCCGGCAGCTACAGCTCCATTTCAACCCCTAGCCTGGGAACCTCCATATGCCATGGGTGCAGTCCTAAAAAGACAAAATAAAGGGGGGGAAACATTATCTTCCATCATTGGAGAAAGGGTCACTTTGCAGTACAGCAGAAACCAACAGAACACTGAAAATCAACTACAATAGAAAAAATAAAAATCTTAAAGAATAAATAAATAAAAAGTGGAAACATGATCACTTTGAAACTGTCTGATGGAGTTCCAGGGGATCTGTGGAGGTATCTCGGGGCCTAGAGGCCACCATGGATAATAAGCAGGGACCAGGTGGAAGGTCAGGTGCAGAAACACAGTGTCCAGACCCTCCACCTCCACTTCAATGGAGCGGGGCCAATTTTATCTTTTGTATGTTATGGTTCACTGTAAAATTTCACTTTCAACAAAGGTTCTGCTGAGGCGGGGGGAAGTTATCAAGTTAAAAACACTACAGCAAGAACTATCAATTCATTCAAAAAAAAAAATGAGCCAAGATAAGATATGACAGGTAATGCAAGTAAAAAATTCATATATCCATAGGAAATGTTAACACCTGAGTACTAATAAACTAATTTCAACCTAAATTTAGTAACCACAAAGAGTCCTGCACTGTGTGAGGCACAAACACACCAAGGATGCCTACGATAAAGTTTCTGCCTGAAAGGTGCTCTGAGCTTCACTGGCAAGAAGACATAGAAACAACAGGTTAAACAAGTTGCCCATGTCATCAAAAAGTTAAAGCAAACTGTACAAAAAACAGTCCAGAAAACAAGTGCTGTAACACTTCAATGATATGAGAGACTGACACTGTATAACCTAGGTGAAGAATGCTTAGATCTG
Source organism: Catagonus wagneri (assembly GCA_004024745.2). NCBI lineage: Eukaryota > Metazoa > Chordata > Mammalia > Artiodactyla > Tayassuidae > Catagonus > Catagonus wagneri. The sequence goes on from PVHT021183699.1 coordinate 66,800,175, forward strand.
GGTAGAGTCTAGACAGGCAGAATGGAGTCTGCACATACTTTTAGTAAAGTGCCAGGTAGTAAAGATTTCAGGCTTTGGGGGCCAGACAATCTCTGTCACAGCAATAAACTATGCCATGCAGTGTGAAAGCAGTCACAGACAACAGGTAAACCAATGGGCATGGCTGTATCCTCAGGAAGCCTTGTTTACTGGTGACAACCAAATCTGGCCTGCAGGTTGTAGTTTCTCAATCCCAGAGTGTTTTCCAGGGCTTGAGGGGAGATCAGCTTGGCTAGAGCAGAAGGACTTTTGAGAAGGAGAGGTGAGAAATAAGGTTGGACAGGTAAGGTAGCAGCCCAGTTGTCTAAGGCTGCAAGTGCCACTCAGAACAGTTTGGGAGTGTTCAAGTACTGATAGAATAAGATAAAAAGAGCTCTTTAAGGTCAAACCGGACTTATATGAAGGATGATGGGGGAATGAAAAGCTGAAAAACAAAAGCTACTGCCATCCGTGAAACATGAGCTAATCAAAACTGCTCCGTTTTCCCGGTGACCCACTTGAATTTCCATTCTACGAGGGAAGAAGAAAACACAGCTGGGAGCACCACCTACTCCCATCTCTGAGGCTGTGACAGGCTGAAATCTGGCTTGCCCTTTCCCATTCCTTCCTCCTCAAAACTGCTGCTTATTTTTTCTTATGTCATGTAGGATGAGAGAGAAAATACACACGTGAAAATAATGTCCTACCTTTAGTAACTTGTTTCAAGGCCGAGGTAGAGGGTGTCTCAGGAACACTGGCCTCTGAGGAACCTGGAGCTGACTTTTCTACAGAAGGTGGCCCTCCAGTCTTGGCAGAAGAGCTCAGCTCCTTCAGAGGGCTGAATTTGCTTTCATTCTCTTTTATCAACAACTCTGACATGGAACCACCAGTTTCTCTAATTAAGAAATTCTCCATTAACCTGCTCCCTTTCTTTAAAGAATGTCTGAAGCCTACAGGAGGACTTTGTACTTTGACAGCAAGGTTCTTTGAAGAGGAGGAAGCAGGGGATACAGGTGGTGACTCTAAGGCAAACTGCAACAGATGATTCCTTGAAGCACAGAAAACAAAAAGGATAATTAAGGCATCAACTTAGGAATACATAACAAGTTAGCTGACACAAACTGTCTTCTCAATTAACACTTGTTTCTGTGAAATTTATTCCATAATGACAACTAAACCAGGGTTTCTTCTAGAATAAAATACAAAGCACAGAATCTGACTTTTTTTTTTTTTTTTTTGCCTTTTGTCATTTTATGGCCGCGGGTTTATGGCCGCACCCGCGGCATGTGGAGGTTCCCAGGCTAGGGGTCTAATCGGAGCTGTGGCCACTGGCCTGCGCCGCAGCCACAGCAACGCAGGATCCGAGCCGCGTCTGCAACCTACACCACAGCTCACGGCAACGCCGGATCGTTAACCC
>PVHT021183699.1:66801709-66886314 GCA_004024745.2 Catagonus wagneri
AATCTGACTTTTAAAGCAGTTAATCTGTGAAGAAATGTAAGGGTTTCAGACTCTGGCCATGGAGAATGGCTGGTATGAGACTCTCCAACCATAAAGAACTTTAATATCTGAACAGAAAATACAAAACTGTTTATAATCACAGACTAAAATCAACACAATCTACAATCCTTGAGAGAGAAGAGAAACATGAGGTGAGCCAACATTTCCACAACAATTTCTCCTGAAGACATGTTCTGGGAGCTGGGTATTGAAATGATGTTAAAACAGAGGCTGATGACCTTACTGGGTAGAGAGAACAGAGATTAGAGCTCAGGACAAAGGTCGCTAGGACTGTGGGGCAGGGTGCTGGGCAGGGGATAGCCACAGAAAGGGTCCCCCCAGAAATCTGCTTAGAAATGCCCATCAATTCCGGATCATCTCCAGGGCTGCACAAGCATTATGAAACCATGGGAGACCTGGCAGAAAGCAGACGCTAGGAAGCTGAGTTTTTCAAGGACAATGCTGGGAAGCTGTTGAATAAGGGAGCTATGATACGGATATGTTCTATATTTTGACGGTGATGACAATTATACAGATTTATGTTTAACATCTAATGATCAAAATTCAAACTTACTGTATATATTTCATTATATGTAAATTTTACCACAGTTTTAAAAAATCAGGAACTACTAAAAATAAAAATAACAAAAATTTCAAAAACATCACTGATATACTGATGAGAAAGGCTAAAATTAGAAAGACTGGGAATATCAAGTGTTGGAGAGGCTATGGAGCAACTGGAACTCTCATACTTTGCTGGTGGAAGTGTAATTGATTTTAACCATCTGGAAACTCGCTTTATAAAGATGCCAACAAATTAACGAATGCCTACTCCCTGACCTAGCAATTATACTTCTAGACAGACCAAAGACATCCATGCCAAAAGGCATGTACAAGAATGTTCACAGCAGCAGTATTCGCAACAGACAAAAACCTGAAACAGACCAGATGTTTATCAATATGGAAATGGGGAAAAATAATCCATATATTATCATCTGAAATCAAAAGACTCGGAAAAAGATCAAATATTTACCACTACAATACATTATTTGACAGGATTCCCCTTTCTCTGTTGGCCTGAAGTCAATAAAACCACTATTAACACTCATAACACCTAGAGGTTAGTTACTTCATTGGGCAGGAATGACACAAAAAGAAAAAAGCAGTAAATACCTTATTCTGATTTACAGTTTTACAAAAATCTACAAAGCACTATTTATATCAAGATATCCAGTTTTATATCATAGTTATAATCTGAATGCTTTGACCATTTTAAATATGTCCTGAGACTGATGGGTGTATCTAATATTTCAAACATTACTATTAAATATTTTAAATGAATAATCAGGGTTGAGAGACACTGAGCAGATATGCAGAAGATCAAGACTGGCCCTAAGCTGATACATGTTTAAATTGGGTGATGTAGTATAGATGGAGGGTCTATACTACTTTCTCTATTTTTGTATATATTTAAACTTTTCCACAATGAGAAATGTATTTATTTACTGAAAATAAATAAATAAAAGCTACAGTGGGAGAAATGTTTAAAAAAATTTTCAGGATCTTCATCTTTGCAAGGAAACAAAGTAAAAATACAGAGCTACAATCAATAAGTCACTTCTCCTTCTAGGCTCTGAATTTGGCACAAGGGAGTTCTAAGAAAAGCTTTCATCTCATTATAACAAAGTAAAGTACACACTATCCAACTAATGGATAAAATTGTCACTAATAAACTTCATCCACACCTACTACAAAGGAATGTCTTTTCAGCTAAGTGTCTACCCTAGAGATAACTCTTCTTTTTGCTTTTATTTACAATTGAGATGAATTTCTTTCTTCCAATTTGCTCTTTTACTTCAACACAGGCTAATAAGATAATGTGGCAGACAGTTTCACCACAATAATAAAAAATTATGCTCCATTTAAAACTGAAATCCATTAATTTCTTCATGTACCTGTTAATTTCAACAGTAGAAATATAAAAAACAAAACAGTTTCTGTCCTCAAGAAGCTTACATTACAGCAAGGGAAGAGAGAACACATACACATAATATAAGCAAAAAGTACTATGAAAAACTAATGAACACAATGAAGCTGTGAATGGGGAAGGGATGAGCTTGTTCCTCTTTACAGGGCAGTCTTCGAAGCTGTCACTGAGAAGATGACCTATGGAAAACAGTCTAAAGAAAGCTAAGGAAGGATTAAGCCATGTGGATCTCTAAGGAAACAATGTTTCACTTAGAAATAACATCAAGTAAGAGTTGCCTTCATGGCTCAGTGGAAACAACCCTACTAGTATCCATGAGGATGCCTGTTCCACCCCTGGCCCTGATCGGTGGGTTAAGCATCCAGCGTTGCTGTCTGAGACCTACACCACAGCTCAGATCTGGCACTGCTATGGCTGTGGTACAGGTCAGCAGCTGCAGCTCCGATGCGACCCCTAGCCTGGAAACTTCCATATGCCACAGGTGTGGCCCTAAAAAACAAACAAACAAAAAACAAAAAAGAAAATAAATAACAGTAAGTACAATGAGGTCAGAGTATGATTAACATGTTTGAGAAGCAGGGAGAAGGAAGTGTGCTGGAGCTGAGTAAACAGGCGAGCAGTTAGGGAGCTCACTATGCAGGGAGCAGAAGCCACTGAGAAGACATGGGCTTCTGCTCCACATGAGACAGGAAGCCACCTCTGACCATACGCTGCATGACCTACTTTTTATTTTCAAGCATCACTCTGGCTGCTGCCACTGGGAGAACTATTGAAGGGCAAAGGAGAAATAAGACCACTAGGAAGTGATTACAGTATCTAGACTGACTCTGGCCTGGACAGGAGAATATCAATATGGTGATGAAAAGCCATCAGACTCTGAAAGTACAGTAAAGACAGAGAACAGTTTATTGATGAAATGACAGGCTAAGTTTGAAAGAGAAGGGTCAAGGATAACGCCAAGGTTATCACTTCTCTTCAACAAGCAGATGCTTTTCTCTGTAACAATCCCTTTTTCCTAGGCAAGAGGTTGTTATACTTTCAACACCAGCTGAGAAAAAAAAAAAAAAAAGGCCTGGAAATACAATTTTACTGTCTCTGAGAAAAGCAAACAGTTAATTCATTTCTAAAGGCAGGGCTCCATTTTTCTCATAGAATTAAAAATCTAACTGTTGAAGGACTTTAAAATGAGAAAAACAATCAATTTAATTATGAGAATCAGAGAATCTCAGAATGTCTTAATCTAAGAAGTATGCCTACCACCTTCTTATGACTTTGCTTATGCAAACAACAAACCAACTGATTTCTGGAATGTCATATTAGATGAGTTCAGAGCACTAAATCTGATCATTTTTAGGATGCAAACCAATGAATAAACATGCAATTCTACTGGAAGAAATCTCCTTATGTTTTTATAAGCAATGTAATGTACCATGAAAAAGTCCTAACAGGCTTGGAAATTATGTACTTAAGTACCCTGGGCATCTAACTGTTAAGCTGTTAAGTAAACACAGTGTATTTTTTTTTGCTTTTCAGGGCTGCAATTGTGGCATATGTAAGTTCCCAGGCTAGGGATCAAATCAAAGCTACAGCTCCTGGTCCACACCACACAAAGCCACATCAACACAGTATCTGAGCCATGTGTGTGACCTACACCACAGCTCATGGCAACGCTAGATACTTAACGCACTGAGCAAGGCCAGAGATTGAGCCCACCTCCTCATAGATACGAGTCAGGTTCATAACCCTCCAAGCCACAATGGTAACTCCAACACAGTATGTTCTTAATAAAAATCGCTGCCTGGTTTATATGATTAAACTAAAAATAATTCAAAATATTTATTTAATGTGACACATCATTTTACACATGCTGAGCAAATGAGATTAAGAATTAATAGATTAATATGTAACAGACACAGAAACCATTAGAGATACGTGTGTACACACAGGTTAGTATACACATATGCAAACATGTATATGTTACCCAGGTCTGTCCACTCAGAGTGCTTAGAAGCAATAACACCCCAGTAACACTGAGCATACCAGACTCCAGACCCTGATTTCTAAATACCATTCTCCAATGAAAGAAACCAGAGCTCCGCGGAAAAAACGGTTAATTCCAATGCTGGGGCAGAAAAAATAAAAGATGAAGCTGAGATATCTCTGAAATACCCAAAAGTAAGTAAGTCCTCCAGGGAGTTCCTGTTGTTACTCAACAGTAATGAACCTGACTGGTGCATATTCATGAGGACATGGGCTCAATCCCTGGCCTCTTTCATTGCGTTAAAGGATCTGGTGTTGCCGTGAGCTGTGGCGTAGGTCAGCAACTACAGCTCCAATTCCACCACTAGCCTAGGAACTTCCATATGCCACAGGTGCGGCCCTAAAAAACAAAACAAAACAAAAAAAAAGTAAGTGCTCTAATCTGCATTTTAACTCTTGTTTTTTCATAACAGGAGATTTCCTGTTAAGTAAAGAAAGAAAATCCTATTACAATTAGATTGTCCACATGTAATTAACGACTATTGTCGCTTCCCTTCTTTTACCCCCAAATATGCAACCCTGCCTTTCCTAATCCCCAAAAGTGCACAGAGTAAAAGGGGGGAACACATGTAAAAGGCAAAAGCAGTTAGGAATTAGTCACAAAACTAAATCATACCGTGCAAAATTCAAGCTTTTTACCAGTTCATCTAATACGCGGTTATTTTTTAGGTCCGGCTCTGTGACTGTCTAGAGAAGAAAAACAACACATGGAAAAAGGTCAGAAACAATAATTAACTTGTCATAATCTTGTTTTTGAAAACGTTAGTCCCATCCTCCTGAGAATTCCCATCCCACTGAGTCTTCCAGGAAAGTCTCAAAATAAAGTTAATTTATCTCATACTAATATGGAATTTTAAAACAGTGAATCACTATCTGCTGACTGGAAGTCTGATAAAAGCTCTCCAAAGCATCTGGGAAAAATATATGTATGCTGTACTGACTAAGATAAAACCTGATATGAGTAAGAATCCTTCTTTGAGATGTCAGCACTCAGCTTTCCCAAAAATTTCTCCTGAAAAGCAGAATAAAGATGCTCTTTTAAGTGATGACATTGGGAAAGGCAGTAGGTATTCAAAAAGAGTTTAAAAACAAGACTAGTGCTCAGGAATGCAAGAGGAAAATCATAAATCCAGTAGTTATTTAGCATAAATAACTCTGTGACAGTACCATCTTGATGACAGCAGCATACCTAAAGGTAAAGAGTTTAGACTCGGGAGCCAAACAAGTTCAATGACAACCTGACACGAGGTACCTACCAGAGATACCAAACTAGAACCCAAACCCTTTAACTAGCCCCAGTGTCCTTTCTGTCAGATATCACTGTCCCTTTTTCTTCTTTCTTCACCATCATTTATGTTTACTTTCCCTTTCTACCTATTTTTTCAGCTACTTCTATCACATGAAATGCCTAAGAAACTGTAACAAATTTTCTAGTATTTTCCCAGAAGGTCTGCTTTGGGAAAGAGATAGGGGCCAGTTAAGCTGAATCTTTACCTTCTGCACAAATACTTAAATATCAAACCTATACAAATAAATACCTACCATTTTCTACCCAAGGTAAGAAATTAAAAAAAAAAAATTGAGAAGCCATAAAAACAGTTCACAAAATTTAAAGTATGTTATATCTTACCCTTAGTTTCTACTTCCTAAAATACATTTAGGTTATCAGAAATCTTAATGAAAAGTTAAACAAAGTCCAATTCTCCATATATGTATTTTAGAAGTCCGTTCTAAAAATGTCTTAATTCAATAATTTTACATCTTCCCATGGGCTTTTGTGTATTGAAGCAGAAATATCTGTACCAATCAGTTAGTTTAAAAGATAAAGAGAGTGTGGAGTTCCTGTCGTGGCTCAGTGGTTAACAAATCCGACTAAGACCCATGAGGTTGCGGGTTCGATCCCTGGCCTTGCTCAGTGGGTTAAGGATCCGGCATTGCCGTGAGCTGTGGTGTAGGTCACAGACACGGCTTGGATCCCACATTGCTGTGGCTGTGGCGAAGGCCGGCGGCTACAGCTCCAATTGGACCCCTAGCCTGGGAACCTCCATATGCTGCAGGTGAGGCCCTAGAAAGACACAAAGACAAAAAAAAAAAAAAAGATAAAGAAAGGAAAGAAAAACTTACCACACAACAAGTTGGACATTGTGTTTTATAGGACAGAAATTTTCTTATACAAAGAGAACAGTCTGCAAAAACACAAATGCAACATAATGTATTAGTTAAACTGTAAGAATACTGGAGGAGTTCTCCTGTGGTACAGTGGGTTAAGGATCTGGCATTTTCACTGCAGCAGCTTGTGTCACTGCTGTGGTACAGGCTCGATCCCTGGCCTGGGAACTTCCATGCTGCAGGCACAAGCAAAAAAAAAAAGAACATTAGAATGACTTCAAACAAATCTGACTTAAGCCTTAGAATATTTCCATAATCTAAGGTATATCATCATAATCTAAAAACTCTAGGACCTCTACTCTACCTATACACATTTGCAAATACAATTAAATAGCATTTTTAGTTAATGGAAACATAGCAAGCAATAATAATCATGAGTCCCTAGCACATCATAACTCTATAAGCAACATTCATCACTGTAAAACAAAGGAAATGTACATTTAAGACCTAGGATGGATTTGTATAAACATGTCATATTTCTCCACTGCCTAACACTCTAAAATACAAATTTTGAAATAAGATATATACACATGTTAAGAAACAGTATACACCCATGTTATCAAATTAGGGATTTCTACATCCTAGCTCTAAACGATATCCTTCATCCCACATTTAACGAGTACTTTTGTGGCAAGCACTAAGAAAAGGACAATATGTAAGGGACTAAGACCTCAAGAAGCCAAAATGGCAGTGAGGCAATTATAGTATAACAGTACATTAAGGCCAATGTACTAAGCCTTAACAATTTAAGTGGAAATTGGCATGAACTAAATTCTTCACACTCAAGGCAGTGTAAATGATATGCCAAAGAAAAAAACAGATGTGACTAACAGAATGGTACCTTACTGGTGGCTAAGTTGCTACGAGCACAAATTCAGCTTAGTAAAGGAGCCTCATTAAAGGATTCAGTTTAGTTAAGGAGGAGGAGATAGTATTATTTCAGGTACAGATATCCTGGAAGTGAACAAGTCATGTCAGCCTCAGTAAGAGCACCCAGGAAAAATGAAACACATTATGAGAAAGATAAACCAGGCAACGAATACAGTACTTTTGGGAAGCAAAGACAAATGAAGGGGGTTTCCAGTTTGGCATGTAAGCAGCTTGGAAGTTATCACTCCACCTAACAAGTAAAAAGCCGAACAATCTAAAAAAATCAGTAACTCTTCTTATAGATCCTTGGGGAAGTGATCTTATGGGGCAAACTGTTGCCCCCAAAACTGGAGAGACAGGCTGGATACAGAGAAATACAATTTACCAGAGCAGAAACTTCCATGGGAACTAGAGAAAGAGCTTCTGCTGTAACCAGTGTTGGGACAGGAAAATCTGAACTGGAATTGACAAATTGCTGGAGGCTCAGTGTGGACAAGTCTGAGAGTCAAAAACTTCAGAGGGACATAGACATGGGGGTGGGCACTTAGGTCAGATTTAACTCCAAGGGATATACCAGGTTCTCAAAGTCACTACCAGGGCAAAAAAAAATTCCCAAATACTTCCACAGGGGAGGGGGAAAAATAATCATTTTGAAATACACCAGAGCGCTCTGTTCTTAACAAGGCCTGCCCTCAAGAGAAACTATTTTATTGGAGCCTATTCTATTGGGTTATTATCTGAGCCCAGCTGAGCTGCCTGGAAGGGAAAGAACCAATTCCAGTTACCTCTAGCCATCCTGGCCCTCCCAAGGCAGGAACAAACTGAGAACCACTTGTGGCATTCACAGCCCAGGGCACAGGCTCACTAAAAGACACAGCTAATTGTAGGAATAAAGAACACCACCCCTCCCCACACATCCCACAGCATATTACTTAGAGGCCTATTTACTGCAGCTGCTTTTAGCCAGTACACCATGCCCTACTACTAGGAAATAATTACAGGGCATACTAAAAGGCAAAAAACACAGTTTGAAGAAATTGCAAGCATCATTAGCATAGTCAGATATGACAGGAACACTGGAATTGTTAGACCAGGAATTTAAAACAACTATGATTAATATGCTAAGGGCTCTACCGGACAGAGCAGACAACATGTAAGAACAAATGGGCAATATAATCAGAGATGAAAATTCTAAGGAAGAATCAAATAAAGAAATGCTAGAAATGAAAAACACTGTAAAAGAAATGAAGAATGCCTTTGATGTGCTCATTAGCAGATAAAATGCAGCTGAGGGGAAAAAAAATTACTGCATTTGAGGCTGTCTCAATAAAAACTTCCAAAACTATAAAACAAAATAGTGGGAAAAAAAAAAAAAACACAGAAAACAAAACAATACTCAAGAACATTCTGCAGTGGGACAACAACAAAAGATATAACAATACCTTTTGTTATACCTTGGCAATATCAGAAAGAGGAAAAAAAATAGAAAAAATATTTGAAGAATAAATGACTGAGAATTTCCCTCAGATTGTCAGTCACCAAACTACATATTCAGGCAGCCAAAAGAACACCACATAGGAAAAATGCCCCAAACCTGCAACTTGATATATCACATTCAAACTGTAGAAAAAAATCTTAGAAAAATCGGAGGAGAAAAAAACACCTTACAGATAAACAAAGATAACTAAATCTATTCTCAGAAACCATACACACAAGGAGTTCCCATCGTGGTGCAGTGGTTAACAAATCCGACTAGGAACCATGAGGTTGCAGGTTCGATCCCTGGCCTTGCTCAGTGGGTTAAGGATCCAGCGTTGCGGTGAGCTGTGGTGTAGGTTGCAGATGCAGCTTGAATCCTGCGTTGCTGTGGCTGTGGCATGGGCCAGCAGCTACAGCTCGGATTAGACTCCTAGCCTGGGAATCTCCATATGCCACGAGTGCAGCCCTAAAATGACAAAAAGCCAAAAAAGAAAGAAAAAAAAAGGAAACCATATACACAAGGATGAGTGAAATATTAAACATGTGGAGAGAAAAGACCCATCAACCAAGAATTTTATATTCTGCAATATGATCCCTCAAAAGTGAAAGGGAAATAAAAACTTTCTAGACAAAAATTCAGGACTTTTGCTCCCAGGTGACTGGCACTGCAAGAAATGTTAAATTCTTCAGAGAAAAGGGAAATGATATGAGCCTAACACTTGGATCCATTCTAAAGAAAAGAAGAACAAATGGAGAAGAAATAAGTACAGACAAAACTAAAACTTATTTTTCTTATTCTTAAGTGATCTAACAGACAACAGTTTGCTCAAAACAATAATAGCAGCAAAGTATTAGATTACTTATGCTCATATACATGTACATACACCTAAGGGTGCATGAAATGAATGACAGCAATTATACAAAGGACTGGAGGAAGGAATTAGGCGTCATAGTAAGCTCGGCCTACCATACCAAAATATCACAGATTGATTGCTTAAACAACAGAAATGTATTTTCTCACAATTACGAAAGCTAGAAGTTCAAGACCGAGATGCCAGCATAGTAGCTTTGTGGTGAGGACTCTCTTCCTGGTTGTAGACAGCTGCCTGTTCACTGTGTCCTGACAAGGCAAGGGAAGAGAAAACAACTTTTCTGTCTCTCTTCTTATAAGGGCACTAATCCCATCATCGGGGGCATGACCTCATCTAAACATAATAATCTCCCAAAGACCCTATCTCCAAATACCATCACACTGGGGCTTAAGGCTTACAAATCTGGGAAGGGAGAACACTTTAGTCCACATCATTCCACCCCTTACCTTCCAATCCCATGTCCCTCTCACACGCAAAATACTACGTTCTTCCCATCCCACTAATCCCAAAAGTTTTAGCTCATTCCAGCATCAACTCTAAAGTACCTATATAATATAAATATTCAATTAATAGGATCACATGCACCAGAGTATGTATAATGAAGCTACTACTCTCTCTTCTGCATAATCTTACATGTGTTTTTTTTTTGAAATATTGGAGAACTAGACATTAGTCCAAAGTGGATCAAGCCCTCAGCTTAATTTCAACCTACCAGTCTACTACCAAGGATGTGCTGATGAACTATGGAGCAGCATAATTTATTCTCTAGTGAGCAACCGTGATATTCCAATCAAAGTAGAATAACTAGGAGTTCCCGTCGTGGCTCAGTGGTTAACAAATCCAACTAGGAACCATGAAGCTGTGGGTTCAATCCCTGGCCTTACTCAGTGGGTTAACGATCCGGCGTTGCTGTGAGCTGTGGTGTAGACTGCAGACGTGGCTCGGATCTGGCATTGCTATGGCTCTAACATAGGCCGGCGGCTATAGCTCCGATTAGACCCCTAGTCTGGGAACCTCCATATGCTGCGAGTGTAGCCCTAGAAAAGGCAAAAAGACCAAAAAAAAAAAAAAAAGTAGAATAACTAAAGAGCTTTGAGTTGTGTATTCCTAGGTGGCTTTATTTAAATCATCCGTGAAGTTTCTTTTTCTACCCAAATGCCCAACTATAGCCACGTATACAGGGTGGAAGAGGGAAGAAGTAAAGGGTAGCTTCACAGAAACATACGAGGCTGAGAAAGAGGCATTTCTAATCTCAAACAGGATAAAGCCATCTGCTGACTTTCATATATCCATGGAGTCTTGTATCCTAACAGTAAAAACCAAATTTCTAAAACTGAAACCAGTCCTTTTTGCATGTTCTCTTAAGGATTTTATGAGAAAATGAACCATTTCAAAAGTAATTCTAAGTGTCCAAACAAGAAAAAGAAAAAAGAAAATTGAGGAGTTCCCTGGTGGCTCAGCAGGTTGGGGACGCAGCATTGTTACTGCTGTGGCTTAGGTCACTACTGTGGCAGGGCCTGGCTCAAGAACTTCTGCATGCCACAGGCATGGCTGGAAAAGAAAGAAACAGGAGTTCCCACCTTGGTGCAGCGGAAATGAATCTGACTAGGAACCATGAGGTTGCGGGTTCAATCCCTGGTCTCGCTCGGTGGGTTAAGGATCCAGCGTTGCCATGAGCAGTGGTGTAGGTCGAAGACATGCCTCGGATCTGGCATTGCTGTGGCTGTAGTGTAGCCCAACAGCTGTAGCTCCGATTCAACCCCTAGCCTGGGAACCTCCATATGCCCCAGGTGCAGCCCTAAAAAGGAAGGAAGGGAGGGAAGGAGGGAGGGAGGAAGGAAGGAAGGAAGGGAGGGAGGGAGGGAGGAAATCTAGTTCCAAGTTTGAAAGGAATAGGAGATCCTGGAAAGCTGAGAAGGCTGGCCTCTGCCTCCAATACTAGTGTTACGTGACCAGTTAACTAATATGAAATAGCCCTCCAAGCACTCCAACATTCCCATTAAGTGCAGGTCTGCATAAGGGGAGGTCCTTCTGTATGTAGAGCTATCTCTTTTCTCCCCATCTTGTTTCACAGTGGTGCCTCCTAAGAGTAAAAAAGTAGAGTAACACAGATTATTTGCCTGAGAGAATACTACATTGCCTCAATTTAGCAAAGGCCAGTAAATGAAACATTTCACATTTCACTTTTTTTAAATTAAATTGCTTTTTATTCCAACATGAGTCTCAATTAATTTTGTGAGTCGAAATCTACAAAAGGAAAAGAAAAATGACTGCTGGCTCATCTTTAAAATAGTGGTAATTTAACAGTGCCTAAAAGCCAGTTATTTCATCTAAGAGTAAATATTTTAAGCAACTTCCATTGTCAAATCAGTAAAACTCTGCAAGTGCAAATCAAACTGGCACTCGAGCAGATCAATCTATTACTGAGAACATTTCTCATTTAATGATATTTTAAGGATTGGAATAAGTCTGGGCCCTCTCCCCTCAAAAGTACTCTTTAATAGCATGAATTTGGATTATTTTAATTGCCCTACATTCTGCCACTGCACCTCATTCAAACCTTAACATAGCAGTTTGTCACCCATATTCCCAAAGCTGAACAGAGCAAAACAGAACAAAGGAATTTAAAATGACAAGTCTTGAAATGTATAAGGAGCATCAAAGAGGCTAGGATTCTGGGCCACCAATTCTAGTCAATACATGACAATACAGAACATGATGGCTAGATCTGGCTCCGACTAAGCTCTGGGGGCCTTTGTGTCATTAAAACAACTACAGACTCAGAGAAATTTAGTCTTGAAGGAACCTGTAACAACTGGTGATTAGGACAAAAAGCCTACTGAATCATGACTGGTATAACATGAAAAATAAGTGCTCAAAAAATAAATTATCATTATTGGAAGTACTCTCCACCAACTTCCTTATATAAAGTATGACTTCAGTGACAACTATATGTGACAGAAACAAGCCAAAAAAATTTAAATGGAAGTAAAGGCTGGTTTTTTTGGCTGAGTTCACTGAATTCATAAAAAGTAAAGTTGTTTTTCCCTAAAACAACATAATTAAAAGCTACAGAACAGACTTTTATCTCTGTTCATGAGAAAGTAACCAAGATCTAGAATTACCCTCCTTCTATAAAAAACTAAAATACTAGGGGAAAATATGAACCAACAGTTTTCAGACTTTGGACAACCACAGAAATAAGACGAGTTCTATCCCATCCCAAGACATTTGCCCTGAGGCAATTTCTTGACCACTGTGCAGGGAGGAGAGCCAAAAGCCCATCAGTCTTGCTAGTAAAAGAAACAAAAGTCAGAGTTCAGTGCAATCTGGGTAGCCAGAATTTGCAAGGCAAAGTGCCAGAAAGAAAGAAGTTACATACAGAAAGACCTCCAGAAATATGAATACAGATCCACTTGATACTACAACTGAATGCAAGTCTGCACATACACAGGGTGAAAACACAGAGGCCAGACAAAGAGCAACTCCCAGGGAAAGAACAATAACCGGAGAAACTATACAGGGCCAAGAGTTCAGAAAATGTCTAGCGCCCACTTTAGAGGAACCTCACTAAATGCACAGGCATTCAGTAGACACCCTAGAATATCACACCTTAGTATGAGAGTAAACTGGCCACAGAGAGTGGGTGATGTTAGCAAGATGGCAGAATATTAAGCCAGACTCTGCTTTTTCCATAGAAATACAAATTAACAACAGTATGTGACCCAATTTCCTTTGTGACAAATCTAGGTAACAGTTATGATGCTCCTGTACCCCAGGGCAAGCACACAACTAGCCACATCAAAGCCAGTAGGCAGTTCATCACCCTTACTTGCCAGAGTCCCTCCCTCTGGCTCAGCATCACATGAACAGAAAGAAATTCCCAATTCCCAGCTTTTCCCAGGGGAGGGATACAGAAAATTCAAACACATATGAAATGTTCACGTTTTGGGAACTCTGCCTAAGGGACTGGTTTCCATCTTGCCTGACTCTAAGCACGGACAAGCAAGGGTACCAGGTTGGAGACACTGAGAACAAAGGTGATGGTCTGGATTAGTACAAACGCATTCACCACTACTCCTCCCCTGGGAGTGAGCAGAAATTTCCACTTCTCAGCTTAGCTCTAAGGAGAAACACACTTCCAACATTCCAGCTTTTCATGGGGTTGCCCAAGAGACTGGTTTCTATCTCACCCAACTCATAGCACTGAAGAAATCCGTCATACTTCAGATGCCTAGACACTAATGAGAACAAAAAAGACCTGGGCAGTTTGCTGCTGTTACTGCTTCAGAGACCCACAGTACAGCAGATGGAAGTCAGTATAACTCAGTGACTTCTCCTTTGAGGAGAAAGATAAAAGAGAAGAACGCAACCTATATTTCAGCTTTTTAAAGGGCTGCCTGAGGGACAGCTTCTACCTTGCCTGACTCAGGGTGCTGATGGGACCTGACATATTCTAGTGCCTGGAAGGCCACTAAGAACAAAACAGAGCTGGGCAGTTTGCTGCAGTTCCACAAGGTCTCAAGTACCACATATATAAGAAGAAGCAAAACATTATAAACCAATGAAAAAAGAAATGAGCAAGACATCTCTAATTGGGAATTTACACTCACAAGTTCAAAGAAGATACATCCACCGAAAAAGTTTAAGAGGCCCCCAGAATCTCTAGCTGGGCTGGTTGGTAAATGTGGGTGCAGGAACATCTAGCTTTCCCTATATGAAGCTTGTCTGTAAAGCCTATGAAAGATGACTGCCTTTTCAAATGCATGGATCTCAACACAGTATAACAGGTTACATGAAGATACAGGGGTAACATGGCCAAAGCAATGGAACAAAGTCAGTCTCCAGAAGCTAATCCTAAAACAAAGATGTATATGAATTACCTGACAAAAAATTTTAAATTATAAAATTTTAAATAATAAAGATGCTCAATGATTTAAGGAAAATGATGTGTGAACAAAGTGAAAATATCAACAAAGAGATAGAAAATATAAATAAGAACCAAACAGAAATTTTGGAGCTAAAAATATAATACAGAATATAATGCTCGGAAAGTTGAGCATTCCTGCGAAACTTTTCATAAGCCAAAATAGGTGTAAAGTGAAAAAGCAATTACCTGAAGACACATTTGGCTAACAGATGCACAAAATAAATAAAAATAAAGCACAGATGCTCATAGACACAGTTCAAAGCTATGGCAGCTTGAGCTGAGATGCTGAGTATAGTTGCTGGGGAAGGAACTTGGTGGTGTCACTCTCACTATTCAGGGTGCACACCTCTGTAAAAATTCACTATATATGCACCCAATATAGGCGCACACAAATATATAAAACAAACACTAACAGACATAAAGGGAGCAGCTGATGGTAATACAATAATAGTAGGAGATTTTAACAGCTCACTGACATCAATGGACAGATCTCGACAGAACTCAGTAAGGCAAAAGAGATCCTAAATGATACAACAGAACAGTTAGACTTAATTGATATTTTCAGGACAGTACATTAAAAGAAAGTAAAATATACCTTATTTTCAAATGCACATGGAACATTCTCTAGGACTAATCATATACTAGAACACAAAACTAACCTCAACAAATATGAGTATAGAAATTATTTCAAGCATCTTTTCTGACTGCATGAGGACAGCATGAAACCAGTAATCAACCCCAGGAAAAGAATTATGAAAAAAATGACTACATGGTGACTAAACAACATGTTACTAAAAAAACCAATGGATCAATGAGGAAATCAAAAAGGAAATTAAGTGAGTTCCCATTGTGGCTCAGCAGAAACAAATTTAACTAGTATCCATGAGGACGCAGGTTCAATCCCTGGCCTCACTCCGTGGGTTAAGAATTTCATGTTGCCGTGAGCTGTGGTGTAAGTCACAGATTTGGCTTGGATCCTGTTTTGCTGTGGCTGTGGCATAGGCCAACAGCTGTAGCTGATTAAACCCCTGGCCTGGGAACTTCCACACGCCAAAGGTGCAGACCTAAAAAGCAAAAAGCAAAAAGCAAAAAAAAAAAGGGGGGGGGATTAAAAATAACCTTGGGGAGTTCCCGTTGTGGCTCAGTGGTTAACGAATCCGACTAGGAACCATGAGGTTGCGGGTTTGATCCTTGGCCTCTCTCAGTGGGTTAAGGATCCAGTGTTGCCGTGAGCTGTGGTGTAGGTCGCAGATGCGGATCAGATCCCGCATTGCTGTGGCTGTGGCAAAGGCAGGCGGCTACAGCTCTGATTAGACCCCTAGCCTGGGAACCTCCATATACCGTGGGTGCAGCCCCAGAAAAGGTAGAAAGACCAAAAAAAAAAAAAAAATACCTTGGGACACATGGAGATTCTCAGGCTAAGGGTCTAATCAGAGATGCAGCTGCCAGCCTATGCCACAGTCACAGGAACGCCAGATCTGAGCCACGTCTGTGACCTACGCTACAGCTCATGGCAAACACCAGATCTTTAACCCACTGAGCAAGGCCAGAGATCAAACCTGCAATCTCATGGTCCCTAGCTGGATTTGTTTCTGCTGCGCCACAACAGGAACTCTGCAAAAATTTTTTAATAAAATTCTAGCAAACCGAATCTGACAACACATAAAAAAGATTACACACCATGACCAACTGGGATTCATCCCAAATTTACAAGGATGGTTCAACATAAGCAAAACAATGGAATAGATCACATTAACAAAAGAAGAGTCAAAAACCATATAATCCTCTCAATAGATGCAGAAAAAACATTTGACAAAATTCAACATCCATTCATGATTAAAAAACTCTTACCGGGGAGTTCCCGTCGTGGCTCAGTGGTTAACGAATCCGACTAGGAACCATGAGGTTGCGGGTTAGATCCCTGGCCTTGCTCAGTGGGTTAAGGATCCAGCGTTGCCGTGAGCTGTGGTGTAGGTTGCAGACGCAGCTCGGATCCCGTGTTGCTGTGGCTGTGGTGAAGGCCAGCAGCTACAGCTCCTGTTAGACCCCTAGCCTGGGAACCTCCATATGCCGCGGGTGCAGCCCTAGATAAAGCAAAAAGACAAAAAAAAAATAAAAAAAAAATAAAACACTCTTACCAATGTGGGTATAGAGGGAACATCTCTTAACATAATATAAGACATTTATGACAAACCCACAGCCAATATAATATTCCACAAAGAAAAACTGAAAGCCTTCCTGCTAAAATCTGGAACAAGACATAGAAGCCCACACTCACCACTTCTATTCACTAAAGCATTGGAAGTCCTGGCCACAGCAATCAGACCAGAAAAAGAAATAAAAGGTATCCAAATTGGAAGAAAAGAAGTAAAACTGTCACTATATGCAGACGACATACTATATATAGAAAACCCTAAGGATGCCACAGAAAAACTACTGATTCAAATTTGGCAAAGTAGCAGATTTTGAAATTAACATTCACAAATAAGTAGCATTTATGTACATTAAAAATACAGTATCAGAGTTCCTATCGTGGCACAGCGGAAACAAATCTGACTAGGAACCATGAGGTTGCAGATTCAATCTGTGGTGTAGATTGCAGACACGGCTCAGATCTGGCATTGCTGTGGCTGTGGCTGTGGCTGGCAGCTATAGCTCCGATTAGACCCCTAGCCTAGGAACCTCCATATGCCACAGGTGCAGCCCTGAGAAGCAAAAAAAAAAGAGAGAGATATCGGAAGGAAATGTAAAATATCTTTTAAAATCATAAAAAAAAAACAACCAGAAATACACTTAACCAAGGAGGTGAAAGACTTATACACTGAGAACTATACAGCATTAATAGAGGTCAGATACAAAATGGTGGAACAGAAGGACTCAAGTTCATCTCCTCTCACAAAAATCACAACTAACTGCTGAACAATCATACATAAAATAGACTGGAAGCTACCAAAAAAGATCTTATATCCAAAGACAAAGAAGAAGACACATCAAGAGGAGGGACAAAAGAAGGAGACACATCAAGAGGAGACACATCAAGATCTTATACCCAAAGACAAAGAAGGAGACACATCGATCCCATACCTGCTGGGTGGGAAACCTACAAACTGGAAAATAAGTATATCACAGAGGCTCTCCCACAGGAGTGAGAGTACCCAACCCCATGCCAGGTTTCCACGACTCAGGATAAGACATAGGAAGGAGGAGCCCCAGAGCACTTGGTGTTAAAGATCAGTGGGGCTTGGCCACAGAAGCTACACAGGACTGTGGTAAACAGAGACTCCACTCTTGGAGGGGGCACACGGGGTTTTATGTGCCCTGGGTCCCAAGGCAAAGCAGGGACTTTATAAGAATCCAGGTCAGATAAACCTGCGGGTCTTGAAGGGTCTCCTGGGAAAGCAGGGGGCAGCTGTAGCTCACTGTAGGGGCAGGATATTAGAGGCAGATGTCCCAGAGAATAATCAATGGCATGAGCTCCCCTGAAGGCTCCCCTGAAGACCTGTCTATCAGGGCTGAGAACCCCAGGCCAAACAACAAACAGGGTGGGAACACAGCTCCACCCATTAGCAAATAGGCTGCCTAAAGTCCTCCCAGGCACAAAGCCACTTCTCTTCACACCCAGAGACAAGGCCCCACTATGAGGGGGATAAGACTCAGCTCCATGTACCAGTGGGCAGCCATCAGTCCCTCCCTTTAGGAAGCCTGCCATAAGCCCTTGTATCAACTTCCCCCACAAGGGAGGAGACACCAGAAGCAAGAGAGGCTATAATATAGTACCCTGCAAAAAGGAGACCAAACAAAAAGCTCTACAAATGAAACAGCAAAGAAATATGAGCCAGGTGAAGGTACAAGACAAAAGCCCAGAAAAACAGCTAAGTGAACTAGAGATGAGCAACCTACCTGAAAATGACTTTACAGTAATGATAGTAATGATGATCCAACACCTTGGAAAAAAAAAACTGAGGGCAAAGAAAGATAAACTACAAGAAATACTTAACAAAGAAATGGAAGGTGTAAAGATTAAACAGGCAGAGATGGACAACACAATAACCTAAATAAAAAATTCACTGGAAGGAACAAACAGCAGAATACAGGAGGTAGAATGAATAAGCAACGCAGACTGGTACAAATCAGTGATGCATAACAGAACAAAGAAAATAGAATGAAAAGAAATGAGGACAGTCTAAGAAGACTCTGGGACAACTTTAAACATAACATTTGCATTACAGGCTTGCCAGAAGGAGAATAGAGAAGATAGGGCTGGAAAAAATATTTTAAGAGATAATAGCTGAAAATTTCCCTAACTTGGGAAGGGAATCACTCGCTCAAATCCAGGAAGCAAAACAAATACCAGATAGAATAAACCCAAGGAGAAATACCCTTAGACACATATTAATCAAAATGACTAAAATTAAAGACAGAGAAAATACTGAAAGCAGCTAGGGAAAAGCAACAAATAACATACTAGGGAACCCCGATAAGGTTATTAGCTGATTTTTTCAGGAGAAACTCTGCAGGCCAGAAGGGGATGGCATGTTACACTTAAAGTGATTAAAGTTAAAAACCTCCAACCCAGAATACTCTAACCAGCAAGGCTCTCATTCAGATATGAAGGAGAAATCAAAAGCTTTATGGACAAGCAAAAGCTAAGAAAATTCAGCACCACCAAACCAGCTCTACAACAAATACTAAAGGAACTTCTCTAGACAGAAAAGAAAAAGTCACAACTGGAAGAAGCAAAACTACAAATGAGAAGGCTCACTGGTAAAGACAAATATATAGTAAAGGTAGGAAGGCATCCACACACAAATACATCAAAACCAGAAATTGTGAAAGGAAGAGGGTGCAAATGTAGAAGACTGGAGATGCATTTGTAATTATGAGACCAGCACCTTAAAACAATCTGTGAATGAGCGAAGAGGGGGAGGGGAAGAGGTAGGCTCCTATATCAAAACCTCACAGTGGAGTTCCCACTGTGGCTCAGCAGTAACAAATTCGACTAGTATCCATGAGGGTGCAGGTTTGATTCCTTGCCCCACTCAGTGGGTTAAGGATCTGGTGTTACCATGAGCTGTGATATAGGTCACAGATGAGGCTTGGATCTGGCATTGCTATGGCTGTGGCATAGGCTGGGAGCTACAGTTCCAATTTGACCCCAAGCCTGGGAACTAATATATGCTACAGGTGAGGCCCTAAACAGACCAAAAAAAATTAAAAATAAAAAATAAATTAAAAATGCAAGCCTCATGGTAACTGCAAACCAAAAGTCTACAATAGATACACACACAAACAATAAAAGCAATCCAAACCCAGTGCTAAAGATAGTCATCAAACCAGAGAAGAGTGCAAAAGAAGAGAAGAAAAAAGACTGACAAAAACAAATCCAAACAAATCCAATCCAAAATGGAAATAAGAATAAACATATTAATAATTACCTTAAATGTAAATGGTCTAAATGCTAATGGATAAAGACAATGTTGTTCAAATATACAATGGAATATTACTCAGCCATTAAAAAGAATAAAATAATTCCACCTGCAGCAACATGGATGGACCTAGAGATTATTATACTAAGTGAAATTAATCAGACCGTGAAAGACAAAAATCATGATTACACTTACATGTGGAATTTTTTTAAAAAAGGATACAAACGAAATTACGGAGTTCCCATAGCGGCTCAGTGGTTAACGAATCTGACTGGCATCCATGATGATGCAGGTTCGATCCCTGGCCTTGCTCAGTGGGTCAAGGATCTGGTGTTGCTGTGAGCTGTGATGTAGGATACAGACGCAGTTCAGATCCTGCATTGCTGCAGCTGTGGTGGAGGCTGGCAGTTACAGCTCTGATTAGACCCTTAGCCTGGGAACCTCCATATGCCGCCAGTACAGCCTAAAAAGAAAAAGAAAAAAAAAAGGATACAAATGAAATTAGTTGCAGAATAGAAACAGACTAACAAAGAAAACAATCTTATGGTTACCAAAGGGGACAGGTGGCAGGGAGATATGAATTGGGGATATGGGATTGGCATATGCACACTGTGGTATATGAAAAGATTGGCCAATAGGGACCTGCTGTACAGCAGAGGGAACCCCACTCAATATTCTATGATAATCAACATCGGAAAATCCTCTTAAAATCATTAAATGTGTGTGCATATATAACTGAATCACTTTTTGTATAGCAGAAATTATCACATTGTAAATCAGTTATACTTCATAACTTTTAAAAATGAAAAAAGGGGAAGATATTAAAAAGGTGAAATTTCTGGAGACGACAATGTCTAAAATGAACATTTCACTAGATGAGAATAACAGCTGATGAGATCTATAGAATAAAAGATGAATAAACTTGAAATAACAGTAACAGAAATTATCCAAAATTAGGCACAGAAGGGGTAGGGGTGAGGGGTATCAAAAGAGAAAAAGAAAAAGAGCAAAGTCTCAATGTCTGTAGGCTAACACATAGCAGCTGAATGAAGTGTCATTAAGATCCAACAAGGTGTGATCAGAATTGGAGCTGGAGCATGGAGGTAAGCATGTAAACAGAAAAATACTCAAAGAAACAACAGTTAAAATTTTTCCAAATATATGGAGTTTCCATCATGGCTCAGCAGTTAACGAACCCAACTAGCATACATGAGGACGCAGGTTTGATCCCTGCCCTTGCTCAGTGGGCTAAAGATCCAGCATTGCCGTGAGCTGTGGTAGAGGTCGCAGATGTGGCTCAGATCCTGCATTGCTGTGGCTGTGGCGTAGGCTGGCAGCTGTAGCTCCAATTCGACTGCTAGCCTGGGAACCTCCATATGCCATGAGTGCGTCACTAAAAAGACAAAAAAAAATTGTTTTCCAAATATAAATCCATAAAGTAAAAGAGGTAATGGTTCACACTAAGGAACATTATAAATTTCTAAAATCTGGTAAAAAAAGGAAATTCAAAAAGCAGCCAGAGGGGGAAAAAAAGAAATTATATACAGAAAGCTACAAATAAGAGTATCATATCTGGTTTCATCTGAAACAAGTCAAGTCAGAAAACTGTAGAATGTCACTCCGAGGAAAAAAAAAATGTGATCCTGAATTGCATACTCATTGAAAACCCCTTTTAAAAAGCAATGAAATAACAATTTTTTCAAACAAAAGCTGAGAGAATTCTTTAGCAGCACATTTTTTAGCTATAAGAAATGCAAGAGAGAATATAAATGATTCTAGAGGAAAACTTTGATATATACCAAGAAGAGTATTAGAAATGATAAATATGTGGCTAAGTATAAAAGGTGTTTTTCATTTTGAAATATGTTTAAAAGATAATGAGCTGTCTAAAGTAAATATTAGTAACAATGTATGGTGATGCCCATAGTATATGTACATATAAAAGGAAAGACAACAACAGGATAACAGAGTGAGGGAAACAGAGTACACAGTAGTATACACATGACTTTTTTCACAGAAATAGGACAATCTTAAAATTTATATGGAACCATAAAAGACCCAGTGAAGCCAAAGCAATATTGAGAAAAAAGAACAAAGCTGGGATGTATCAAATCCCCGGACTTCAGACTATGCTAAAAAATATAGTATTCAGAGTTCCCGTCGTGGCTCAGTGGTTAATGAATCTGACTAGGAACCATGAGGTTGTGGGTTCGATCCCTGGCATCGCTCAGTGGGTTATCAATCCAGCGTTGCCGTGAGCTGTGGTGTAGGTTATAGATGTAGCTTGGATCCCGTGTTGCTGTGGCTGTGGCGTAGGCCAACGGCTACAGCTCCGATTAGATCCCTAGCCTGGGAACCTCCAGATGCCACAAGTGTGGCCCTAAATAAGGCAAAAAGACAAAAAAAAAAGAAAAAAGCTACAGTATTCAAAACAGTACTGTACTGGTACAAAAACAGACACATAGACCAGTGGAACAAAATAGATCAGAAATAAACCCACATATTTATCATCAATTAATCTATGACCAAGAAGGCAAGAATATACAATTGGATAAAGACATTCTCTTCAATAAGTGGTGCTGGAAAAACTGGACAGTTATGTGTAAAAGAATGAAATTAGAACATTTTCACACCGTATACAAAAATAAACTCCAAAGACATAAACGCAAAACCATAAAACTCCTAGAAGAAAACATAGGCAGAACACTCGAATATAAATCATAGCATTTTTTTTTTGGATTTGTCTTCTAAAAAAAGGAAATAAAAGCAAAAATAAACAAATGTAAACTAATTAAACTTAAAAGTTTTTGCACAGGAAAGGAAACCATCGACAAAACAAAAAGACAACTTACTGAATGGGAGAAAATATCTGCAAGTGATATAACCAATAAGGGGTTGATATTCTAAATATATAAGCAGCATATAACTCAAAAAAAAAAAGTCAGATTAAAAATTGGACAGACAAATGAAGTGATTGACAAGGGATTACTCTCCAAAATGTACAAACACCTCCTGCAGCTCAACATCAAAAAAGACAAACAACCCCATCATATAAGCAGCATATAACCCAAAAAAAAAAAGTCAGATTAAAAATTGGACAGACAAATGAAGTGATTGACAAGGGATTACTCTCCAAAATGTACAAACACCTCCTGCAGCTCAACATCAAAAAAGACAAACAACCCCATCAAAAAATGGACAGAAGATTTAAACAATTCTCCAAAAAAGATAAACAGATGGCCAGAAAACACATGAAAAGAGGTTCAACATCACTAATCAAAACTACTATGAGGAGTTCCCATTGCGGCCCAGTGGTTAACGAATCCGACTAGGAACCATGAGGTGGCGGGTTCGATCCCTGGCCTTGCTCAGTTGGTTAAGGATCTGGCATTGCCATGAGCTGTGGTGTAGGTTGCAGACACGGCTCAGATCCCGCGTTGCTGTGGCTGTGGTGAAGGCCAGCAGCTACAGCTCCTGCTAGACCCCTAGCCTGGGAACCTCCATATGTTGCAGGTGCAGTCCTAGATAAAGCAAAAAGACAAAAAGAAAAAAAACTACTATGAGGTACCACCTTACACCAGCCAGAACGGCCATCATCAAAAAGTCTGCAAATAATAAACTCTGGAGAGGTTGTGGAGGAAAGGTAACCCCCTTATACTTGGTAGGAATGCAAATTGGTACAATCACTATGGAAAATAGTATGGAGATTCCTCAAAAAACTAAAAATAGAATTACCATATGATCCAACAATCCCACTCTTGGGCATCTATCCAGAGAAAACCATGACTTGAAAAGATACATGCACCCCAGTGTTCACTGCAGCACTATATACAATTGCCAAGACATGGAAACAACCTAAATGTCCATGGACAGGGAGTGGAAAAAGAAAATGTGTTATATCTACACCATGGAATATCACTCAGCCATAGAAAGGAATGAAATAATGGCATTTGCAGCAACATGGATGGACCTAGAAATTATCATGCTAAGTGAAGTTAGTCAGTGAGACACAAACACCATCTGCTAACACTTATATGTGGAATCTAAAAAAAGCATACAATGAACTTATTTGCAGAACAGAAACTGACTCACAGACTTTGAAAGACTTATGGTCACCGAAGCACACACGTTGTAGGCAGAGGGATGGGCTTAGGGTTTGGGAAGGAAATGTTCTAAAATTAGGTTGTGATGATGGTTGTACAGCTATAAATACAATGAAATTCACTGAATTAAAAAAAAATTGGGCAGAGGACCTGAACAGATATTTTTTTTCAAAGATGACATACAAATGGCCAAGAACCACATGAAAAGATGCTCCCCTTCACTCATCATCAAAGAAATGCAAATCAAAACCACATAAGATATCACCTCACACCTGTGAGAATAGCTATTATCAAAAAAACCACAGGGAGTTCCCATTGTGGCGCAGTGGAAACGCAGCAGAAACCAATCCAACTAGGTACTGTGAGGTTGCAGGTTCAATCCCTGGCTTCACGCAGTGGGTTAAGGATCTAGCGTTGCCGTGAGCTGTGGTGTAGGTTGAAGACACGGCTCAGATCTGGCGTTGCTGTGGCTGTGGCACAGGCCAGCAGCTGTAGCTCCAATAAGATCCCTAGCCCATGATCCTCTATATGCTGCAGGTGCACCCCTAAAGAGCAAAAGAAAAAAGAAAAAAAAGACCACAAATAACAAATGTTGGTGAGGATGTAGAGAAAAGGGAACCCTAGTACACTGCTGTGGGAATATAGATTGGTGCAACTTCTCTGGAAAGCAGTATGGAGGTTCCTCATAAAACTAAAAACACAACTGCAATATTACCCAGCAATTCCACTCCTGGAATACACATCTGGGGAAAAAACACCAACAACACTAATTTGAGAAGACATATGCATCCCAATGTTCACAGAAATGTTATTGAACGAGAGCCAAGATGTGGAAGCAACCTCAGCATCTATCACAGATGAATGGATGCAGAATAGGTGGTATATTGGGAGTCCCCGCCGTGGTGCAGTGGAAATGAATCCGACTAGTATCCATGAGGATGTAGGTTTGATCCCTGGTCTTGCTCAATGGGTCAAAGACCTGGCATTGCCATGAGCTGTGGTATAGGTTGCAGATGCGGCTAGGATCCTGTGTTGCTGTGGCTGTGGCAACAGGGTGGCAGCTGTAGCTCCAATTCAGCCCCTAGCCTGGGTACTTCCATATGCCACATCTGCAGCCCTAAAAAGCAAAAGAAAAAAGAAAAAAACGGAATAGGTGTTATATACATATATATATAAAGGAATATTACTCAGCCATGATAAAGAATGAAATTTTGCCATTTACAACAATATGGATGGAGCTGGAGGGTACCGTGCTTAGTGAAATAAGTCAGAGAAAGACAAATACTGTATGTTATCACCTATATGCTGAACCTAAAAAATGAAAGAAAAAAATGAATACAATAAAATGACAACAGACTTAGAGACCTAGAGAACAAATTAGCAATTACCAGTGGAGAGAGGGAATGGAGGAGGGTCAAAATACGGGTAGAGGATTAAGAGGTACAAACTACTACATATAAAACAAACAGAAAAGAAAAAAAAGAGAAAATAAATAAGCTATAATGATATATCATACGGCATAGAGACTATAGCCAACATTTATAACAACTTCAAGTGGAATGAAAGCTATAAAAATATTGAATCACTGTAATACACCTGAAATTAATATAATATTGTAAATCAACTATACTTCAATTTAAAAAAAAGAAAAGAAAGGCATAGTTGTAACAGTTTTACACTATTCAACTGGCATAATATTTTTCAAAGGGCAATTGTAATAACTTAAAAAGATGCCTATCTTAACCACTAAAATAATAAAGAAGTAGTGCTTATAAGCTAGTATTTTTTAAATGTTAAATTATTTTTTTAAAAGGCAGGAGGAGAGGTTAGAATAGATGGACAAATAAAAAGCAAGGTAGTACAGGAGTTCCCCTGGTGGCTTAGCAGTAAAGAATCTGACTTGTATCCATGAGGATGCAGGTTCCATCCCTGGCCCTGCTCAGTGGGTTAGGGATCTGGCACTGCCATAACCTGTGGTGTAGGTCACCGATGTGGCTCAGATCCTGCATTGCTGTGGCTGTGGCATAGACTACAGCTCCTATTTGACCCTTAGCCTGGGAACTTCCATATGATGCAGGTGCAGCCCTAAAAAGCAAAAACAAAAGTAAAAAAGTAAGGTAATATATCTAAATCCAGCTTTATCAATAATTAACTTCTGCAATGATGGAAATGTTCCTTATCTACACTGTCCAATACAGCAGCCACTGGTCTCACGTGCTATTCAACACTTGAAATGAGGCTAGCGCAACTAGAAACTAAAGTTTTTATTTAACTTAACTTTAATTGAGATATAAATAGCCACATGTGCCTAAGCAACTACTACATTTTGCAATGTAGGTCTAAGTATTCTAAGTAAAAATAGATATTTTCAGACTAGATTGAAAGAGAAGATCCAAAATATATACTATCTGAAAAAGCTCAATTTAAAACAAGTCTTAGAGAATTAAAAAAAAAAAAGAAATCAGATTACGTTCTCTGAAAAGAACATGTGGTCAGGCTGCAAGGGCCAGTCAATTCCCTTAGCAAGTCTCCCAAATGTGACTTCTGCGGTTTTTGTTTTTAAAAATCCATAACTCCCTTCACTGGAGGCACTTTAGGTTACACAAGGCTATTTATCCCCAGTTTGCAAACCTTGCAAACAATAAAGCTGTCCTTTTATTTACGATAATCCTGACTCTTTCCTGGGATTTCTTTCTAATTTAGGACAACACTCCTATACTGAAGACAACACTGTTAAAATGTCAATTATCCACAGACTGATCTCTAGATTCAGTGCAATCCCAATGGACATCCCAGGCCTTTTTGTAGAAACTGACAATCTGATTCCAAAATTTATATGGAAATGTGAAGCTCCTGTCGTGTCTCAGTGGAAATGAATCTGACTAAGATCCATGAGGTTGCGGGTTCCATCCCTGGCCTCGCTCAGTGGGTTAAGGATCTGGCATTGCAGTGAGCTGTGGTGTAGGTCACAGACGTGGCTTGGATCTGACATTGCTGTGGCTGTGGTGTAGGCAGACGGTTATAGATCCGACTGGACCCCTAGCCTGGGAACCTCCATATGCCACAGGTGTGGCCCTAAAAAGCAAAAAAATAAAATAAAAATAAAATTTATATGGAAATACATATAAAATGCAAAGATCCTAAAAGAACCAAAACAATTTTGATAAAGAAAAGCAAAGCTGGAGTACTTACCATGCATGACTTCGAGATTTACTAGAAGGCTACAGTGATTAAGATAACGCGGTATTGGAGTTCCCTTCAAGGCTCAGTGGTTAACGAATCTGACTAAGAACCATGAGGTTGCGGGTTAGATCCCTGGCCTTGCTCAGTGGGTTAAGGATCTGGCATTGCCCTGAGCTGTGGTGTTAGGTTGCAGACGCGGCTCGGATCCCGTGTTGCTGTGGCTGTGGCAAAGGCTGGCAGCTACAGCTCCTGTTAGACCCCTAGCCTGGGAACCTCCATATGCCACGGGTGCAGCTCTAGATTAAAAAAAAAGGCAAAAAGACCAAAAAAAAAGGATAACGTGGTATTGGCATAAGGGTAGAAACAAAGACCAATGGAATAGAAAAGAACCCAGAAACAGACGCACATATAATTCCCTGGGGCCATATTGAGTGAGACGGGAAGAATTCTATCAGGTGATAGAAATGTTCAGTATCTAAACTATAGCGGTTGCATGCTATAAACATTTGTCAGAATTCATTGACACTTGTCCACTTTCCAGTGCACTTAAAATGGATGCATTTTATTATATGTAAATTAAGCCTAAATAAAGATTTTAACACATATTTAAAAACAATCTCCCAAATTCATCTTACCTACTAATATGAATCTAGCTCAGAGGAAACTAACATTTATTGAAGGCCTATAATGTGCCATTAAATTCTTACAACCATCTTCTAAGGCAGAAACTTCTCACAAAGTTTCAAATTTGAAGACACACTAGGATTTGCAAATTCATCCACCTGGTAAGTAGGAAGGGTCAAGCCCAAAAATATCTCTAATGCCTGCACTGCTGCCACCACTATCCTCTTATTATGTCTTCTTGATGGAAACTTTTCACCAAAGTTACAACTATCTACAAAACCATCTTTTTTCATATTTTTCCTTTTTAGGGCCGCACTTACAGCATATGGAAGTTTTCAGGCCAGGGGTCAAATCGAGCTACAACTGCCAGCCACAGCCACAGCGACATGGGATCCGAGCCGTGTCTGCGACCTACACCACAGCTCACGGTAATGCCGAATCTCTGACCTACTGAGCAAGGTCAGGAATCAAACCCGCATCCTCATGGATACTAGTATGAATCATTTCTACTGCGCCACAAAGGGAATTCCCACAAAACCATTTTTTAAGCCTAATTTTTTTTTAACTTTCCAAGGCAAATCAGCTTGAAAATAGATAAGAGAGATCCTAAGCCTAGATAATTCATAAACTGGGTGGGCAGATCCTGAACAATGACAGGTGCACTTCTATGCGCTACATATGTCAAGCTACAGTATAACAAATATTTACATACTAGACCCATAAACAGAAATACAGGCATATTTCAATATATGAATCTTTCCAGCATCACAGAGCAAGTTAAGTGATAAAACTGTCTGTAATACTCTTCAGTGAGAGAACTCTCCCACTGGGATTTTTTTGAACTTTAAATTCCACGCCAAGGACTACTTGGTTGAACCACCTATCTCTTATTCTGTTAAAAACAAAAATTCTAGGAGTTCTCATTGTGGTGCAGCGATTAATGAATCCGACTAGGAACCATGAGGTTGCGGGTTTGATCCCTGGTCTTGCTCAGTGGGTTAACGATCCGGCGTTGTCGTGAGCTGTGGTGTGGGTCGCAGACGCAGCTCGGATCCTGCGTTGCTGTGGCTGTGGTGTAGGCCGGTGGCTACAGCTCCGATTAGACCCCTAGCCTGGGAACCTCCATATGCCGCAGGTGTGGCCCTAAAATGACAAAAAGGCAAAAAAAAAAAAATTCTGAAATTTAACATCTAGAAGGGCGGGCAAATAAACATATATAGTCATTAAAATCTTTACTCTTGTAAATGTTACAAAAGGTATAAAAGCATCCAAGAGGGAGGTGATAGAAAAATACAGGAGCCCGTAAAAAATATTTAATATTCAAGAGGGAGGTCATGGAAAAGACCTGAAAACTTGAAGACAGAGGAGTTATATAAAAGTGAGAAATAAGTATGTGTACTAATTTTTGGTGCTGAATAAACACTACATTACATAAAAATCACATTTTTTCTACCTCGCAGAAAGAATACATACTTACAGTTATGTGAACACTGAGGAATCATCATTGCAATGTTGAAATACTCAAAGCAAATTCCACACCGCAGCAGATCATCTACTGGCTGAAATGCAAAAATAGGTATATACCTATCAGAAAGCCACCAAGATTGGAACATCTGCCATAGATCTCTTTGTCCATTCCCTAAAAAAATAATTATAATACTTCTTCATCAAATAAACTCAAAGCTAAGGCCCCATAAATTGCAGGGGAAAGAAAAACCTGCCCCACGTGATTTACTCAAACCTTAGGTTACCCAGAACACTTTACACAAATAAAGCTGACAGCGCACAGATTCCCACTCCACAGTGCCAGCCCCTCACAAAAGGGTTATTCTATTCCTCTTCCACTGGCCATGTGCTTCCAGTTCTTACTCCAAGCCTCATGTCTTCAGACCCCATTCTCTGGCCTACAGACCCTGCTGGGTGAAAGGTACCAGCAGCCATTGACCACCCAGGCTAAGAACCAGATCAAAGATTATTAAAGACAAACAGCAGAAATTATCTAGTTAAAACCCTTACTTCACAAATGAGGAAACTTGTTTCCAGAGCAGCTCATGTGCTGCAAATGAATCAAGCCTGAACTACACCTCCCTACCAGCCATCAAGCCAGTGCTTTCTGCTCGGTACTGCTCATTACTACCATGTGGAACCAGATGAGGAAGCCCTGCAAGGAGCTGAGGCCAGTGACAGCAGAGAGAGGGGAAGAAGAGAGCAATCTGGAAAATCAAACAAATATGTGTCAATCTGGGATGAAACCCATATAGGAAAGGATCTATCTTGCAATCTAAAATCTTCTAAATTCTAAAATGTTATTTCATTCAACAGAATATTGAGCAGATATTTAAAAAAGGACAAAGAGAGAGAGTGCTCTCTTATGTACTAATACAATATTGCCAAGACAAGTGAAAAAGGAAAGCAAGGTACAGTGAGTTTTTGTTAAAAAGAGAGGAGGGAAGTCCCAGTCGTGGCTCAGTGGTTAACAAACTCAACTAATACCCATGAGAACTCAGGTTCAATCCCTGGCCTCGCTCAGTGGGTTAAGGATCCCACCTTGCCGTGGCTGTGGTGTAGGCCAGCAGCTACAGCTCCAATTCGACCCCTAGCCTGTGAACCTCCATATGCTGCGGTTGTGGCCCTAAAAAGACAAAAAAATAAAAAAAATAAATAAAAAGGGAGGAGGAAATAAGAACATATTCTATTCTTGTTTTATATAACATAAATCTTGAACACAAGAATATAAACAAATAATGGTCAGGAGTTCCCGTGGCGGCTCGGCAGGTTAAGAATGCGAATAGTATCCATGAGGATGTGGTTCGATCCCTGGCCTTGTTCAGTGTATTAAAGATCTCGAGTTCTCACAAGCTGCTGCATGGATTGAGGATGTGGCTCGGATCTGGAGTTGTGGTGTAGGCCAGCAGCTGAGGCTGTGATTCCACCCCTAGCCTGGGAACTTCCATATGCCACAGGTGCAGTCCTAAAAACAAATAATAATAATAATAATAATAAATATAAATAAATAAATAAAACAAGAGACATTAAAAAAAAAAAAAAACAATGGTCAAAGGACTCAGGAAACTGATGAGAGACAAGTTGTGGGGAGACTTTTACTTTTTATTTCACGTACGTTTGAACCATGAGTGTATGACCTAAACTTTAAAAATACAAACAAACAAGAAATCCCTGGTGGTGCAGGGTCTGGTGGTGTCACTGCCGTGGCACAGGTTCAATCCTTGGCCTGGGAACTTCTACATGCCACAGGCACAGCCAAAAAAACAAAACAAACCAAAAAAAAAAACAAAACAAAAAAAACAAAATAACTAATGTCTCTAACAGTCCATATGATTAAATATTCCATTGCCATTTAAAAAGTACTTTCAAAAAATACTTACTGCATGGGAAAATGTTTGTGTTTTAATGGAAACCAAAAAAATCAGAGAACAAATTTACAACAATAATACATAATAAAAGAACTATGCAATGTAGTCTCCTTAACAATCTTAGGAGGTCTACAGCATCCATATGTCAATTTTAAAGAGGAAGCCTATAAAGCGTGTACGTGGTTGGATCAAACACAAGAGGCTGATGCCAAAGTGATCCCAAATGTTAAATGCATACACACCTTGCGGGTGTGTGTGCACATGAGCACACATGAGAAAAACTGAAGGACAATAAGAGAAAATATTAAACACTGGTTCTCTCTAGATGGTAGGATGCTAGGTAACTTTCATTTTCTCCTCTATCTTACTCTAAATTTTAATTTTTTTCCTACTATATATACACGCTACATTTATAATCTGTCAAAAACAAATTTCTGTTAACAGTAAAACAGGGAAATAAACATCAAAATGACCAAAACTTCCATTATTTTGGATGGTAAGCTAGAGGACTGCATTGAAAATCAATTAAGAGCAGAGGAAGGACCGGAAGCCCTTGCACCTGGTCTGTTTGCTTTCTGCTCTATCACTGTCCTCTCCTGGAAGAGGAACACTTCTGACAAATCTGCTGTGGAAGCGGACACTGCATCCCATGAGCTATTACTTTCTTGTACAAATTTCTAGTGCAGTGGATGCCTTAGGATTTCCTCAATTTAAAGAAAGCAGAAGGGGGACATAGAGAATGGGTGAAAAGACTGAATAATTACAGCTAAGGTTCTTAAGTTTTTTGGTTCACTGATGCCTCTGAAAGATAAATGAAAACTGTGGATTTTCTTTTCAAAAAAAAAATACTGACACAAAAATTTTATCAATAATTCCAAAGTCTTTCCATGGATCCTAGGTTAAGAATCATGGATTTGGAGTCTGATTTCTAGTCAATATAAGAAATAACTCCAAAGAGAGCTACTTCGGGAAAGCAGTTAATTCTTTGTCCGTGGGTAGGAGTTCAAGCAAAAACTAGACAAGAAGTGGGCAGATACATTATAAAAGGGATGAAAATACTGGAGGGGGACTGGCTTTCCATTCTTCAGACTCCACAATTCTAATATGGGCCCAATTGGCTCCATCATTGAACACTGGTGCTGAATCCTATATTCATGCTGCCATGAGACACCACCAGAGAAGAAATAGAACCTGCCTCTGAAGAACACTTAAAGTTGTGGGAATACATAAAATATGCTTGACTCTACAAAGCTGTGAGCTTTACAAGTTACAGAGCTTTCTCTTCCTTTATGCAATTCATAATCTTCAACAACAAATTAAAAGAAGGGAAAAACACTCAACGCATGCTAAATGCTAGTAACAAAGATTTAATAATTTAATGCTTACCACATCTAGATACCTTCAATCAACTAGCAAATCATTTTTGAGCACCACTGTGTATAGGCACAGTGAGTAAGCCAGACAGCATCTCTATTCACACACACCAACTCATTTAATCAGCCTTATAAACTGTTTCTTTCTATCTCCAGTTTATAGTCAAGGTAATTGAGGCTCAGAGAGGGTAAGTAACTGAATCAGGGTCACAGAGTTAAATATGAAGCAGAGAGCAGATTTAATCCAGAACCACTGGAACTCAAATCTATGTTCTTCGCCACTGCACCACTGCATCTTGGTGCCAAGGCCACCACAACCTCAAAACCACAGCTTTCCTAGACCCTTCCACAATGTCAGCTTTTCACCATAGGGCTATCTCAAGTCCCCAAGCAATACAGATGACACTGGTGACCGCAGGTAGAACACGGCCCTATACTTCCTTTAACTTCTCCCATGTACCTTCACTTAATCCTCAGAGTCAGCCTCATGGGTCAGTGGGACAGACACCACAATCCTCAAGTTTACAAAACTGAGGAACAGAACGAGGTGATCCTGCTCACAGCCACAAACGGAAACACAGAACAAGGAGAAAAACCAAGCAACTGATTGTAGCTAGCACAGCGCAATGTATTTGTTCTTGACCAAACACAGTAGGAACCCAGAATTCACCACTACTGTAAATGGAAACTGGAATGCCTCGCCAAAAACAAAGTAGCCACAAAAATTAGTGTTATTTACGTGAAATACTGCAATGAGATCAAAGGCTACCGTTGAGCCCCAGTCCTGATTTTTGTTTAAAAAGAGAAAGATGCACAACTATTAGGAGTCAGGACACATCAGAGAGGAATTAGGGCAAATTAGCACTAGGTTTCTTGAAGGTAACTAGAAGAAATGAAAGAGAATGTAAAGGAGACTATGTGCCTTGATAGGCGATCAAGCGTTCTCTGATGCAGGATTCACCCCCAAATCACGTATTGTGTCGCTTTGGGAGATTCTCAACCTAAGAACTGGGAGAGTTTACATAATGCTTGGCACGCAGTAAGCCCTAAGAAAGAATTAGGTGTCATTGTTGTTTCCACTGTTTGAAGTAACTGCTTCTCTCCAGGTCACTGTTACTGTTGCGGCTGACTCTGAGAATGCTCGGTTTCATACGAAGGCCAACCTCGGGTCACCATAAGGGGGCAAGGCTTATCCCTAGCACCTACCAGGGGAGGAAAGTGAAGCACAGAGCCACGCGGTCGGCAAGTGGCAGCGAAGAGCCGGGTACCCTGGCCCAACTCGCCGCTGGCGCCTTATCGTTTCTCCTCCTCAAGGCGGGGCTGGCCTCCCGCGGACGCCGGGCGCCCCCAACCTCCCCGAAGAACTCACCTTCATAACTGCCAGGCCCGGAGGCCACCGGGCCTCGACCAAGGAGTCCATGGTCTCCCGTAGGGGGTCCGCTACCGACTGGCCTCCAGCGTCCCACTGCCACTCGAAATTCCCCGCGCTACTGAGGTACGTCAATATTTCGCGACGCGCCTGACGCGCGAGCGGTGCCTGCTGGGAGTCGTAGTATGTGGGCAGAGCGCAGCCAAAGGTGCTCTCATTGCGCACGCGCGGGGTTTCTGCTGCGCCTCTCCACGACATCCGGTTTTGTACCGGACCCTTAATAAATGCCTGTTGCATGTTGGGAAAAGACAGCCTGGCATCAAACCAAATCCAGGCCTTGCCGAACATTTCAAAGTCTAGGCTCACGCCCCCTCTTTCCAGTCGCCTCCTCTGATTGCTATGGTGCTCTGTCACTGCTCTGAGCAGGAGTTTTCGCATCCATTATCACAACGCTGAGAAGTAAATATTATCGTTAGCGTACACAAGAGGAAGCTTCGGCCCAAAAAAGTGAATAGTTCCTTGAGTCACACAGTGTCTTTGACCAGACTACAAATAGGGCCTCAGGACTTTAAATAAGAGCTCTTTCATCAACTAGGATGGTTAATGTAACCATTTTAACTTTGGAGTGTAGCCTTCCAGACAGTTCCTGTGCAGATACATAATTACAGTTTTTTACACAAATATTATTGTGGTGAATCATACCTTTGTCAACTTGAATTTTTCTGTTTACTTGCATACCTCCTGAACTGGCTCTGTTTTAATACAAATAGATTCATCTCATTCTTTTTAATAGCTACATTGTCCATAATACAGATTACTGCAATTTATGTATCTACTCCCATACTGAGGACTCTTTACATTGTTTCCAGTTTTTCGTTATTGCAAAGAGTTTTAGTGAGCTTACTAGCTATGAAAACCTTGGCACATTTAAGCCAGAATATCTGGGGGATTTCTAGTAGGAATGACTAGGTCAGTTTGTCTGCTGTTTTATCGCTGCTATAGCTAGACTTTTCCAAAAAGGCTGTACTGGTATACTTAAACACTCAGCAATCGAGTATGAGTGTCCATTACCCAAACATGAAGCACTGACCAGCACACCATCCAGTCTGTCTGTTCAGCTCAGCACACATCCCCTGCCTGATGTGGGCTTCCATCACATTAGGTTTCATGGGCAGCAAATCAGCACAGTTACATTGCTCAGAGAGATCTCTGCAGCTTGCCCCTGCTACCCGACATAGTCCATGCATTCATTCCTTCAACAAACACTTTTTTTTTAAAGTACTTAGCACTGACCAGTCAGAGATTCCCTGTGAAGTAGGCAGACATGAGATCTTTATTGCCATTTTACAGATGAAGATATGGAGGCTCAGAGAGATTAATGCTTCACTCTTTCAGACTCTCTTCATAAGGAACTTCTGACCCATGAGGCAGAGATGTTCTCAACTGATTTTTCCTAGCCTGTGCCCGAAGGCTCATTGGGCAATAATAATATTAACAGCATTTGGACACAGGAATTTAACATTCATTACAGTAATACCTGACATTTGTTAGACACTTGTATGAAGAGCACTTTTCTAGATTTTTTTCACTTATAGAATTCTTTCAGACTCACTCCAACCAAATGAGGAAAGGGAAATAAACATAACTGGCTTAGGTATGGAAATAGAACTAGTTAAATGCAAGAGGAAGGATTTGAACTTGGGCAATCTGGCTTAAGAGCCCATTTTAACCACTACAGAGTATTCTCATAACTACTTCATCATGAGAAATCGTCTCATTTTCTAGATGTAGGAACTGAATCTCAGAGATGCAAAAGGACTCATTCAAGAGCACACAGCTTGTCAGTGGCAAAGCCCAGTTTTGAATCTAGAACTTTTAACTCCAAACCAGAAGGGATCACCCATTGACACTTTATCAAGGAATAACTGAGCAGACAAGACTGCAGGGCAGAGATCTGAGGACCTCAGAATGCTGGACCTAGTGAGGCTGCAACAGGAAGGTGAAGGTGGGGGAATAGTAGATCAAAGGATGCAGCCAATCGGAAAAAGGACATGCAAATGAATTCCAGGCTGCCTTGGATGCCTTGGATGTGTTGCCTGGTTCTGGGTGCAGGGAGAATGGGGTAGGCTTTGGAAGACAAAGGAAATGAGACCAAGACCAGATCCCAGGCCTGAGTGGATCGGTAATCATCCTTTTACGGTACTAGTTGGTAGCAAGTTTTAAGGTGGTAAAGCAGCAGAGAGGTAAGAGAAGGAAAGAGAGATGAGAAAAGAGAAAAGTAATGGCGAAGGAAAAGGAGAGAGAAAAGACAGAGAAAGAAACGCATGCTTCCTATCTATGAAGACAGACTTGGAAGCAGGCAGCACTTGCTGGACCTGGGGCCCAAATTCATGGCCCATCTCTGGAGAGCCTCCAGGGTAGTACCCTGTACTATTCTTCTCTGAGTTCCTGCCACCTGATGCTTGGTGAGGCCGAATGAATGAGTGAATTACGGGAGTGAGCACACATTCCCATAAATCTTCTCCTTCCGGCTGAGCAGTCCCCTCCCTGCCCTCTTCAGCAGCACCTGGTCAAGGCCACCTCTGAGCCCAGGAAGGAAAGTCCACACAAGAGCACAAGCAGGCTCTGAAAGCCACTCAGGACAAGGCACTTGTCTTGCCCTCTCCAAGATATTTATCCACCCCCGGGAGCCAATCTCCCCTAACAAGCTGCTGTTCCCACAGTCTCCTTCTGTTAGATCAATAAAGA
The DNA here is from genome assembly GCA_004024745.2 of Catagonus wagneri. Lineage (NCBI taxonomy): Eukaryota > Metazoa > Chordata > Mammalia > Artiodactyla > Tayassuidae > Catagonus > Catagonus wagneri. The sequence goes on from PVHT021183699.1 coordinate 66,838,296, forward strand.
GATTGTACTTCCTTATTCAGGAATAAAAACAAAATGTTCTGTACGAAAAAAGGAAGCCAGTGCTCAGTGGAATCTTCTGTCACTAGCACAGAATGAGGATCTGGAATAGGGCTGCCAGATAAAATACAGGATGCCCAGTAAATTTGAATTTCAGATGAACAGTGAACAAGTTTTTAATATAAGGAAATCCTAAATATTGCATATGACCTACTTACACTAAAAAAACTCTTCACTGTTTACCTGAAATTCAAATTTAACTGAGCATCTTGAGGTTTAATTCCCAAATCTGACAACCTTAATCACAGAAACATTCTCTACCTGAGTGCAGGGCCTGGTCTGGCTGAACCTTAAGGAGTCCTGGGCCCCTGAATTCCTTTCTGGGGTCTGTCTTCATCACACTACTCTCTATCCCCCATTCTTCCTCCAGGACCCATCCTCATTCTAGTCATGGGAAGAGAATATTGAAGGTGCTCAGCCTTAACCTTTCTTTCTTCCCTTCCTCCCTCCATCCTAACAAATGTTTATTGAGCCAGTACCCACCTGTGTCAGGGGCGAGACTGTAGAGGGGAACCAAAGTTGTGGCCCCTGGTCTCAAGGAGCTGACACCCTTGCAGGAGGATGGGGTCAGGAAAGAAACAGGGGAGTATGAAAGAAAAGGAAGAGCTAAGCTCGTTTAATAAAGTGGTAAGTGGTGTGGAAACAAGAGGATGTCCCAGAGCGGGGATATACTGTCAACTGGATGATCTGGAGAGTCCTTTCTGAGAAGGTGACATTTGTCCTAGAGACCCAACTGATAAGACAGAGGCAGCCATGCAAAGACCTGGGGGTGGAGAATTCCAGGCCTTGAGAAAGAGTTTGGATTTTATTTTTATTTCATTTTTTGCTTTTTTGGGGGAGGGGGCTGCACCTGAGGCATATGGAAATTTCCTGGCTAGGGGTTGAACCGGAGCTGCAGCTGCCAGCCTACACCACAGCCACACCAATGCCATATCCGAACCACACCTGGGACCTGCACCACAGCTCACAGCAATGCCGGATCCCCGGCCCACTGAGCAGGGCCAGGGACTGAAATCACATCCTCACAGATACTAGTTGGATTCATTTCTGCTGTACCACAATAGGAACTCCAAGTTTGGGTTTTAGTCAGTGTTAACTCAGGCAAATCATTGAACCTCTCTATGCCTCAGTTTTCACATCTGTAAAATGGGGGCAATTGTAATACTCTTAACCTTATAGGGATGTTGTGAGAATTAAGTAAGTTCTTTAACATTAAGTGCCTAGAAGAGCATGTGGCACCTCTGAGCAAGTGCTGTGTTAAGTGCCAGCTGCCAGAGTTGTTATGTTGCCATAAGCACAGGTGGAAGTTTTAGGCACGGAAGTGGCATGATCTGATTTGCATTTTCAAAAAAAAATTATATTTTTGAAAAGATTTCAAATCATTCACATTTACATTTCATTTCTAGCTACTGAGTGAAGAAAGGATGTTAATGGGGAAAGTATAGACATATCCATCAGGGACTGTGGCCAGGCTGGACCAGGATGCAGCAGTCGGAGGCAATGGAGGTGCTTTGGGCCCTGTGCCTATGGGCGACTCTGTCCCTATGACCAGACCACCCCCCCTCCAGCCCCTTCTAGATATAGCCCCTGCTTTGTTCGTACCAGTCACTCCCACCCTGGAGCCGAGCCCCAGGGCCAGCATGTGAGCAAAACCTCAGGATGCTCCTAGATCATGAGAGACAGTCGCCAAGTGAGTGGAGCCACCTGTGAGATGCGAGTGAGGTCATCCCAGCCCATCCAGCCCCGGCCAAGCCACCCGCTCACCTCACACAGCAGCTCAGCCAGGCCTCCCCGTGACCTGCTTGACATACCACAGCATTAGCGTAAATAATAAACGTTCATCTACTGAGCATGTACCCACCTGAACCTGCTGATCCAGGTTATGAGCTCATCGGTCTTAAAAGGGGGACCCAAGTGGCGTGCCCCACCTCCACTCAGAGTGTGAACAGAGTGCTCACCCTCTGAATCTAATCAGCATTTAGCTCCAACTCCCAGCACACCAGGCCTAGTGAAATAAACCCGGAGCCTCTGTGCAGGGAACACCCAACGGCTCCCCCCTGCATCTCTCTTCCTGTGGGTCTCCTTCACTAGACTCACACACAACACTTTGCACACTTCTGCTCACCCAGTGCATGGAGGTTTTTCCCCACAACAAGCAATGCTCTGTGACAATGGCTGGGTGTTCTGTAAGTGAACTCAATTCTGACACTGTCTACCTAGAGACAGCGTCAGCCCCCAGCCCCCTTCAGAGGCCAGTCGGATACTCACGTTATCACCCAGGCTTCTGACCAACAGCTATAGATCAGAGGTTCTAATGACTACCTCCTTGGATTTAATTCATTTGCTGCAGTGGCTTATAGAACGCAGGGAAACACACTTACCAGTGAATTATATGATATGATAAAGGCAGCAGATGAATGGCCAGATGAAGAGACACACAGGGTGAGGTTTGGGAGGGCCCTGAGCAAGGAATTTCTGTCCCTGTGGAGTTGCTGTGCATCACCCTCCCAGCATGGGTGTGTTTGCCCACCTGGAAGTTTCCCCAAGCCCCAACTTTGGGATTTTTATGAAGGCTCTCTCAAGTCAGCATGCTCATTTATTAACACCATTTCTAGCCCCTGTCCCCATTCTGGAGAAGGGTAGGGATGGGCTGAAAATTCCAAGCTTCCAATCATGGCTTGGCGTTTCTGGTTGACCAGCCCTCCTTCCAGGAGCCCACCCAGAGTCCTCTCATTAGAACAAAAGATGCTCCTAGTGATCTTATCACTTAGGAAATTACAACGGCTTTAGCAGCTCTGTGCCAGGAACCAGGGTAGAGACCAAAATATATATTTTCTATTATCTCTTAAGCATACGTGAAGGCCAGCCACCGGGGAATTGACAGCTCTAGGAAGCAATAAGACAAATAGAGACCATAGGGCATTCTACCATAAACCAGAGTTCTTCACAGATCATGAGCAGAGGTCACTGTTATAGAATAAAAAAGACTTGAGACATAGCCCCTTTCTACCCTTGTTTGGCTCCTGATCTGAACAAATCAAACTTTAAAAGACATTTTGGGGAAGAGCAAATTAAATTTACATGTGAATTAGGTATTATATTATATTGGTAAATTATTATTAATTTCATTGGGTGTGATAATGGGATTGTCATCAAGTAGAAAAATGTCTTATTTAGGGATGATGCTGATGTGTTTCAAGGTAAAAGGCCATAATTTTGGTGATTTATATGAAATTTTTAAAAGATAAACTTGGAAAAATGTAAATATTTTAAAATCTAAATGATAGACATAACAGGCTACACTATTCTTCAAGTTTCAAATTTTTCACAGTAAAAATTGAAGATCAGATTCCCACCTGCCATTTTATAAATGGCCACATGGAGGCAGTAGAGTATCAGGATAGATGTAGATCCAAGCTTTGAGGAAGAAATGCAGAAGGGCAATCACCTCCATGCATTCCTTGTGTATTTAATTTACCTTTCACTAAAGGGACTGACTGTGCAGGGCCTATAAGGGCACAAAAAGTTAAATTCAGCTCTGTCCCTGTCCTCCTGCAGCCACTTGTCTAAGTACTGTCTGTGTATCTGTGAGCCAGGAAGGGGTGGTCACCAGGAGCCTCTGTCCTGGTGGGTCTGTGCAGACTCCGATGCCTACATGCTCCCCATCACTGGAATGGAGGCTTAGGCTCTGCATGTCTGAAACAAAGAAATTAATGTGGGGGCAAGGAGCTGGGGTGGGGTGGGAGTGGAGCCAGCCATCTGTGTTTTGAGTTGACCTCTTCCACAGGTATTCAAGTTTACCACTTATCAACTATGATTTTGGGAAAATTACTGAACTTGATGGAGCTAATAATCGTTCATACCTTATGGTTCCTCTGTTGGAAGAGAACGACATGGTCCACGTAAGTTGCTTAGAACTGTGCCTGGTACATAGTGCTTCATGCAGACATATCTGTGTACACAAAGTGGACTCCAAGGTCCACTGGGGAAAAGGACAAATTTGGCTTTAGGACAGGAGACACTGGAATTAGGACTCTCAAAAGGCAAGGTCGTAAATACAGCAGCTACATTTATTGAGGGTTCTCTCTGTGCCAAGAAATCTTCTGTACCTACTCACCTACTTCTCATGACTAGCCTCCAAGGCAGGTACTGTTACTGTCTCTGCTTTAGAGGTGAGGAACCGAGGGGCAGAGCTATAGAGAACGTTCCTGAGGCTTCTCACTGGTAGGGAGGGGAGACCAAGATTTAAACCCAGGCAGTCTGAGCTTGGAGTCTTCATTCACATCCACAAGGGTGGCTGCACTCCTCTTTGCCAATAGGTGCTATGGGAAGACAAAGCATTTACCTAGAAACAGGGACGTCATCCTGTATTGAGTCGTCTGTGGACCTGGGGAGGAGCGATAAAAAGGTCCAAGATCTCGCTCTGACTGCATTTCCCTGGAGGGTGGGGCTCTTGATGCGCTCCTGGGATGTTGCAGGACCAGCATCATTTTTCCAATCACAGATGGAACACATCTCTTCCTATGGCGCAGCCACTCTTACCCTACTCCCTACCACGTGGTCAGGCAAGGTTGACCCCAGCCTCTAGCTCAGTGATTGGTCCATTGTAAACTTGTGACTTAAGCTAGACCAGAGAAAATCCTAAGATTTTACTCTTCTATTGGGAAACAGATACACATTTTTTTTCCTACATGTGTAGCTGAGAGCTAGGATGTATGTGCACTTGGAATTGCTTGGTGTCATTTTTGCTGTCATGTGGAAAGAGCCAGCCTGGGAATGTAGACGGCATGAAGGAGAGCAAAGCTAGGTGTGGAGAGACAAGCTTGTGACAATGCTGGAACTCCTAGATCCGGTCCTGCCTGAATCTCATTTTCCTTTTTGTTCAGATGGGGCAAAAATGATTCCTTTTCATTTAAGACAGTCTGAGTTGGGTCTCTGAATCCTGACTTACACATTTCTCAACCGCATGAAAGAAAGCAGAAAGGGCCAGGCTATTTAAGAGGACATCAAAGACCCAGGAGAACTGGTCTGTGTTCAGTTAAAAGAATGGGCATGTGAACAAGGGAAATCTTGTCCCATAGATTAAGGACTCTGTCAGCTGCCTGTAAAGAAGGCCTGCACATTGGCTCCATGCATAGGCCACTGATCTCCATATTGGAAAGAATTCAAATAAGCCCCTTGGGGGCTGGTATGGGGTATATATGGATGGGCTCAGATTCTGACTCCTTCTCTTCCCAGCTTAACCTTGGCAAGCCACTTAGCCTCTCAGAGTCTCAGCTTACTTCTCTGCAGAATGAGGTTTGAGAAAGGTACTTACCTTCCATAGCTGTTCTGAGGATTTGATGAGAAAATGCCTGTAAAGGGCTTCATCTAGTGCCTAGGACAGAAATATGTGTCAACAAACACATGTCACACACACACACACATACGTAGGCACACACAAAAATTCCTAGGGACTGTATCGTGTGTCTAGACAACCAGTGCTAAAATGGTTCATATGCTGGCACATTGGAAATCAGTCACCCGTGGCCTCGGATGATTGGTGTACACTCTCGAAGGTGCTCGCTGCAGACGATGGCTCCGCTCTCCCCTGCCTTTGCTATGACAGTCCCAGTTCTTGATTTGCCAGCGGGCACCCCCCACTTACCTCCTTCGGTTAGCTTGCAGTGGACACGCTCCTCCTTGGAATCTTGGCCTTCATCCTATTGGACCTGAGCTAAAGGGCATTTCAGGGATGCTTCCTGGGGGAAGCACACAGACTGTGGACTGTGGGTAGGAACACTCCCCGCCTGCAGGGCCTCCCACTCCCAACAGGATACCTCCCCCTTTCAAAAAGCCACCGGAGCACGTTGGGGAAAAATTAAGCTGTTTTATTTCACAGGATAGCTCCACGTCAAACCAGCAGGCACCATCAGAACACACGACAGAGGATCCAGCCAGACGCTACAGGACGGGCGCTGGGGTGTAAGGTGGAGAAAGGATGTCTGGGAGAGGGCAACACATCTCGTCACATGGGGACAGGCAACCAGCAATTTCCTAGGGTGGTTTCGATTTGTTTTTCCTGACACAGTTTGGGGAGGAAGGAAACCAAAGAAAATGAAATAGACCAGCCACTCTGAAGCAATCAGAACCAAACCGAATGCCAAACCGTGTAAACAGTCACATTGCCGGGAACTAGAGCCTGGGCAGAGACTCTGGCCAGAAACTCGTTCCGTCTGAGGAAAGCAAAGTGCACTCTGGCTGTTCTGGTTCAAGGCTGTCATTGGCCTGAGCCAGTTCACCCAGAAAGGAGGTGTTGGCAAGGGGCAGCGCCGGCCCTTCGGCCAATCCCAGAGGATAGGACAGCAGGTCGCTGGCCAGGAGGCCTCCGACCTGACAGCCGAGTCCCTTCTCCCAGCTCCCCGGCAGCACTGGGTTTGTGGGGAATTCTCTACAGGCTGCTCAGAGGAGCGGGGGGGCCCCCAGAGAACCGGGGGGGTTGACAGGAAACGTCAGCATTAGCTCTGCACAGCAGAAAATCATCTTACAGCACCTGGCTCGCCCCACCTGCTTTCTCCTCCCCGACCCTCTCCCAGGGCCCAGCAGGGCCCCCGTTACGACTGGGAGCCAGCCTTTCCTCTTTCTGGGTTTCTCAGGAGGATGAGGCGTTTGCTCTAGTGTGGAACCGTCTGGATGTGTGAAAAGTTAGGAAGACAGGGACTGGAAGAACCATTACATGAGTCCACGTGGTTTTCTGTTGGTTGCGTGCGCGCGCCCAGCGCCGAGTCGCCACCAGGTCCCAGGAAGTCCTCTGCCTTCGTGCCTCCTGAATGAGAGAAACACCCCGACCAGGAGCTCCGAGGGCCTCCGACGGAGAAGCCAGCCCCACGCGAGGCCCTGCCCCGCGCTGGCCGCCCCCTGGGCACCATCACCCGGCTCTGGAGCGTTTATAAGGCGGATGCTGAACTGCTGGTTCGGCTGGCAGCCGAGGGACGGCTCCACTTCCCCGTGTCTCTTCGCACTCGGATTTTCTTCACGGATTAGGAACTTTTCATCCCTTGGGAATCCATGTCTCTCCTGCCCCCGGGCCCCAGGGACCGCAGAGAAGAGACTCCCCGGTCTAATTCCCAAGCTGACAATTCCCTCCAGCTGTGCGTGCGCTCTGTCCGGGGTTCAAAAGGCGCTTTAAGGTGAGAAATCGTTAGCACTGAAAACAAGGAAAGGCAAGAATTTTTTTTTCACAGAATCCCACAGCTCAGAGCAGCTCTTTAAGAGGAAAAAGGACTAAAGGGAGAGAGGGAAATGGGGTAAGGAGTGCGGCTTGTTCTTAATTTTATCCAAGAAAGATCCTTGGCGGCTGGAGGCTGGGCCCCAGGCCCAGGAAACTAGACCAGGAGTGAATTGTCTTTGGTCAGTTTTAAATGAACATCTTGCTGGTTCATTTCTAAAATAGACTGAACACCAATTACACATAAAGACAAAAGGCTTGACCTCAGGGTAAATTGAAGGTTAAGAAATCAATTCTGTGAAGCAAAAAAACAAAAATAAAAATTGCCCGTTATCAATGAACTGATCAGTACAGCTTTCAGTAATGGTGATGGACAAGTAGGTAAACACCACTTCTCCTCATACAACTGGTTATATTGAGGACTACTAACTAGGTTACTACAAATCCCCCACACTCACTGTACAGTTAGGTTTCTGGTATTTGTTTTTTACATTGATCTATCTACTAGGTGCAAAGATTTGGTGAGTGGCATTGATTATAATTTAATTGTAGCCTTTTTGAAAATTACAGTTTCACATTTTAACAGTTACTTTCCAGCATGTAAGCAAATACAGCAATATATAGTGAACTAACACAGGCAGGAGTCAGGAAGAGAATGCCAATGCTCGTGACCATGACCGTGGGCGGGCCTGGGTGCTTGTGGAGGGGGCTTGAGACATGCAGGGCGCCAGATGGGGAGGTGGTGGGGGAGTATTTTTCCATTTGGTTCTGCGTCAAGGCTCAGATTTGGGGCTGGATGAGTGGGGTGTGAGCTTCCCTAAACGTGAACTCATCAGCCATTTCCTAATGGAAAAATAGGTGCTTTAAGAAAACAGCTAAGGCTCTGCCTTCAGGCAATGTGGTGAAAGGCAGGCCTATTTACAATCAGGAAAGATGAAGTTAAAGTCAGATCAGAGGAAAATCCACATGATGTGATTGGTGTTAGGTATCAGGCAACAGATTTGAAAACTCACATTTTCTCATTTCATCTGGTAGTCACGGCAGAGGATGTGACGTTTCGCACAGGAGGCTCCTGCATTTACAGTCTGGGAGTATCTCTGGGGTGGAAATGAGGAGTCTTGTATCCTGCCTGCATATCACAGCATCCTTGCAAATAAATGGCCTTAGGGACTGGACCCAGCCCCACTCTCAGCCATCTATTAAATCCTGGACAAGTCACAGCCATCCTAAGGCCTTGCTTCCTTTCCTAAGTTGCAAAGTGGGGGTATATTTACGTGCTCAAGGTCAGAGGGCTCCTAGCTGGCTCTGAGTTTCTTACATTTCCAAGAGTTCTAGGCACAACAAGGAAAGTCAGGTTCATTGCTGGCCTCTCCCTGGCATTCTCTTTTTGCCCCTTTTTCTTCTTTTTACAGCTGCGCCTCAGTTCTCAGGCTAGAGGTCGAATTGAAGCTGCAGTTGCCCGCCTATGCCACAGCCACAGCAAAACCAGGCTCAAGCCGCATCTGTGACCCACGCCACAGCTTGCAGCAATGCTGGATCCTTAACCCACTGAGTGAGACCAGGGATCAAACCCACATCCTCGCAGAGACAACGTTGGGTCCTTAGCCCACTGAGCCACAACGGGAATCCCAGTGCCCTTTCTTAATTCTTCCCTCCACTGTGTGCTCTCAACGCCAGTCCTTCAGACAAGGCAGCATGACTCAACCTTCCTACACACCCCGGGAATGTGGCTTTACAGGTGCCTCCCTCTGGGGTCTGTTCACCTTTTTATGGAGGAACAGAGGAGAGGGTGACACTTAATCTGATGGGCTGAAATGGGAATGACAGGATGGCAAGCATCACCAGGTGATGTATCTGCAGGACTGTGTGCTTCGTGGCTCTTCATGAAGCTGGCAGGAAAATTCCACTGCCCACTTCGCAAATGCCATTAGATTTCAAAAGGAAGACGCTGGGTGGTTTTTACCTTACTGATGACCATGAAAAGGGTAATTGTGTTGGCACAGTGCTTCCTAGTTTGCATGGCTTGCTGTCTTACATTCTGTCTTTACTCACTTCATTTTAGAGAGGAGGAAACTGAGGCTCTGTGAGGTGAGTGACCCGTCCCCCAATTCTATCTCCATAGTTTCAATTGCAGTGAATGCTCTGGAGGAGGTGCGTGAAGGGAGGGGAAAGGGGAAAGGAAAGCTATTTCATTGCATACACTCCCCCAGAGCAGGGCGTCCTCCAGATGGCAAGTGCCAGGGACTCCCTCCCCGGCCCTGGTCGGCGCTGGGCACTTAGGCCCGTGAGCTTCACGCAAGAGGCCACCGGCCAGAGTGCATCACAGAGTGATTGCAAATGAAAGCGATGGGACTCAAAGCCTCCTTGCCTGTTTAGTTCCAAATCTGACACAGTATAATTAGTAGAAAGAGGAAAAGAAAAAATTAAATATTTTGAAAATGGTATAAGTTAAACCTCAATAGTTACCACAGATTTATTCCTACGGAGTTTCTAGGTTTTGAAGTGTTCCACACCACTGCGTTTGGTTTTTATTTTCCCTTCTCCCAACCACACATAATACTGTGCTACGATGGGGCTCAGGCTCTCACCATCCCCTCTTCTACGAACGAACGAACAAAGGACGCTGTGGTCAGGGATCTTCTTGCCAGCGTCCTCCATGCCTTTGGGGGTGCAGATGGCCTTGGCCTCCGGGTGGAAAGGCAGGGTCTCTGGGGTGGAAAGGGAGGGGCTCTGTGAAGGGTTCCCCACCTTTGGAAGCAGCCTGCCTGGGGTACTGCCTGCCCCACCTTTCCTTTAGGGGCAGACTGTTCTGGAAGGCCACGACTTCTAGAGACAGTGGGAGACTGGTCTTGTTTTTTGTTTTTCTGCAGGTTAGTGGTATATTGCTTCACTCGCAGTTACTGTGGGCCTTTAAATTCTCCCAGAAAAGTCCCTGCAAATCCCACCAAATAACTCAGCAGGAGATATTTGGTGGCATGGGTCTGAGGTAAATCTAAGTTCCATAAAAAGAAAAAGGAGATCCTATATACATTTAGTATGTGTGTCCAGATCTAGTATATGTATACAGGTGCATAAATATATATATACACACACCTACAGACACATACATACACATGTGTATATACACATATAGGTACACGTGTGTATGTATGTAGAGAGAATGTCAAGAGAATACTTTTCCAGTGATGATATTCGGGCCAAGCCATTTAACCTTTGCCACAGTCTCAGGAGATGCTCTGGCTGGACCGCTCCGGCACTGCTCCGGCGCCGTGTTCACACAGGGGCTGTGGATTCACGCCGGGCGGGTGAGCTGCAGCTCGAGCCCTGGTCTCAGCCCCACACAGACCCACTCCCAGGAGGACCTTCTGGTCCCTGCCCAGTGAGGCTAGGAGCACAGGGAGGATGTGGGTGTCACAGAGGCCACCCTTGGCCCAGGCGGCCACAGCAGGCCGGGTGGTGCTGCCTCTCCTGGCAGGTCACATGGTGCCTGACTTGTCGGCCGAGCTGCTGGGGAACATCTTCTCGGTGGGCGTCACGGCCGGGCTGCCCACGCCGGAGCTGCTGCTGCTGCTGGACCGATGCTGGACCACGGGCCGCACAGGCCGCATGGGGGGTGGGCGCAGCTGGGCGCCGGCCAGGCGGGCAGACAGGGCTGGCTTGAAGGTGGTCATCATCTCAGTGGAGGAGCTGCTGCTGCGGCGCATGGCAGCGTCAGGGTCGCGGATGACGATGGTGTGCAGGGGGCTGGCGGGCTCTGAGCTGATGGGGCCTGGTGGGTTCTTCAGGGGCTCCAGGGTGTCCAGAACCACATCTGGGGCCTGCTTGACAGTGTTCTGCCTCTCCAGTTCCCGCAGCTCGTGCAGAGCTGTGCTCATGGTCTTCTCGATGTCCTGGAGACAGAGAGGGCGCTAGTCAGGAGAGAGTCTGGAGGCCTGGGGTCCAGTCCTCCCCAGCCGCTAACCAGCCTGTGGGCTTCTTAGGGGGGCTTCCCCACAAGCCTCGGGGCTGGGATGGAGAGGTACTCCCAGGGTGTCTAACCAATGTGAGGGAAAATCAATGTGAGTATGGCCTAAACAGGAAGTAGACTTAGTGGATGGTTCAAATCCTGTCTCTGCCACTTCCTTGCTACGTGACCTTGGGTGAGTTACCTTACCTCTCTGAGCCTCAGAATTCTCATTTGCAGATTACAGGCAAGTGTAATACTGACCTCAGGGGGGTGATGAATGTATGAATGATATGGTCCCTCCGAAGAGCCTGGCATGGCACCTGGCACAAAGCAAGCACTCGAAAATAACGACAGTAACAATGGCAATACTAGCTAACACCGAGCACCAAGTCACGACCTTTCCCCTAATAATTTATTTAATCCTCACACTTACCTGGTAGGAACTACCATTACGCTCATTTTGCACAAGGAAATGGAAGCTCAGACTAAGTAACTTGCCCAAGGTCACACAGCTAGCTAGCAGCACAGCAGTCTGGTTCCAGAGTCAATGCCCCTATTATATATATAAATATATATGTATATATATACATATATATATACACACACATATATACCCTTGCCCATAAGAAAACTGAAGATTATATATCAGAATGTTCGCTGTGCTCACCCCAGGATAATGGGACTGTTACTTTCTTCTCTGTGTTATAATTGGAAAATTTTTTTTAAATGGAAAATTTAAAAAGCAACAAGAATCCAGAGGGATGGCCATGCTGGCCTGGGGCCCAGCATTCCAGGAGGGGAGTCGGAGCTGGTCAGGGCTTTGAGCCAGGAGCCGGGGCCAGGATGCAGAGCCCGGGTTTGGGAGGGAAAAGACTCCTCTGCCACTGCTGCCGGGCAACCTCGGGCAAGTCTCCGTCGCTCGTGCTGAAAGCCCACTGCGGGCTGTGACGGTGGGATGGCCAGTGGATGCAATGAGCTTCCTGAACTGCCGGACAGGGGTTCTCAAAATCCCTTCAGCCAAGAGTTCCCAGGGATTCTGCCACAGAGGCAGGAGGGCTGCTCAGATAGAACGGAGACACCGAGGGGACAGTGCTTCACACTGCTGCTAGAAGACGCTGGCACAGCCTCAGGCTCAGGGACAACTACTGAGACAAACCTGCTTTTCTGTCCCAGAGCAAATTTGGAAAATCTGAAGGTCTGGTCAGCCTGAGCCTTGGCTGGAGCCTGGAAGTGTCCTGATCACCCCTTCCCAAGTTTTCTTTGACCTTCTCCTCCCCTGTCCTGGGGCGGGTCCTGCCTGCTAGGCCCCCAGGACAGGCTCTAATCTGGCCTTGGGCAGAGTCCCCAGCCTATCATTTCTTTGCTTTGTGGAGAGACTCCTGATAATAACCTAACAGCTAATACCAGCATGTAAGCTTTCCCATGACATTTTATCCTTTGCCTGTAACACTGTCTACCTCAAGAAGGTGCTGTTTGTGTCTTTATCCACAAGGATGGGGGCAAGGGTGTGTATGCTGGGACCTCTGCTGCATCCCAACCACACAGTGATGAAGCCCACTCACAAGCCCCAGTCTGCTTATATTAAGTCTCCTGTTGACATCACTATTCTCTGTTTGCTGTATTCCAGAGTGAGCTAAAACGCGAAACTAATAAACAAAACATGATTTTCGCCCCCCACCACCATCCGCACCACCACCACCAGTCTACCCTTTGCAGAGTGTGAGCCAGAAAGACAAGAGAGCTCAGAGAAAGAGCAGCTGAGTTGCTTAGGCGTGGGCCTTGCATTAGCCTGAAAGGTGATGCCATGATGTCCAGAGTGGAGGTGCAGACAGGCGCTGGGGGAGGACGGACAGCAGGGGAAAGTGCTCACTTTTCAAATCCTCCCATGGGAGAAACTTCTGCCTTGGACGGCAGTGTTGTAAGATCCCCAAACTGCCTCTTTAACTGGGTTCAAATGTAAATCCTAAAAGACATTTTGAGACCAGAGAATTGCAGGTCACCTACTCCTTGGATTCTCCACGCCACAGCTCCCCTCTGTAGCCTGCAAAGTGCTCATCAGAGCCAGTGCAGAATGGGCTGGGGCCGTCCAGTGTTCCCTTGGCTATTTACATATGGCTTCCCATGCTTTGCTATTTCCCTCGTCCATGAAAGCAGCTCTCAAATGACAGCTATCAAATTAGAGGGTGTATGCAATTAGAGATTTGCCTGCAAACGGAAAAAACATGGGCAGCACCCCCTAAGTGTATTCCTTAGACTGGTCTCACGAAATGCTCTGTGACTAAAGGTCAAAGAAGTCTGGGAGATGGGTGCCTTGCTCTCTTTCTTGAAGACTTACAATGCACATCAACATGTTTAAAAATCCTTGTTGCAGACAAGCCATGCAACTTTGTCAGACCAGCATTCCCCAAAGCTTCTTGACCTATTTTTCCTCCATTAACACCCCATGTGAACTAGTCTGCTGTGGGAACCACACTGGAAACCCTGGCCCAGACAGCATTTGATTGTCTATGTAAAGGGCTCTGAGCCAGGCCCCAGCTCGCCCTCTCCCCACTGTGGCCCTCAGGAGAGCATCCAGGTGACGGTGGACCGTAGGGTGATGCTTTCCAAGAGGACGGCCTTCAGGAACGGAGGGACCACTCCTCTGGTGGACCCATGCCAAGTGTGATCCCTAGGGAGAGGGCATCAGGACACGGGGCCAGACTAGATCCTAGAGGGGTGAGCTCCTTCTGTGTTGGGACCCCCCGGGAGCCCTCCCCTGCCTCCTCTAGAACACAAGCTCCGAGCTCCAACTTTCCTTTCCCCTTGTGAACAGGGGTTCAGTGCTGCTCTTTGTAACAGAAATTGCAGAGCCTGAAAGGTTCTGATTGTCTCTTTTCAGTGGGTGAAAACACTGGGAAGGGGGCACGCAAGGGGCACCCAGCCAAATTCCAGAGAGAAAAAAATGGAAACCTTGGAACTTGATAGAATCGTCAAAAACACATGAAAGCTGTTATGCAAATTATTAAACAATTTAAGCAAATTGTTTCATAACCATTTCTTAAACAACTTTGGTTTGGCAAGTGTAAAAACCACACAGGTTTCTCATCCAAATTTTTAAAAAATTGTTTAAAAAAAACCCACAACATTCTAAGCTATTTAGCCCTGCCTACCTTCTGCAGCTCGGTGCTATCCTCCATGGGGACTTCTCTCCCTGTCTCGGGGCAACCCCCTCATTTTAGATCTCAAAGCGCAGGTCCCACTCCTTTAAGATTCCTGACTCAGCTGCCATTTCCCAGCTGTGTGTGTTACTGGTTGGCAACTCCCTCTTCTCTAAACCACAAGCTCCACGTGGGCAGGGCCTGGGTCCATTTTAGATCATTATTATATTCTCAGTACCAAATGACTGTCACACACAGATGCCTAATCAGTATTTGTTAATAAATGAATGAATGAATGAACAAATGAATGAATGAAAAAATGAGTAACACAGTCTTGCTGTCTTGTGGAGACACCTGCCACTACCACGTCCCTCTCATCTGGGAATCCCCCCTCCAGCCCTGGAGACTGGGGCCGTCGGTCTTTACAGGAGGCCCAGCCAGGAGCTACATCCATCCAGCCTCTGCTCCCACGGGGAGACCAGCTCACTGTCTGTTTTGTGTCCTGGCTCAGCCTCAGCCTGGCATGAAGGGCCAAGTGGCTCCCCATTCTGCAGGCACCCACCCCTGCCCCTCTAGGGGTGTCAGCTGGGACAGCCTTCCTCCCCATAGGCCCTTACTTCTGCCAGGGCCTCGGCCTCCAGGGACTTGTGGTCCCCCAGGCTGCTGTGCCTGGTGGAGCCGCATGTCGACCGCACGGAGTGCCCTTCAGAGAGCGCCTTCTTGTCGGGGTAGTTGATGCTGCCGGCGCTTCCGAACGTTGCCATCCTCCGCTTCTCAGGGCTCTCGATCCTGCCCCGTGTGAGAGGGATTTTGTGGGGGCTGCTGGGGCAGGCGGCGGCCCGGGGTGGCGTGTCTATGCTGGGCCCCAGGCCCCGGGGCGGGCTGTGTGTGTCACCCCCACTTCGGCGCCTGGGGATGGCCGCTCCGTCAGATCGTAACCGCACTCTGCAAAGGAGCCAGGGGGCAGGGCATGGGGCAGAGGTCAACCCTGGCCAGTGTCACGGTGGGTCAGCCACCCCCCAGGCCACGTGTGACACACTAGTCTACAGAGCGGTACAGTAAAGCCTCTTTTAGCCAGACGCCGAGATTCTGCAGTGAAGGCACCATCTGAGCACCTAACTCAGGCCCCACAGGTTTAATCTGCACACACGAAGGAATCAGGGCATTCTGCTTCTAAGCGGCTGCCAGTGGTGTGCTAATTACACAATGAATCTCGTCTACATGCAAAGTCAGGGCCAGGAGGATTGTGACCTGGTAACACTTTGGTGATGGTTAGTTGGGCTCATGATGTGTTCTTAAGCAATTTACACATTTCCATGATTCCAAAGGGCTTCTAATTTGTCTGAGGCATTGAGGCCTGACTGTACCAAAAAGGTCCTTGCAAGCACAGCAGGAGCCTCCCTGGGAACCGAACACAGTCCAGTGTTGTCACCCTCCTCCCATCTCCCCAGAGGGCTGTTTCTATGAGGCTTTTTCAGATCTTGGAGAACTAGTCATTAAGGGTAAACCTTGCATTTCGTGCATCTGGATACCTTTCACCTCTCAGGGAAGCTGTGGTGGAGTGAAAAGGGGCCTAGAGCATCTAGCAGGAAGGCAAGTCCTTGTCTCCCCTCTGTCACAGACTTTCCAGTGGCCTCTTTCAGACCCACTCTATTAATCCGTTACATGGACATAACATTCCTTGCCCGAGTTGGAGGGAGGTTCACTGGGTGAGAACACACTCTGAAGAGGTTCCACAGGAGATTTTGCTATATCCCATGGAGGTCGTCAAGGACCCGAGGGCACTGGTGACGGGAGGGAAGGCTGGAAGTGGGATGGGTGGGGATGAGGGGCAGAGTGTGGGGATGGACTGTGACAGGGACCAAGCTCAGGGTGGTCAGCAGCGCTTTAGACCCTAGTGCCACCAGCCAAGCTAAGCACCGCCTATGGGCAGCCCAACAGGGCTAAAGCAGAAGTGCTGGAGAGGAAGAGTAGTGGGGAAGAAAGAACAGGAGAAGGTAGGTGAGGGAGGACAGAGGGAGAGGGAGACTGAGGCAGGAGGCGACAAGGCCCCCCTAGAAGTCAAGGGGCCACGACTCTGTCATCTGCCTCCCCCGACCTTCCACTGGCCCAGTTCTATCATCCATCACAGCACCCTGAACTGAACCGATGGGCTGAAGGGAGGCACTGGGACTTCTGCTCAAGTACCTTCCTGGTGCACCTGATTCTTCCTGCTCTATCTACAAGCACCCCTAGTGTGGGCTGATCCCATGACCTCACCACCAAGAAAACAGGGAATATGACATTTGGAGGATGTGTGTAAGAAGGCAGTGTGAAACTGCCAGATTTTTTTTTCTCTTTTCCTTACTGTATTTTTTTTTTTTTAAACAACCGCATGCTTGGACTCCATCTATACACAGAGCAGCAGCAGCTCCTTACCTGGCAGAGAGGTCATGGGACACCGCCCGCCCACAGGCAGGAGTGAAGAAATTGTCAAATGCACTCCCACCGAGTTTGTGGGTGGAGCAGAGTGTCAATTTCCCCCAACCCGCAGTGGGCGGGAGACTTCTGTTTATAAAGCGCACTTCAGGGAGTAAGTGAGCTTTACATCCTTAAATATAACAACTTAGGTCTTCAACAGAAAGTGGGAGAAGGTGTAAGAACTGGAGAGAGAGGAAAAATACTTGCCAATTTGTAACTCTCTCTCTCTCATTTGTTATTATTTTAAACGATAGGCGTTGGTTGCCAGTATATGTCTCTCTTCCTCCTCCACCCTCAGAGCCAAGCAGATCGGTTTATACCTGCCATTCGTTCTTAGGCCAGTTCCAGCCAGCCCAGCAGGTGTGCCCAATGTCACATCTTGTGGGGAACCAGGAGCCACGACAGCCTCCCTCTCCCCTCCTGTGCCCTTGCTTCTCCCAAATCAGACAAGCACGGGCACTGCACTAGCAGGAAAGAGTGAATCCGCATTTCCTACCGGCCCATCACCCCCCCAAAGCCGTAATCCGAGATGTGTTCCGTGGGGGACTGGAGGTCGTTTTTGGAGGAGGCCTTGTCGTCCAGCAGTGGCCCGCTGCTGGCCTCGCTGTCAGCCTTTTGGCTCAGGCTGTCTGAGAAGGCGTCGTCCCTGGGAAGGAGGACAAATGGAAATCAGGAGTTGCTCCAGAGAACCGGCATGTGTTGAGCCCTGAGGAGCCGGATGCTGCTTCCCACTCCCGCCTTCCCAGCGCTTCTCCAGCGGGAGAGCCGGTGGTAACACCCCCCCCCCCGCCCCCCGCAACTTCTCCTCCCTCTCCAGGCTCATCTCCCCCTGCAGTTCCAGGCTGGGACCAGCTCAGCGTGGGAGGGAGTATTGTAGGAATGGAGAGGGGGCCTGTGGCCCGGACACTGGGGGCTGAGTTTCAAGCGGCTCCGGGCAGCAGTTAGTTTCCCACTCAGTGAGGGCGCAGGAAGGCACCACGGTCCCTCCCCGACCCCGGAGCTTTGGATGGGTGTGAAAAGGCCCAAGCTTGATGAAGTGCCCTGGCCACCTACCTCCATGCCCTCTCCCTTCCAGTGACCTGTCCCTGTCTCAGAGGCAGAATGCTGCCTTGGGTCCTTTTGTTGTTTGCCCAGCCCCGGACTTTTCTCTGGCTCAGTCCATCCCCCTCTGCCATCAAACCTATGCCTTTGGCCCCCTCCTCTTGAGGCCCAGCTTGGTGGCTGCTTCCTTGATAAATCTGTTCCACCCGAGCCTGACTGGAGCTGGGAGGAAGTGTGTGTAGGAACTTCCAAAGGCTTTTAAAAAACGGAAGGTGCAGACATTTTTTCTGGGTCTTATGGTGAGACTAGGTATTTGGGATGGGGGGGCTTTTTTGGGGGGGCTTTTTTTAGGGCCACACTTATGGCATCTGTTAGTTCCCAGTCTAGGGTTTGAATCTGAGCTGTAGCCACTGGCCTATACACCACAGCCATAGCAACATGGGATCCAAGCCACATTTGCAACCTACATCTCAGCTCACGGCAATGCCGAACCCTTAACCTACTGAGCGAGGCCAGGGATCAAACCCACATCCCCATGGATACTAGTCGGGTTTGTTACTGCTGAGCCACAATGGGAACTTATTTTATTTTTAATACCTAAAATTATTCTTCAAAAAACAGCACCCTTATCTGAAAATGAGGGGATGACTGTTTCTGCCTATCTTCTAAGAGAGCCACCTCAGGGGTAGAGAATGGTGAGCAGTTAAGAGGGCAGTGGGATGGCTACTGGCTACAGGGAAGGCCCACGAGGGCAGAGGTATATGGCAAGATCCACTGAACAATGAGAATGATCGTGGGTGACAAATGCCCTGGAGGCTATCAGGTGGGTCAGGGTAGTGGGCCAAAGGCATCAGTCACTGCCTCTGTGTACTCTGAAGGATGAGCAGTTGCTCATTTGCTAAGTGGATCACCATTCAAAAGGAGGTTAGACATAATTCATTCTTGCAGAAGATCAAGTGTGTCATATCAGGGAGAGCAAATCACTGCATACAATTCAGTACTCCAGTTTCCATGCCCATTGCGGGCATCACTAATCAATTATGGCATTCTTCAGAGAAGGTCCCAACCCCCACTTACATGTCCTGTACAACTATGTACTGATGTGGGATGAGCCCGTCCACACCATTGTGACGACCCTCCCACCAGTCCTCGGAGGCGCGGTGGTACAGCAGCAGTGAAGCCCCCTTCTTGAAGGACAGCTCACGTGGGGACCGCCCCACATAGTCAAACTTGGCAATGGCCTCGATCTGCTCCACTTCTAGAAGGAAAGCAAGAAGAAAAGCATCCATGAAGTTAGCAGAAGGGCAGCCCAGAAGCCTGGCTCATATGGCCCTGGCTTCTATGGGGCAGCGGAGACAGCAAGCCTGGTGAAAACAGCATGGGCTGGGATTCAGGGGACGCTGGGTTCTAGGCTTAGATCCATTCTCCCCATGCTGTGCCATCTAACTTTCCAAAATGGAAAGTGAGGCTGACGCACCATGTCCTTACTTTCCAGTACCCCTCTTCTACTCCACTTTTTAACGTGTATTAAAACAATAGCATAAGAAATTTATTTTCTTCCATCCCTTTATACCAGCTCTGTTTCCATTTTGCCATGAACCTTTCCCCTCTTTGCTCACTCATAACACTGTCAGTGCTTCTTACCTTTTGGGAAGTCAAACAAATATTGCATGTGGATTCCCATCCATGCAAAATGTTATACAGAACTTTTTAACAGTTGCCAGGAGTTTTCAGAGCTCCTTCTTATAGGCTGAATTCTATCTCCGCTCAAATCCATATGTTGCAGCCCTAACCCCACTGTAGTGGTTTTGGAGTGGAGGTGTTTAGGAGGTAATTAAGGTTAAATGAGACAGAACTGGTGGTCCTCTGGGAAGAGGAAGTGACATCAGGGGTCTCTTTTTCTCTGCACACGCACAGTGGAAAGGCCGTGTGAGGGCACATTGAGAAGGCAGCTGTCTACAACACAGGAAGAGAGGCTTCAGCAGAAGTCAACCCTGCACCTTGATTTTGGACTACGAGACTCCTGAACTGTGAGGAAATAGATTTCTGTTGTTTAAGCCACCCAGTCTGTGGTATTCTATTATGGAAGCCTAAGCTGACTTAACCTGCTTATCCATGAACTTGATTCTGGGGCAGGAGGAGAATTGTAATTGAAGCTATAGATCAAGCATATCTCTTTGCACCACACATTTATCCAATCAAACCTTTATTCTCTTCTTTGGTCAGTGACAGGCCTACCTACCTACCTGTCAGTGACAGGACAATGAGAATATGGCTGTCCTTGAGACATTCCTACTGCACACCTCTTGTTTGTGTGACCTCAGCCAGGTTACTTAACTTCGGTACATCTCAGTTTTCTTTAAGAGGATCAAAAGATGATGCATGAAAGAACACATGCAGGTGGCCAACAGGTACATGAAAAGATACTCAACATCATTAATCATCAGGAAAATGCAAATCAAAACCACAACGAAATAGCACTTCATACCTGTTAGAATAGCTATTATAAGAAAGACAAGAAATAACAGGTGTCGGAGAGGGTATGGGAAAAGGGACATTTGTGCACCATTGGTGGGAATGTAAATTGGTACAGTTGCTACGGAAAATAGCATGGAAGTTTCCTAAAGAAATTTAAAAAATACTATCATGTGATCCAGTAATTTCATTTCTGTGTATTTATCCACAGGAAATGAAAACACTAACTTGAGAAGATACCTGCACCACCATATTCACTACAGCATTATTTACAGTAGCCAAGAAGTGGAAACAACCTAAATGTCCATCAACAGAAAAATGGCTAAAGAAGACTTATGTATACAAACAATGGAAAATTATTCAGCCATAAACAAAGAAAGAAATCCTGCTACTTACAACAACATAAATGGATCTTGAAGGCATTGTGCTAAATGAAATGTCAGACAGAAGATAAATACTGTATGATCTCTCTTATATGTGGAAGCTAAAATAAAAAACAAACTGAATTCACTGATACAGAGAACAGACTGGTGGTTACCACGGGTGCAGGGTGGACACAATGGGCAAAGGGGTTCAAAAAGCATAAACTTCTAGTTATATGATAAATAAGCCCTGGGATGTAATGCACAGCACAGTTACTATAGTTAACAATACTGTATTGTATTTTGAAATTTAGGAAGAGAGTAGGTCTTAAAAGTTCTTATCACAAGAAAAAAAATGTAACTATGCACAGTGATGGATGTTAACCAGACTTACCATGTGATCATTTAATAATACACACATACACTGATTCATAATGCTGTACATCTGACACTATAGACTGTTATATATCAATTATACCTCAACAAAAAAAAAAGACACTGGACCCGAATACATTAAAAGAGAAAGAGAATGGATGAAAGCACTCAGCAAAGCACAGACTGACAACACATTAGGCTGTCACATTCAGGTGACAGTGACTCTTGTGATTTTGCTGAGAATTACTAATGACTTTAGCTTATGGGGAGGGTCTAGACAAGAAATCAGAGCTTCAGAGAGTTAAGGTAGTTTGCTCAAGACCCTACAGCTAGGGGTGTTTGGGGAGGAGACTTTTGGGGGAGCAAGATGGTTATGACTACAATTTATTGAACCTGTGTTACGGCTTGTACCCTAAGAGGTGCCCATGCTTGGTAGAAAATGAATTTTGTAGAAGTGTTAAGGTATTTGTATTTTTAAAGCAAGCACAGAGATGTTTAAGACTATATATATTTGGACACACACACACACACACACACACACACACACACCCCTAGACAGATAGATAAGATAGATCTATTAAATTCTAATCAAATACAGATGCTGAGCATCTGTGGGACAATCTCTGCTCCAGTCCACATGGATTACCCTGATTCTGTTGATGCAGCCAGCCACCTGGCCATAATGGAGTTAAGCCCAGAATACTTGGCTTTGCCACTTTTTTTTTTTAATCTCTGTGACCTTGAACAACTTAGTTCTCCTTTCTAAGTCTCAGTTTCCTCATCTGTAAAATGGGAATGATAATAATAGTACCTGCCTTATTAGGACTTCTTTGAGGATTAAATGAGTCACTGAACAGGAAGTGCTTTAACAGCACCTGGTATAAAGTTAGCTTTACACGAGTTAGTTGTTACCACCAGAGCTGATGACTTCTAAGGACCACAGGCAGCATGTAAATCATCTCTCCCTGTTAATCCTCCCTACCCCCACCAACACACACCCATACACATTAGGACTCCTCTCTGTAAACAGCTGGCCCAAGAAGACTGTGCCAGTGCCCCTGTGAGATGCACTGGCCTTTGGATGGACCCAGTTCTCAGTGCCTGGGACAACTTTCTGCAGGGAGCAGGCCTCACACAATTAAGTCAGCTTTCCCCAGCTGGCTCCCTGACAAATGTCTTTACATGCTATACTGACACAGTTGATGCAAAATGACAGCCTGGTTAAATGGGTCAAATGAACTCAAATCTTGACTCAGAGTCACCTTCCCAGTAAAATGGAGAGATCTCCATCCTTCTCTCTGCTGTCTCTTTGAATTTCATGCTATTCACATGTTAGTACTGCCCCGTAAGCTGTCTGTCTGCCTAACTACAAAGATAGAAAGACCAGAGGGTTTGCAAAAGTAGGAGCAGAGCCCTGAGGGCTATGTACACTCAGGTTTGACCCCAGGGTCTTCCTTTGAGTCTGCCTCCCATGCTGTTGAAGGAGCCATACACATTACGACTCCTCTCTGTAAACAGCTGGACCAGGCAGAGGCTTGCTATGCTGACAGGAGTGGAGAGGACTGGCTCTCCCATCTCCAGAGGCTCCAGCAGTCCTTGGAGGTAGTTGGGAGCCATAAAAAGTAGAAAACGTAAGGGGGAGGAAAGAGGAGGAGCAGAGCTGAGCCACAAGTGGAGAGAGAGCACCTGTGTTTGCAGATGGTACCACATAAGCATGCGTGGTTAAACAGTGATGACAGCTAGCATTTATTAGGAAGTCTGTTATTTGGGTTTATCACACCCAAATTAGAACAAATGAATCTCCCTCTTACCACTCTCCCACACACCCCTCTCCAAACTTACTGCATTCCCTCACCTTCCCCATCTTAGGAAACGAGACCACCACTGATGCATTCCCTCAGGTCAAAGCCTTGAGCTTGGTCATTGCATGTCCAATCTATTAGCAGCTCCTTCAAAGCGTCCCCTGAATCTGAACAGCTTCACCAGCTCCACTGTCACCCTCTGCTACAGGCCGCCATTCTCCCTCTACCTGGCCTCCTTGCTTTCATTCTTGCTTGGTAGAGCCATTTCTCCCCACAGCAGCCAGAGGGACCTTTTAAAATCATAAATTAGATCATGAATCTCTATCGTTTCAGTCCCTTTGAAGGCTTCCTGTTGTGCTGAGAACAAAACCCAAATGTCTCAGGGCTTATTGGGCCCTGCATACTCTGGGCCCTGAAGACCTCGGTGGCCTTGTCTCTGATCACTCTCTCCCTCCCTCTGTCTTCTCCAGCCTCACTAGCCTTCTTGATGTTTCTCCTCCAACACTGCATGATGACATTTTTCAAACACAAAGTAAAGTTGAAAGAATTTTACAGTGAATACAGATACACCTACCTCCTAAATTCTACTATTAACATTTTACTATACTAGCTTTATCACACATCTATCTATCCATCCAATTTTAAAAATAATTTTAAAGTGCAGACATCTGTACTTTACCCCTAAACACTACAGCATAAATATTCATAGAGCCTTCTTGATGTTCTCAAAACATGCTAAGCATTTTCCTGCCACAGGGTCTTTGCACTTGTTATTGCCTGACCCTGGGATACTTTCCTCCTAAACATTCACACTCAGTCATATTCCACAAATGTTTACGCTATGTGCTGTTTTCTCATTTCATTCAGGTCTGCACTCAACTAATGCCTCAGAAAGGCATTTCTCAGCAATCTCTAACTAATTACAAGAGCACAACCTCACATCACTCTATCATCTTCTTTTGCTTTAATCTTCTTCATAATGTGTATCACAACCTGAACGTGTGCGTGTGTATGTGCACGTGCGTGCATACAGCAATGTGTGATTTTCATGCTTGTTTACTGTTGATCTTTCCTACTAAGATGTGAGCCCCATTAGACAGGGATTTTGTTTTATTTCCCCATCTTTACAACAGTCCCTGGGATGAGGAGGCTCAGGACACACGTGTTAGTTACATGAACAAACTAAGCTCTTACACATTAAGTGATATCCTCACAATAGTATCTGCACACTATCCTCATTTTACAGGTGAGTAAACAGGCTGAGTTGAAATGGGGACGAGGCACAGAAGTAGAGAGTGATGAGCTGAGATCTAAGCCCTGGTCCCAGGTGTCATTAACAGAGCCTTCTTGATGTTTTTAAAGCATGGTAAGTTTATTCCTGCCATGGGGGCTTTACACCCACACAATGTCAATATGAACATACACATAATACCACACTGCACGCCCAGTATTCGATTTGACTCCTGCTTCTGGAGAGCTATTTGTGCCAGGTAGGTGTTCTATGGGCTCTAAAGTGACTGAAGAGATGGAGAGGCTGTTCCTGAGCCAAAGGGGAATTGAAGACTGTCCCGGTAGGGGCTTGGCTGGAGCCACACTTCAGAAAAGTCACTCAGGAGCACAGCAGTTGCAGAGCTGGGGAAAGGCTGATGGGGAGAGGCTGGAGGCAGCAGTTCAGCAGGCGTTCCAATAGTCCAGGGGCTGATGTGAGATGAAAAGACATCTCACACTCTCACTCTAAAAAGACAGAGTGGAGCTTTGCTTTTATTTTAGAATCTGAAAAGCTGGACACTTTGCAAGTCCTGAGCTTGTTATCTTCTCTCCACCCATCACATGACAGGAAGCTGAAATGACCCCTCTAATGATGCCACGCATAGAACACGTTTAGGTCACGGGACAGCAGACAGCTCTATTCTCCTCAACGCTTCCTCAAATGCCTCCCCCCAGCCCACCCCACCTTACATATTGTCTCTGAAGAGAAAATCTTAATTTCATTAGGCCCATTTATCAAAGGCTACCGTCACTATGTTAAAGGGTAGGTATGTGGTTGTGCTTTCTCCTCTCTCAGCTTCCCAGCAAATAAAGTATTGACCTGGGGCCTGCCCACAGCGTCCTTCTTTTCGCCTCAGTTCATTCATGACCTTGAATTCTGTCATTTTCTCAGACTGTGGCACCAACTGGTAATAAGACTTTGATCTTATTTAGGAGGAGAGGAGAGCCGTCAATCTGGCCTGACACTGTGAGGGGATCTGCTGACCTACTTTCCAGTAAAAAAAAGCAAGCGAACAAACAAACAACCACTGAAAGCCTCTGGAAATGGTCCTAAAGGTAAACAACAAATGAAGAAATATCTATTCAGGGAGTATCCATGTGGATGTTGGTTTGATCCCTGGCCTTGCTCAACAGGTTAAGGGCCCAGTGTTGCCATGAGCTGTGGTGCAGGTCACAGAAGCAGCTTGGATCCCATGTTGCTGTGGCTGTGGTGTAGGCCAGCAGTTGGAGCTCTGATTTGACCCCTAGCCTGGGAACTTCCATATGCTGTGGGTGTGGCCCTGAAAACACAAAAGACAAAAAACAAAAAAAAAAAAAAAAAGAAAGAAAAAACAAATACCTATTCAAGAAAATCTATGAAAATTAAGAAAGCTGACAGTCTATGGGATTTGAACCAAGACTGCTCCCTCCTTCCACCAGCGCCCCCACACCAAGCTCAGGGAGGCAGACTCCACCTCAGACTCCTGCAGTCCAAATATAGGGCTTCCTCTCCCACCAAGTTTCCATTGGAAGGGCTTTCTTGCCAGGAGGGACAGGACATCAGTGTTTCTCTTTCTGCTCCCAGCTACCTGTTGCTGAGGCTAAAGGCCCCAGTGAGGATGGTAGAGAGGTAAGGGCTCCTCCTTCCACCTAACCCTCCCTCAGGCAATGGAAGTTCTACCGTGGGCATGGTACCAGTGAGAATATTGGGGCCTTGACCACCCTGACCACCTCATGCTGGTTCCATGTGAGGAGAGGCAAGCTGAGGGCTTCAGGCTACTGACTTCATCTCTACAAAGCACTCAGATCCTAGAATAGGGAGGTCACTCAGAAGCTTGCCATTGTCCTCACCCCCCAGCTCCAGATCTCTATTATAGAGATTTTTCTGGGGGGAAGAAGGAAGCTGTAAAAAGCTCCAGATCTCTATTATAGAGATTTTTCTGGGGGGAAGAAGGAAGCTGTAAAACAGCTGCTCATCTCTTCCCAAAGGAACTGACTTCATTTGCAACAGAGCTTGGAGAAGTTCAAGCCTAAGAGTGCTCTCAAGGACAGTGGAGGTTGTGATGAAAGGCATTTGGGGGCAGGCTCATGGATTTAATGTAGACACAGACCAAATTGTAGGCCAGCTATTTTGGAAGAGATAACCAGGGAATAAGATGGCTGAGAGGAGCTCTTCTATGGTCAGAACAAATACCAAACAATGACCTGAAAAACCATTCCTCAAAAGGAGACAGAATTTGATAGGATTTGGTTTGTAGAGCAATTTATGACTGAGGATACTGGTGATAAGAATAGAACAAAACATCCATTAGTGGAGTTTAACAGGTGGATGTGGTCAGCGAAAGAGACCCCTACCAAAACCACTATCATCCCAGGTGACTGTGGGCATATGCAAAGCTGTTCCTTTCTGAGAAGTAACATCAGGCTTAACACCATGAGTATGGGGGAGAGGAGGGAAGGAAACATAGATGTCACTGACATAATCCAGTCAGTCACTAAACAAACAGAAAAGTGTATAACAAGCCCCAAAAGGTAGGGACCAATACCAATAACTGTTATAATATTTTATCTAAGATCTCCAGTTTCTAACAAAAACATTTACAAGGCATGAAATGAAACAGAAAGCCTAACCCAAACACTGAGGGGTGGGGGGAAGCAGACAACAGAATGTGCCTGTGAGAATGACCAGATGTCAAATTTAACAGAAGACTTCAAAGCAGCTGTTATAAACATGTTCACAGCTAAAGGAAACCATGGTTAAAGAAGTAAAGGAAGGTATAATGACAATGTCACATCAAATACAGAATATCAGTAATGAAGTAGAATTTATAAATTAAAAAAGAATTCTAGAATTAAAAACTACAACACCTGAAATTAAACATTTACCAGAGGGACTCAATAGATTTGAACTGCCTACAGAATTAGCAATTTTGAAAACAGATTGATGGAAATAATGATGAATGCTAAAGAACAAGAGAGGAAAAAGAAGGAAGAAAGATGACAAAGCTATAGAGAATGTGGGATACCATTTAGTGTGCCAACGTACATGTAAAAGGAGTAGTAGGAGAAAAGAAATAAAGGAACAGAAAAAATATTTGAGGAAATAATGGCTGAAAACATCTTAGATTTATTGGAAAAAAAAAACACCTTACACATCTAGGAAGCTCAACAAACTCTAAGCAGAATTAATGCAAAAGGATCTACATCTAGACATAGCATAGTAATAACGCTGAAAGTCAGAGACATGGAGACTATCTTGAAAGCTTTAAGAGAAAACTGATTTATTACTTACAAGGAAACTCAAACAAGATAAAAACCTGACATTTTAGTAGAAAGAATGAAGGCTGGAAGACAGTGGGACATTACATGCAAAGTGCTCCAAAAAATAACTGTCAACCAAGAATCTTAAATCTAGCAAAGCTAACTTTCAAAAATGAGACAAAATAATGAATTTTCAGAATTTGTCACTAGCAAATCTACCTTGTAAGAAATTTTAAAGGAAGTTTTTTCAGGCTGAAAGCAAGTGACCCTTATACTAATTTGAATCCCCAAGAAGAAACTAGTAAAGATAATTATGTAATCATAAAGGAGTATAATGTATATTTTTCTCTTTTCTTCTCTTAATTGATATAAAAAGCAAGTCTATAGAATATGTATATAATGTGCTTATAAATATAGAAATGTAATATGTGTACAATATATTTGCAATAAACAGCACAAAGACGGTGAGAACAAAGCTGTACTGGGCTAAAGAAATGACTAGAGATGGTAAAAAAAATAATTATAACAATGTGCTGTCAGGTTTATAAAATTAGCAAATGTAATAAGTATAATAATAATCCTATAAAAACATAGAAAGGGGAACATAACTATACATAAGTAATAATTTCACACATTCCTGGAATTAAGTCAATATAGATTTGAAGCTTACTCACAATTAAGATGTAAATGGTAAATCTGAGAGTAACCTCTAAAAAATAACTTTAAAATATAGTTGGAGTTTAAAAATCACTTAAAAATTAAAATACTACATTAGAAAATAATGCAAAAGAAAGCAGTAAAGAAGAAACAGAGGAACAACAGCAACAACAAAAACCCATGACACATCGAAAACAAAATGAAACAGAAAATGCCAGGCAAAAATCAAACTATGTCAATAATAACATTAAATGTAAATGTATTAAAGAACCCAATTAAAATGCAGAGACAGTCAGACTGTATAAAATGACATGATTCAACTAAATGCTATCTATAAGAGACACTTAAGATGTGAAGATACAAAAAGAGTAACAGTAAAGGGATGGGAAAATATATTACTCAAAGTACAATCATAAGAAATCTGGAGTGGCAATATTAATGTCAGACTACATAGACTTTAACACAAAAAATTACTGGAAATAAAAAAGGACACTTTATAATGATAAAAGGTTCAATCCATTAGGAAGATATAATAATGATAAATACAATGCATGTAGTTATAGAGCAGCAAAATACATGAAACAAAAAATGTCAGAAATGAAAGGATAAAAGACAATTAAAAATAATAATTGAAGCTCTTAATACTCCACTTCTAATAAGGAATAGAACAACTAGACAGAAGGTCAACAAGGAGATAGAGAACAACACCATAAACCAAGTAGATCTAACAGACATCTCTAGAATGTACCACCCAACAACAAGTGAATACAAATTCTTCCCAAGGGCACATAGAACATTCTCTGGGATATATCAAATGGTGGGCCATAAAACAAACTTCAGTAACTTAAAAGGATACAGATAATACAAAGTATGTTCTCCAATCACAATAGAAACTATTGATTTCTCAATAATAGGAAACTCACAATTATGAACAAATTAAACAATGAACACTTAAATAATCAATGGTCAAAGAAAAGATCAAAAGGGAAATCAGAAAATACTTTGAGACAAATGAAAATGAAGACACAACATATCAAACATATGAGATGTAGCTAAAGCAGTGCTTAGAAATTTATAGCTGTAAATCCCTGCATCAAGAACAAGTAGAGCTCAAATTAATAACTTAAACTTCCTCTGTAATTAACTGGAAAAGGAAAAGCAAAATAAACTAAAAGCTAGGAAGGAAATAATAAAGATTAGAGTAGAAATTAATGAAACAGAGAATAGAAAAGCTATAGAGAAAAATAAATATAAGACTGTTTCTTTAAAAAAGATCAACAAAATTCACACAGCTTTAGCTACAATAACCAAGGGAAAAAAAGACTCAAATTACTCGAATGAGAAATGAAAAAGAAACATTACAACCAAATTTTTAAATGATAAAAAAGGATTTTAAAGCACTACTATATACATTTGTAGGCCAGTAAATGGAACAACTTAGATGAAATTAACAAATTCCTACAAAGACACAAACTACTGAAACTAAATCAAGAAAAAATAGAAAATCTGAAAAGATCTACAACAAATAAAGAGATTTAATCAGTAGTTAAAAAAAAAAAACTCCCAAAGAAATGTCTAGGCCCAGATAGTTTAGCTGCTAAATTCAATCAAACATTTAAAGAATTAATAACCATGCCTCACAAACTCTTCCAAAAACTGGAAGAGGAGAAAACACTTCTGTATTCATTTTATGAAGTCAGTATTACCTTTATACCTGAATTGGACAAAGACATTACAAGAAAACTATAGACCAACATCTCATGAATATGTACACAAAAATCCTCAACAAAATACTAGCAAACTGAATCCAGTAACATATAAAAAGAATTATGACCCATATCCAAATTTGGAATTTATCCAAGAAATGTAAAATTGATTTAGCACCCCCTCAAAATCAATTAATGTAATATATTTATCAATAGAATTAAAAAAAACAAAAGAAAAATATTATCAGCTCAATAGATGAAGAAAAAAACACTTGACAAAATCCAACATGATAAAAACACTCAGCAAACTAGGAATAGAAAAGATCTTCCTTAACTTCTTTAAATGGCATCTAGGACAACCCTATAGTTAACATCATCTTAATGGTGAATTATTGTATGCTTTCCCTATAAGATCAGGAGCAAGACAAGGATGTCCATTCTAATCAACATTGCACTGGTGGTTCTAGCCAGGGCATTTAGGAAAGGAAAAGAAATAAAAAGTATCCAGAATAGAAAAGAAGAAGTAAATTTAT
The DNA here is from genome assembly GCA_004024745.2 of Catagonus wagneri. Lineage (NCBI taxonomy): Eukaryota > Metazoa > Chordata > Mammalia > Artiodactyla > Tayassuidae > Catagonus > Catagonus wagneri. The sequence continues at coordinate 66,868,563 of PVHT021183699.1, forward strand.
GTCTAGTCACATATGCTATGATCTTGTATATAGAAAATCATAAGGAATTCACTAAAAACTATTTGAATGGATGAACAAGTTCAGCAAGATTGCAGGATATAAGAGCAATATATTAAAATCAATTGTATTTATATATACTTGCAATGAACAATTTGAAAATGAAATTAATAAAACAATTCCTTTACATTAACATCAAAAAATAAAATAGTGAGGAATAATTTTAACAAAAGAAGTACAAAACTCATATTCTGAAAACTAAAAGTTATTGTTGAAAGAAATTAAATAAGAAATAAAAAATTGGAAAACATCTCATGTTCATGGATCAGAAGACGCAGCTAACACTGTTAAGATGACAATACTCCCAAACTGATCTACAAATTCAATGAAATTCTTATCAGAATCCCAGCTGACTTGGTAGAAATTGATAAACTGATTCTAAAATTCACATGGAATTGCAAAGAACTCAGTATAGCCACACACACACACACACAAATTCTTTTATTTTTCTTTTTAGGGCCACACCCAAGGCATATGGAGGTTCCCAGGTTAGGGGTCAAATTGGAGCTACAGCTGCCAGCCTACACCACAGCCATAGCAATGCAGGATCTGAGCCACTCTGCGACCTACAGCACAGCTCACAGCAATGCCAGATCCTTAACCCACTGAACGAGGCAAGGGATTGAACCCGCAACCTCATAGTTCCTAGTCGGATTCTCTTCTGCTGCACCAGAATGGGAACTCCAAAAATTCTTGAAAAAGAAGAAGAAAGAGAACTCATACCTCCAAATTTCAAAACTTACTACAAAGCAACAATAATCAAGACAATGCTACACTGGCACAAGGATACATACAGATCAGTGGAAGAAAAATGAAAGTCCAGAATTAAACCCATACATTTATGGCCAAATTATTTTTCACAAGGGGACCAAGATCATTCAATGAGGTAAAGAATATTTTCAGTTTATGATGCTGGGACTGAATAGCCACACACAAAGGAATGATCACACCATACATAAGAAATTAACTCAAAATGAATCAAAATGGATTTCTGAAACACAAAACCTAAAACTATAAAACTCTTAGAAAAAAACAAAGGGTTAATCTTCATAAACTTGAATTTGGCATAGGATTCTTAGATATAAAACCAGAAACACGAGTGACAAAAGAAAAAAAACCGATAAATTGGATTTCAAGACAAAAAAAAAAAAAACTCATGTTTCAAAGGATACCATGAAGAAAGCAAAAAGGTAACCCACAGAGTAATTGCAAATCAGGCTCTCTGATAAATGACATATCTAGAATACAGAAAGAGCTCTTATAACTCAATAATAAAAACACAAATAACCAAATTTTAAATTGGGTGAAAGATCTGAAGAGACAGCTCTCCAATGAAGATATACAAATGACCATTAAGCATATGAAAAGATGCTCAGTATCATTAGTTATGACAGAAATGCAAGTCAAACCTTCAAAGAGATACTACAGCACACTTACTAGGATGGCTAGAATCAAAAAGTTAGATAAGGGAAGAAGTAAAACCATCAGTATTTGCAGATGACAGATACTATACCTAGAAAATACTAAAGATGCTACCAGAAAACTATTAGAGCTCATCAATGACTTTGGCAAAGTCTCAGGATACAAAATGAATACACAGAAATTGATCACATTTCTATATACTAACAACGAAAAGTCAGAGAGAGAAATTAGGGAAACAATCCCATTTACCATCACATCAAAAAGAATAAAATACTTAGGAATAAACCAACCTAAAGAGACAAAAGAACTGTACTCTGAAAACTCTAAGATGCTGATGAAATAAATCAAGGATGACACAAACAGATGCAAAGACATACCATGCTCTTGGATTGGAAGAATCAATATTATCAAAATGACAATACTATCCAAGGTAATCTACAGATTCAATGCAATCTCTATCAAATTACCAAGGACATTTTTCACAGAACTGGAACAAAATATTTTAAAGTTTGTTTGGAAGCACAAAAGACCCAGAATAGCCAAAGCCATCCTGAGAAAGAAAAATGGAGCTGGAGGAATCAGGCTCCCTGACTTCAGACTATACTACAAAGCTACCGTCATTAAAACCATATGGTACTGGCACAAAAACAGAAATACGGATCAATGGAAGAGGTTAGAAAGCCCAGAATTAAACCCATGCACCTACAGTCAACTAATCTATGACAAAGGAGGCAGTAACATACAATGGAGAAAAGACAGTCCCTTTGATAAGTGGCTCTCGGGAAACTGGATAACTACATGTAAAAGAATGAAATTAGAACACTCTATAACACCATACACAAAAATAAACTCAAAATGGATTAAAGATCTAAATATAAGACTGGATAATATAAAACTCATAGAGGAAAACATAGGCCAAACATTATCCAACATAAATGACAGCAACCTCTTCTCAGATCCACCTGTTAGAGTAATGATAATAAAAAGAAAAATAAACAAATGGGAATTAAACTTAAAAGTTTCTGCACAACAAAGGAAATGCTAATCAAAACAAAAAGACAACCCACAGAATGGTACAAAATATTTGCAAATGAAGCGATGGACAAGGGATTAATCTCCAAAGTTTATAAACACCCTCTGCAGCTTAATACCAAACAAACAACCCCATCAAACAATGGGCAGAAGATCTAAACAGACAATTCTCCAAAGACATACAGATGGCCAAAAAAACACACGAAAAGAGGTTCAACATCACTCATTATTAGAGAAATGCAAATCAAAACCACTATGAGATACCATCTTACACCAACCAGAATAGCCATCATCAAAAAGTCTATAAGCAATAAATGCTGGAGAAGGTGTGGAGAAAAGGGAACCATCTTACACTTTTTGTGGAAATGTAAATTAGTGCAACCACTGTGGAAAACAGTATGGAGACACCTCAGAAAACTAAAAATAGAACTACCATATGATCCAGCAATCCCACTCCTGGGCATCTGTCCAGAGAAAACCATGATTTGAAAAGATACATGTACTCCAGTCTTCACTGAAGCACTACACGCAATAGCCAAGACATGGAAACAACCTAAATGTCCATCAACAGAGGAGTGGCTAAAGAAGCTGTGGCACATACACACCATGGAACATTACTCAGCCATTAAAAGAAAAGAAATAATGGCACTTGCAGCAACATGGATGGATCTAGAAATTATCATGTTAAGTGAAGTTAGTCAGACAGTGAGACACCAACATCAAATGCTATCACTTACATCTGGTATCTAAAAAAAGGATACAATGAACTTCTTTGCAGAACAGATACTGACTCACAGACTTTGAAAAACTTATGGTTTCCAAATGAGACAGGTTAGGGGGTGGGGGGATGCGATGGGGGTTTGGGATGGAAATGCTATAAAATCGGGTTGTGATATTTGTTGTACAACTTAAAGGTAATAAAATTCATTGAGTAATTTAAAAAAAAGTTAGAAAAGGGAGTTCCTACTGTGGCACTGTGGGTTAAAAATCTAAGTGCAACAGCTCTGGTTGCTGCGGAGGTGCAGGTTTGATTCCCAGTCCAGGAACTTAAATATGCCACGGGTGCAGCCATTAAAAAAAAATCTTGTGGATAAACAATAGAATGACAATTTTAAAAAAGATCATAACAAGTTTTGACAAAGATGTGGAACACTGGCATTCATTGTTCATTTTCCTCCAACTTTACAGACAAGGAGACTAAGGCCAGAGGTTCTGTGGTGTGTTCATTTGAAATTTTTTATTAAAGAAGATATTGGGAACCAACATTTTAGAAAGAATTAAAAATCTTACCCTGATTTCCAGTTGATGCTTAGAACAACTGATGAAAACTGTGAACCTCCTCTCAGAGGCACTTATTCCTACAGAAACAAAATTTTGCTGGTAATGGGCCTCTGAAAACCCATTTATAGACCACTGACGTGTGCAGAGTTAATGGCTTAAAAGATTTTAGATGTAGATGATAGGAAGGAATCAAAGTCAACTTGGAGAATTTGGGGAAATATCAGTGAGAGGATATTGGTTCAGATAACAATTGACATATTGTAAATATACGAGCATGTTTCTGTAGCTGATTTTAGTGGTTTCTTTGTCTGGCAGTCTGGTTCCTCACTTAGCATTTCAGTTGCTACTGACTGGCTGCCTTAATGTCGTCATTTGGTTTATTTCTGATAATCAAGGGTTCATAGCCTAACCCTGGTTTCTTTGTAAATCTCAGAGATGAAAAGAACAAGCACAAATGGATTTTAGATTCCCACCCCAGATGCGCTGTGGACTCAAGACAGGGCAGTGGCATCAGTGAGGTATAGAATCTGCTGAGGCAGGAAAGGCAGAAGATGCCCAATCAACAAACTTGTTCCTCCAGTTTGGTCAGTTTGGTCACTCACTGGGTGACCCACTGATTAAAAGGACACAGAAGTGTGGTTTCATGGTCGGTTTGATCTTTGAAGGGTTTGGCTCCTTTTACACAGGGTATTTTCAAGAGAAACAAAGATAACTGACAGATCCTCTAAATGAAATGTCTCAGCGGAAAGCAGGTGAAAAATCAAACAATCAGGGGAGGAGGCTGCCACTTAACAGTTACGTCAATAAAATTTACTGGACTCAGTTTCCTTTTTTTTTTTTTTTTTTGCTTTTGCTTTTTAGGGTCGCACCCACGGCATATGGAGGTTCCCAGGCTAGGGGTCAAACTGGAGCTGCAGCTGCCGTCCTACACCACTGCCACAGCAACACCAGATCTGAGCTGCGTCTGTGACCTATACCACAGCTCATGGCAATGCTGGATCCTTAATTCCCTGAGTGAGGCCAGGGATAGAATCCACATTGTCACAGATCCTAATCGGATTTGTTTTCGCTGAGCCACGACCAGAACGCCCTGGCCTCAGTTTCTTTATCAGAATCAGGGAAGATTTATACTGGATACACAGTCAGTGAACGCTTTCTATCCACCTAGCTGTCCCAAGCACTGCACTAAGCTCCTTCACGCATGTCCCCTCATTTTAACCCAGGCTATAATTCTCTTGGTGCTGTCATTCCCATTTTATAGACAAGGAGACTGAGGCCAGAGGTTCTGTGGCTTGTCAAAGATCACATTGTCGTAAGGTTTCAGAATCCGGTGCTCCCTTGACTGTTCCTGCAGCTCAACATTTCTGTGGCTTTTTCAGCTGGAGTTAGCATGAATGTAAACATTTTGAAGATGCAAAGGGTCTGTGATTGAGCACCCCCACCCACACCAGGGTACTGCAAGAGCCTTCAGGGAGCATCAGACAGGCACTTTCGGGGAGTGTTGCCACAGGATGATTCTTCCCGCCTTCGTTATACTCAGAAACCAGCAGCCTGAGGAAGAATCATAAGAGCAGCAGACACAAAGCTTTAGTCCGTTCCACCCTGGGGACCTATATGTCTGTGCTCTGAGGGGTCAAGGCAGCATTTTCTGGAGGGTCCCTCTCGGTGGGGGTGAAATCTGCCTGCAGGGTGTATCCTGTGGCAGCAACCCCCGTTCTCTGTCCCTCCCCCTCTTCAGTCCTAGTGCCTGCAGCACCTTCCACCCTTCAGTGAGGAGTTGTGGGGAAACTCAGAGGGTGCAAGATGACTGACAGCGACATCAGCACCTAGGAAACTGGGCTGCAAGCGTCCTCAGAAGGCACCTGACCAGCCTCCCCATGGGTCCGACTTCATCTACCAGCAGCAGTCCTGACAGGTCTCAATCCTGAAAAATCAGTCTATCTTGTTGGACAAGTGATGTTTTCTCCAGTGGAAGAAGAGAGCCTGAGAGCAAGCTCTAGGACGAGCAAGCACACACAGATCCAGGAAAAAACAAGCAACAGATGGTGAGAACAAGAAGGGGGGCCGTTAAAAGCGATAGAGGGAGACAGAGAACTGGAGGTGGGAGGAAAAGGAGGAAAGAGAAAAGCAACCCACTGAAAACAAGCAGAAGGTGGCAGCTTTCACATCTCAAAACAAAGGCTCTGTGGGACACTTTTCCTCAGCTCAGGATGATTTAGCCTCTAAGGACTCTGGCACAGCTGAACATTTCCCCCAGATTTACTTCCCTGCCCTGTGACCCAGGCCTGACCCATCAGCTCCCTCTCAAGACACAATGCCTGGTTTTTGCCTGGACATGTGACTGAAGGCAATGCAGTAAGACTCCATCTCAGGAGCTTTCTTGGAACCATTTTGAAAAAGAAGCTCTTTTCTTTTGGGACTTCATATAAAAGGATGCTGAAAGCCTGGAACTGCGAGAGACTACCACACAGAGAGATCCTACTTGAGAATGAAGCCAACACAGGGGAAAACAGGACAGCAAGATGGAGACACACTGCTGACAAGATCAACTAAACTCCTGGATCCAGATGTGCCTGAGGCCATGCCTACCCTGGGACTTTCAAGTATGTGATCTGAATTTCTTTTATGCTTAAGTCAGTTTGAGTTGGAGGTTCTGTGATTGGCAACTGAAATAGTCCCACTAGAGTGTGAAACTTACCAGTCTTGCCTCTCTCACCAATCCTCAGAGACCTCACCTGACAAAAGCAGTGGCCAACAGGGGCTGGGATTGTTCCACAAGAGAAACTCACATAAGAAAACTGCTAGATAACGATTTTTCAAAAGTGAAACTATCACAGGGAGAAAGGAAGGCTGTGCTCAGTCAACAAAGGGCAGCATTAAGACTCTCAGGCCTGAGGCACCTTGGCTTGCATGGGTCCCTTCCTCCACTCGAAAAATGTCAAAAATTATACCTCACAGCTGCACTGGTATAAAAATGAATATAATAAGGCTCATATTCTTTTTTTTTTCTTATTCTAAAACATTAAAATTAAATTAAAATATTTTCATGGGCCCTAAGAGCATCGTGCACCCTGGGCACTGTGCCTGATCTGCCTAATGGAAGTACTGGCCCCAGGCCCACATTATCCAGACTGCTTGTCTACACAATCCGGCCTCCCGAGAGATGAGCCAGATTCTCTTTTCCTTGTCTAGAAGGGGTGGAAGGTCTGGGGAGGCCCTCAGAGCCCAGGCTGGCCTCTCTCTCTCTACCTGCACACACCTCCCTGGGTCACCACTGTTCGGCCTCCCCTTCAGGGACCCGCTGCACAGAGGACACACCTGTAGTCTAGCAGTAACACTCTGTTTGAAGGGGGAGCTGCTCCCAATCTGTCAGGTGACAAGACTGGGGCAACTTGATGACCCATGCCTGGTTCACTGATGTGCCCCACATCCCAGCACAGGCCGGGGGCAGAACAGACCCCAGCAGGGGAGGGGTGGAGGACCAAGCCTGCTTCCTACCTAGGAAACTCTGGTCACTTAGGATCTGTACACAGGCCAGGCAGGACACAGAGGGGAAGAGGCAGGCCGGGCTGGAATGCTGTGAACTGGACGTCTTTCGGGGCCACTGTCTGCTCTAGAGGACGACAAGCTGACTTGCAAAGCTGGAGGGGGCAGCCCGCGGGTGAGTAGGCATGAGTCACCACGAGAGGCCCCAAGACGCATTCCTTGTCCCGATTTCCCCTCACTCACCTTCATCACTGGTGTGAGGCTCGGTGCCATTGTCATGGTCCACTTCATCAATGGTCCCTGGCTCGCTGTGTGGGCTGTCGCTGCAAGGAAACATGGGGAGCACACTCTTGGGGGCTCTGCGTCCTCACACGGCCTCAACCTCCCTCCCTCGGGCACTGGCCCGCCCACCCTCTGGGCCTTGACCCCTATCAGGCCAGTCCCACTTCAGCCCATCTTTCCCATCTGACCACCTGCAGACCTTCCTAACAGAAAATAACTCCTGGTCCCCTTGCCAATCAGGAAGAATCCCTGAATAACACCCCACCCCACACACCCCCGCCCCCAGCCCTGTAATTTGCTGCACTGTCTTCTTGGTAAAGACTGCCAAGGCCTAACTGTTCTGTAAGATCTAGAAGGCAGCAAACCCTGGCATTTATCTTCAGAATGACCACAGGCCAGAAGAGAAAGGAACTTGGAAAGTACTGAGAGTCATCCATGTGGGCCGGCTCCCTGTCTTCCAGTGGAGGTGACGCACTCAGTGAGGTGGGCGAAGCTCCCAGGGAAAGGGTTCCTCAGGGCCGCCTTACGGTGCCGTGTACAAAGCCCACATCAGCCAGGCAGGGAGCAGGCTGGCAACCACCATGGGCTTGGGGGTAGAGTGGCCTCAGGCCCATCAAATTCAAACATTGACACGCTGGGATAATTGCACCAGCCGCTGCCCCCTCACTGAATTATAAGATTCTTGAGGCCATGGTTCATTCACATGGTCAGCTGGTCAGCTGTGTTTTCCAGCCACTGACCGAGTACTAATACATGCCAAACACCGTGCTAGGGAGTAGGGGTGCATTGATGGGTAGCATGGACACAGACCCTGCCCTCACAGACCTGGAATTAAAACTGCTGCAAGTTGAAATGTGTTATGCAGGAAAAAATTTGCAGAGCAGAGACAAGAATAGCAGAGGGCACTTGCGTAGAGTGATTAGGGAAGGCTTCTTGGAGGAGGTGAAGTTTATAATACCACTTAAAGGAATACGGACTTTAGGATAAAAATTCTCCTGGATAAAGTCCAGACTCTGTACGGTAGCTTGAGACCTTTCATAACCTGGCTACTGCTGGCCTGTGGGGCCTCCTCCCTCACCATCCCCCTGTGACACACGACAGTGCATACAGAAACACTTTTCATTCTATTGCATGCTCCAGGTCTAGCTCATTCTTTGCCCACTTTCACCTAACCCCAGTTCATCCCACAGACCTCAGTCAAATCACCATTTCCTCCTTTCTTGGTCTCCTGACATTGGCTCCAGGACTCTTCCTTCTGGAACTGCCTCTCTTCTCCTCTCTGTGTCACGGGTTAATCCCGGTTGGGTTACAGCCCTGCCCCCAGCCCAGGACAGATGCTCGGTAACCATTTGGCGAATGGATAGATGATGTCCAAAGTGATGAGACCCTCAGCCAAATCTCCCTTTTTGGCTTTGAAAACTCCTCCAAAATCACCATATAATCAATAGTTTTCCTTTCCCATGGGCTCACATGGGATTAAGAAAAGTGTGGTTATTGTATATAGTGTTTTGACGAGTACGCTAAGATCTGTAAGTGCCTTCCCCGAGCACTAATTATATATATAGCAGCAAGAAAAGAACACTGGAAACGGGCTGAAAAAAACCTATAAAACTTAAAAGCTTCTCTTTTTCTAGAAAGTATACTTGCTGGCTGTTGAATGTTTCTGTTACAGAAAAGAGACAGACCTGCTCCCAGTGTCTCAAATGAGATTAGAGAGCTGTGGCTTGGTGTTTCTATGCAGGAAAGTGTTGCAGAGAAACAAAGAGGCTCGAACATTTCCCTTCTTTGAAGCAGCTGCCCAAATATACCCACAGGACTCAAGCAAGGCCTGGTGCAGAACCACTTTAACAATCAAAAGACATACACCTCTGTAGGCATCCGGCTGAAAGCAGTGTGAGCAATACCTAAATATACAGCTGTATGTTGTCCTGGATTAGGAAAAAAGAAAGAGTAGGGACCCTTTGGTCTCTGTCAGCTGGTGTTCAGAATTTTCTGTCTTCACCTCACCTACTAAAAAATGTCCTATTTTCACCACATTAGAAGGTCTTAGCCTGGGGAAGGCAGCCAGCCCTGAGTTTGCTAAGATTCTTAAATATTTCTCCCAAGACCCAGTGTGGCACCAGGTAGACAGAGGTGCCCAATTAGCCACTGTCGGCTTGGTGTGGCGCTCTCAAAAAAAGGGAGCAAACTTTGCCAAGAACTCCTGGGTGGGAGGGGCAACGGTGGCAAGTGTTATTCAAGACTCTTGAACTCAGTTCAAGAGTTGAAGTGGGGGACTTCCCGTTGTGGCTCAACAGTATCGAACCCGACTAGTATCCGTGAGGATACGGGTTCAATCCCTGGCCTCGCTCAGTGGGTTAAGGATCCAGCATTGCTGTGAGCTGTGGCACAGGTCACAGATGCGTCTCGGATCTGGTGTTGCTAAGCCTGTGGCTGTGGCCAGCAACTGTAGCTCTGATTTGACCCCTAGCCTGGGAACTTTAATTTGCACCTGAGGCCCTAAAAACCAAAAAAAAAAAAATAAAGAGTTGAGGTGGGGGTTATCCACCCCCTGGCTGCCTGAGATGGGCTTGCAGCTCATCTGGTCAACCACAGCATTCAACAGCATTACATATTCTAACCAATGTGATTAGTTTACCAGAACCAAGCCTCAGGAGGAGACATAATTCTTGGGCCTGTGTTAAAACATTTGGAAAGGAGAAATTCTTTTTTCACTGGGGATGCTGAGAGGATGAGCCCTAAACTAGAGTTATCAGATGCCTTGTTGAAACTACCAGGGGAGAGGCTGCCTGAGAACAAAGCCAATGCAGAAGCAAGCAGAGCTAGGGGTTGGGAATTACAGGACTAATTCTTGATGGTAACAGTTGAACCCCTGGATCCAGCTGTACCTGAGGCCATAATCCCAGGCTTTTTAGTTAAAAGAAAATTCCTATTTGGCTTGATCCAGTTTGAGCTGTATTTATGCCCCTTATAAAGCAAAAGAATCTTGACTGATACAACCTAGTCCTCATACAAGGCTGCCTTGAAGTTCAAATGGGAAAATGTATATGGAGGTACAGACTAAAAAGCAGTAAGAAAATCAAAGAGTTTCTTACCATTCCAGATCAACAGCAACAGTAACAATGACGATAATAATAATATTAAGAAAAATGGAATCTTACCAATATTCTTCCCCTCCAGCCATGCATTTTTCATACACGGGTCCCTCTAGCTCCCGAGGGCTGGGGAAGATGGCTTCATGATGGATGATGATGGTTTTGATGACTTCGTTGACGTGTGCCTGGCAGGACACAGGGTCTTGCCCATCGGGGATGTGCATGAGGGTGGGCCCGAAGCAGATGGCCAGGTTGTAGGGGTCCATCATGTTCTCGTCACTATACTGTGAGAGGCTATGAGAGAGGAGTACCACAGGTCACCAGGGAAAGGTGAATCCTCCCCTGTGGTTTCTTTCTTTGAGAGGCTCTGTTCAAGTTCAGGAGCGTTTCATGTTCTGTTTTAAGAACAACTGCACCTGCAAAGGCCTCAGGACACCCCCTCCCAAAGGAGGCCAGGGCTGAGTCCATGGGGACCCCTTGGCCAGGAAACTCACTGGTTGAGGAAAGCGAAGAGGTATCTCATGACCACGATGACCACGCGGGGCAGGGTGATGAGGATCTGCTGGATCTGGTGCACCCTCTCAGCTGGGTTCTCCAGTTCTGTAACATAAAGGGGCTTTACAGGGTGCCTTTCATCCTCAGAGAGCCAGGTAGCTAACATCTGTGAGTCTTAGCGGTGAGATCAGTCCACGTGGTTCAGGGGGAGGCAGTTCTACTATCAGTTCCAGGCATTGACATGTGACCCTGACCTGGGCAATTAGAGCACCGTATTCTCCCAGCCACAGGCCTGGGCCCAGGGAGGGCTCCATGGCCTAATCAGAACCAATAGGGTTGATCCTTGGGACTTGACTGAAGAAACCCAGACAGAAGTTCCTTGTTGAAACTAGGTAGAGGAGCACTGGGGGCTCCCAGGAAAGAAGATCCTGCCTGGGAGTGAAGTCAGCCCAAAGACGGAGGGGAGAGATTCCTGCAGATGTCACGTGAGGTCTGGGTCTGGCTGGGCCTAAACTTTTCAGGTGTGTGAGCCAAAACATTCCCTTTTATGGATTAAGCCAGTGTAAAGTGAGTTTCTGTCACCTGCAATCTGACAAACACAGGCAGGGGCCATGCTTTATTAAACTGTTTCTAAACACTAGCTGCAGTACAGACCCAGCACAGAATAGGTGCTCAGGAAACGAACGTTGACTAAATAACCACCTCTCAAGATAAATGTTGGTCAGAGAGCCTGGCTGATGCTTGGGATTTCATCTCTGACCCCTGTTTTCAGGTCGGCCTTAGAGAGACAGACATTAGTATTTTTATTAGTCGGGCCAGGGAGAGGGGCAACAAAGTGGGTTTGGGAAGGAGAAAAAAGTGCTTTGTGGGTTTTCTCTGGAGAGAGGGAAGGCTTCAGTGATTATCTGCAGGCTGATGCGTAAACCCACATCAGTTTCTTTTTCAGAGAAAAACATGGTTTTTTTTTTCATGCAGGCCCTCCCCTCTCTAGCCTTCATATTCCGTCAGCATGTTCCTTTGAAAACACAACCTCCCCCCCAAAAAACACAATTTACCCTCTTTCTCCTCTATACCCAAGACCCTCATCTCCCAGCTGCTGCCCCTTCTCCAAGTTTTGGAAGATAACTTAGAGCCACGTTTCTCAGATGAAGTGGGAGTGCACCTCTGGAGCACTTACCAATATATGGGGCATTTTCTGGGGCTGTCACAGTGACCGGAGGGTGCATTTAGGATTCAGGGCCCAAGATGCTAAGTGTCCCAAATGTGTGGATGCACAGCAAGGGACAGTTCTACCCAAAATGCCAGTAGTGCCCCATGAAGAAAGTGTGCCAGGCCGTCTTATCTACCACCCCCTCGCACAGAGGCTCTCCGACCCTGAGCCTTCACACACACTGGTGACCTCTCTTCTCTGCCTGGCGCACTGCAGCCTACCATCAAGATCTGCCTCTAGGAAGCCTCACCCAGGCTTCTACACAGAGTTGAAGTCTCTTGCACACCTGTCAAGTCCATTGTCTCTCACCCAGCCTCCTCCACATCCTCGGCTTTAGTCACGGTGCCCTAGAGACCATCTCTGCTACCATTTATTAATAAGGAGACTTTACCTCACTCTGTACATGAGAATCCAGGATCACTTGCCATATTAGAAGGTCATATAAGAACAGATACAATGAAAGCAAAACAAAGCTACCAAATTACAGGTAGACATTGTTTTATACAAAGTTTCTGAGACTGAGGCCCAGCTCTCTCTGTTTAGCAGGGATACGGATGTGTATGGGTCCTTGATGTAACCACAGGATGGGGGAGGGAACTGAGGAGGGATCTGCTAGCTCATACTGTGATACAAGGTATGCAATGCCATGACCTTGTACCAGAGACTGAACACCTTGTCCACTCAAGGCCCTGCTCAGGAACTGGGCTATTGGAGCTTCTGGAAACACTGACTGAGAAAGTGACATGGGGTTGAGACAGGTTTGGGCCTGTGTGGCTTGGAATTTCTGGAAAGTGATTTGGAGTCTGAAGTGGATCTGGAAAGACAAGCAGGAATCATTGGAGGGCAGAAGGGTGGTGGAGGGGGTCTCTCACACAAGGCAAATAAGAGGGTGCAACCGTCCCTTGGCTGTTGTCACCTCTTGAGGCATTATCCTGGCTACAGATATCTCTCAGAACATTGTGAGAAGCATCCCAAGTGAAACCGGGTGTGGGGCAACTTTTCACACACTAAATAATCAAACTAAAGAGTTTGTGTATTTCTTTGTTTGTTTTGTCTTTTTAAGGCCACACCTGCGGCATATAAGTTCTCAGGCTAGGGATCAAATAGGAGTTGTAGGCCCTGGCCTATGCCACAGCCATAGCAATAGCAACATAGGATCCAAGCTGCAACTGTGACCTACACCACAGCTTACAGCAATGCCAGATTCTTAACCCACTGAGTGAGGCTGGGGATCGAACCTGCATCCTCAGGGATACTAGTCAGGATCCACTGAGTCACAACAGGAACTCCAAGAGTTTATTTTTTCCAAAGCACTAACATTCTAATATCCTAAAATGAAAAGTTTATTTTTTAAAAACATTCGCAAAAGGTTGCCTTGGATTTTGGCATCTTACAGTCAAAGTGCCTTTACTTCAGCCCCTAGACTGGGCTTCTGCCTTTATCTACAGAAGTACAAGCCAAGAAGGACTCTGATGGCTAGCAACATCACAGGATGCCCTCTGTCAAATTATTTGCATCATTTCCCTCATCTGCCATGTTGCTGACCTCACTCCCCAATTTTCTATGGCTCCCCATTATCTAAGGGGGAAAGCACTGGAGTCTTTGCAAGGCAATCAAGGTTTTCCCTTTCTTGCTCCTTTTAACCCTTCCAGCCTCTTACACCATGTTCCAGCTGGGACACCCTCATGCTAGTCCCACTGATCTGTGTTTCCCCAGCCCTTCCCAGGATCCCTGAGTCCACTCCTCCAGGAAGACTCCATTCATGTCATTGTCCCTCAGCTGTGATCTGAGAAACCAAGCCTCCCTCTGCCTCTTCTCTTCTGAGCTCCTCCTATATCCTGAGGTGTACCAGGTCTGTTAGCCCTTCTATTGTAAATCATAAACCATACATTTCCGCAAAGAAGTTTTAAGTTTGAGGAGGACAAGAGCCATATGGCTTCTTTAACGTATCCCTCCTGTGTGCCTAGCTCAGTGATGAGACTGGAGCACAACTTCAATAAAGACTTGTCAAGGAATTGATCATTCCACCTGGGAAATACTTACTAATAGTAGATATCAAATCTTGAAACCTTTCCTTAGGAAAGAGTGGGTTTTCCAGTCCTCGGAAATACAGTTTTAGAACACCAGCGACTGAATTGATGTCTCGTTCGTTTTGATCATCTACAAGGGGGTCTTCACCTAAGAGGAAACAGGAGTTGATGATTCAGCTTGGCAAAGAGGCAGGGTATGTACAGATGGCAGAAGAGGTGACCTGGCCAGCCCTGAACTGGAGGACAAGCAGATGTGAAGCCTTCCCAACACAGCAAACTCAGAGTTCTCCCTGCAAGTGAGTTTGAAACTCTTTAAATCTACAGAAATGTTGAAAATTAAAATAGTGAACACCCATCACCCTTCACTTACACTCATCTTGCCATATTTTCTTTCTCTTTCTCTACCTAAGTTTATTATTGCTCAATTATTTGGAGGATTGTGTAGACATTACAACACTCCACTGCTAAATATTTCAACACATTTCTCCCGAGCATAAGGATATTACTCCACTACCTAACCACACAATTCTATTACACCTAAGAAAATGAACAAGGAGTTCCTGTCATGGCTCAGTGGTTAGCAAACCTGACTAGCATCCATGAGGACGCGGGTTTGATCTCCGGCCTCACTCAGTGGGTTAAGGATCGGCGTTGCCATGAGCTATGGTGTGGGTTGCAGACACAGTTCGGATCCAGCGTTGCTGTGCCTGTGGCGTAGACCAGCAGCTTCAGCTCTGATTAGACCCCTACCCTGGGGACCTCCATATGCTGTGGGTGTGGCCCTAGAAAACAAAAGAAAGAAAAAGACAAAATGAGCAAGAGTGCCAAAGTACCACCTCATGTACAGACTACGTTCATTCCCAACTGTCCATGTCTTTCATGGACTTTTTCAAAAGCTAAGATCTACTCAGTGTTCATACAATTAATTCAGTTGTTACATTTCTTTAGTCTTTTGAATGTAAAATAGACCTCCAAATTTTACACTGTTAGTTTTTCATAATACCAACTTTTTTGAAGAGTTGAGGCCAACTGTCTTGTAGAATGCCTCACATTCTAGATTTGTCCAATTATTTCCTAATGATTACAGCCAGGTTAAATATGCTGGGCAAGAATACTACACGGGAGATGTGTGACCACTGGATTAAGGTGGCGGTCTTCAGATTTCTACACAGTAAATGCATTTTTCTCCTTTGTAATAATAAGCGTAAAATATAAAATATTTTTGTAAAAAATAAGTGATCTATGTGCAAGTCACCATGCTCAATATAGTTTACACAGTGCTTTGAGCATCCAATGATAATTTTTGCCCAAATCAATTATTACCCTGGGATGAAATGAAATGGTGATTTTGTGATTCTATCATTCCATTTAAAATTATTAGCTGGCATTGTTCCATAAAGGAGAGCTTTCCCCATGTTCCCTCAGCCCTCCTCTTATTTTTGAACATTTTATAGACTTATTTTTGTATTTTTTTTCTTTTTTTTTTTGTATTTTTAAGGCTGCACCTGTGGCATATGGAGGTTCCCAGGCCAGGGATCTAACTGGAGCTGTTGCCGCCAGTCTTCACCAGAGCCACAGCAACGCCAGTTCCGAGCCGCGTCTGCAACCTACATTACAGCTCGTGGCAACGCCGGATCCTTAATCCACTGAGCGATGCCAGGGATTGAACCCACAACCCCATGGTTCCTAGTCGGATTTGTTAACCACTGAGCCACTATGGGAACTCCCGTGTTTTTGTAATTTTTAATTCAATGTATTATAATCCACTACAACACTCTTCACTGGGATACTCTGATTGTTCCCAAATTTGGCTAGGGAGAGTCCTTTCTCATGTCCTTTTGATGTGATCTCTATTGAGAACTTCCTTGCTTTCTGGCATAAAAGATGTCCCTGAATCACCTTGTACTTTCCTTGATCCAGATCTAGAATCAAATATTTCTCCAAGGAGCTCTGTTTGCTTTTTGTAGGGAATGGTATTTAGAAACCAAGGTCTAGGTTCTAGGTGTGCTCATTGCTACAGGAGTGTCATAAAAAGCCTCTAGGCTCTTTCAGTAGATAGAGCTGAATATACATATACACATTTTTTTCAAAGTTCATACTAACATTTCCAAATCATGATATAGATTTTCTTTACCTTCATTTAATTTGTTTTGCATTTCATATTTCTGACAGTGAAAATCCTTTTCTGAATAACATTAGCAAATAATATTTTAATGTATCTGCCTTATCCTACAATATACATAAAATAGTTTCGGGTTTTTAATTTCAATACTACCACTAACAGTAAAACTATTACATAAAATTTAAGATTTATTTTCAGGGCTTTTTTTTTTTAAGTGCTCAAAATAAATATATCCCACTAAAAATATATAATCAAAAGACAGAAAACAGATTAGCGGTTGCCTAGCGCAACCACTGAGGTGTAACGGTTATAGGGAGTGAATACAAATAAATATATCCCACTAAAAATATATAATCAAAAGACAGAAAATAGATTAGTGGTTGCCTAGGGCAACCACTGAGGTGTAAGGGTTATGGGAAGTGAATACAAATGGGTATAAGTTTCCTTTTAGTGATGATGAAAATTTACTGAAATTAGATTATGGCAATGATGCACAACTCTATAAATAGACTAGAAACTACTGAAATGTACACTTTAAAAATATATAAGCCTTATGGTATGTAACTCCACAGAGCTGTTAAAAAAATACATGACCAGAGCACATGTTGAAAAGAGACTACTGGGAGTTCCCATTGTGTCTCAGTGGTTAACAGATCTGACTAGGAACCATGAGGTTGTGGGTTCAATCCCTGGCCTCGCTCAGTGGGTTAAGGATCCAGTGTTGCCGTGAGCTGTGGTATAGGTCACAGATTCAGCTCAGGTCTGGTGTTGCTGTGGCTGAGGCATAGGCTGGCAGCTGCAGCTCTGACTTGACCCCTAGCCTGGGAACTCCCATATAGCGTGGGTGCGGCGCCCTACAATGACAAAAAAAGAAAGAAAGAAAGAAAGAAGGAACGAAAAAAAAGAAAAGTTGCTCTCTGTGTGGTCATCAGTCAGATAATACAGCTTATTTGTTTCTATTTATATTCAAGTTTAGAGATTTTACTTTTTCAGAAGTCTTAAAAAAAAAATGCTACTTGGAGTTCCCACTGTGGTGCAGGGGGTTAATAAGCTGACTGTAGCAGCTTGGGTCACTGCAAGGGCGCAGGTTCAATCCCTCACCTAGTGCAGTGGGTTAAAGGATCTGGTGTTATCCCAGATGCGGCATAGGTCACAGATGTGGTTCAGACTCAATCCCTGGTCCAGTAACTTCCATATGCCACAGGTGTGGCCATAAAAAAATTGCTATTTTGAAAATATA
>PVHT021183699.1:66887314-66965298 GCA_004024745.2 Catagonus wagneri
GGTTAATAAGCTGACTGTAGCAGCTTGGGTCACTGCAAGGGCGCAGGTTCAATCCCTCACCTAGTGCAGTGGGTTAAAGGATCTGGTGTTATCCCAGATGCGGCATAGGTCACAGATGTGGTTCAGACTCAATCCCTGGTCCAGTAACTTCCATATGCCACAGGTGTGGCCATAAAAAAATTGCTATTTTGAAAATATAAAGCATCCATGTGGTCCAAGAGTTAAAACCAGATAAAAAGTTGCTTATGATCCTTCTCCCCCCTACACCTTTTATTTAACCATTTTCATTTAGGCTCTGGTTTGTCCTGCTGTCTTTTTGCAAAATCAAGCAAACACATACATACAAATTTTTTATGTCCCCTCATTTCTTATACAAAATATAAATCACATACTCTACTATTACACATACTTGTTTCTTCTCTTAACAGTAAATCCTGGAAAGCCCTCCATGTCAGTTCATAGCTCTTCCTTGTCTTTTTTTTTTTTTTTTAACTGGTTGCAAAGTACTCTATTTCATGGATAGACCATAATTTAGTCAACCAGTCTCCTATGGATTGATATCCCAATCTTTTGCTGTTACAAATATTGACACAACAAGTAACCCTGTACATGTGTTTGGTACCTGTGGAGCTGTGTCTCTGTGATAGGTCCCTAGAAGCGGGATTGCTGGATCAAAGGGTAAATAGATGTGTAGTTTCACAGATAAAGCCAAATTCTCCTCCACTGGGGCTGCACCATTTTCTCCTCCTACCAGCAACATAGGAGAAGGCTGCTTTTCCACAGCCCTACCCATGGATGTTGTTAAACTTTTATATTTTTGCCAATTGCACAGGGGAAAGTATCTCAGGAGAGCAGCACTTTCCAGTTTGTCAGGGGCTGCTGAGCTAGTTGACCACCAGGCGATGGGAAAGGAAGCAGGGGCAATCGACACTTCCCTGAAGGTGCTGGGAAAGGTCTGCTTAACTCCTCCACCTCCTCCTCCCAGAACAGCCCAGAGCAATCTAAAACTGGCAAGCAATGAAGACCAGAACTGGAAATTCACACTTGGATCTCTATACTCCACCTCCGTGGGAAGAGAATGAATGTCACTGCCAGGGCCTCTGCCAGCCCCAACATGCTTTAGTGCAAATTAGAGAAAGCCCCACCCCCTCTTCCTTCCTGAACCAGGGCTTGTGGCTTCCAGGGAATGAGCCAGATTTCAGCTCCTTCATAGCCAAGTACCCTTGTGCAGTGCTTGGCCTAAGCAACCAAGTGTGTCAGCCCCAGGCACCAGTGTTTCATAGGTCAGCTCTCAGGTATTCCCCATGGGAGGAGATGAGAATGTTTCCCCCACATGACTTTCTCATGGAGAAGGAAAAGAGAAAACATTAAAAAAATTATTGCCTACGCTAATGTAGCACTTTTCAAGTGAGAAGCACATGTGATCTCTCTTAATCCTGACCACAGCTCTGCACAGCAGCAAGGGAGGCATGGTTCTAGCACCACCACTCTCTCCCAGCGAAAAAGCCAAGGCCCCAACACATGAAACAACTTGCCCGTGCAGTCAAAACCAGATGCTAGCAGTTCCTAGTTCTTGTGGTGCCTGGGAGATATTCCATCTTCTACCTGTGGTTTCAATTCTGACTGCCTGTCTGCATGCCTGCCTATCTCTATCTATCTATCTATCTATCTATCTATCTATCTATCTATCTATCTATCTATCTATCTACCTATCTACCTATCCATCTATCATCTTTCTATCTTCCTTCCTTCTCTCCCTTCTTCCTTTACAGTAGAATCCCAATCTTTCTTCTTCAGGAAACAAGTTCCCATGGATGCTCAACATCTAGAGCAAAGCTGTCTTAGTTGACTTTAGAGAAAGGTCCAAGCCCTACTTCCTCAGCTTCCCTCTCTCCCAGTGGCAACCCTGACGCCCCTCTGAAGGACCATGAGAGTCTGAAAACTCTGCACTATATCAAGCTGTTTCCCTGTTGTACCACACATTACTCTTGCAGTCTCATGATCCAAAAGCACATGGATTTTTCCCCCTCCATATATGCTCCCCTTATTAAGCATGGTAAACATATTGGCCTTACACCCCCATCCCCCCACACCCATATTCATTCTTGTTCTCCCTGCCAGAAGAAGGCACTCCCTCTGTAAAAGGAGCCATGAAAACATTCCTTCCTCCTAGCCCAGGCTTTTGGCCCTCTGCAATGCTAGCCAATTTTGGCTCCAGAAATGAATGGAATTCCAGAGCTTAAGATGAGGCGATGGAGTATGTGAATGATGGCTTCCTCCAGGAGGAAGAGCAAAGCTGAAATTCTAGGCAAGCCTGAGAGAAGGTTGTATTTCCACTGTGCTAGTTACTGTCCTGGGAGAGGTAGAATCATTACCAAAAAGCTCTGCCTGCATCCTGCTCTCAGTAGGTTGCCTGGGCACTGCCAAAGGACTGAAGGCAGGGCTGTACCCAGGGCAGAGTGTGAACACACAGTGTGAGCTTCTGGCTCTAGGGGAACGTGCAGATGGATGGGGCCAGAGCAGGAAGCCTGCAGGTGGTCCCTCAAGGGCAGGTCTCTGCACTATGATCTTGCCGGCTCTGCAATGTGATAACCCCTTCCAGTATCTCCTGGCAACACTCCTCCTGGGGCAGGAAACAGATCTCAGAAAGGCCAGGTCCAGAGTCTAGAATGTGTCAGCCCCTACATGCCATGACTTCAGTCCCAAATCCAAACCCCATCTTCATCTGTGAAAGGCAAAAGGACCACTGACTCCCTTTCCAGCCACCCCTCCACATAAGGAGAGACCATAAGCAGCTCTTCCATCTTTCCATACCAAGAAGACAGGGGATTGGTTTGTGGGGGAAAAGAGAGGCAGAACACTAGCCTGGGAGACAACAGTGACCCATGGCTCTCTCCGCAGCACAGCCACTGATTCCTGCCTTTTTATGGTGCTTTCTTTTTCATTTGCTGCTCAAAATGTGAGTGGTGAATTTAAGATTTATTGACAGCAAAATATAACCATAAAAACAATCTCGATTTAAACCATGGTTGACAGATATCAGAGAAAGAAAGTGGGTTTGGAAATAATAAGCCAAGGATGGATTTCCAACATGTAATTTTTCAGAAGCTTAAGGAAAAGAGATCTGTGCTTCTCTCAAAAGCCTTATGCAAGGAATTTAGGCAAGAACTTCCCCCAGAGAGAGAAAGAAGGGGGCCAAGGAAGAAAAGACCCACATCTTTTTGAACAAGTGGCAAAGGACAGGCACCCCGTAGAGATTAGAGGGTTTAAAACTTTGAAAGTAGGAGTTCCCTTCATGGCTCAGTGGTTAAGGAATCCAACTAAGAACCATGAGGTTGCGGGTTCGATCCCTGGCCTTGCTCAGGGGGTTAAGGATCCGGCGTTGCCGTGAGCTGTGGTGAAGTTTGCAGACGTGGCTCAGATCCCGCGTTGCTGTGGCTGTGGCGAAGGCTGGCAGCTACAGCTCCTGTTAGACCCCTAGCCTGGGAACCTCCATATGCTGCGGGTGCAGCTCTACATAAAGGCAAAAAGACAAATATCAAACAAACAAACAAAAAACAACTTTGAAAGTAAAAGGAAGAAAGGAAAAACAAATGTATTGGTTTAGAGAGAACGTTCCAACACAAGTTAGAGCACAGGGGCCGTGAGGGGTGGGCTCGGGCCGCCTGGCTGCTGGGGGCTGTGGAGGATGCACAGCAAGCCCGGGAGAGGCAAAGCCAGTTTCAGAAGTTGGGGGAAAAGGTCGCCTGAGGGCTAGCCGGTCAGGAGCCCAGACCCAGGGCAGTCGAGTGGTGAACGTCAAGAAACAGAGTAATGAGTGTGAAATCTGGGCCCCAGCCCAGAGAAGCCAGAACAGGCTTCTTTAAAAGAGACATCCCAGTAACTATTCCTCTAGAATAAGCCATGCTTCCTTGTAGGCTCAGATGGAGCAGAAGGAAGGGCTGGCAAGAGAAAGATATTCCTTCTGGAAAGAGAGTAAGAGGGAGAGGAGCATATATGAGGGAAAGAAAAAGCAGAGACAGTTTCTGCAGTTGAGTTCTGGATTCGGTGATCCTCTCGAGCCAAGGCTTGTCAAAGCAGCAGTCTTTGGAGACTGGCATAATGATTCTAAGGCCCTCTTTCCCAGCAACCGCTGCAGAGCTTACCAGAGAAGGCCACCCATGTGTGGCAGTAAACATTCAACAGCTAGCTCTTTGGAAGAAGAGAAAGAAAAATCAAAGGTCTTAGTGTTTGCCAATTTCTATGGTGTAAATACTCCCACCTTGCCTGATCTCAAGCTGCCAAGGTGAAGTCGCTGAGGGTGAAGTTGGGAAGAGATGTTGGTCAAAGCCAGCCAGCACCCTGCTCTAAGACACATGTTAACACCCGCCCTGTCTTCCTCCGGATTCAAGCTGGAGATGAGATGATCACTCCACACCTTACCTCTCTCAAAGGAATTTTTGATGTCATTGACTTCAACCTGAGATCCTGGCACTCTGAAGATCCCTTGCTGCTGGAGTCCTAAAAGAAATAAATAAGAAAAAAAAAGAGAGAGAGAGAATGCTTTGAGTTCATCAGACCACTGGGAACACCCGCAACTCTCCCCACTGCTTGTCTCTTTCTCCCACCATCCTTTGTAACAGAGTCATTCCCAATGACCATCTCCTGGCAGAAGCCCAAAAGGAGCTTTTGCAATGAGTTTGAGCAGGCCAAAATACTCAGCCACACCCTGCTTTTTATATGTCTATGATCTCCTGTTTGGGCTTGAAGAAAACAAGTTTATATCAACACTGGGCTGGTGAATAACTTCCAGTTTAACACACAGGTCAACTCAATCAAACAAGTGGGTAGTGAATGCTGCCTACTGAGCTCACGAGTTGCACTGGTCCCAGGTAGCTTGACCTGAGCTGACGAAGCACCGTTGGAGTTTAACAGCCACAGAGATTCCGAGCACTCCCTTCCCCATCACAGATGTCTTTTTCCTTCGAGAATCTTGAGTGAGTGGTAGCTTGGGATCATGGAGTTTGGTGGAGATTAATTTATTAAAGAAAAACAATCTCACCTTTTTTTTTTTTTTTTTTTGGCTGCCCCCATGGCAGGTTCCTGGGCCAGGAATCAAACCTAGCCCACAGTAGCAACCTGAGCTGCTGCACTGACAACACCAGATCCTCAACCCTCTGTGCCGCAAGGAAACTGCAATGAATTTTTTTTTTTTTTTTTGTCTTTTGAGGGCAGAACTATGGCATATGGAAGTTCCCAGTCTAGAGGTCAAATTGGAGCTGCTGGCCTACACCACAGCCACAGCAACGCCAGATCCAAGCCATGTCTGTGACCTACACCACAGCTCACAGCATCATTGGATCCTTAACCCAATGAGTGAGGCCAAGGATCAAATCTGCATCCTCATGAATACTAGTTGGATTCATTACCACTGAGCCATGACAGGCACTCCTAACAATCTCATTTTTTATGTGTTTCTACAAGGCCATAACAAAGAGGAGACCCACATGGCAGTAATGACAAAACAGCAACTGATAAAACTGACGGAATTAGAGGACCGCCCTAATCTAAAATGGGAATTAATTTGGGGAGACTGGGATCCTTTTCCTGAGATTCAGTTTTTCCATAGTATATCTTTCAGGGAAAGCGTTTACCCTTAAAGGCAGGTGTTAGTCAAAGTTTGGTTTGTATACTGTATACGCTCAATACACATTGTTAATTTCTTTCAACACTGAATTTCTATTACCTGTCTCGGATCCCATCCTCCTGGCTCATTCCTGTTCAGTCACATTGGCCTTCCTCATATATTAGGCATTTACACTCGCCATTCTCTCCACCTGGACTGCACGGCTGGCTTCTTCTGCTCAAATACCAGCCCCTGAGAAATGGCTCTCCTTACCAGCTAAGCCAAAGCAGCCCTGCCTACCTCCAGCCATTCTCTATCCCCCCTTTAATTAGTTTCTTGGCATTAACACTATCTGGCATTATTTTCTTTCTCTGCTCGTTTATTTCCTTACCCTTCTAATTGGACATACAAGCTACCCAGGGCCAGCATCCTACCTGTCTCCATGGCTATACTCCCATCATCAAAGACTAGTGCCAAGAAGGAACTAACACAGTTAGTGCCCTCCCTGCTCCTTCGTTTTCCTAGTTCCTGGGTTTTCTCACCACCACCTTTGGTCCCGTACACACAGGGCTCAAGAGACAGCACTCAGGAAAGCAGCTGTTCTACGAGCATTTTCCCTCTTGTAAGCAAAGCTGCGACAGGAAATCATCCGAGATGAATCTGAATCTCATTTCTTATGAGAACAGCCTGGCACGTGCTCTGGAAAGAGCTGAAAACACTGCCCCGGGATGGAGCTTACCGTATAAATTGATGTATCGGATGCAGCTCTCAACAACAAGTGGTATAGCTTGTCCTGAATCCTTAAGGAAAAAAATTGTGAGTTGCACTGAATTTGGCAATCATCACAGGAAAAAAGACACTGCAAACACAGATTATAAACTCAAGCCAGAAGATTAGTACCATCAGATTAGTAGGAAAACAAGCAAGGAAATGCTAATCCTGAAATCTCCACAGACAGTGAAAATAGAAAGCCTTCTGTTATTGCGGGAGAGGCACAGCTATGATGACTTTAAAGAAATGCTCTGCCTTCTTATTCAGCTGAGAAAAATCAGGGCTCAGGAGGCCTGGTAGGCACGTTGGGGAAGGAACCCACGCACACAGCGAGCTGGAGTCTCCCACTCCCCTCGGCCCCAACGCAGCTCTTCTCCCAGCACTCAGGGATAAAGGCACAGGGTCAGGCCTCCACCTCGTACCCTAGCACTAAGAACACGCTGTTGGGGAAGCAAGGCTGACCCCAGAAGTCCTTCTGAGGTCTGAGAAGGGGAGTCCAGCTCTACCCATGATTCAGATATTCAGGCACCCTAAACATCCAAAGAGATGCTTTAACAGTAAGTCCGTTACAAGGAAAAGTTCTAGAAACAGCTGATGTCAGCCACTGACCACTGAGTGGCCAACCTAAGTCAGAAAGGCTGCATAAGATGCAGTTCTAAACACAGGCATCTGGGGTGTGAATGTATTTTCAATTACATTTTCCGAGCCTGGACTATGGCCACAGGGAGCTGGGCAAAGGATAACTTTCTTTTGGATTCCATGATTGGTTGACTTCTCTGTTATTTCAGGCCACTTATAGAGCATAAAATCTTTTAAAACTCTCTTTTAAAGGGAGCCAAATTAAATATTAGCCTCTTCAGAAAGTGAGGGGGCAAGAGACATAAGTAATATGCTTGTGTAAAGGGACAGAAAAAAACCCCATAAATTTGGAAGCTTTAGTGGCTCCTCCACACCCCGCCTGAAAATTCTTTCCTTGATTAACTATAGTCACAGAGAGGACAATAAAGTGGATTCACTGGCAACAGGCAAGGGGGGGCCCTGTGCTAGAGGCAGGACTAAAGACAGGTTTCAACCAGTTGAATGGGGCAGACGGACCTTTCCAGTAAATACCTGGTTCCTGGTTCGAGCATTTCTTCTTCCTCTGATAACAAAAAATAAATAGGCAGCAGAGCAGGAGAAAAAGAGAAGATTATGCAGGAGTAAGATCAGTTAGAGTAAGCAGATCCTTCAGAGTCCGGGAACGCCAAAATGCAATGGCAGCCAGCAAGGTCTGGGGAGAGGGCAACCAGCCTGTGGGGTGGGGTGGGGTGGGGGTGGGGCGCCTGGGCCTCGGGGCCCCAGGGGAGCTCTGCCCCTGCCCCGGCCAGGCTTCCAGGGTGGCTGCCTGGGACATCAGGGACAAAGTGGGGCCTCTTTCAGTCCTTGTCAAAGTGCAGGAATGTTGTGTACTGAATGAACTCTTTCCTCACCCCAAATCTAGCTTCTCCTCAATACAGGGGCTGTTTACTCACAAACGGGCAAGAGCCCACCTAAGACCCCTAAGGTTAGCCCAGCTGCCCACGCAAAGAACACATGCCCTCCTGTGTCTACTGGAATGCTATCCCCGCACGTCAGCTCAGGAAATCTTGCTTCTAGTTCTTAGGGAACCAAGATCTTGCTTATCAAATGCCCTCTAGGTTGGTGGTTCCAGATTCTACACAGCTGCCAGGGTTTTCTACCACCTGGGGGAGCTGGTCCTGGGTGCTCACTCGGCTTCTCTCTCCTCCCTCCTGCCCCTCTCCCTGGAACTGAAAAGGCCTAGTGGAACCCACAAGCAGAGAAAGCCTGGAGGAGGGAGGGCAGAAGGGTTCGGAGTCCCTCATGATCTCGCAGGCAGAACAGAGGTCGCCTGTTTTAAGAGGAGCAGCTGCCTCTTCTCTCTTCCACAAATGCAGCGGGCCGGGCTCCTCTGGGGTGGGCACTGGCTCTCATCCCAGCTCCTGGAGGAGGCCGCCCGACCGAGAAATGGGAGGATGTATGCCTCCGCACTGGTGTCATTCATCCAGCTGCTGGCATCTCAGTGACTAGAACCATCCTACAGAAGCTTAGCTCACCGGAACCTAGGCCAGCAGGGCCAGGTGGTCAGGTGATGCTCTGGGCACACTCCGGAAACACTAGAGCTAACACTTCCACAGGGCTCACTGCGCCAGGCAGTGCTCTAGGACCTGTGTTAGCTCATCTGATGTCATCACATGCTCACGAGGAGGGTTAATTACCATGCTCATTTTATAGAAACAAGATGAGGACACCCCCTGACCTGCCACCACTTCCCCCATTTGCCCTGGAGGTGGACTTCCTGGGCCTCAAAATTCATAATAATACATTGGGTTTCCTTCTGTCTGAGAGGAGAGGAAAAAAAAAAGATCAAGGATTTTGAAAAGAATCCATTCAGGTAGGGTCTTGGAAACTTATAAAAGTAACTCCAACGTTTATCTACCATTCTTGGGGATGCTTCCTTGTCCCTCTAAACCGTGATAATCATAGGGTCTCTGTGATGTTATTTTATTGAAAAGCCTTTCAGGAATTCCCATCGTGACTCAGCGGTAACAAACCCAACTAGTCTCCATGAGGATTTGGGTTTGATCCCTGGCCTTAGTCAGAGAGTTAAGGATCTGGCGTTGCTGTGAGCTGCAGTATAGATCACAGACGAGACTTGGATCCTGCCAT
Organism: Catagonus wagneri; assembly: GCA_004024745.2. NCBI lineage: Eukaryota > Metazoa > Chordata > Mammalia > Artiodactyla > Tayassuidae > Catagonus > Catagonus wagneri. The sequence goes on from PVHT021183699.1 coordinate 66,896,397, forward strand.
GCTGTGGCTGTGGTGTAGACCAGTGGTTGCAGATCGGATTCCACCCCTAGCCTGGGAACCTCCATATGCTGAGGTGGGGCCCTAAAAAACAGAACAAAAGAAAAGCCTTTTAGAGGTTTGGCATTTCAAAGCTGAAGACTCTTAGTTGATGCAGACTTTTCTTTCAGATAGCATGGGAATCGTAAGAGTAAATTAAATTCTGTTCACAAAGGTGGAGGACTGAATGGATCACACTGCCCTTCATTTCTGAAAGTTAACAATCCCTGAGAGGGGCCACACCCTGCGCAGTCTGTCTCCACACCTCGAGCCCATAGGAGGTGTGCAGAAGAGTTGATTGAATTGCACTGATAGTATACCATATAAGCACATGTGACTACAAAGAAATGCAAGTGCTTAACAAACATATCTTTTTTTTTTTTTTCCTAAGATCCCCCTGAGGAGGCTATGCTCTTATTCCAGCAACATGCCTGGCCACTGCTGGGCGCACTGGGGCATCCTTCTCTGGGGGCTCTTTCAGGGCCCACTGCAGCCATTGCCTCTTGCCATTTTCTGCTTCCAGTGGCTACAAAGCTGGGCTCTGAATGGTACTTTCAATTCCAAAGACTGGGGTGTCCATTCCAAGGCAGAGTTTTGGCACCGCTCACAAAGGCCCTGCTACAGGCTCTCAGGAAGACTGACCGGCTGCAGCAGTGGCAAGAAATTTGGAGTAAGAATGTGGCTTCCTGGTGACTACCTCCAAGGGGCAAACACTCCCGTGGTTGATGTGTTTATCAGGGGGATAACTTCAAATTACTTGATCATCACACGTTTTATGTAGGAGCTCTCTATTCAGAGACGATTTCACTAAACAGAACACTTAATTTTCAAATGCTGTCAGGTAAGAGTCAGCTCCTTCCAAGTTCTGATAATCACCCATTTCCAAAGAGCTGAACAAATCCTGGAAGCTGTCCCTGCTGTCTCTGAGCCATCGTACTTTCTGTTCCTCCTCTCAGGGGCTCCTCCGTCCCATGCCCTCTGCTGTGTTCCTGCCCTTCCTTCAAAGCCTCCTGTGCCCCAGGGCTCACACTCCTCCTTCTCTGAGCTCTCACGGAACTTATTTCCATGGGGATAAGTCACCAAGGGCTCATCCTGAATCATTTTCCACGTTTAGCCTTCTATGTTGAAAGCCTCCTGAGGACACCATAAGCTCTTGAGTGCAGGGTAACAAACGAGTCTCAGGCCCCTCTCAGCTCTGGAGTGTGGCTTCTTGGAGAAGAAAGTCTTATTGGAGTGAGGACAGAGGATGAAGAAAGGGCTCTTGACACAGCCCCTTCCTCCAGTGGCCTTCTGGGTAGCAAACCACTCACTCAGGTCACTTCCAAATAGCATCTCTTCCCTGATGCACCCGGTGGCACCTCTCCTTTTCGGATCCTCCATGCCTCCTTCCTCTGAGGTATCATTAAGCAGCCACTGCTGTTTCCCAGACCGGGCAGTCCCGACTTGTGCCCGACTGTTCCAATTCCCTTCCCGCACTATCCCTTCCCCAGAACTCATCTCACAGGCAGAGACGGTCTTGCCATCCCCCTCCCACACAGGAAGCCGACCCTCCCTGTCCTGTAAGCCCGGTGCACACCCTGTCTGAGGACAGAGGCTAGAGAGCCGGAGCAGGGGCAGCCTCCACCACCCCACAAGGGTCAGCAGAGCCCAAGAGCCTTTGCTTTTCTCCTGGCTGATGTGAGTCGTATTTTCTACAGAAACTGTCTTCGTTGGTGGTGGGCTCTCCTATAACTGGAAGGGATCTCCTGTTCCCCTAAGTAATGCTAAGAATGCACCTCCCCTTCCTCAAGTGTGGCCCCCACCTGTTGTCCTTTTCACCTCCCTCACCGTCTTAACTTGCCTCGAGCCATTTTATCTGAGTGGCTTTTTCCTGCACCCTCTGCAGCCAAGAAGCAAGAAAAGAGACACTCGCCGAGGTGAAGAGCTGTTTTAGCTTAAGGTCTGAAAAGGTTAGCCTAGAACTCTAAAGGACTACCTCAGCTCTTCCTTTCTCCCACAGTGACTAAGAAGAAGCAAACTAGGCAGAAGGGCTATCTCTCATACAAATTGTGTTTCCCTTGCTGACATATTCTCAACTTCTAAAAAACCACTTGTATAAAAACACACTGTTACCCACATGGATTTTCCTTGTGCTGTTTCCGGTCAGTCTCCTCTGGGAGACGTGAGTGGGACTGAGCTGAGGGGGTTTCTCTAATGGTCCCTCAGGACTGCAGTGCCTGAAGCAGAGAAGCGTGACTGGCAGGGATGCGGTCCTGAAGCTGGACTTCACCGGGTTCCAGCACCATCTTCTCCCTCTCCCAGGGCTGAGGACCAAGGGGAGGTACTTAGGAGCAACTGGTCAGGGACAAAAGCAGCTCTGCCTAGAAGCCCTCACTGAAACTGTTGGGAGGGTCAGGCTCGCCACAGGGCCTGGCTGAGGGCACAGATTGAAAGTTCTAGTCCGTCGGTCGTCGGTTGGTTGGTTGGTCAGTCAGGGCGGGGCTGCTGGCCAAGGGAGGAGGTGGAGAAAGGCTGCCATTACATTGGGGACATTCGCGGACTCCGTGGCTCCCCAGCAAGTACCTTAATGAACGCTTCCATACAGCCGTTAAATAGTTTATGGCTACACACTGAGAGAGGCCTAGGTCTCCTCATTTTCTGTGGTTTAGGGGGAAGACAGGGGGGCCTGGGGGAAAATGGAACAAAAGAAATCAAGAAAGCAACTAAGGTAAACATACAACAGGGAAAGACGCTTGTATGACCCGTGAAGGAGGAGAACACAAAATGTAAATGGAAAGCCTGAACCCCCAGTGCACAGGTGTCCAATGCTCCATCGAAAGGCCTCTGGATGTTTAAGGGGGTCTTAATTTACACACAATGTCAGACAGGTGCAAGGCTCATGTAACACAAATGCATTCTATGCGTTATAAATCACAGAGGGGTGTAGCACATGTCCAGGAAACCACTAAAATGCCAATCAGAGGCTGTCATCCCACAAAACTGACCAGATGGAGGTGGAGTCAGGGAGAGATGTAATCTGTAGCCCAAGAAAGCAAGAGACTTTCAAAGATGATTAGAAGGGTTAATTTTCATTATTTTGGCTTTAATTCATCACCAAGTCTCAAATCCCAACGTACCAGGACACTGATCTTCCTAATGCCTCTTGGCATTTAAAATGCACTTGACTACTCTTTATTCCATTGATCTAAGGGCCAGGCAATTATTAATCTCATTTTAAAGATGAAGAAACTGATGCCAGGAAGGAGGCTGCAGTTTCTCTGGGGTCCCTGGGAGACCCAGGATGATGATTATCTCCTGTCCTTTAGTCAAGTACACTTTCAAGCAAAGTGTTTTCAAATCTGTTATCAGCTCAACTCTGTATGTGTGACCCCATTTTAGAGAGGCCTAAACTGAGGCCTAGCGAGGTAAAGTGGCAGAGTTAGGCCCCAAACCCAGGTCTATTTGGCTCCAAGTTCAATATTCTCCCCAGTAGGCCAGTCATGATCCCTGGGGTGCTTTTTCATTTCCAGCCAAAGCCTCATCCATCCTATTAACCCTTGCCAGCAGAGGACCTGTTGGGTCAGGTTGAAAGTGTCTTGCTTGACTTCAGGATCTCCATTCCCTGCGTTCCATTCTCGGCCACAGGGAGGGGTGACCATCCACGGTTCACCAGCAACAGGGAAACAGCCACAAACACTGGACCAGTCTCCAGAGTTGCTCACATGCATATACCTGTGTTGGCTTATTTGCTCACCTTTCACCACCCACAGCCTGGCTCAAGGCTGCCAGCCTTCCAGGGCAAAGGGCTTCCTGAGGTTAGGAGGAGGGCCCCCAACCAGGAGAGGCAGTTACTTTTTAAATGGCTTAGTTCACAATTTAGGAGGTGCCAGGTGGGGACCCAGCCTGGCTGGGCCCATGTGTGCAAACACAGACCTGGACCCTCAAATCTTGACCAATTTCTGTGAATGGAGCCAATCAAGGTGCTGAGACTCAAGCTATCTTCCTCACTGGCCAAATGGGCCTGACTCCTTCAGCAGCCCTACCCTCTAGGGAACTCTGATCAACTTCTCCTTGGTGTCTGAATACTGAGCAAATGCTGCTAGCTCCAGGACATGCATGGGCAAAGACACAGCAGGATCCAAATATCATGCCACCCAAACACTGGAACCAAAATAACAGCACAGACCAAAATGTTGAAAAGAAACAACAGGCAAGATTATTTTCAGCCCATCTTGGATCTATGTCAATTTGGTTAGCTAAGTCCATGTCATTTCTTTTTCATAAGCTAGTTATTTTTTGAGGACGTGGGTACGTGGGAGTGATGTTTCTTACAACAGATCTGCTTTTGAATTTCTAAATGCCAAAAGAGAGTGCCAAAAATATGACAGAGGGCCAGAGGTTTTACGTATAATAACTGGAGGATAGCGCCTTCGCCATCTTGTTTCCATGGTGTCTTGAGTTTCTGTTTTTGAGCATTTTCAGATGATTTCCCTAACTCACAATGCATGATACCCTCACAACAACCCTGTGAGGTAGGCAAGAACTAATTAAATCTACTTTAAACCATAAGGCAAATGAGCCCATGAGCGATTAAGAGATTTGCCTAAGGTCACAGGAATAGAATTCAGCTCTTCCTACTCCAGGTTCCAGTGTGAGTGTGAAAATTGGGAAATGGATTTTACCATGAACATCCAGCAATAGCATTAAATTATCTACTAAACTCTCATGGCCAGCAAGAGTAGAGACTCTTAATGCAGGTGTTGGACACCCAATACCAAAAAATCCAGGGTGCCTTTAAAATTTTATTTCTTTAAGTCCTATGGATTTTTTCTTTAAGTTACAAATTTTCTCCTGCCCAATCCAGAAAGCAAAGGACTGTTGGAACCACACTGGGATCTCTTTCTTTGTGTGGTGCTCTGGGCTCTGGGTGGAATCTCTGACAAGGAAACGTAGCTATCCCAACTTTGCATGACATCAAATCATTACCGACTTACTGAAGTGCTGGGTGGGGCACAAAGTGGGGAGCAGGGGGGCAGCTCAGCCAAGGAAAGTGGGGCAGCCTAAGCCTTCCATCTCTTCTGCTGCTCAGTTGCAGAGCAAAAAGGAAAGAAAGAGAGAGAGAGAGGCAGGGAAAACAGGAACAGAGAAAGCCACGAGAGGAAGAAAGAGAAACCAGAGACCAATGTCCCCTTTCTGCCTTTTAACCAAGGTGAAAATTAACACACATTAGCAACACAGGAACTGGCCTCAAAATTATTCTGTGACCAAAAGGATGACGATTAAAATTTTCCCTTGGCAACCCAGCACATGTGGGCGTCAACATCCAAAATGGCAGCAATGTTGCAGTTCAATGGCAGTCAGGCTCTTGGAGGCTGTGCATGTGTGTGCACAGGGTTACATCTGTTTGGACAAGAAATCTCAAGTGATTCTCACCGCTAATTCAAACTTGGAGCAAGTCAAACTAGGTTAGGGCAAATGGTCAATGGTTTGAATAATCACAAACAAACCTTGTTTGCATCTGCTTTGTCATTTACCATATTGCTTTCAACTGCATTATTGCCTCTGGTCAGCCCAATCACAAGGTTATTATGAATCAGGATTATTCTCAGATAAGGTTCTTAAGTGTAAGAAAAAAATACACAACGTATTGCAGCCTGTGTGCAAAAACCGGTCTGTCTCTACAAGGCCAGTAGCAGCTTGACTGAGGGGACCTGCTCAAAGGATCATTCAAAACAACACTGAACTTGGACAGGAAACTATGGGAGTTACAGAGAGCCACAGAATAGGAATAGCTCACCCTGGGCATTTAAGATTAATTAAAAAAAAAAAAACCAACAAAACACTTCCAAGGTTAGCAATGCACTCCACAATAAGTTAAAAATGACTTTTGGAAGTAGGAGGAAGCTTTTACTTTACTAACGAAGTTGCCTTTGACCTTGGCCAAGGACCAAAGTGCAGATGGCTGGATTTGCTGCGTATTTCAGTGCATCTAAGTAGGAGGTCTGCAGTCCTAGCTTGGATTTCCCAGGCCCTGTGTCAAAGCGGGTGTGGAAGACAACATCTCAGAGGGCTTTATTTAAAAAAAAAAAACAAAAACCCTCAACTTTTCTCTAAGGAAGACCCTGGGGCCTCGCCAAGGGTTTGGTTACAGATCTCGCCTCCAATCTGCTGAAGCATCTTCTCCCGCATGGGTTCTAGGAATTAGGAGGAAGTGAAGAATGGCTCAATTCATCCCCCATCTGTTTCACCATTTGCAGACTTTGGTGTCAAATGTGACTTCTGTTGTTTTGGGACTATGACAACACTCTCTTGAAATAAATAAATAAATAAGTTAGTTTCTAAAAGGTTCTTAGGAAGTTGCCATGCACATCTGCTGACCCGTGTGCTGGAAAGGCCTGGCCTGGCATTGTGAATCATCCTGATGTTCCCAGGCTGCCAAGGCCGAGAGAAACAGCTGCACAGGCTAAGCTTCTGGCGAGTCCTGAGGCTTCCCGACACTGGGCCCAGCAAACTGAAAACCCTGGGGCTTTCCAAGCCTCTTTCCAGCCAACTCCCTTCCAGATGAGGAGGGAGCTGAGGGTCCATCCTCCCTCTTGCCAAGTGGGACAGCTTTCTAGGATCTGGGCCACTGGGAAGAACTGTGAGGAAAGGATGTCTTTGGGTCACTGGGCTCAGAAGGAGGCAAAAGCAGCTGTCAATGGCCACATGATGGAAAAGTACAGTACTCTGGGCCCCCAGCAGAATTCACGTTGGGCAGTGGAACAAGCATTGCTGGGAACACGGAAGTGGATGGGCCCCGAGGAACCTGGGGAGCACAGGGCTACTTATGGATCTAAAATCCCCGCAAGCAGAGGAAAGGTCCAGTTCTGGTCAGCCCCTCAGCTATCAGCTGCTGAATGAAAGTGTCCACTGGCTCTGGTCTGCTCAGGCAAAAGCACAGAGGATGATGTGGAGTGAGCTGGAGAGAAAGCACAAGCTGCCCACAGTTAGTTCCCAACAAGGGTCTCTGCCACCAGTCATCCGTGCGGGGAGGTCCCAAGCCCACGTGGGCGGTAACGGCGTCTGTGAGCTAGCGCACGCGTGTGGATATGTGCATGCGTATGCCCGGTGGTGTGCGAGTCTAGCATATTCAAAGCCTTGGCAAACCGGGACCCGGGGCTGGGCCCCTGCCTGGGCAGTTTGCTCAGCAGCCATAGAACGGATGGGAAGACAGGTTGACAGCTACCCCACGGCCTCTGGCTTCTCCTGGATGCCCTCTGCCACTCTGCAGTGTCTGTTACCGCCCCACCTCCCGCCAGCTGGACCACGCCCAGGGAAGGTTCCCACGTCCACAGACCCGCTGAAAGCTCCCTCCTCATCACCAGTGTGATGCTGCTGCAGAGCAGCCAGAAGAGCTTTGCCTCGCCCCTCAGCACAGCCACACCACCCCATGGGGACACTGGTGAAGAGCTGTCCCCTACAAGATTCTGCCCCTCTGAGCTTCAGCAGTGCCTGTCTCCCCACCTCCCTGCCTGTCCTGCTCCTCCCACCACCTCCTATTCCCCATCTCAGGCAGCAGGTGAAGGAAAACGAGATGCCCGGTTCTTACCTGGTTGTACCGCATTCTGCTCTCTCCCCTGGAAAGAAAAGCGTAGAGGGATGTTTAATTATTGGTTTTGTTTTCGGTTTTGCTTATCTTATTTTTTTTTTTTACCAGAGAACATTCATCTCTTTCTTAAGACCAGGAAACAACTAATAACATAATTACTTGTGAAATGGAAAATCTAATTATGCCGAAGGTCTAGTCTGTTGGGAAGAACTGAATCTTATTAAATCCTCAGTGCCTCTTATTTGTAGGGTGATGTGCACATGTGTTTCATTTGTTATTGTTCATACACTTTTTTTTTTCAGTGATTCTCAAACTACAGCCTGCTGACCACTGATATCAGAATCTTCTGGGGCTCTGATTAAAAATGCAGACTTCTTGGCTCTTTCTTGGGTAAGAATCCAGGAATCTGTGTTTTGATAAGCACCCCAGGTTCTCCCCTCCATGCAAAACTCAGCTCAAGAACTCACTCATTGCTTTATGTCCACAGAGGTTTAGTGACCACTTGTCATGCCTGGCACTGAAGGGAACTAGCCAGAAGACACATTTTGTTGTTTCTTGTCACACCCCCACACCTGTCCCTCCTTCATTATGTGCTGAAGACCTACTCACTTCCTTTACTGGAAAAGAAAATCAGTAATACAGGGTCTCCGGGTGTCTGTCCACTCCCCCATGACCTCCTTTCCTGGTGCCCTGGAGGAGGTGTCCTGCTGCTGCTAACACACAGACTCTGTGCTCCAGGTCCTGAGCCCTCAGCCCTTCTCAAGGGCTTTGCTTCTGCAAGTGTCTCCCCTGTCCACAGCATCACCAGTCTCCTCTCTTCTGGATCACTGTATCAACACTACACTGGATACAACCAACTTGGCTTTTGAGCCTCCCCTTGACCTTATTTCTCCTCTAACTCCATCTCCATTTCTCAGCTCTCCTTTCCAGCAACACTTCCTGTAGGAGCTGTCTGGGGTCCTTGGGGCTTCCTCCCCTTACCTCTGTGGCTGGCTTTTGTCCCCTCCACTCCATGGAGCCTGCTCTGTGCGGCTGAATGTCTCCTCTGCTCTTAGCTGACTACTCAACACTCACCACAGACTGACTCTGTTAGTTAATCACTCCCTTCTTATAAAAACTTTCTCCTCCTGATTTTCATGACTCTATATACTTTCCAGGAACCTCTCCTGCCCTATAGGCTCTTCCTCAGTTCCTCTTGTTGTCTCCTCCTCATCTGCCAAAACTTAACCTCCAAATGTCGGAATGCCCCCAGGATGCAAACCAGATCTTCTCTTCTCCTTTTACCCACCCACAGCAGGGATCTCAAATGCCTACTAAGGACTCCCTAATCTTATCTACAGATCTTACATTTCCCTGGAATTCCAGGCTAATATCTACTACCTTCTTTTTTAACAGCTCTATTGAGGTATAATTTATATATGATAAAGTCAACCCATTTAAAATGTAAAAATTCAATGATTTTTAGTAAATATTCAAAGTTGTGCAATCATCACAATTCAATTTTAGAACACTTCCGTCATGTAGAAAAGATCGCTTGTGCCAATTTATATCACTCACTCCCTCTGCCCACCCCCAGCCTATTGTAACCATTCATCTACTCTCTCTCTACAGATTTGCTTATTCTCAATATTTCTTAAAGTAGAATCATACACTATGTGGTCTTTTGCATTTGGCCTCTTTCACTGAGCTAGTGCTTTGAGGTTGGTCCATAGCATGATTAAGTATTTCATTCCTTTTATGGTGCAGTGGAGAACCTCTAAGCCAGTGTTGTCCCAAGGAAATATAATGCAAGCCACAATCTCTAGTAGCCACATTACAAAAAGTAAAGAGAAACACATGAGATTAATTTGAATGATATATTGTATTTAACCTAATGTTAAAAGTATTATGTCAACATGTATCAATATAAAAATTTATACACACACACACACACACAGTACTAAGTCTTTGAAATCCACTGCTCATTTACACATCTCAGTTCAGACTAGCCATGTTTCAAGGGTTCAGTAGCCACATGTGACTAGTGGCCAAATCCCATCCAGCATTTTCATGAAGAAACTTTATAAAAGAAAGAATTGAGCATTTCTTTTTCTCTACAGAAAACAATGCTGACTGGGGCTAGGGAGAAAAATGAGAAGAAGAGAGTGAGAGGAGTCTGAAAATAAAACGTGGAGTGAATCAACACACATTTCCTTAATTCCTGACCAAAGCCACAAGCAGTTACAAGAGTGACTGCAGCTGGTTGAACTGAAGCCAAAGCAGGGAAAGAGAAAAGTTAGGTAAAATGGGAAAATTTGTTCTGCTTAATTTGACTGTGTATCTGGGGTCTGGAGCAAATTCCTACCAGACATCAACTGGAGTTAAATTTTCAAGTAGACCCAAGACCTTGAGCTGGAGCTGACGGCAACCCGTGAAAAGCTCGGCCAGGGCCTGGGTTGACTATAAAGCACATTGTTTCCCTCAGGGCTACAGTCACTGTGCAACTCCGACTTACAAAGGGGATGAGGAAGAGGCTGCTGCTTCCCCTCCTCTTGGTTCCAGAACTGCCCACATTTCTACGTGCTGGGCACAGTGCCCTTCTTTTAGTCCTGCCTCACTATGTTCCTTCCCGCCTTTGCATGTGCTGTTCCCTCTGTCCCAACATCCTTTCCATAGTTTTTCATGTGGCTGACACCTTCTCATCCTTCAGTCTCAGCTTAAACATGACCTCCCCTCTGAGGCCTCTCTGATCACCCAACCTAAAGCCAGTGCCCCCGTGTCTCCCCCCTATTCTCTATCTCAGCCCAAATTTTTTATTCATGATGCTCCAGATGGATGGATAGATAGGGTCCGGGAGGGAAGGTGGGGAAGTAGGAATCAAAGGGTCTAGGTCCTGGAGTGGAATGTCAGAACACACTCAATGCAGACTTTCTCTGGCAAGAAATCGAATCTATTCTCTTTCAGTTTTTGACTCACATTCCAGCTCTCAAAAATCCCTTTACTGGCAGTTCCTGTTGTGGCTCAGAGGTAACAGACCTGACCAGTATTCATGAGGATGAGGGTTTGATCCCTGGTCTCTGTCAGTGGGGTTGCTGTGAGCTGTGGTGTAGGTGGCAGACGCAGCTCGGTTCTGGTGTTGCTGTTGCTGTGGCTGTGGCGAAGGCCGGTGGCTGCAGCTCTGATTCACCCCTTAACCTGGGAACTTCCATATGCCGAGGGTCTGGCCCTTAAAGAAAAAAAAAAAAAAAGAACCCCTTTACCAACATCTTTTGGAATATGGTGTTTCAACTTCTAACAAATAACAGAAATCAAAAATGTTCTGCCCTTTACCTTCTGATATCTGCTGGGATTTTAAAAATATATTTTACAGTTGGTGGCTCAATCATTTTCTAGAAGGTCAGCCTGTCTGGTCCTGGTGTATATTTTGCTCTCTAACGGGCTATTAAATCTTGGCCTGAAAAGGTTATGTCTCATCCTTTTATAGACTATTCATCCTTGAGGGGCTACAGTACATTGAAAAACCACCCGTATCTTAGGGGTAAACCCTGAGCTTACTCACTAGCAGAACAATAAAAAGGTCAGAAATCTAAGACTCAGAGATGATATACTAAGAATCCTCTGGCCAATAAAATGACATAGCAACAGCCAAGGGCACATGAGGGTGTGCACTCTTGTTCCCAAGATGTGGCAGTGACATTGGTAACCAGGAAGGGCAATTTGCAAGGCCCCGATAAGCTTCTTGAGTTGCGTGTCTGGGGTCAATTTGTTTAAAAAATCCACCAAGTTAGAGTGACCCAAAAAACCTCGTGTTTCCTCCAACTTGTAGTTTCTTTGAGGCATGCTGTCATGAGAGACAGTGAGGCACAAGACATGACATTTTACTTCATTAAAAAAAAGCTTTGTATGTTTTTAGCCAAAATATTCTGCTTGACCCCACATTTCGAAATTGTTTTCAAAATGACTAGATTATCCCAATACAAAATAGCTCTGGGAGTTCCCATTGTAGCTCAGCAGTTAACGAACCTGACTAGCATCCACGACGACATAGGTTCAATCACTGGCCTCCTTCGGTGGGTTAAGGATCCGGCGTTGCCGTGAGCTATGGTGTATGTCACAGATGTGGCTGTGGCATAGGCTGGCAGATATAGCTCGATTCAACCCCTGGCCTGAGAACCTCCATATGCCGCAGGTGTCGCCCTAAAAAGACAAAAAAAAAAAAAAAAAAAGCTCTGAAGTGATATAAAAAGGCCTTTGATGTAGGTGTCACCCTACCCTAGCCCTACTTAGAAGAGTTTTCTACTGAAGGGAAGAGTTAACAGGCCCAGGTAGAAGGGAATCGTCTGAAGACACTCAGAAGAATGAATCAGAAGATGCTAGGTTTTTTTGGCCTGCTTAATTTTTTCATGGCCCTGCTCTGCCCAGTGGGCGAGAACTTTATCAAACCAAGTTGATGAAAATTCCCCCTTTCACCTAATGCCCTAAGAATCCACATATACCTTTATCATGCAAGGGAAATACATAAATGATTAAAGATTTGGTCTCGGCTTGGGTTTTTTCAGTAATTTATTAACTTTAGTTAACAACAGTATATCAATATTCATTACTTGTGATGAATGTACCATACTCGTGTAAAATGAAGATGTTAATAATAGCGAAAATCGGATGTTGAGAATATGGGAACTCTCTACTATCTTTGTAAATTGTCTTTTTTTTTGTCTTTTTGCCTTTTTTTTTTTTTTATCTAGAGCCGCACCCGCGGCATATGGAGGTTCCCAGGCTAGGGGTCTAACAGGAGCTGTAGCCGCCGGCCTTCGCCACAGTCACAGCAACGCGGGATCTGAGCCGCGTCTGCGACCTACACCACAGCTCACGGCAACGCCAGATCCTTAACCCACTGAGCGAGGCCAGGGATCAAACCCGCAACCTCATGGTTCCTAGTAGGATTCGTTAACCACTGAGCCACGATGGAAACTCCCTCTTTGCAAATTTTCTATAAATATAAAACTATTCTAAAACCTAAAGTTTATTTAAAAAAAAAAAAACCTCCCCAGAATTGACCGGTCTAATAAGATCCATCCCAGTTATCAAAAGAAGCACAGTAGGGGATTCCTATCACGGCTTAGCAGAAACGAATCCGATTAGGAACCATGAGGTTGTGGTTCGATCTCTGGCCTCGCTCAGTGGGTTAAGGATCCGGCGTTGCCGTGAGCTGTGGTGTAGGTTGCAGACGCGGCTCGGATTCCGCGTTGCTGTGGCTGTGGCGTAGGCCGGCAGCTGCAGCTCCTGTTAGAACCCTAGCCTGGGAACCTCCACATGCTGCAGGTGCGTCCCAAAAATGACAAAAAGAAAAAAAAAAAAAAAAAAGAAGAAGCACAGGAGGCTTTCCCTACTCTGGTGTATGAGAAAACAAGACTATGAAAATTCTTCTAGATAGCTCTCTCTTTGCTGCCACTACACTTCTGAAGCTGCATTTTCCTGCAGTTTTTTTGTTACTATTCAGCTCAAAATTCAGAAGAAGGACTCATAAATCACATCTCAGAGCAAGATGCAACCGAAGGCTAAATAAACTTGGAAGACCAAATGGGTCAGGAGTTATGCCAATCAAAGCTAATTATTATGATGATTTTATTAAGGCTATTCAGGCAGGGGCAGGAATGAAAGGCTCATCTGATAGCACTTAGGGAAGAGCTGGAGAGAACTTTCTCATTTGGGGTCTTATTTTTTTAAAAGAACATCTTGTTTTCTAATCCAGGACATATGAATTCGATAATACAAGTAGGCAGAAATCACATGGCCCCACCTTTTGTTACATGGTTAATGAGAAAGAGCCCCCGGACCCCAATCCCGTGGCCATAAAAACTGATCCTGAGAATCATGGAAGCTGCCACCATCACATACTCACCCAAGCTCCTCTAGAACTTTTTGTCTCTTCCCCTTCCCTTTGTTCTCAGTTTTGGTTCCCTCTGTGTTACCCACACTCCTCCATGGCCTCACTCTCCTGGTCCAATCCCAAAATGTCAGGATGGGCAGAATGTGGAGGGGTGGGGTGGGGAATGAAGAAAAAGCTCCCTGCAACTCACTCTTCCCCACCATTCCCCTTGCTCAATGAGTTCTGACAAATATAAACACCCACGTGTAACCACCACCCAAATCAGGACACAGAACATTTCCATCACCCCAGCTCCCCAGCTCTCACCAGCTAGAACACAACAAAACTAGTCTATATGATAGAAATTAGATCAGTGGTGGCTTGAGGTGGAGGATGGGGACACTCACTGCATAGAGGCACAAGGGAACTTTTGGGTGATGGAGACACATTTTACATCTTGATTTGAGTGGTGGTTATATCTGCCTGTATATGTTTGTTGAAACTGACGGCTATACATAAAATGAGTACATTTTATGGGTAGATCCATCATATGTCAATAAAGTTGATTGAAAAAATTCCATTGGTATTAGTTTTAAAGCCCTGACTATTCCTTCAAGCCCTAGTTATTCATGTTCCTTGGAGGCTTTCTGCCTCTCCAGAGCCCGTGGTGAAACTGACCTCTTGGGACTCATGATCCTCAGGGTCTACTGTTCACCCGAGGATTCATTCAGTAGTTCTGAGTGACCATGTTATCACTATTTAATTTTTTATGAATTCACGAGTTGTCTCCCAGCTCAACTGTAAGTGCTTTGGGACTGGAAAATGTCTTAATTTCTCTAAAATGGTTTGGTTCCTCTAAAACATGGGCTCACAAATGTCAAACACCTGCAGAGCCTGGCATCCCCCTTGGTAGCTGCTGAGCAAATGGGTGTGAGGGACTTGTGTGCCGAGGCATAGCCACTAAGATGTGCATCCGCAGGGAGAAGAGGGTGTGTCAATGAAGGGTGAGGACGTGTTAAGGATGACCAACAGCCACAAGCTAGCGACCACTGGCCCCACAGCCCAGCACAACTCTCATCCTGCCACTCCTCCACACCCAGAGTGCTCCTAGGTGACCCCTAGGCTGCTTCAGGCTGTCATCTCAGGGTCTACTGGCATCATCTCCTTGGAAACCCCCTACATCTCTCTTATAGTGTCCTGTCCCATTTCCCAGACCCCATGTTTCCTTTCCTTTTGGTGTAACATCTCCTTTAGCCAACAGTCCTCTCTAAACAGAACATAAGAATATATCTGAGTGTGGAGCTAACAGTGCTCCAAGCAGAGCCAAACAGCTTCAGAAGCCCCAGGTCAGCTCCTCCCCTCAAAGCCAAGCCTCACACAAGGCTCAAGGACCATGAGGACTTGCTCTAAAACATCCCTGACCTGGATTGTTTCTAGTTCATGTTTCTGTGACCTTTCCATTCAACATTCATTCAGTGGCTATTAACTGAGTGTTTACTATGAGCCAGGCACTGTTCTAAGCACTGGAGATAAAATGGCGGACAAAGTAAGCAAGGGAGTCCCTACTCTAGTGGAAGACATGCTGCTGTTGGGGGTGGGGCATGACCACTAACAATAAGTAGGTGGACAAATAAAAAAATAGGATGGTTTCATATGGTGAGGAGAGAGATGAAGAAAATCGAACAGAGAGAATGTTGGGACAGAGGTGGTGATTTCCTGAGGCTGCGTGGCAAGGTCTCACTAAGGAGGTGGCATCTGTGCTGACAGTCGAAGGATAAGGAGTCATCCACACAGAGAGGTGGGGTAAGGACATTCCAGGCAGAGGGAACAGCACATGCAAAGGCCCTGAGGCAGGAATAAGTTGGATGAGTTTCAAGGTGCAGAAAGGAGCTTGGTGTGGCTGGAATACAACAGGAGAGTGGAAAATGGGTAGATGAGGTCCAGAAAGCAGGCAGTGGTCAAATGACCTCAGGTCTCATAGGCCATGGGAACAGTTGGGATTTTTCTCCAACCATCATTGCAAGCCTTTGGGGAGTTTTGTTTTTATTTATATGGCCACACCTACAGCATATGGAAGTTTCTGGTCTAGGGGTCAAAATGCAGCTGTAGCTGCTGGCCTATGCCATGGTCACAGCAATGCAGGATCCAGCTACATCTGTGGTCTAAGCCACAGCTTGTGGCAACACCAGATCCTTAACCCACTGAGCTAGGCCAGGGATCAAACCTGCATCCTCATGGACATTATGTCAGGTTCTTAACCCACTAAGCCACAAAGGGAACTCCCTGAGGAGTTTTAAGTGGAGGCCCCAGGTCCCTCAAGAACCAAATCCTGCCTTACACATACGGATTCTTCTTCTCGGAGATAGAATTCTAGCTAGGCACTCCCACAGTACTCCTGGCAAAGAAGATCTGCTAAAAAGTATCAGTGCAGACTCCTGTGCCCTGAATCCCACCCCCTACCTACAGGAGATCTCTTATCACTTCACCTGGTACTCACCCCCACAATCTAAACTAAGACGTGTTTGCCCCACACTTTCTGCAACCAGACTGGACTCCCCAGCATGTGTTCCAGATCTATTTTCCAGCCTGCTCATCCTGGTAGGTGGCTCCAGTATCAGGCCTCATTCCACCAGGTGCCCAGGATCTTCACCTGAAACAGCTCAAGGGGCCACAACAAAACCCAGTGGGGAAGACCATCCCCCTTGCCCACTTCGCTGCCGAACTTACCTTCACCCAGAGTCTGCTTGAGTAAGTCATGCTTGGCCTGCAGCTTAGTGATGAGGTTACTGCCATTCACATATTCTTTAAATTTCTGTAAGACACAAGGCACAAGGACGTTACAGATTGCAGCGCCAAGTTCTGCCATCTCTGCCTCCAGAACAGACCTCCAGGGAGGGAGGCCACCCTCAAGGACCCCAGCATGGGGAAAGGAAGGTCTCTGCAGCTGCTCCATCAGATCCCTAGCTCTGCTGAGCATGGCTGAACACTCCCATGAGGAACTGCAGGTCAGTCTGGGAACACCAAGAAAGCTCAAGGGACAGGTACAGCGAAAAGTGCTTCTCTCAGGTGAGGACTGCGGGAGCCTGGGCAGAGGGCTTCTTTAGCCATCAAAGCTTCTCCATGCTTCTGGGTCAAGAACAATAAAGATGGGACCTATCCGTGGGGCACTTAAAGAGACAAGAGCACGTTATCAGATCTCTCACGGAGGAGCCTCAGAACAAGTCTGTCTTTCACCTGGCTGCGCTCTGAAGCCAGAAGGGCTTGGCAGGTGCCTAGAGACATTCCTATTAAAATAACACAAACTGCATTGGGGATATGATTTTCTTCTTTTTACAGATGAGAAAGTTGATGCCACAGGGAATGATTTGCCCAAGGTCCCTGGAACCCCAGACTTCCTCTAGTTCAGGGGTCTGACCAAACACAATGCGCTTCAGAGCAATGCCAGGCAGGGACTGGGCGCCCGGAACAGAAACACCTCTACCTGTCCCCAGTTCTGCCTGGCCTCAGCCATGCCTCTAAATGAGTATCAGCCTTCCTCGACCCCGCCCACCCGTCATCATCCAATCATAGGCCGCTGGTGGGAGCCTTCTCTGTTGGACATAAGCCGCCAATTCTTTCTGGATCCCCGGTGCCTACCTATGTCTGGCATATAGCAAGTGCTAAGAAATTGGATTAAAGTCCTGACCCAGTGGGACCAACAGAGCAGTGCAGGGAGCGAGCTGATAAACTAACAAAAATGTTAAGTAAAGTATGCAATTGTCAATGGTGGGGAATGCTTCGGGTGAAAACATGCAGGAATGAGGGTCTGGGCAGACCTCACTGCAAAGTTGCCATTTGAGCCCAGCCTGAAGGAGGTGAGGAAAGGGACATGTGGCTGCCCAGGGAAGGGAGGGGGTCTAAGCAAACGAACAAAATAACAGAAGCCCTGAAAATGAAGGCACAGGAACAGATGTGACTGCCCAAATCTGCAGGCTAGTTTCTCACCAAAAATATCCATTCTATGCTGCAGCCAGAAGGCTCAGAGAGGCTGCACAGAAGGAGAGAAGTGAGCCTTGGCGGCTGAGGATGCCTGACCATCACCACCTTCCTGCTGAATGCAGGTGTGGGGAAAAGGCCTGTGGAGGTGGGGGCTGACATGTGTCTAGGAAACACTGAGGCCGTCACACCCTGGCCCCACCATGGTGGGTTTCTAGAGGTTGTGGGGGCCTGTCTCCTTGGCCATGGTCCTAGGGCCTTGACCGTAGTTGTTAAGAGTAACTCTCCCTTGCATCTGTAGAGCACCAGACAGCTTTTAAACACACATGTGTGGTCCTCACTGAAATCTCGGACAGCAAATGGGGGAAGCACCGCATCTTCATTCTGCCTAGAAGGAGAAAGAGCTCAGGGCTGCCGCCACTCAGTATGCGAGCTTGGTCAGATTTCTGAACATTTCTGGGCCTTCATACCCTCCTCAGGGTGAAATGAGGGTGGATTCTCGGTGCTTCTCCAAGTGTGGTGCAGGGACCAGTGGTCTCCTCCCCAGCTGCAGAGTGTCAAAATACAGGTTCCTGCTCTGCAGCTCTCCTGGAGTTCCGTGAGACTAACCAGAAGAGCTCGCATTTCTGGGGCACCACCCTGGGGAAGGTGGGAGTCTGGAACCTGTGTTTTCAGTAAGCTTTCCACGTGACTCAAAAGCACACTTTAGTTTGACAATGACTTTAGTTTGACCTAGTGGCTTTCTCTGGATGCTTCCAGTAATATCGCCCTTTGACTTTATTTTGTGTTTAAAAATCCACCCTAAGGGAGTTCCCCTCAAGGTTCATCGATAAAGAACCCAACTGATAACCATAAGGATATGGGTTTAATCCGTAGCCTAGCTCAGGGGGTTAAGTATCCACAATTGTCATGATCTGTAGTGTAGGTCACAGACATGGCTCAGATCCTGCACTGCTGTGGCTGTGGTGTAGGCTGGCAGCTACAGCTCCGATTCAAGCCCTAGTCTCAGAACCTCCATATGCTGCATCCGCAGCCCTAAAAAAAAGCAGAGCTGAGGTGTAAGTAGGTATTCTCATGCCTCACGGCCCCAAGCAGTTGACTTCCGGTTGTAACTCATGTTTTGGTGGGTTATTCACTGGTTGGTGCAAATTATACCCTGGGGTTCTGGGACCTGTGGACCCTGCCTACTTCTTCCAAGCTTCACCAGGCTTCACATGTGATGCATGAGGAAAGAATGCCATTGACTTGTACTGATGCTTGCATTAAAAGGAGTGCTATGTCCTCAAAAATACCTAGAAAATGTCACAACATCAAGTGATGAGGTGGACTAGCCAACCAGGCTGATAATTTGAATATTAAGATCAAAATATAACATCCATGACCCTCATCATGTATGCTATCTTTTAATTTCAAGCAGGTTGCACCCCCTTCTTTGCTTCTGCTGCCAAAGTGACTTGATACTCACCTGTACTCCTCACTTAGCTTTGTAACTCATAAACTCTCCACAAACTAGTAGGCCCCTCGTGGAGGTGGTGAACCCTGAAATTGGCATGGGCTGATTCACTAAGGTTTAGCTTTGTTTTCTTTCTTGAAAACAACAAAGTGTAAGAGTGCTGATCAAGGAAATGCAGTATGTGTCAACTATTAGTTTTCCACAGGGACTTGACAATTTATCATGAAATGGAGTTGGAGGTTAGAATGGGGGTGGGTCTGCAGCTGGTTAAATGACCATAACCCAAAAGTGCTGATTAATGGATCGATGTCAGTCTAGTGACATGTTTTGAACAACTCTGTCTTTGGCCTTGGCCCTGGCACACCACGCAATTTGTTTTTTTTTTTTTTTTAATTGACAAACTTACTGAATCTGCAGATGACACAAGGTCTGAACAGACAGCATATGTGATGAGCAACTGGATCAGGATCATGACAGTCTGACACCATGAGCTGAACCCATCAAGAGGAAATCTAACTGGTGATAAGCATAAGACACACCCAGGACATCATCTACAAATCCCATAGGATGAAGGTGACCTGGTTTAATAGCAGTGTGGTTGGAATAGAGATTTTTTTTTTTTTTAAGTATGACCTTAGGATGCATTTTAAAAAGGAGCAGAGCGCCTAAAGTGGAAGGAGGTGAAAGCCTGGCCCTGTTCCGTGCTGATCACTCCACTGCTGGGAGCCTCACTTTAGAAGAAGTACTGACAAATGGAACATGCTCAGGAGAGAGGCGCTAGGAGGCTGAGACTCAACACAAGCTTAAGAGGCTGGATTGAAAGAATTAGATACGGTTGGCCTGGAGAAATAAAAGCCCAGCTCCCTGAAACCTCGCCAAAGATTGTAGAGTAGAACTAGACTCTCTGCACCACCCCAGAGAACAGAATCAAGATCACTGATCAGAAAGCCTAGTGAGGCAGATTTCCCAAGATAAGAGAGATACGGGGAAAACATTACAATACCTAGAGCCAGCCACAGACCAAGCAGAAGGGTTATTTGGGTGAGGAGGGTGGGCAGAATCTAGATGACTTTGGGGCAGGGAAAGGACTGAATGGGATCAGACATCGGATGGAAGACACAAGGTTGCTTACAAAGAGGGCGTTCCATGTTCATGTTGAACCAAAGCCCTTACACCCCTCATCCCTGTTCCTCCCCAGCCAAGTGGGGTATAAGTAATCTGGGATGTTACACAAAGGGCAGGCAACTCACCAGCAATCTCCAAGAACCACCCAGGGCAGAGCCCGTTTGCAGAGCCCACGCCCAAATTCGAGACAACTCAACATGACAACCATACTCTAAAATTGGGAGCTGTTCCTTGGTGAGTGCATGTCATTCTGTTAGCTCCTTTCCTCTCACCCTACTGAACACAACTCTGTTTTGTTTTGTTTTTTCTAGAATAAGAAAATTGCAGTAACTATCATTCCAAGATTAAGACCGATGTTCCCGACTGGTAGCTCACTTTCTGTGTTTCCCAAAACCAAGCCAGGCAACTTCATCTGAAAAGTGTGTTGGAAGAACTATAGATTAACTAACCCCTGTGGTTCCTCTGGCTACCCCTAGTTTGGGCTGTTCCCCAAAAGTCACGGCTGGCGGGGCACAGACAGCAGGTCCTGGGCCGGGATGCCACTTACTGTAAAGTAAAACATTTCTGTCTCCTGCTGGTTGGCTCTCCTTTTGGCAATGTTGATCTTGCTCATGTAGGTCTCGGAGGCAGCTGACTTCACAGACTCTGTGGACCGACTGTGTTGGAAGGCGTCAGAGACGTCGAAGTCTTCCACGGTCAGCATGTCCTGCAAGGTCTGCATGGTGGCGTCCAGGGTTTTTCTAACCTGGGGAAACACAGCAGGTCGACAAAAATCTTTCACTCTCAGGATGCCTTTGACACCTCAAAATCCTTTCCCAACTGTTCCATTACTTTTTCCACATACAGCCTCTGGGAGGCAGCAGGACAAGTTACATTGACCTGCAAAGTGGGGCCAGCAGCTGGTGGGGGTGAGAAGCCAGACCGCCCCAACTGAGTTATGCCATGGGGCTGTTTCTGCTTTGAGAATCTTGGAGAATGTTGTGACGAACAAGGAACTCGGGTGTGAGGTTTGTTTCTCTTTATGCTTCCACAGCTTCAAACTAGCTCCTCCTGGGAGGCAGGTCTCTGAGGAGGAACAACACTCAAAATGCTCCCTGTTCTCTTCATCCAGAGAAGGGAGGGGACAGCCAGCCTCAAAGAGTGTACTCCCCAATGTCTGCCACTGAGTCCTTGAAAGCCTGACTGAAAAAGAGAGCCTCGGGGGAGGCAGAAGCCAGGACACATGAAATGTAGATATAGGGCAGAAGGAAAGAAAGAAAACACTCCTTTCACGTCCTCTCTCTTCTCAGGTTTGAAAAACAAATATAGAATGTGTCTGCACATGACCTCCCCTCAGGGACTGCTTTGATTCCTTCATCCTGAGTGACAATCTGGCTCCATCGTTTTTGGAGACACAGAGCAACCAGCCCTCCCTGTTTGGCACAGCCCTCCTGAGTCTGAAAACAGGGACCACCACTCCCCATCTCCAGCTGCCACTGCAGTCCTCAGGGTTGAATCTGCCCATGATCTCAGGTGACACCCCCATGTCCTGGTGTCTTCCAGGTGGGTGATGTCCTCCCTGTGTGGGGGTGCCCAGCTGGAACAGGAAGTCTCCCTGTGGCCTCATAATCCACATCAGAATGGAGCCACCCAGCTGGTATTTCCACCTCTGCCACCCTGGTGGGGGATCCTGTGCAACCAGCTTCAGGGGAGACGTCCTGGCTGTGGTAAGATAGAACTTCCTGGGGGCTCAGAATCTATGACATGGTCAGTGTGCCCTGAGTTATTTCATTGTGTGATTTAAAATACCTATTACTGGAGTTTCAGTTGTGGCACAGCAGAAACGAATCCGACTAGTATCCATGAGGATGCAGGTGCAATCCCTGGCCTCCATCAGAAGGTCAGGGATCCAGCGTTGCTATGAGCCACGGTATAGGTTGCAGATGCAGCTCAGATCCTATATTGCTGTGGCTGTGGCATAGGCTGGCAGCTGTAGCTCTGATTCAACTCATAGCCTGGGAACTTCCACATGCTGCAGGTGCAGTCCTAAAGAAAGGCAAAAAATAAGAGACCGTTTATACTTTCTAATGATAAAAATAACAAACTCTGCAGAAAACAGAGAAAAGCACAAAGAAGAAAACAGAAATCACCTACACTCCTGCAACCCAGTCCAAAGCACTAGCAATATTTCAAAATATTTCCCATCAGTCTCTTTTCTATGCCTGTGAATAGCACAGAAACATGCAGGTGTTACTTTAGTTTACCCTGGTTAGAACAGTACTGAACAGAGTTCTGCTTTCTCTTTGCTTTCCTTTAACACCTTGTGAGCATTCCCCACGCCATTAAAGATTCTTGGTGTGTGTGGCGTTGAGGCTTGTACCATGAACCATCTTTCAGATGAACCCTAACTTCTTATATGTTCCATGGCAAGGGTGCACTCCTGGGGACCAGCCAGGCCTATAAAGGAAATCCCCTCCAGGGCAGAAGGGCTCACTCACCTCCTCATTCTCTATCTTGAGAGTGGCCAGCCTGGACTGCAGCTGGTGGTACCGCATGAGCAGTTCCGTCTGGACGGGCTGCTGGGCGCTGACCTGGCACACCTGCAGAAATGACAGCCACCGCTCAAAGCTGCCCCCGCCCTCGTCACCAGTGCAGAGCCAGGGCAGGGACACCATTACCATGCCCACGCATGGCTGCAGAAACAGGGCTGGAAAGGTCAAGTGACATCTCCAAGGTCACACAGCTGGTACCTGGGAGCTGTATCAGAGCCAGCAGAAGCCAGGGGCCACCCTTTCATACTCTATGTCTACGCTTGCGCAGCATGTTTCTTCTTGGAGACTGGACGGAATCTCATTAAGTGAGACTAACTGGTTAATTTCCAGGCAGGAAGCTGTGGAAAGTAAGCAACTGACTGAGAGAAGCTGGTCAAAAGAACGACAGGGAGTTCCTGTCGTGGCTCACAGTAACAAACCCAACTAGTATCCATGAGGACTCAGATTCCATCCCTAGCCTCGCTCAGTGGGTTAAGGATCCAGCGTTGCCGTGAGCTGTGGTGTAGGTTGCAGACGTGGCTTGGATCCTGTGTTGCTGTGGCTGTGACGCAGGCCAGCAACTGGAACTACAGTTCAACCCCCAGCCTAGGAATCTCTATATGCCATGGGTATGGCCCTAAAAAGACAAAAAAAAAAGGGAAAGAAATAAGGAAAGGAAAGGAAAAAAAAAGAAAAGAAAAAAAGAACAAAGGGTGGGAAAGAACAGAGTGGAAAAGAGCAGGAAGATGCCTGTGGGAAGCAGCCATGCATTGGTGGCAACACTCACAGCCTGTCTTCCTTGGTCGGTTGACAGAGAGAGGATGGAGAGAAGAGCAGAAGATGAGAGGAATTCTGTTCCCCTCCACCCACACACTCCCGGGCTAGGCTGTCTGGTGTAAGTGAGCTGAGATCATAGTGGACGGCAGGGCTCAGTTATTTACCACTAACAGTCTACCCAAACCCTGCATTCACTAGAAGATGAGCCGCAGGGCTGGACACAGGGGCGGAGGGAAGGGGTAGGAGCTGTGGGAAGGCCCTGCAGAAGGCACCTCTTGTAAATGGAAAAAGTGGGCAGAGCCATTAACAGGTCCAGCATATGCCACCTTCTGAGGTAACTCCTGGTCCCTTCCTGCCAAGCAGGTGCAGCAGTGGCCTGGCTGAGCTCTCCCAGGATGCAGAGGCTGATTCTAGGGTGCAGGGGTATGTGTCTGAGTGGAGGGAACAGGGCTCTAGGAGAAAGTTCTGTGCATGTGCTCCTGGGGGTAGAGATGGATGGGGAAGGCTGAACTGACTCCTGGTGGCTGTCCTCTGTTAGTTCCAAGGACTCGGGCCTGAGCCCTAGAGACAGGGAGGAAACACAGGGAAAAGCTCAAGGAGCTGTTTTCTTAAGAAATTTTGTGTAACTAGTGTGCTGATTTAGGGCCAGTGCCAAGTGCCTCCTCCCACTTTTTTTCCCCAGAACATAATGAAGATCACGAGCAGCACAGGCCCTGAAGGCAACATGATTGGCTGGGATGCCAAGGGCTCACAGCACTGGAGCACGGGCCAGAGTGGCTATGCTGAGGCCCTGCCTTTGTTGATCCGAGGCCATCACAGGTGACAACATGAGATGATCATCTGTATGCAGATGTGGGGCTCTTCTGGGGCTCATCTAGTCACAACTGGGAGGGATTCTATGCGAAGCTAAGTTCCTGCAGTACTGCAGGTGGAGGACTTGAGCCACCAAGGTTAGGGTATTGTGATATACTCCTCGGTCGGGAAGCCCAGGCACCAAGAACTTGACACCAGGCCTCTGAGATGGCATTCTCCTCCTACTAATGCCCTGGGAGCCCATGGGAGACAGACGGAAGCAGCCTCAAGCAAGGGCTCCTGGGAGAAGCCTACCTCGTCCCCCATGTGGGGCTGGAACTCAAACTTGAGGGGGGGACAGAAGACCTGGTTGCACATGTCCATGACCGTGTGCTTGTCGCTTCGGGAATCCAGGTTGTCCACCGCATTCTCGATGACATCCAGCCCCTCGTGGCGAGAGGTCTCCAGGTTGTACTCGGCTGAGAGGTAGGTCCGGAAGGTGCGGGCCAGGCTGGCGTGAAAGCCCAAGTCACAGCACTTGGAGAGAAGCACACACAGAAGGGTGCAGTGAGAGTGGTGACGTGGAGTTAGGGCCGCCACAGTGACACCATTACCTCCTACGCCACAGCCAGATCTTCCATGCTGGAGGCCCTCGTGCACTCTGGGAGCTTACCACACAGGTCATGGCAAAGTCTGGGGAGGGTTCTGGGGACTGCAGGCCAGGCAATGGCAGTGCTTCTCTCGGCTTCCCAAACTTATCACGTTCCTTCTCACCTCCAGGCCTTCACACACGCAGTTCTCCCTGCCTAGAAGATTCTCCCTCTCTCCTCCTGCCTAAATATTCTTTGGGTTTCAGTTTAGAAGTCACTTCATGCAGGGAGTCTTCCTTGATGCTCACCCACTGGGAGTTTAACGCCAGATGTTCCTCATCCAGGGGTCCACACGTCCCTCCACCTCCCTCACCATAACACCTACCACCTGGCACTGCAATTGCCTATAACACATCAGGGTTGTGCAGGGTAAGGGTTGTGCAAGGTAAGTGCCACGAGGACATATCCACTGGGTCTTGTCCACAGTTGCACCTCAAGACTGAGAGCTTGTAGGGACTCCATAAAAAAATGGTAAATGAAAAAATGAAAGGGCTGTGTGAAAAAGAAAGTTGAAAGGTAGGAAAGAGGAGGGGTCTGGCCTCCGGCTGTTTGGAAGGGATAAGCAGGGCCAAGTAGCTCTCTCTCCTGGGGTTGGTGATGATGGCATTAATGGGTCCCCTCGGCAGCCAAGGGACAAGTGGTGACACTCTGACTTCCTGACAGGATACACCAGGGCCAGAGGAAAAGGATGCATCCACCTCATAGAAGCTGACAGAGCATCTGCTGGGCCAGACCCCTGTCTGCGTGAAGACGTGATAAGCAGCCCTGCTCCGTCACAGATGACATGGAAGCCCATCTCAGTGTTCCCTCCCCAGGCCTGACCATCCCCCAACTGCGTCCCGCACAGCTAGTACTCAGCAGCCAGTGTCCCACCTTCCCTGTGCTTAAACTGCCTGATTTCTCCCAAGATAACAGCCCCCAAATAAAGCTACCTGTGTAATTCTGTCTCATTCATTATTTTCTTCCATATGCAAGTGCGTCTGGCCAACTGGACACTGGGGGTGCTGAACATATAAGGATCTTTACCACTCTGTGAAGTCCCCCAGGTCATGAACTGTGTAGATCACCCCTGTGCCCCCAAACCCAGCAAAGGGCCCGGCATAGAGGAAGGTGCTTAGAAAATGCACGCTGGATTACAACTGCCCAGCCTAAGTGTGCAGGGGCCACCAGAGGCCACCCTCACCCACTGGGTAGAGGCCTCGAGGTGATACTCCTTTCCAAGACCCCAAATGCTCCTTGCCCTTCCCTGATCAGTGCTGCATTAAGCACAAGGGACAGCCCTCCCTGGGCTGATGACTTGTGCTCAGACTCCCCAGGAGCTCACGTCAATGAGGTCGGAGACATCGTGGATGTAGTATTTGCTTATAGCTGCGTTGGTGGCCGCCAGATTCAGCAAGTAATCATTCCTGGCCTTGGTGCATTTCAGTTTGTTCTCGGAATATTTCGCCTGCCTCTGGAGGAAGGAAAGAATGGATGTAAGAGCCGAGCCACTGATGGGAGGGATTTGGGATTTTCTTTACGCTCACTACCTGCAACCAGTCACTTGCACAGCCCTGGAATGCCTTGTTCCATGTACCAGGTGAGGAAGATCTGGACTCTGGACTCAAAAAGCTCGCCTTACAGGGCACTCATGAAGTAAGCGACAGCACTGTTGGCTAAGCAGCATACTTTTCCTGATGTCAGCCAGAGCGGAGTGTAAATGAGACCGCGGAGGCCCTAGCCAGCACCCCCTGAAATCCCGCCTAACCTAGCTCTTCCTCCACATTCCCATCGTCACCTCCTCTGCCCATCCTCTAGAGGCCATATCTATTCCTGCCTTGAGACTTCGGCCTCATTCCCTCGGCCTGTCAGGCCATCCTTCCAGGTCCCTGTGTGGCTGCTCCTCCATGTCATTTAAGTCCTTACCATAGTCACATGGTTGGATGGGCCTCCGATGACAATCTTGCCTAAAGTGTGTCCCTAGCATCTCCACTGTCCCTTCCCACACTCTATCCTGTCCTACTTTTCCCACTTATTTAATCTTTATTCAATGTTTAGTGATCATTTTCATCTTTATTTGAATTTTTAAAGACTTATTTTTCAAGCAGTTTTAGCTTCAAAGCAAGATTGAGAGGAAGGCGCAGAGATTTCCTGCATGCCCTCCTACCCCACAGAGGCACTGCCTACTCCCCCCCCAACTACAGGGTACATTTTTTACAACTGATGGACCTATATTGACACACTATTGTCACCCAGAGGCCACGGTTTAGCTCAGGGTTCACGCTTGGTGTTGTATATTCTGTGACTTTGAACAAAGGTATAATGGCATGTGTCCATCATTACAGTACAGACAGAGCAGTTTCCCAGCCCTAAACATTCTCTGTGCCCCCTCCCTCCCTCCTAACGTTTAGTATCCACTGATCTTTTTATTGTTCCACAGGTCGCCTTTTCTGGAATATCATATAGTTTGAATCATACAGTATTTGCCTCTTGAGATTGGCTTCTTTCACTTTGTAACGTGCATTTAAGGTCCCTCCATATCTTTCTATGGCTTGATAGCTCTTTTTTTTTTTTCTTCCTAGGACAGAATAACATTCCATTGTGTGGATGCACCAGTTACTTATCCCCCTACCTACTGAAGGACATCGAGGTTGCTCATTTTTTTTCATAATCACTTTTCCCTAGCCAAAATTATATTTCACGCCTTTGCTTACTTGCTGATTTTCAGTGTCCCTTAGCTAGAAAATAGGCTCTATGAAGTTAGAGACTTGAGGCACCTGTTCATGGCTGGGTCTACAACCCCCAGAACAGTCCCTGCACAGGCAGCATGAAACGATTTTCACTGGCTGTCTGGATGTGAGGGGTGGTGAGGAGGGGTGGGGCAGCCTGAGGTGCAGTCTTGCCCAGGAGTTCAACTGCCTCTCCGGGAAGCTGCTTCTGTTCTGGGCCATCCTGGGCAGGAAGCAGTAAAGAGTCCACGCATTGGAGAGTTGTTCCCTTCCCCTTTCAGATGCATCCCACTGCTGAGTAGAAAGACAGCTCTCCTTAAAGAAATTGGGTTTCTTCCTTCACCTCAGCACTCTCAACCTTCCTTACTCCAGATGGAGTTCTCGAGCTGTTCAGCAGAGGTGCCCCCACTGTCAGCCTTTTAATGCTCTTCAGATACTTCCTCAGACCTTTTGTCAGGATCCACTTATTTTTGGAATTTCTAGTAACAAACTTCTAGCACTTCTATCCTATACCAGCCACACACCTAACCTCCACAGGAGAGTTTTCATATGCCTGTCCCATTTCCAGGGGGTATATGACCCTGAGACCATTTCAGGTCTTCATGGATCCATAAAATTTTATCCCTGGAAAGGATTTTAAAGATATCTTAGTTTAACTCACCCATTTTACAGGTGAGGAATGAAAATTGAAGAGAAGTGGGTTGTCCAAGCCAAAGAGGTAACTAGCACACAACTCTCAACTAAAACTTCGTCTCCAGACTCCCCTGTCAGTGCTTTCTCTACCCCTCTATATATTGCCCTATGTTGTAGTTCTGAAATTTCCTGCCTGGTTCTTTTAGGTTTTTTAAATTTATTTTTAATATATTCGCAGAGTTGTACAACTATCACCACTATCTAGATTTAAAATATTTTCATCACCCCCAGAGAAGCCTTGGAACCATTAGCAGGCACTCTTCATTCTCTACTGCCCCAGCTCCTGGCACCCAAAAATCTACTTTCTGTCTCTATGGATTTTTCTGGACATTTCATATAAATGGAATCATACACTATGGGGTCTTTTGTGACTGGTCGCTTTCACTTAGCATTCTGTTTTCAAGGGTCATCCATGCTGCAGTATATTCATTCCTTTTCATGGCTGAATATTCCATTATAGGGATTTACCACATTTTATTCATTCATTCATTCATTCATTCATCAGATGATGCACATTTATATATTTGGGTTGTTTCTACCCTTTGGCTATTATGCATAATGCTGCTATGAACATTCATGTGCAAGTTTTTGTATGAACACATGTTTTTGTTTATCTTGGGTAGATACCTACGAGTAGATCGACTCAGTCATATGGTAATTCTATGTTTAATGTTTTGAGGAACTGTCAGACTAGTCTCCAAAGTGGCTGCACCATTTTACATTTCCCCCAACAATGTACAAGGGTTCTAACTTCTCTACCTCCTCACCAACACTTATTTTCTGTCTTTTTTTTTTTAACCCATCCTGGTGGATATGAAGTGGTACCTCACTGTGGTTTGGATTTGCATCTCCTTAATAACTAATGATGCTGAGCATCTTTTCACTTATTAGCCACTCATATATGTTCTTTGGAGAAATGTCTATTCAAATTCTTTGCCCATTTTTAAAACTGAGTCTCTGCCTAGTTATTGTGGAGCATGTTTTTCTTTGCCTTTCGAATTACCCTGAATTTTTTTTCTTTTTCCCTTTTTTTTTGCCTCTGGTTACTTTTGCAACTTCCCCAGGCCCTGTTGGGTTTTGTTCCCACTCAATCTCCTACAATTTTTAAGAATGGCAGGATAATATGATCATAGAATTAGTCTCAGAGAAGACCAAATAAAGATCTGATGCAATGTTTGGCAAATGGAAAGAGTTCAGAAAATGTTTGCTGACTGCATGGGATGAATAAATGAAGAGAACTCAACAAGAAAATTATAATCTTTTAAGAAGAATAGAATCTGAAAAGTAACCTTGTCTACGGCTGAAAAAAAACAGCAGGCACAATACCCCTCTAAATACTTTGGCCATGGCAGACATCATTAATTGATCGATCACAGCACAGTCTTTAACCAAAGCATGGAGAGGGCTCACAATCAACATGGAGCCGTGGGCAGCCACTACCAAATGATCAGAGTTGACATTAGAGAACAGATTTGCTTGTCATCACTGTCAGATTTTAAAACTGAAGTTCTGAGACTTGTAAATATAGCATCTTCAAAACCCAGCCTGTCCAACTCCAAAACTAGCACTTTCACTGTGCCCTACTGAAGCACTTTTCCAGCACCAACACACAAGGGTTCCAAGTGGGCTGGCTTGGGCTTGGCAGCAACAATTTCAGAATGATTCTTTACCTGGTGCCCAGGTGCTGCTTGATTATCCAGTGCTGTTCCCCTTGTTAGGACATACTAAGTGCCAATCAGCCCCCCAGCCACCAAAGTGACCTCCGGGCAGGCCCCACCTCCATGAACGTGCTCGCTGGCATGGGTCTCAACACAGTTCAGCTCTCTTGCCAGCTGTGCACCTCTTCCCGCTACTGACCCACTAAAGCCTAACAAGTGCTAGCAGAGGCATGGCCGGCCCTGCCTCTAGCATGACACTAACCTCCAGGAGAGCAGAGGCTGGCAGCAGGATTCCACCCCAGCCCCTCAGGGTGCAGAGAGGGAGGTCGAGGCTGTGGGGAGCCTGGCCCTGCCTGTTCTGCCCCTCCCTGATAGCTCCCCTTGCTGGGAGCCTTCACTCGCCTTCTCCTTCATCTTCTCAATCTTCTTCACAGAGCTGCGGCGCTGGGGCCGGTCCTCATGCCGGAGCAGGTTCATGCTGAGGTCTCCTGACTTGTTGAACTGCTTCTCCTCCTGCTTCTCGGCCTCCTTCAGCTTGCTCTCTGCACTGATGCTCTCTGCGTGGTACATGTGGTAGGTTTTCATGACCTGGGGACACACGAGCATGGGGAAACAACAAGCTATTATGGCCCTCGTGCTGCCAGCCCCCTTCCAAGTTCTGTGCCCAGTGAGCTCCATCCCTGCCCTCCTCCCCTAGCTCTTTACTTTTGCATGAACTATCTGAGAAAATGATGAGTATCATTGTAGCGGTTTCATCATCATCGTCACCATCATTAAATCCTTACTAAGTACCCGGAATGGACAAGTAAAGAGGAAATTTAAAAGGGCACCCACAGACCCCAGCACCTGCAGGTCCTCAGAGATGACATAGCAAGCATGGCCTTCCTCAGCTGCCCTCTCCACCCCTGCCAGCTGTGACTGCTGTGTCCCTTTCCCTCCCTGTAGTGTCACTGGAAAAGGCCCTCCTCAGGTATTCCTGGAAATTTTCATGGGAACATCCCTCTTACTCCCACACAAATCATTTTCTCAGCTGTTCCTTTAAGTAAAATTGGCCTGCAAATGGTTCTGTTCCCAAAAGGAGTGTTACTGAATAACCTAATAGACATTCTATGCTCTCAGAAATAAACTCATCCTCGGCTATAAAATGAATTCCTGTAAAGCATATTGCACTTTACTATTCTACTTCCATTTTAAGCGTTGAATATGATTATAACAAGGAAATTTTTGAGTCCTAGACATAATCTAATCCAACCACCAAATTTTACAGGTAGGGAAACTAAAGCCCAGAAGGACTAAATGGCTTATCCAAGATCATACAGCATTATCAGTATAGTTCCCAGACTTTACATCCATGTGTCAACACAATCAAGACATAAAAAACTCCCATCACACCAAAAGGATCCCTTGTGCCGCTCTCCAGTTGATCTGCCCCCCCCCTTGCCTCAGCCCCAGGCAATCACTGATTTGCTTTCTGTCACTGTAGGCTGGTTTTGTGTGTTCTGGAACTTCACATATATGAACCTATAAAGTATAAACTCTTTTATGTCTACCCTTGTTCACTCAGCATAATTTGGTTTTGAGATTCTCCCGTGTTGTTGCATGTAGCAGTAGTTCTTATTCCCTTATATGGCTATAGCACAATTTGTTTATCTGTTCATATGTTGATAGTTATTTGAGTTGTTTACGGTTTTGGGCTATTATGAATAAAACTGCTAAGAATGCTCACGTACATGAGTTCTCATCGTGGCTCAGTGGAAACGAGTCTGACTAGCATCCATGAGGATGCAGGTTCGATCCCCGGTCTCGTTCAGTGGGTTAAGGATCCAGCGTTGCTGTGAGCTGTGGTGTAGGTCACAGACAAGGCTTGGATCTGGTGTTGCTGTGGCTGTGGTGTAGGCTGGCAGCTACAGCTCCGATTCAACCCCTAGCCTGGGAACTTCCATGTACTGCAAGTGCAGCCCTTAAAAAAAAAGACAAAAAAAAAAGGGATGTTCTTGTACAATTCTTTATGCGAACTTATGTTTTCGCTGCTCCCAGGTAAATACCTAGGAGTGGAATGGAGGGTCCCACAGTACATGTATATCTAACCACATTAGAAACCTGGTCTCAGACTTTCAATTCACCACTTATCTGTCCTATTGTACTGTTTCCTTAATTCATTACCATTTGCTCAGCACATGTGACTATTTTTGGCAGCCTGAGAGCAAGCTGGGACAGTCCCATACCAACAGTATTCTACCTCCCAGTCTCCAACTAGAAGTACACTTTCCCTTTGCAATGTCAAGTTTATGATCATTTTTCTATCTAAGAAATTTCTGGAATTCATGACTCCTGAGCCTTGCTGGTTCTCTTCTACTGTTGTTTGGATAATTACAACAGCCAATAGAGCAGAGGCTTCCTCCTGGGGATGGGATGTGCTTCTGGCTAACCAGGCCCTTTAGGTCAAGGAACTCAGGATGAATTACTGGTGAACATTATAACCTTATTCCTTCTCATTTAAAGTCCCGTGAAATGAGTTTATCAGAATGAGGAATTCTTCTGTGACTCTTATCGTGAAGTCACAGCACTGGTCTGTTGTTTAGGAAGCTCTCTGTCATACGTCAGGAGTCAGTGGGGGCAACATCTATTGCAGAGCATGTCGGGTAAGAATATGAACTCTAGCCCAAATGTCTGGGCTGAATCCTGACGCTGCCACTTACCAGCTGTGTGACTTTGGCCAAGTCACAGAACCCCTCTGACTTCTGCGCCCTCATCTATAAAATGGGGATAATATTGGCATCTACCCCCACAGATTTGTTTGTGAGGACTAAATGAGTTAGTTTTTATGAGGTGCTGAGAGCAACACCAACCACACAGAGAAGGTCCCAGTAAGCATTAGCTGCCACCATCAACAACCCTGATTTGGTCTGAGAGTCTGAAAATCTTGAACTTACTCACTTGACTTCAGGAAAATTCTCACAAACTCTAGATAACATTAGCTAATGTGAAATAAATGTATCCTAGACCATGTTTCTCCCTCCTTTCCTCCTGAACACCTCCCCAAATTTCAAAACAATAAATGAAAACCCGCAATCAACTTTCCTTGTAGGTCTTGGTGGAAAGACTTCTCTGCATCCTACCTATTTTTGCTCATTCGCAGTTGCCCTAAAGCCACCAGCCCTTCTTGCTGATTTCATCCACTCCTTTTGGCAGTTCCCTTACGCTTATTTCCAAACAACTCCATGGACCAGAAAGTCTGCCTGATCAATGTGTTCTCGACATCTAGTGGCCAAAGGGAATGACTGCAGATTTACAGGTAACCAAAGCAGCCGCCTACTCTCAACCATCTTTAAGCCATGGCTCCCGGAACATAATGTGGCTAAGAGTTGGGAGTGCCTGCCGAAGTGTGTCTCCAGCCCCTTTCCCTTTCTTGAACTTTTCCTCTAACCCTCCACATTCACAGACACCTTGGCTTCTCTGCTCCTCCACTGTGCAGTTCTGAACTCCATACCCTTTCTGGGTTCAATGATTCTTGCTAAATCCATTTTTTTTTCGCATTCAGCTGCTGATGTCTGCTTATCTGACCACTAATTTATCATGTGCATTGGGTATTTCAGAGGAAGAGAGAGCGTTTCCATTCACACCTTGATCTTCCTGTCTGATCATCCATGCAAGCATCCATCCACTTGCTCAAGGTCAGCACCCCAGCTGGGCGTTCTCAGCCCCCCACATTTTCCTTTGCTCACTTTTCTACTCTTCTTGAACCACAGAGTACCCTTCCTGTCCTCCATCAGGCCAGACTTCCAAGTACAGTCTCTGATGCTTGGAGAACACAGCCCGACAACCTTGGGCCCAAACACTATGTGATCCAATTGGTAACTCCTGATCCCAGAAACAACAGTGAACTTGATCACACAAGGTGACTTACATCAGACGGCTGCCACAAAAGAGTTTACTTGGGGACCTCTCAGAAATGAGTTTAATGATTTATATCCAGAATTCTCTAGATATTTCTTTTATTTAATTACCGGAAACACAGATTTCAGCATGAAAGACCCATAGCTCAATATCTAGAACAGTCTTCTCAATACTGCCAGTCCAAGAGGTGTTAAATAATATGAAACGTTATCTATTACTTCAGAGCTTGCAAACCTCTCTTTTTTAAAAAAATTTTTACTACATTTGGTTTACAATGTTCTGTCGATTTCTGCTGTACAGCAAAGTGACCCAGCTGTACATTTATATTATCCCCAAGAAGCATTTCAACTAGCCCTTACCCCAATTTTGGGAGGCAGCATGATAACAATAACAATGGCAGCTAATACTTACGGAGCACTTACAACATTCCAGGCCTAGCGCTAAGCACGTCACATATATGAACTCACTTATTTCTCAAAACAACCCTGTGAGGTAGATGCTAGATCATCCGCACTTTGCCCATGAGGAAACCATGAAATAGGGATGAAAGGACCCTCCACCCCATGGGGACTCGGGAGACCCAGTTTTGAGACTTGATACTCCCACGATTTGCTGGGCGATGATGGCAGAGGCTTGTCCTCTGGCTGCCTGGTGAGGACCAGAGAGGGGTGGCTGGGAGGGAGCTCTAGACACTGTGACTACAGAGTACTGGGCTGAGAGCAGTGGCAGGCTGGGAAGGGAGCAGAGGTGGATGCAGGAGCTCAGCTGAGCCAGGTCACTGCGGTCTCTGAAGGCCCCTCGGAGATACTCACCCAGTTCACTGTCAGCTGGGGGTTCACATTCCAGCCCTCAGACCCCATCAGGGAGCACCTCTCACAATAAGTCTAGCACAGGCTGAGTAGCACTGTGTAGGGACCTGTAAGTGAAGACCACTGTTCTTGGACTTTAATCCGTTTCAGAGGTTCTCAGAGACCCTCCAGAAACCTTGGTGTATTAACCTGTCATTGAAGGGACCTGAGGCCCAGAAATCGTAAGCATGCGTCCAAAGTCACAGCATGCCAGACAGCTGGGCCTTCCGAGCTGTCGACATTGCATTTTCTGGTAATCATGCTGCCTTTGTGGGTATACGCTGCCTTTTGCATCCCCCCAAATCCTCAGATTTTGAAAGCAGGAAAGTACTGTCTGCACAGCTCTTCAGCTCCGCATTCAAATGCAAAAGAAGGCCATGGCAATCTGGAAGTAGACAGTATAAATAAGGGAACATACTGGGGCAGGATAAGGATCAGTTTTTAGAAAACAGGTTCTCAACAATGCAGTCTATGTATGCTTCCTCTTCCCCACAGGCAGGGCCATCTGCAGGTCACACAGAGTTGCACATGGGGTGAGACCCAGGGCCAGTGCATGTCAAAGATAATCCTTAAAGGAAAAGAGAAGTACCCAAATTTCAGCCTGACCACCCACACTCTGTGTGGCCCACAGTCTTCATAGAACTTAGAGTCCAAAGTCCATTGCGAGCCAGGACCTCATTCATGATTGTATTCCCTGAATTAGAACAGAGACTGGTACCCAGAAAGTATCAATATATATTTGCATATATTTGTTGTTCATAAATGAATGAATGACAGCCGACTGGCTGACTGGCTGTATAATGGGTGAATGGATAGGCAGACAGGTGGGTGGGCAGGTGGATGAAGGGATGGATGAAATGATGGATAGATAAACAGAAAGCTGGGTGGGTGGGTAAATAGATGGGAGGGTGGAGGGAGGATAAAATAGGGAAGGTACAGTTCTACTGCCTTTGATCTGGAGAATGTATTTGAGGGTAGGGAAATGGCTACACCTTCAGTCATTAACTATTTGTTGAACAGTTCATCATGTGCTAGAGACTGCACTAGAAACATACTAGGAAATACTGGAACGTAGAAGACAGATATAGTCTCTGTCCTCACAGAATACCTACTCTAGTGGGGACACAGATGATTGTGCAAGGTGTGATAAGTGCAATGAGCAGGGGAGTACAGGGTGCTAAAGGAAGGCTTCCTAGAGGAAGTGACACCTAAACTGAACCTTGAAGGAAGAGTGGCTTTTAGCTGGGTGAATATGGTGTACGGTGCGGGCAGATTATTCTTCCCACAAATGGAGTAGTGTCAGCATGAAACCCAGTAGAAGCAGGAGCCAAACAGGTTTGAGGAACAGCTTACAGGTAGAAGAACATCAGGTGTTTGTTTAAAAACATCTCCTCCCCCAGATCTTCCCCCTCAGGGAACATCTGCTATTTCTCTCTACCCAGGATCATCCAGTCCTCCTTCTGTAAAGGCTTCCCGATTTTCTTTGAGTAAAGCCTGCACCATTCTGGGTCCAGGTGGTTCAAGGGAAACTGACACTACCCTCCAATGCCCGGGTGTGGGCGGGAGACTCGGGCCTGACCTATCTGTAAATAGTATGTTTATCTGGCACAGTGACCAATCAGTAAACAGTATGTTAATCTGGCCACAGTGCCTGGGACCCCAGTCAGACCAGTTAGAGAGAGCCCTGGGGCTTCGTTGGAAACACTGGGAAGGGAGGGTTCGCGTTCCACTAGGGGGCGCTGAGCCGACAGGAAGCGTGCTTGGGTGGCGGGGGATGGACCATCTTTGTCACTACTGGGGAGAAGTCAGGGACAGAGGGAGACA
Source organism: Catagonus wagneri (assembly GCA_004024745.2). Taxonomy (NCBI): domain Eukaryota; kingdom Metazoa; phylum Chordata; class Mammalia; order Artiodactyla; family Tayassuidae; genus Catagonus; species Catagonus wagneri. The sequence goes on from PVHT021183699.1 coordinate 66,932,758, forward strand.
GGGAGGGAGGGAAACAGAGAGGAAGGAGGGAGAAAAGTGAGGGAGGGAATAAGGAAAAAGAGAAGATGTGCAGTTCTACTGCCTTTGATTTGGTGAGTGTATTGGGCAGGGGCAATTACACCTTAACTTACTAAATATTTATTGAACGGTTTATTATGTGCCAGGTACTACAAAAGAGCTGGAAATACTACTGTATGGAAGACAGATCCGTTCCCTGTCCTCAGAATAATGGTGAGTGAAACAATGAAACAAGCGTGTCAGCCTCTAAGATTCAATAAATTGCCATTTTTACAAATGCCACAGTCATTGTGGATTCCTGTCTCTTGCTACTGAATGAGTCCCAGAAGGCAGACTTCCTTCTCTACTGGCCTCCCCACTATTCATATCAGTCCTGGTTCTGGCTGGCCAGACTTGGTGCATAACTCACAAACAAATACTGATGGGCTGAACAGGGGCTCTTCATCCCATACCCCAGCTTCTGGCATTTCTGTGGCATGGGTGCTGCTCCTTCTGCCTCCCGCTCCACCCAGGAAAGTACACTGTCATTCAGCTCCAAATCCAAAATTATTAAGTGGCAGAGGGTGCAAATGCATGAGGAAACCACAGTGGTTGTACCTCAGTGGTGACAGATTCAGTCCAGGAAGACACATGTGAGCCAGGCTGGAGCATGGTCCAGAACCCAGGCTGATGGGTCCCAGGCTCAGACTCTCTTCACCACCCACATCCCTGAGAGTGGTCATCAGGAGGGAGATATCTTTGCAAAAATTTGTTGGTGGGGGGCTCAGTGTTAATTTTGATACTCCTGAGCCCAGTGCACAATCAAATCAAAGCTCAGGTAAGTAAAAGGTAGCGCCCATGCATTACTCCAATTGGTGTCTACCTGTCACCAGCTGCAGCTGGTGTGGAAGCTCCTCGGGCCCCTCCCACATGGCCATGAACCAAGTCTCAGGGCCCGGGTAGCAGTGCTGGGCTTGGAAGGTAGGCCGGCAGCCCTGCCTGGGAGAGCCTGGAGCAGGGATACTGAGCACAGGCGCAGGCTGGGTGGGGAATGCTACAATGTTAGCAGTTCAAAGCACAGCAAATGCATTTCAGGATCCAGAACCATACTGAAAATCTGAATGTATCTTTTAGCTGAACAATGAAAACACAGAGGTATTTCTGTTGTCATTTTGCCTCTTCGGGAAGGTCTGGCACCCTGGCCCACACTCTCAACTTCAGCCCTTTTTTTCCTCCCAGGCCAGTAAATGATAATCAAGAACTGTATTGTATCAGGCTGATGGGAGTTCAGGGGAAAAGAGGTGAGGTGTGATGTGTAGGGTGTGTGTGTGTGTGTGTGTGTGTGTGCACATGTGCACTTGCATGTTTTAGAAAGATGAGCACCTCCAGGCGATGGGGTCTGGGCAGAGGGAAGCCCTGTTGAGTGAATGAATGAATGAACCAATGAACTACAGAACAAATGAACTAAATAACAAAATGCCTAGCCCTGCAGTCGTCTCTGCATCCTTCCTAGTGCCAGATGGAGACCAGCCTTTTCCCTAAAGTGGGAAGTAGCTGGCCTTGAGCATTTCATCTCTATCATCATTGTGCCAAGTTCCACCTCCTCTATAAAACACTAAAAGAAAAAAAGTGGGGCTTACTGGATAATCCTTTCTCTACATCATTTCCTCCTCAGTCCCTGTGGTCATAACTCTGGGTCTGGTGGAGGAAGGAGCGTCCAAAAGCTCAGTAATCAGAAAGTGCTCAAAAGAAATCCGTGGTAATGAAGCATGGCATTGGGGTCCCGAGGGCTGGCAGCAACTGGGTGCTGTGGGAGACTGTTTGTAAAGATGGCCACGGTGGCCTCCCGGTGGCTTCAGGGATGCCCCCTTGCATCGTCATTTCATAAGCAGTTTACTTCTCCATCCCTCTGGGCATGCCTATGGACTTGATTTGGCAAATCTGATATAAACGGAAGCTTGAAAAGTGCTTTCCCATTGGGGTTTTCCCACTTTGGGCTCTTTTTTCAGTTGGCCAGGAAACTCTAGCCATGTCAGTGGCCCCAGTGGAACTCAGTCCAAATCACCAACCCATAGAATCAGGAGCAAATACAATGGTTGTCATTTTCAGCCACTGAGTTTTGACATAATTTGTTACATAGCAATTGATAACTGATATAAAGGCCTTAAGCAAGGCTTTACTTCTTTCTGACTTTCTTTTTCTGTAAAATGTGTGTTCATTAAATATGTGTAAAATGTGTAATACAACATGAGATACATTCTGGCCACAGTTGCCACTATTATCCTTGTTTTGACAATAAGGAAAATAAGGTCCAAGGAAAACATTTGACCTGGCCAAGCTGGGACTGCACGTATCCTGCACATACTAGGCTCTGTCTTAGGCGGCTGCATCATCAGTTCACAAGTTTACTCTTGTCTCCCTATGCAGATTCTAAACTACTTAGGGGCAAAGCCAGTTTCTCTCATTTATCCATAGATCCCTCCCTCTGTCCTTCAACAAGTCCCTGGGAACAGACATGATGTACAAGACACTTCAAAGATCAACTCCTGAAATGTTCATAGCCTGCCACTAGGCCTCCTGTGGTGCCAAGTCCTCAAAAGGCAGCCCCAAATGTCTGAATTCAAATGAACTTCTGGGCAACTATTGAAACTCACTACAGTCAACAGATGACCTGGAGGGGGTGCTGTTGGTACTAGAAGGGGATGCTGGATGGGGTGCTGTTGGTTCTCACTCCTCTGCAGCAAAAGGCAAAAGGAGAGAGCTGGGGAGGGGCTGCTCTCCTTCCCCACCTGCTCTGAGGCCATCACCAGGCTTCTGGGAGATGGCAAGCAGGGACCAGCCTGCCTGCCTGGCCTGTGTGTCTAACACCAGAGGCATATCTGTCCAGCAGCCCTGCCCTGTGGCCAGCAGGGACACATGTGCCTGGAGTACCTGCTGGAATTCAGGGCACTGTGCTGGGCACTAGCTTTGTCCTCCTGGTCCCCGACAACCGCCTGCCCTGCCTACAAACTGGAGAAAGGCCCAATTGCCAGCCCAGCCTTTCAGAGGTGAGACTGAGCTCAAGTGACTCGCCCGAGGCCATATAGCTGGGTTCAAATTGAGTCTGCAGGCCTTTTGTGCAATGCTTCTCACGAAGATCTGACTCCAGGAGTGTACATGCCAAGAGAAGAGACAGGGCGGAGACAGTCAAGATAACATAGGGGGTTTTAAAAACTGTGGTAGGAATTTGAGGCCCAGAGGTGATGGCTTTCTAAAAGTGGTGGAGTTTGGTCTGGGCTTGAAAAGTAGGTATGACACAGACATGCGGGGGAGGGGGGGCGCAGCTACAGGCAGGGGGAACTGCACCAGTGAAGGAGCCAAGGTGGGAGAGATTTGGAGTGAACAGAGAGCTCCCAGGAGAGCCCTGCTGCAGCCCAGAGGAAAGTTTAGGGTGCAGCTGGGGTCCCGCATGTGGCCCCAGGTTGGAACACCGTGGAGGTGAGGTGCCTGAGGTACATGTCAAGGTCCTCAGTGGGAGAGCACCTGATGGAGTCAAATCCTCTGCCGAATTCCCAGAAGAAATATCTCACTGGTTCCCAGCCTTACCAATTTATCACTCTACTTCCCCCACTGCAGGAAAGCACACTCTCCAGGGAGGTGGAGATAATGGGTGATGGGACTGTGGGGATTTCTGATACATTGCGCCTCTTGGTTCTCTTTTTTCTGAGAGCGCTTCACATATCTGATCCCCTTTAGTTCTCACAAGGAGGTGTAATAAGCAGGTATTACTGTTCCTGTTTATCAGCTAGATTTGAATCCAAGTCTCTGGCTCCAGAGTCTGTGCTTTAAACCACAAAGTGATTCTCCCCCACAATCCCTGCTGACTCAAAGTCATATGTTTTCTCAAGCAGCAGTACTTCCTTTCTCATAAGCAATGATCCAGTTAAAAACTTTCAGGGCTTGAGGTTTTCTCCTTAACTTGGAATCCTAGAAATGGGCCTTTCAACTTTTACAGATTAACTGCTAGGGACTCTTATTCCCATTTTAGTGATTGGAAAACTGAGGCCCAGAAGAGCAAACGCCTGGCCCAAAGTCCCATGGCTGGTTGGAGTCTGAGGCAGAACTTCTGACCTGAAGTCCAGGTTCTTGAGCAAAGGTGCTTGGACCTGAGGGGTCCACCACCTGCCGACCACATAGGATGAAGACATAGAAAGATAACAATGCCAGAGAGAGGGGACATCTCACTGTCTGCTGTTCTTCCTCACATACCAGATATTTTCAAATATAATTTTGGCAGCAGAATCTTCCCCTTTTAATGAAAAACTCTATAAGCAATCTCCATATGTTGGTGGGAATGTAAATTGGTGCAGCCACTATGGAAAACAGGATGGAGGTTCCTCGGAAAACTAAAAATAGAGTCACCAAGGGATCCAGCAGTCCCACTCAGGATACATTGAATATCCTGGGCATCTATCTAGAAAAGATGGAAAGTCTAATTCACAAAGATACATAGCAATACTTTATATCAAAAAAGACATGGAAGCAAACTAAGTGTCCATCAACAGAAGAATGGATACAGAGATGTGATAAACACACCACACACACACACGCACACACGGAATACTACTCAGCCATAAAAACGAATTAAATAATGCCATTTGCAGCAATATGGATGGACCTAGAGGTTATCATACTAAGTCAGACAGAGAAAGACAAATACCAAGTGGTATCACCTATAAGTAGAACCTAAAATATTACACAAATGAACTTATTTGTGAAACAGAAACAGACTCAGAGAACAGACATGTGGTTGCTGAAGTGGAAGAGAGAGGGATGCACTGGGGGTTTAGGGATAGTAGATGCAAACTCTTACATTTAGAATGGACAGACAACAAGGTCCTGCTGTATAACACAGGGAACTATATTGAATATCCTGTAATAAACCACAATGGAAAAGATTGTGTGTGTGTAACTGAATCAATTTGCTATACAGCAGAAATCAACACAACACTGTAAATCAACTACACTTCAATTTTAAAAAAAACTTTAAAAAATAAAAAATATCCATTACACACACAAACACACACACACACACACACACACACACACAAATAAGGACTTTCCACATATTTAAAACATAACAGTTTTACCCTGGCCTGATCTCCTTAAGTGGAGGGCCTGTAGTTCCATCTGCTGAGCCACCTCACTCCGCTGCCCCAGGCTCTCATCACTGCTCCCCAAGGAAGCCCCACAGCTCCTTAAAGCACAGGCTATAATTGCCTGCACCACAACCAGTATGCTTGTGTTCCCATTCACTCTTCTTCTTGGATTCCAACACCCATACCAAATCCAGTTAGATCTTGCCTCCAAGCAGGTAGCGAGGTCAGTTTTGGGCCAAACCGACATTCTGAAATTATTCCCCTGAGACAGCGGATTTCCCATCGTGGCTCAGCAATAAAGAACCTGACTAGTATCCTTGAGGACGCGGGTTCAATCCCTGGCCTCGCTCAGTGGGTTAAGGATCTGGTATTGCCGTGAGCTGTGGTGTTAGGCCACAGACGCAGCTGGGATTCTGCATTGCTGTGGCTCTGGCGTAGGCCAGCGGCTACAGCTCCGACTGGACCCCTAGTCTGGTAACCTCCATATGTCGCAGATGAAATTATTTCTCTGAGATGGCAAGGAATCACCCCACCCCCGTCTCATGTGGTCCTCAGAGCAGTGCTCCATTTCACAGATAAGAATATGGAAACTCAGCCAAGCTACAGGCTTGCCTCAGGTCCCATGGTCAGTAAGGAGCTGGCCTCAGACTCAGCCTGTCCCACCTGACCCACACTCTCCACACGTGCACCTTGATCTTTCTGCTTTGGTAGGTAACACATTCTTCCCCCAACTGGCCGGGGATCCAGATCTCTGTAAACTTTTACAAACTAAACATGCCCGGGCCCCTTCCCAGGTATACTGAATCAGAAGCTGGGGCTGTGAGTCATCACATCCCATTGCGATGACCCACTGTGGTCAAAAGACACAGCAAAAATCGGGGTCAGCCCAGATCACTGGTCAGCCTCCTTCCAGTTCTGGGTGGATGAGAAAGGGCGCCTGATCCCCAACAGCAGCAGAGCCCAAGCGAGACTTACTGTGTAGAGCTCATTGGTGACCTTCAGGAGCTCCTCATGCATCTGCAGGCCAATCTCCTTGCTCTGGAACAAGGAAGAACAAGTGTCAGAGGGGTAGGAGGGTGCTAGCTGCACCAACCAATTTCTTTTCAACACAGAAAGGGCAGCAATGCTTGGGGTAAGGTGGGAAGGGGTGCAGAAATCAACATAAACCTCACTGATCTGGACCTGAATCCCTCAACTCACATCCATGAAACAAATCCACAGAGAGAGGCCTCATACAGCAGAGATTCAGGCCATATACACTGGGGAACCCTAGACAACACCTCCCTACCTTAGTGATTCACAGGGACATCATATTAAAGAATCTGAGAAGCCCCACAGTCAATCAACCTGTTCATCCTTCTGTAATTCTGTGTGTCCTAAGCTGATGTAACCAGAGTGTGACCCTAGGTCAAAACCCATTAATATTTCATGAGACTGAGGTTCCAAAGAACCAGTCTGAGAAATACTGACCTAGCCTCTCAATTCAGTGAGCAGTTCAAGTAAACAGACAGCCCGCTGGAGCATGAAGCAGGGGATCTTGTTTCTGCTTAGCTGCACTGTTGACTGGCCACATGGCCTTGAAATGTAGGTGATCACGGCTATAAAATTAAAAACTTTTAAAATGCTGCTTGAACAAAATGAGACAGGTTTTCTTACTGCAGAGCTTTTCAGGGGCTTTCATCCTCTCACGTTCATGGACTTTCTAAGTGGGGCTGTAGGGTGCAAATTTAGTTGACCTCAATTCAACCCAACATTACACTGAAGGGTATCAGTCAGAAAACAATGAACAAGTTATCTTCAGGTTCCCTCCAGCCTGAAGAGTCTAAGATTCCTTTATTTTGCATATTATTATTATTTTACAGTCAGCCCTCCATATCCATGTGTTCTGCATCCAAAGATTCAACCAACTGCTGCTCGAAACTATTTGAAAAACATTTCAGAGAAGTCCAAAAAGCAAAACTTGAATTTGCCTTGAACTGCAAACTATTTACATAGTACCTACATTGCATTTATAACTATTTACATAGTACTTACATTGTATTAGGTATTATAAGAAACCTAGAAATGTTTTAAAGTGTATGGGAGGAATTCTCATCATGTCTCAGCAGAAACGAAACTGACAAGCATCCATGAGGATGTGGGTTCGATCCCTGGCCTTGCTCAGTGGATTAAGGATCTGGTGTTGCAGTGAGCTGTGGTGTAGGTCACAAACGTGGCTTGGATCTGGCATTGCTGTGGCTGTGGCATAGGCCAGTGGCTACAGCTCCAATTCAACTCCTAGCCTGGGGAAGTCCATATGCTGCGGGTGCGGCCCTAAAAAGAAAAATAATAAATAAATAAATAAATAAATATATGCGTATGGGTGAATGTGCATAATTACATGTGAATACTGTGCCATTCATAAAAGGGACTTGAGCATCCATGGATTTTGGTATCCATAGGTGTGGAGGGGGTCATGGAACCAAGCACCACGGTTACTGAGATATAACTGTATTGTTATAATTATTTGGGCAGAGGGCAAAATACCCTCCCTGTTTGCCCAAGCCATGAAACTTCTGTATTGAAGATGGGAGTCTGCTCTCTGTTCCTTGACAGCTGAGTCATCCTGTCCTCTCTTTCAGCTCCCTCAGTTTTAAGCATGACCAGTGGCAGACTGGCACAGATCAGCCTTCCTCTGGCGCTTGCACAGGTCAGAGCCCCGGACTTCACGCTAGCTGAGGACACACTGATGCAATGCCTTCCCAGGCTTCTTCTCCTGACCCGCAGCCTCCTCTCAGGATCTGGGCCTGGAATTGACACCTGTCTGCATATAGCCTATAGACAGGGATCACCTGTCTGCATATAGCCTTTACAAGTGCCAGATTTCAGTTCCCACTGTTGCGCAGCATGTTAATGAGGATGGGGGTTCCAATCCTGGCCTCACAGTTGGTTAAGGATCTGACGTTGCTGTGAGCCGTGGTGTAGGTGGTAGACACAGCTCGGTTCTGGCACTGCTGTGGCTGTGGTGTAGGCCAGCAGCTGCAGCTCTGATTCAACCCCTAGCCTGGGAAATTCCATATGCCATTGGCTGTGGCCCTAAAAACAAACAAACAAACAAGTGCCAGATGTCTTAGCAGACAGCAAGAGCTCCAGGGCAGTTCCAAGATCTGTTTAGACCTCCCTCCAGTTCTGGTGACTAAAGAAAGAAGGCTCCATCAAAAGCAAAGAAGAGACTCAGCAGAACTTTCCATGCAGAACTCAAAGGGAAACTGGGCATCTACATGCATACTGGGCATCTACAGATGTCTGTGATGAGCCCAACCACCTTTCCCCACTTCTTCCCTTTCTCCCTGAATCTCAGCCGCTGCCTCAGTCTCCCCTGCAGCCCCTCCCCTGAGGTTTGCTCCTGACTCTCTGACATACTACAGTGTCCTTCTCTTGCTCTTGAGTCTTGCCAACAAGTCTGACACCCCAGACCCAGTTTCTTAACATTTTATTTTTAGGGTCTATTTTTTTTAATAGGTAATAAATGCAAATGGGTAAAAGAACTCTAACAGCCAGCAAGGTAAAAAGTGAAAAGTAAGTGTTCCTGGCTCCCAGAACCCCACCCAGAGGACTGCTAATAAGTTTCCTCTGATATCTTCCAGAAACAGTTTATCCATAGACAAGCATACATTTGGATAGCACATGTTCTTTTTTTAACATAAATGAAAGTTTCCTTTGCATCTAGCTTTTTCCCACCTAAAATATATCTGAGAGATTTTTCCTTCACAGCCCATGTAGCTCTTACATCTTTCCTTTTCTAACAGCTGCTTGGGGTTCCATATACCAGATACATCATAACTGATTAACTAGCAGGTTGTCTCCAGTCTATTTATATTCCAAACAACAAGGCAGTGAGTATCACTGTACTCTGTCACTATGCACATGGGCAGGGACCCCTGTCACATAAATTCCCCAAAGCATCTCTGCTGGGAAGAGTCCAGCTGCTCTGTTCTGCCCCAGCAAGCTCCCCACGCACTACTGGCTTCAGCTCCCATTTCCTGGGATCAGTACCCATGTCATCACCTCCAAGGCACTCTCTCTTGGGCTTTCCCCTGTGTGACCTCAAAGACCTATATCTTCAGCTGTTGCAAAACAGTACAGTCTGGATGTCCCCTTGTCATATCAAACTCAAACTACCTAAAAGGAAATCTGTGACCTTTCCTCCATCTCCTCAGTTTCATTCAACGGGATAACATCTCCCCTGGCATGGCAATTGGAAATCTGGAGCTATTTTTGAATCTTTTTAAAAATCCCTCCTCCTCAATCCAATTTGTTCCTGCCTTCAAACTGCCCTGTGTTCCCCATAGCAGCAACACCAGTTCCATCCCCAGGGTCCACTGTTGCCCTTCCTACTTCCTAACAGAGCCATGAATTTCACCCTGCATTCATCCCTCCAGCCAAGTACTTCCAACGATATTGCTGACATCCAACTCAATTCAAGATGGTGGGCTCTGCTTTATGCTGTTAGTTCAGGGATGAGTATGTGACAACTGCATGGAAGAGGACTTAGAAGGCTGAGCAGAAGGCTTTAGCTTTCCTGCTGACTGAGCAAGAGAGCGTGGAGTCCAAGCGGCTGCCAGCAGGACTGTTAGGACCCGGAGAGGAAGCAGGCTTGGGTGGCAGAACATGAAACCTAGCTCCTAATGACTCTCAAGAAACTGGCTGGACTGAACCCAGAACCCACCTCCTGGTGAACTCCCACTTCTATGGCTTTACTGGTTAAGCCATTTAAAGCTGGGGTTATCTGTCACTTACAGCCAGAGCAAGCTAACAGATACATTTCTCTAACCAGTTCTAGCAGGACCCAGCTTCTGCCCCTTAACAAAGCCCTGACTCTTATTCCCAGCTCTGCATGTTTGGCCCAGTGTAATCTCCTAGAAAGGTATTTCACAGTGTCCCTATAAAGTCACCGTAGTGCCTACGGGATCAAGACCCCAGCTCTTTTGCTTGACTTTGAGGTTCTATGTGACAAGCACAGGCCTGGTTACGGGGTGGAGAAGGCTGAATTTTAGAGTCACAGAGACCAGGAATGGAGACAGGACTTTAAACCTTTTAACCTCTCAGTATCTCAGCTTCCTCATGTGTAAAATGAGTGCCTGTGTCCTTCTCTGAACTTATAAAGAGAAGAGTAGTGATCTTGCTTGTTCAGTTGCTTATTCATTTGTCACTTGTTACCCCCACTTGAAGAGAAACCCCCTGAGGGCAGAGACTTTCTGGAGGCAGATGCTCAGATCCCCCAGCTGCTAGGAGGACTGGCAGCAAACAGCCCCCAGCTGAGAGTAACCTTCAGGAATGACCTCCGAGGACAAGGTGACAAGCCCTCCACAGACTGACACCTCATCTAAGAGGCATAGAGGCCAGCTTTCCTGTCTCAACCTGGACAGTTCTGGGGGTTGCTCCATCATTAGAATTCCCCATAGCGCTGGCTAAGGCCTTCTGTAAGTCAACCTGCATGTGGCTTGGCTTCACTCTACTTCGTACTACGCCCCTAAGGGGTAGATCCCAAAGTCGCACCCTAATCATTCTGCTAAGATGTTAAATTCAGGTCTCAGCTTCAGCTTCCTGGGTGCCCAATATGCCGTGTCTCACTTCCTCACTCCTCCTGGCAATGCCATAGAGCCTGTCACATAGTGGATGTTCATTAGGTATGTTGTTGAGTGAACCTATGAATGAATGAAGTGTCAATTTCTCTAAGACTTAGTTCTCTTATCTGTTAAATGTCACAAGTGTCATGGAGTCCCTGTGAGCATGAAAAGAGATGACACATATGGTAACCAGGGAATCAAGCTGGCACAGGTAAAGAGCTTGGGAAGTAATGGTATAGGATGAACTGATACTTACTGGATGGATGTCAGGGGCAAGGCTAAGAAATTGCCCAGAAAAGGGAATATAGTACTGAATTTTTTATTAACTCTTCCCAGTTTGGAGGGGTCAAGGGTCAAGAGGCAAATAATTCTAAGGCAGGAGGAAGAAAAGGCTGCAAAAAGGTAAAAGATGAGTCCTGTGGGATGAAGGAATGCAGAGGCTGGGGTACTACCACCAAGGCCACCTCACCTTATGCTAATGGCCAGACATGGCTGTTTTAGGCAGGGGCATGGCCTGAGCAAAGGCCCAGCCAAGAAGAGGGAAAGGTTTTCTTTGCAAAAAGAGAAGCACAGCAATGGAAGATCAGGATGAGCTTGAAGTAGAGGTGGGCCAGATCACAGAGGCTAAAGGAGTGTAGGCTGCAGTCAGAGTGGAACTGGAGCCTCTGAAGGTTTTTGACCAGGAGAGTCTGATGATCAGGGCTGCGATTCTTCAGAAAGATGAAGACACCAGTGTTTAGAGTGGGACCGCACGGAGGTGCTGTAAGTCACCAGATGGAAGCTGCCTGAGTGCTCTCTCCCCTTGGGCACCAAGCCCGGGCGGTCCTGGCCACAGTAAGTGCTCAGCAAATAGTTACTGAGCTGCAAAGTACTAAAAGCATTTTATTTTTTATGGTTGGATTTTGTTGGGAAGGGAAATAGCCTCAAGTACAGTTCCAGAAACTACTGAATGAAGAACCCAAACCAAACATTCCGCCAGGAACAGAAGGCCAAAACCCTGATCATCCCCAGCAGACATCACACACACCCAGCTCCTGGGGACTCTGGTGGCAGTGTATTTGCACTTTGTGTCTGCATTTCTCACATGACTTTCATGCCTGCAGAGGTTGGAGTGGTAGGCTGCTACCTTCACACGCAGGAAGTGTGCAGACTGTGAAAAATGATTACACTATGCCAAGGAGGGTTCAGTCGTGGCAGCCCTGGTTCCTTGGGGTTGGAAGGACACAGCCTCTTCCTCTGACCCAAAAGTGTAAGATCAGGCAGTAGGTGGCCCTGTGTTTTTTTTTTTTCCTGCCCATGGCTAAGTCTTTGATGAGGGGTGGGGAGCTGTCCTGGGCATTATAAGATGTATAGCAGCATCTCTGGCCTCTAACCTGTAGACTCCAGCAGCATTCCCTACCCCCACACCAAGCTGTGACAACAAAATTTATCTCCAGACATTGTTAAATGTTCCCTGGGGGACAAAAAAATGGCCCTGGGTGAGAAGCGTTGCCCTGGACCAAGGACTCCAAGTGACAACTTTTCTGGCCTATAGATGTGTTTTATTTGGCCATTCAGTGTTTTCAGAAAATCTGACTCTTCCCAGCATTTAAAAGTCAGGACGTTCCCCTTATAAATCCAAATTTTCAGCTTCTCTTGAAAAACTAGAAGATTTGGTGAGACTGAGCCCCCACTGGATGGGTCAGTGCTCTCCAGTTGGCCCCAGCGCCCAACATGGCCCTTCACCTGTCCATGTGAGTTTGTGACCCAGTCCATGTGAGTTGGCTCTCACTGAGGATGGCCATCTGTACCCCCTGGTGCACGAGGCAGCCTTCCCAGACCTGCCAAATCTGAATGTGGGAGAGGATCTTATATAAGCACTCTTCTTGCATCCCAACATTTGAGAGCTGCTGAAGAGTCTGATCCTGAGACTGCACCTCCTGCCCCTACCCACCATGGACCCCAACACCACTGCCTGCATGGAATCCCCTGAACCTATCCTCCTGCCTGTAATACCTCCTCCTCAGCCTCTGTGGTCAGTGTTTCACCTGGCTTCAATTCCATTCACACCAGCATTTATTGAATGACCTGCTAGATACCAGCCTCCGCAAGGAAATGAAGACATAAAGCTGAGTGAGAGCCGTTCCCTGCTCCATCAGCCACAGCCAGGATTTATGAAGCACACTCCATTGGCTGCACTGTCCGAAGTCATCTCTATATGTAATCTAATGTAAACATTTAAGGCAGGTAATATTATTCTGTCCACTTGGCAGATGAGTGTTGGTGGCTGAGAAGGGTTAAGCAACTTGCCCCAGGCTGCACAGTTAGGAAGTGGCAGATCCAGGATCCAGCTTTTGGTTGGTCTAACCCCAAAGCTGGCATTTATGGGCCATTTCCCCAGGACTTAGACAAGATGTGGGCACACAGGTGAAGAGAAGCCATTGCAATGTTGTCACAGAAATGAGTTCAGGACATAAATCCAGGCTGCAAAAGAAAGCATGCCCTCTGAATGCCACCTGCCTGTCAACGTGCTTTCTCATCACTTGTGCAAACATCTGCATCCCTAGCTCTTGCGCTCACTTGCAGGCAAGTCAAGTTCTCCTTGGCCTGGACCTTCTTGGCCCACCTGCCCTACTAGCACTAAATCCTCTATGAGCGCCGTCTTTGACTTCTCCCTTCCTCTTTCTTCTGATGACAACAAAGAGATGTACATATGACTGACCTCCGCTTACCTGGTCACCCCAGGTGGTCAATCTGGCCTGACCAGCGTGCTCTGGTACCTAGTGTCTAGTGACTGGGTCAGAGGTAGATTCCAAGCTGAGCTTTCCAAGAACCATACTCTCAGATCATCTCTCCTCTGGGGTCACTAAGCTGGGACATCAGGGGTCTTGGGGTGCCCACCACAAGGAGAGTCAAAGCACTGACAGTGTTTGAATCCTGATCTAGGGGTGCTTAGATACCATGTAACTCTAGACTTTTCCAGCTTAGACAACCTTGGGAATTCCCACCTTCACTCATGTGAAAGAACGCTGGTGCACTCTGTGCTTCTGTCCATGTGAAGGTATCAAAATGACCACAGGGCGGGACAGCCTTCTGAAAACCCTCCACCAAGCACCAGCTTTCGGTTTCTGCAAAAGGACCAATTTCTAACCAACCAGAGAGAGCATAAGCCCTTTAAAAGCTGACTCCGGCTTCCCAGAGTGCTGATCACAAAGACATACACACAAATGGAACTCTAGGCTGCCTGTGCTTGAGCTAACCCATGTGCCGAGGCAGGGGGAAACGGGGAAAGAGAGAGAGTAAAAAGGGGCCACCTTTGACCTTTGACTCGCACTTTTTTTTTTTTTCGAAAATAAAACAAAACAAAACAACCCACACATTCAAGTCAAGATGGCAACAACTGACAAAAAAATTTTGACGCAGTGGTTCCTGAGTGAAGTCAATGTCTTCATTGTGAGAGACTAGCCATGGATGGCTGACTCTGGTTTTCAAAACAGGGCTAATCATGCTGTTAAAGGGAAGCCCTCAAAACTGTTCCTACAGATCCTAGGACTTTATGTGCTGTATTTGAAAAGTTCTCTTTGCAAAGGCTACGTCTCTGTCTCCCTCAAACAAACTCAAAGGTGGAGCCAGTCACTCTCTACATCTAGAAAACATTCAAATGCTGGGTTTTAAGGGCAAGACTCTCTTGTCACCTCTCCAGAGGACACTATTCAAAACAGCTCTTTAGAAAACATTAAGGCAAGGACTAAGGTGGAGCTTTTCTCAGCTCCATTCATCCCTCTTGCATCTCCTCTGGCACCACGTCAACAACCCCTGTTGCCCTTTTCTCACTCTTGCTTGATGTTCTCATGTTATCCCCCTGTGGGGACATTCCATGGTTTTCCTAGTTCTGGGATTCCAACAAAAATGGGAAAAAAATACACAAACAAAACTAAAGAAAATCCCAAACTCAGTCTCTTTTAGTTCTACTCCAGTGCTTTCCCCCACTCCAGCTTGTTTTCTCATCAAATAACAAAACTAGAAACCCACAGATGTTCCCCATTTAAATAAATGATATATGCAACCACTGGTCATTTCCCAAAGCAATTCTGTTTTTATTTCCAAAGCAAAGGTTTTAAGGGTGTATCTCACAGGCACTGGGTTTCTCCAAGTCTGTCCTGGAAGGTCAACTTAGCCTTGAACACAGCAGCTTGAACAGCTAACTAACTGGCCGATGTTCTCTGGGCCAATGACCAGACTGCAGGGGCTCTGTCACATAACCACGTCTTGCCTCCTAACATCATCCTGAGCCCCCTTCCTCCACCAATATGGACACTTGTTACTCTTCCCCCTCTTCCCATCTTCGTCCTTTCCCTGCTCCTGGACAATTCCTTTCTTTTCTCCCCCTTTCAAACTAATTTGTCTCCTATTGCTGCAACTCCAAATGTTGTCACATACTTGTTTTTGCAAGGAGCTGGACTACCAGGGCTGGGATATCAGACTGCAAAGAAACAGGAAGGCCCTGCAACTGCTCATCAAATGTCCTTGGCAAAAGTGGGCCCCACTGAGGCTTCCTTAGAAGCTTAGCAATGGGCTGAGGCAATATAGTGTTGTGTCTGTCACCCTCTTCCCCCCATAATTACTCCCAGCACCTTTCTTAGACCCCATTCTCACTGAAAGCCTTCATTGTCAGAAATGCTTAAAATAACAGGTCTGAGGAAGTTTAAGGATACCTTGGAATGGCTGTGAACAAGTGGCCCAGTGTGGTCAGGGTAGGACTTTCTGAATCTAATAATACTAAATATTATCATTAATAATAATACTTATTATCATGGTTAATAATAATGCTTAGTATTAATACTAACAACAATACTTATCATTAAAGATAATAACAACATTAACAGTTTTTGTTCGCTGACCTCTTAGCATGTACCGGGCCCAATGATAACTGCTTTACAGACAATACCCCATGGAAGCCTAGTATCAGTCCTTTATGGACTATAACCCTATTTTAACCCCACTTTAAAGATTAGGACACAGAGGGAGGGTGAGTGATTGGCTCGAGATCACAGAGCTAGTAAATGG
This sequence comes from Catagonus wagneri, assembly GCA_004024745.2. Lineage (NCBI taxonomy): Eukaryota > Metazoa > Chordata > Mammalia > Artiodactyla > Tayassuidae > Catagonus > Catagonus wagneri. Next base: position 66,948,548 of record PVHT021183699.1, read on the forward strand.
GATTCTCCCAACCATTCCACTCCGTGGCCTCCACCGGGAGAGCTATTACTCTATATACCTTTAGAACTTTTTCCCTAACATTTCAAAGTAATTATAAAACAGATATTTCTCTGCCTTGTCATAAAGAGCATGCTTGTATTTGGGTCACTGAATATCAGAGCAACACAAAGCACCTGGTGAGTGCCATTTTGGAGCATCTCCTGTTTTCTGTGACTAACGCCTGGTCCCACCCTCTGGCTTTCAGGTGGGGACCCCTGGACTGAGTCCCCATGTCAGCAGACACATACTCAGGAATAATCTTTCTTGACTATATCCCTGATTTTTTGGGGGTGGGGTTCGTGAGGGGACATGCATCTCCTACTCACAGATAAGCATCAAAATGTTTGGGGGACTGAGAGAGTCTCTGTGTCCCGAGGAGTATCACAAATCTGTATTCCTAAAAAACAGATGGCTACAAAAACCAGAAACTGCTTGGTTTTGAGCTGTTTTCTCCCTCTCTACATTATCCTCAAGGTGAATACGAGTGTTGTTAGGCTTATTTGTTGGCTCCTAAACATTACTGATCACTTACTGTTGTTGAATCACTGACCTGAGATGTATCTCTAAACATCTTGTCATTTTTAAGTCTGATCTTCTACTTCATTTGCATTGTCTGTGACTAGGATGTAACAGAGGATTTCATTTGCATTTCAAAAACATCTGTAGGCAAGTATCCACCCATCTATCCACCCACTTCCCACCCATCTATCTATCCACTCACGCACCCACCTATCTATCCACCCACACACCCATCTATCTATCCACCCATGCATCCATCCACCCGTGACCCATCTATCCACTCATGTACGCATCTATCCATACATCCACCCATCTATCTACCCATGCACCCATCTATCCATTCAGCCACCCATGACCTATCTATCCACCCGTGTACCCATCTATCCATACATCCACCCATCTATCTAACCACTCATGCACCCATCTATCCATCCATCCACCCATGACTCATCTATCCACCCATGTACCCCCACATCTGTGCATACATCCACCCATCTATCTATCCATCCATCCACCCATCCACTGGTAATCTACCCATAAGCCTACCTATCCACTCATCCATCCATCCCTTCCTTCCTATTTCCACTTCAAACTCCCCATCCAAGCCCCTGTTACATTCTACCTCTAATTAGTATATTAGTGTATATGTATAATGACATGTAACTGCTCCCCTTGAGTCCAGCATCTCCCTTTTCAAAGCTATCAAATTAATTATCCTTAAACTTGGTTCTGACCACATTACCTTCATGCAAGAACCTTTAGTAATTCTAGAAAACAAAGCCCAGCTTCTCTGTCTGACACCCAAGGGCCTACTTGATCTATCTCCAACCTACCTTTCCTTTTCTTCCCCTTAATTCCAACACTTCATTTTTTTTTTTTTTGGTGGGGTCTGGGGATTGAATCCACACCACAGCAGTGACCCGAGCCACAGAAGTGACAATGCCAGATCCTTAACCCAGTGAGACACTGGGAAACTCCAACTTTCCAATATTTTAAACACACGGAAGAGTAGAAAGAAAAACAACAAATGCCTATGAATATGCCACCCAAATTAGATAACCATTAAGATTTTGCCATTTTTACTCGAAAAACCCTCTTAAGAAGCAGAATGTTGTAGAGGCCAGTGACATGTCCTTTGTCTCCCTCCTTCCTCACTCATCCCTCAATAATTGCTGAAGCTGGTGTGTATCTTTACACAGCCTACCTTCGTAAATGTCTATTTTAGATAGGCATCTAACAATACAAACAATATGAATAATAATTTTTTAATATTTTTATAAAATTTTATAAAAATATTATAGTATACCTTGCCTTTTTAACCCAACAATGTTTCCAACTTGTGTACACAATGATATATGTAGATTAGTTCCTTCATCTAAATGACTGCAAAAGAGTCCATCATGTGTCTCTCTCTATAGCTTAGTTAACCATTCCCTTCATAATGGTCATTTGGGTGATTACTCTGTTTCTTTACTACAAACACTATGGCAGCAAACCTCCTTGTATAAGGTTTTATGTGCATGCAGATAGGCTAGAATATCTTAGGTTATACTTGGAAATGAAATTGCTAGGATAAAGGGTGTGTACCTCTGTCTTCTCTGTTACTAGATAGTCCCATTGTTCTCCTATGGGGCTGGACCAATTGACACGTTTATTAGGAGGACACAAGTGGCTCTACTGCTCCATATTCTTGCCAGCACTTAGGATTGCCAAGTTAATGGGAGTCAAAATGTGAATCATTTTGCTTTATTTTACCCTGTCCTTATTACCAGGAATTAAGCATCTTGGTAAGCATCTTTTCTTGTGTTTTTAACCATTTAAATTTCATTTTCTGTGACTTATTCATAGCTTTTACTCATATTTCTATCAGGTTGTCTTCCATTTTCTGATTTATTTGTAGGTGCTGATTTTTAAATCCTGGGCATTAACTTTTTTTTATTAATTCTGTGTGTGCCAAATATCTTTTTCTGGGAAATGTATATATATACTGGGTCACTTTGCTGTACAGCAGAAATTGGCACAACATTATAAACTGACTATAATTTTTTGAAAAATATTATAGTAAAGCTACAGTCATTAAGAAAGTGTAATATTGTCACACAGGTAGACAAATAGGTCAATAGGACAGAATAAAGTCCAAGAACAGTCATACACATGCATGTAGAGATCTGTTTTTTAATAAGCTGACATCAAAGAGCAGTGAGAAGAGGATGATCTTTTCAATAAATGGTGCCACTGCAACTGGCTGTCCATATGGAAAAAATTAATCTTGCCTCTTACTTCACACCATAAAAAAAGTAAGCTAATAAAGCTTTTAGAAGAGAGTATTGGAGAATATCTTTGTGACTTTGAAGAAGGCAAATGTCACTGAACAGGACATTAAGAATACTGATAATTAGACTACACTAAGATCAAGAACTTCTGTTAATGAAAAGATACAGTGGCAAGTCAAGTCACCAAGGGAAAGAAGACATTTGCTGACATATTACCAGCAAAGAGCTTCTATTTAGTACATGGGAAGAATTTCAACAAATCAGGTAAAAAAAAAAAAACAAAGACAATAGAAAAATGAGCAAAAGACTTGGATAGGCATTTCACAAAAGGGACCACGTGGTCAACAAACACACGAAAGCCTGTTCATCTTCTTTAGTCATCTTGGAAATCCAAATAAAAACCACACTGACAAAGCAATTACAAAAATGTTAAAGACTGATATTACTAAATGTTCATAAGAATGATCTGCTGGAATTCTTATCACAGCAAGAGTATAAATTAGAAAGTTCACTTTGGAAAACTGTGTAATGTTATCTACTAAAACTGAAATATTCATATCCTATGACCCAGTAATTCCACTTATAGACATATACTCAACAGTCCTGAACGCATATTGGACCAAATGATGTGCACAAGAATGTTCACTGCATCATTATGTGTAATAGCTCCAAACAGGAAACAACCCAAAACACCTTCAATAACAAAATGGATAAATAAATTTCAGTATAACTTTTAAATGGAATATTATACTCCAATGTAAACAACTGACAACTCCATACAACATGAATGAATCTCACAGAGATTGAATAAAAGAAGCCTGATACAAGAGTACATCCTATAATATTTTATGTATATAAATGACAAAAATAGGCACACTAATCTATGGTGATAGAAGTCAGGTTAAATACTATTATGGTGAGGGTAGATAGTGACTGGAAGAAGGGATGAGGGAGGCTTCCAGACTGATAATATTCTATATCTTGTGTTGTTTATGATGTGCATTCACTTTCTGAAAATTTATCAGACTCTACACTTTTCTTTTTTGTGTGTGTGTCTTTATCTAGAGCCGCACGTGCGGCATATGGAGGTTCCCAGGCTAGGGGTCTAACAGGAGCTGTAGCCGCCGGCCTACGCCACAGCCACAGCAACGTGGGATCCGAGCCGCGTCTGCAACCTAACCACAGCTCACGGCAACGCCGGATCCTTAACCCACTGAGCAAGGCCAGGGATCGAACCCGCAACCTCATGGTTCTTAGTCGGATTCGTTAACCACTGAGCCACGAAGGGAACTCCAGACTCTACACTTATGATGTGTGCTCTTTTCTGTAAGTATGTCATATTTAAATTAAAAAAAGTCATTCACACACACACAAACCAAATATCTTTTCCTTACCTGGTTTGTGTTTCCCTTTATTTATTGTGGTGGTTGTATGGAAGATTTTGAAATTTTTATATAAAGGAATATATCAATATTTCCCTTTATGGTGTGTGCTTTTTTTTTGTTTTATGTTGTACGCTTAAGAAGTCTTCTCCCACCCCCAATATCTCAGGTACAACTGCCTACATTTTCTTCCAATTTTTTTTAAAGTTTTGCTTTTGCTTTTTACCTTTAGCGTTTTAATTCACCCAAAATATATTTTTATGAACCAAGGTGGAAGTCTAATTTTTTTCCATGAGGAAAAACAAAAGTGTGTATGTGTTTAAACCAGTTCCTAAAAAATAAGAAGAAATGGATATGCAACCAGTGGTATACTTTACTGAACAGTCTATCCTTTCCCTGAGTCTGTAATGCACTGTGGCCATATACCGTATTCCCATCTGTGAGGGCTCTGTTTCTGGGCTCAGATCTGGCACCTCGCCTAGTTTACTGAACAATCCTCTACTACTAACTGTTTTAGGATCACTTTAGAGGAAGTCTTGATATCTGATAAGGCAAATGTTCCAACAAATGCCAAAAAATATAACCTACAGACCTTATTTTCTTTTTATGGTGCAATGAAGTTAGAAATTAAAAGCAAGTAAAAAGCAAAAAACAAACAAACAAAAAAAAACTCTGGAACTAAAATATGCATAATTCTGCCCTCCCCCTCTTCCGCTATTGGAAATGGGGGTGGCACTTCCGCAAACAGGTGCAGCTGTTCTCCTTTCGCGGTGACGTCCTCAAAGTCCCTGGACCGGAAGTGTCCTGGCGTACAGTACATGGGCATGCATGGAACCCCGAGTCGCCAAAGGGCAGTCCAGAAATGCCAAGGAATTTTCACCCCTGAGAGCAGCCTGAAACCAATGGCAAATGGAAGCTGAAGGATAAATACATATACCAACTGTGGTAGGCTGAATTGTCTTCCAAAGATTTCAGCCCCTAAAACAAACATTTCTCCAAAAACGACAAAGGAACTCAAATCAAATGTACATAGTGCTCTTGGTTGGAAATTATTTGGTAAAGTTCCTCCCAGAGAGATCTCAGAAAACGCCCAAAAACATTCAGCAGAATTTCAGATCTCATTTGACTCCTGAACTTGTGATCCTCAGTACTAGGAGATGAGTAAGACTGGAAAGCAGTGAGGCTGGTCAATTTGTAGCATTTTTAAGTTCAGAGAAGTTGTTTCTCAGGAGATAAAATAATAAAATTCCTATTTCTCTCCTTCCAATTGTTGTTTATCAAATTTAGCACAACCAGCATTTATAAAAATAATCACATTAAGGCAATTATCATGCAACTTGGAAAAAATATCCTCCTTTAAATATTTAATAGTTTTTTTTAATTGTTCAAAAGAAAAACTGCTTTCCTAAGTAAATAAAATAATTTTTAAGTCTTTAAAAACATTAGCTATAGTTAATTTTACTTACAGGTAGTTAAAACATTGACCAGTTTATATGCTGCTGGGACCTAAGACTGAACTGCTGTGACTCCCAAGCTGTGTGCCTAGGCACCCATATGCTATAGCTAACGCAGGGGAGACCTCTACAAACTCCGTGATACTCTATATTGGTTGGATGCAGTGTAGTCTACTTGAGGTAGTATGCAATTTCAACATTAAATGACAACATTTTATTGTCTGTGGCATCGTAACTTTGTCAATCTGGTTTTTCTTAATTTGCTGTGATAAAAATTGGACACTGTGCAAAAGTCAGCTTGGAACAGGAAATGAAAGTGACGGTATCCAATCTGATTTCAAGGTTTGTAAAACTGTACACACATGCACAGGCACACATGCCCAATTAGTAATTAATTGTGGTTAAGAATGAAATAAAACTTTTTTCTTTTAAAATAAAATAAAATATGCATAGTTATGCAAAAGTTATGGGGCAAAGAAGAAATTACAAAATGGAAATTATGAAATATTAATATCTGAATGACAATGAAAACATCACTTATCAAAATTTCTAAGATACAGCTAATTTATAGCATTAATGGCATTAATTTTCAATCATTCTTGCTTTCTAATGTACACATTTTTAAATCATATTTTCTAATTAGATGTGGCAGGCACACATCTAATATTATTAATATTGTTAGGAATATTATTAATTTTTATATACTGATCTTATAATGAGCCATCCTGCTGAACTCTCTTCAGCAGGAAGTATATTTACTGTTGGTTTTTGGTAAATACCCTTTATTAGGCTAAGGAAGTTGCTATTTATTCCTAATTTGCTAAGAGTAAATAGTTAAAAGTTAGAAGTGTGCTTTTTAAAAGTCAAGAACGCCATTTTTCCTCCCATTTTCCTCTACACTGTACCAATTGAGGTCCAAACCGACATAATAAGAAGTTATTAAAAACAGAAAGACCACCTTCAGTTAGAACTAATCAGTGAGTGGTTTTCTGAGTATATTTTCTTATTTTGATCCTTTATTTTAACCTGTGTGCCCTGAATATTCTTTCATCTCATCTCTAAACGCCATTTTTCCTCCCATTTTCCTCTACACTGTACCAATTGAGGTCCAAACCGACATAATAAGAAGTTATTAAAAACAGAAAGACCACCTTCAGTTAGAACTAATCAGTGAGTGGTTTTCTGAGTATATTTTCTTATTTTGATCCTTTATTTTAACCTGTGTGCCCTGAATATTCTTTCATCTCATCTCTAAACTTCATTCTCACTATGTTCTTTCTCAAAGTACCAAGAATCAACCTAATAATAATAGCTAATGTATAAGGATTGCTTATTGTGTACCAGGTAGGCCTTTTATACCATCATTTTAAAAATCCTTATAACTCTATGAAGGAGGTTTTTATTAGCTCCATTTTGAAAGGGCTGAAATGCAGAAGATTTAGGAAGTAGGTTGAGCTCACACAGCTGGAAAATGGCAGGACAGGGATTGAGCCACCTGTCCATAACCCTAACCACTGCACTAGACTACAACACTGACTGACCTGTTCATGACACAGGACCCAGAGTTTTTGACCATGGGTCTTTGCTTTGGTCTAGAATCCTGTCTCTCATTTTCCTCAAATCTCTGCATATCTGTTGTGGACACAGTGCTGCACCACTCAGATCCCCTTCAGGACTGGAGGGCATACTGCCCCAGACACCCGCAGCTCTCAGCCCTCTTTGGAACTGCCTCACCAAAGAGGCTTCTGCAAAAGGCCATGTCCCCTTCTAGGAGCAACATGAAGGTAGGAAGATCTAGCTTCCTTACCACAACCCAGGACAACTCGGAAGGGCCACCCGAGCCTCAGAGCACATCCCCTGAATCCTACTTCCCACCCTCCTTCAGGTGAGGGACCCAAAAGCACTCACTCTTTTATCCCCTGCACTGGAATCACTGTCTCACGGTCAGCTTCCTGGGAAACCCAAGGTGGGCAATATCCTAATGTTCACTTCAAGATTCATGTCAAATGCTGTGTCCCCACCATAAAGCCTTCCCCAAACTGCACCCTCAAGCCCAGATTAGACATCCTCCTCCCTCTGAAGCAATAGGGCTCTCCGCTGTATCTGTATCACTGATACACAACTGTCTTCACCTCCATTCTTCACTGTGAGCTCCTCAAGGGAAAACACAGTGTCTAACTCATTTCTTTATCTTCTTTGGCACCTGCCTTTGCCAGTGAACATGGGCTCTGGAGTCAGGCAAATCTGGATTCAAATGCCAGTTTCTCCTCTATCAGCATCATTTTCCTCATCTGTAAAGTGGGAGTGATGACAGCATCTTCCTCTAAGTCTTTAGGAATTAAATGCCAGAGTTCCATTTGTGGCTCAGGGGTTAACGAACCTGACTAGAATCCAAGAGGTTGCAGGTTCAGTCCCTGACCTTGCTCAGTGGGTAAAGGATCCAGCATTGCCGTGAGCTGTGGTGTAGATCACAGATGCAGCTCAGATCTGGCATTGCTGTGGCAGTGGCGTAGGCCAGAAGCTGTAGCTCTGATTCAACTCCTAACCTGGGAACTTCCATATGCCACAGGTGTGGCACCAAAAAGCTAAAATAAATAAATAAACGAACAAATAATTAAATATAAATAAATAAATGTCTAGGAGGCGGGATCGAGATGGCAGAGAAGTAAGACATGGTGCTCACCCTCTCCCACAAACACATAAAAAAAAAAAACCATCTACATCTAGAACAATTCCCACAGAGTGTCTACTAAATGGTGGAGAATACCTTAAACCTCCAAAAAGGACAAGAAATCCTCCACATAACTGAGTAGAACAAAAGGAAAAAAAAAAGAGAGAGAGAAAGGAATCAGAATGGGACCAGCACTCCTGAGAGGGAGCTGTGAAAGAGGAAAGGAACCCACACCTTGGGAAGCCACCTAACCGATGGGAGATCAGCTGAGATGGAGGAACCTCAAAGCCGCGAAGAAAAGCACAGCAGCTTACCTGAGGAGGGGAAAGCAGAGGGAGCGCCTCACAGACCATCTGCACCACCACCCCCAGACACCAGAGCCTGAGATGCTTGGGCAGGGGCTGGGCACTAAGACTCAGGCTCCAGAGGTCAGTTCTAGGGAGAGGACTAGGGTTGGTAGTATGGAGACAGACTGAGAGGGTTAGGAAGCAGTGTGTCAAGGGCTGGGGAGTGGAATGCCACAGCCGAGGGAATCCAGGAGGAGGTCTGGGCTGGCAGGAGAGGCAAGGCACCACTGTGGGGGAAGGGCAAGAGGAGGAAGGGTTGACCACCATAGGAATATCTTTCTCTGTGCCTGAGTGGACTCTCAGAGGGTGGGGCTATGGGCAGCGAGGCACCTCTTGCATGGGTTATAGACCACAGATCCTCTTGTACCAGCTATGGGTGGTGATGCCTCCTGTGTGGGCTAAGCAGGACAGGGGCACTTCTTTCCTGGTCTATAGGTGGCAGTGGCAAACCACTGCAGCTATCTCTGACCTCAGAGGTGGGTGTGGCTTGCCACCACTAAGGGTCCATGAACATGGACCACCTGAGGCCCTAGTTACCTCAGAGGCAGGCACAGAGGCGGGCACTGCAACCGAGCACCATCTGGGAATAGTGTTGTTCTCTCACTCCCCTGGGAATGCACACACCCTGACAATGCCACTGCCAAATGCTGCAGGTGCTGCCTAAACCTGCCAGAGTCTCACTGCCACTTCCCAGGGCCCTGCAACTAGGAGCAGCCTGTGCCACATTCCCATGGGTCCTTGCTATTGTCAAGGGCCCAGCAACCAGGCCCCAGCTACTAGCCCTGACCATTGCCTCCACCTCCCTGGAAGCATGCAGCACCCTATCAAGAGGAAAGAGACAGCAAGTATCCAAACCCTCATACCAAAAGTAAATAGTAAGCCCTCACAAAATACTCAGGGGTGCTCTTGCATATAAGTAGCCCTCCAAGACTACAGTAGTTGGTTTCCCTAAACTCACAGAATAGGAAAAACATAAGCAAAATGAAGTTCAGGAACCATTCCCAGTTCGAAGAAGAGGAGAATTCACCTGAAGCAGCAAACAATGAAACACCTTTGCAATCTAACAGACACTGGGTTCAAAAAGGAGATAGTGAAAATACTGAAGGAATTAGGGTGAATATGAAGGAACTGAGAGTTGATATGAAGAGTAATGCAGATTACTTTAGAAGGGAACTAGAAAATAGGGGGAAGGACCAAGACAGCAGAGAAGTAAGACATCAAGCTCACCTTCTCCCATAAACACATCGAAAGAACACATCTACATGTAAAATAATTCACACAGAACATCTATTAAATGCTGGCAGAAGAACTTAAACCTCCAAAAAGGGCAAGAAACTCTCAACATAACTGGGTAGAACAAAAGAGAAAGAAAGAGAGAGAGAAAAGAAATCAGGATGGGACTAGCATTCATGAGAGGGAGCTGTGAAAGAGAAAAGGAAACCACACCCTGGGAATCCACCTAACAAACGGAGAGATTGGCCGAGACGGAGGGACCTCAAAGTCACCAAGAAAAAATGCAGCAGCTGGACTGAGGAAGGCAAAGTAGAGTGAGAGCTGCATAGATCATCTGTACCACCACCCCAGACACCACAGCCTGAGATGCTCAGACAGGAGTTGGGCACTGAGACTCAGGCTCTGGAGGTCAGTTCCAGGTAGAGTAACTGACTGTGGAGACCGCCTGAGGGGCTAAGGAGTGCTAAGCAATGGGCTGGGGAGTGTAATGCCACAGCAGATGGAAACTGGGAGGAGGTCTGAGCCCGCAGGAAAAGCAAGTTGCCATTGTTGCGGAGGGTGAGAGAAGGAGGGACAGACTGCCATAGGAATCTCCCTGCACATGAAGACTCTCAGAGGGTGGGGTGCCTCTGGCACAGGCTACAGGTGGTGAGAAGCCACTTGCTGAAGCTATAGGAGACAGGGTGCTTCTTGTGCAGGCTGTGGGTAGCCGGACACCTCTTGTGTGGGCTAAGGGCAGTGGGGGCTAAGTGCAATGTGGTGCCTTGCAGTGTGGTGCCTTGTGTGATCTACAAGCAGCAGGGACAAACTATAGCAGTCATCTCAGAAACCAGAGGGAGGCATGGCCCGCCACCACTGGAGGCCTGTGAACAGGCTCAACCTGTGGCCCTAGTCACCTCAAAGGTCAGCAAAAAAAGAGGGCACTGCAACCAAGCACCAACTGTTGTTGCTCCAACTCCCCTGGGAACACACTGCCCTGCTGCTGCCACTGCCAAACGCTCTGGGCAGCACCCAGACACTTAATCACTGTCCCTTCCCAAGACCCTGCAACCAGGAACAGCTGGTGCAGCACCTCTTGTGGGGGCTGAGCGTCATGGAGTGCTCCTTGCATGGTCTAAAGGTGGTGGGAGCAAACCACTGCAGTTATCTCTGACTCCAGATGTGGGCATGGCCTGCTACCACTAAGCGTCCCTGAACAGGCACCACTTGTGTTCCCAATCACCTCAGAAGGCATCACAGAGGACGGCATTGTAACCGAACACTACCTGTTGTTGCTCTCACTCCCAAGAGAACACACACCCTGCTGCTGCCACTGCCAAATGCTCTGAGCACCTTGTAAATCTGTCCAAGGTTCATTACCACTTCCCGAGGCCCTGCAACAAGGAGTAGCCTGCGCCACCTTCCTCCAGGTCCTTGCTGCAGTTAAAAGCCCAGCCACCAAGCACTGACTACCAGCCCTACCCATTGCCTCCTTCTCCCTGGAAACATACTCAGCACCCACACTGAAGGAAGAGATGACAAATATCCAAACTCCCATGCCAAAAATAAATAGTAACCCCCCACAAAATACAAAGAGGTACTCTTGCATAGAAGTAGCCCTCCAAAACTACAGTTTGGCTTCCCTAAATTCACAGAAAAAGAAAAACATAAGCAAGATGAGGAAGCTCATGAACCATTCCCAGTTAAAAGAATAGGAGAATTCACCTGAAGCAGCAAACAAAGGAACAGATCCCTGCAGTCTGACAGACATTGAGCTCAAAAGGGACATAGTGAAAATACTGAAGGAATTAAGGCTGAATATCAAGGAATTAAGAGCGAATATGAATAGTTATGCAGATTCCTTTAGAAAGGAACTAGAAAATATACAGAATAACATAGAAAAATTAGAAAATTCATTGGCAGAGATGAAAACTGAGCTAAAGGCATTAAAGAGCAGAGTGAATAATGCGGAGGAATGAATTAGTGACTTGGAAGATAGAATAAAAAAATCAGGACAGCAGACAAAAAAACCAAATGGAAAAAATACAAAAAGCAATATAAGAGATCCATGGGATAATATAAAGGGGCCAATCTATGCAAAATAGGAATTCCAGAAGGAGAAGAAAAAGAAGGGGATTGAAAATATATTTGAAGGAATTATGGCTGAAAACTTTCCAAATCTAAATGAAACAGATATCGAGATACAGGAAGTACAGAGGGTCCCAAACCAGTTGAACCCAAACAGGCTCATACCAAGACATAGCATAATAAAAATGGCAAAAGTTAAAGAGAGGATTCTAAAGGCAGCAAGAGAAAAACAAAGAATTAATTACAAGGGAGCCCCCATAAGGCTATCAGCTGATTTCTGTACAGAAACACTATAGGCCAGAAGAGAGTGGCAACATATATTCAAAGTTCAAAAAGGGAGAAAACTGCAGTCTATAATGCTCTACCCAGCAAGAGTATTATTTAAAATAGGAGAACTATCACACCACTCAGAATGTCCATCATTAATAAGTCAACAAATAACAAATGCTAGAGAGGGTGTAGAGAAAATGTACACTCCTCCACTCTTGGTGGGAATGTAAATTAGTACAACCACTATGGAAAACAGTATGGAGCTATCTCATAAAGCTAAATATAGAACTATCGTATGACCCAGCAATCCCACTCCTGGGCATATATCCGGACAAAACTTTCCTTGAAAAAGACACATGCACGCTTATGTTCACTGCAGCACTATTCACAATAGCCAAGACATGGAAGCTACCTAAATGTCCATCAACAGATGAATGTATTAGAAGATGTGATATATATACACAATGGAATACTACTCGGCCATAAGAAAGAACAAAATAATGACATTTGCAGCAACATGGATGGAACTAGAGACTCTAATACCAAGTGAAGTAAGTCAAAAAGAGAAAGACAAAAACCATATGATATCACTTATATCTGGAATCTAATATAAGGCACAAATGAACCTATCTACAGAAGAGAAACAAACTCATGGATGTGGAGAACAGACTTGCAGTTGCCAAGGGGGAAGGGGAGGGAGTGGGATGGACTGGGAATCTGGGGTTAATAGATGCAAACTGTTGTCTTTGGAATGGATAAGCAATGAGATACTGCTGTATAGCACAGGGAACTATGTCTAGTCACTTGTGATGGAGCATGACGGAGGATAATGTGAGAAAAAGAACATATATATGTATGTGTGACTGGGTCACTTTGCTGTACAGTAGAAAATTGACAGAACACTGTAAACCAACTACAATAGAAAAAAATAAAAATCTTTAAAATAAAAAAAGAAAAAATGACTTAGAAAATAAAATAAACTGCATGTAGACAACACATACCAAAAAATAAAACAAAATAGAAGGAGAAATAAAGAATTTCTCCAGCAGAAGGCGTTCCTGTCATGGCTCAGTGGTTAACGAATCCAACTAGGAACCATGAGGTTGTGGGTTCGATCCCTGGCCTTGCTCAGTGGGTTAAGGATCCGGTGTTGCCGTGAGCTGTGGTGTAGGTTGCAGACACGGCTCGGATCCCACGTTGCTGCAGCTGTGGCGTAGGCTGGTGGCTACAGCTCCTGTTAAACCCCTAGCCTGGGAACCTTCACATGCCGCAGGTGCGGCTCTAGATAAAAGGCAAAAAAAAAAAAAAAGGATTTCTCCAACAGAAAATGAAAGAGTACAGCAATACTAAACCCATTCTAAAAGAAATACTGAAAGGGCTTCTCTAAATAAAAAAAGAAGTAAGAAGAAATAGGATGGAGGAAATCACAATTGGAAAGCAATAATTTAAATAAGCCAGCATACAGACCTAAAAGGGGGAAAAAAACTACTGCAAAAGTGATGATAAAGAGAAGGAACAGCAAAAGGATAAACATGAAAATACTAAAAAAAGAACACCAAAATCATAAAATTTGGGGGAGGAAAGTAAAAAAATCTGAACTCCTTTTTTCTGGAATGTGTTTGAGCCTATATGACTATCAGGCTAAAGCAAGCAGACATAGGAAGGGGTTAACATACTTGAAAAACAGGGCAACCACAAATCAAAACCAAACAATACATGCACAAAAACTAAAAAGAAGAGGTCACAAGCATAAAATAAAAGGAAATCATCCAACCAAAAAAAGAGAAAGGAATAAAGGAGAAGCTTAGAATCAACTGGAAAACAGGGTTTAAAATGGTTTTAATATACATATTTATCAAAAATTACCTTAAATGTCAGTGGACTGAATGCTCTAATCAAAAGACATAGAGTGGCAGGCTGGATAAACAGAAAAAAAAAAAAAAACAGGCGTTCCCTTCGTGACTCAGCAGTTAACAAACCCGACTAGTATACATGAGGATGTGGGTTCAATTCCTGGCCTTGCGCAGTGGGTTAAGGATCCATCATTGCTGTGATCTGTGGTGTAGGCAGCAGATGCAGCTCGGATTCCATGTTGCTATGGCTGTGGAGTAGGCCAGAAGCTGTAGTTCCAATTAGATCTCTAGCCTGGGAACTTCTATATGCCACAACTGTGGCCCCAAACAAACAAACAAACAAAAGCCTACAATATATTGTCTACAAGAGATTCACCTTAAGGCAAAGGATACATAAAAATTGAAAGTGAGGGAATGGGAGTTCCCATTGTGGCTCAGCGGAAATGAATCCAACTAGGAACCATGAGGCTGCAGGTTCAATCCCTAGCCTCACTCAGTCAGTTAAGGATCCAGCATTGCCATGAGCTGTGGTGTAGGTTGCGGATGTGGCTCAGATCTCACATTGCTGTAGCTCTGGTGTAGGCCGGCAGCTGTAGCTCTGATTAGACTCCTAGCCTGGGAACTTCCACATGCCACAGTGCAGCCCCAGAATGACAAAAGACAAAAAAAAAAAAAAAAAAAAAGGTGAGGGGGATGGAAAAAGATATTTCATGCAAATGGAAAAGACAGGAAAGCCAGAATTGCAATACTCATATCTGACAAAATAAAACAGAGGCCATAAAGACAATGAAGGACACTATTTAATGACAAAAGGATTGATTCAAGAAGAAGATATTACAATCATCAATATATATGCCCCCAATATAGGAACTCCCAAATACATACAACAAATACTAACAGACATAAAAGGAGAAAGTGATGAGAATACAATAATAGTAGGTGACTCACTCACATCAATGGACAGATATTCTAGATAGAAATTCAATAAGGCAACAGGGATCCTAAATGTCATAATACAAAAGTTAGACTTTATTGATATTTTCAGGACATTACATCCAAAAAAATCAGAATATACATTCTTTTCAAGTGCACATGGAACATTCTCAAGGATTGACCACATATTTGGGCACAAAACTAAAGTCAACAAATTTAAGAGTATAGAAATTCTTTCAAGTGTCTTCTCTGACCACAATGGCATGACTAGAAATCAACCACAAGAAAAGAAATGAGAAAAAACTGACTACATGGTGACTAACCAACAGGCTACTAAAAAAACATTGAGTCAATGAGGAAATCAAAAGAGAATTTTAAAAATACCTTGAAACAAACGATAATAAAAACACAACCATTCAAAATCTATGGGATGTGGAGTTCCCGTCATGGCGCAGTGGTTAACGAATCCGACTAGGAACCATGACGTTGCGGGTTCAATCCCTGGCCTTGCTCAGTGTGTAAAGAATCTGGCGTTGCTGTGAGCTATGGTGTAGGTCGCAGATGCGGCTTGGATTCTGCATTGCTGTGGCTGTGGCGTAGACCAGCAGCTACAGCTCTGATTAGACCACTAGCTTGGGAACTGCCACATGCCGTGGGTGCGGCCCTGAAAGGACAAAAGGCAAAAAAAAAAAAAAAAAAAATCTATGGGATGCCACAAAAGCAGTGCTTAGAGGGAAGTTCACAGCAATACAGGCCTTCCTCAAAAAGAAGAAAAATCTCAAACTGATGACTTAACCCATCACCTAAAAGATTTAGAAAAAGAAGAACAAACAAAACCTAAAGTCAGCAGAAGGAAGGAAGTCATAAAGATCACAAAGGAAATCAATAAAATAGAGATTTAAAAAAAATAGAAAAAATCAATAAAACCAAGAGCTAGTTCTTTGAAAGGGTAAACAAAGTTGACAAACCTCTGGCCAGACTCACCAAGCAAGGGAGAGAAAGAACGCAAGCAAAAAAAGAAATAAAAAAGGAAAAATCTCAATGGATACCTCAGAAATACAAAAATCCATAAGAGAATACTATGAACAGTTACATGCTAACAAATTTGACAACCTAGAAGAAATAGACAAATTTCTAGAGATATACAGCCAGCCAAAACTGAATCAAGAAGAAATAGATCAAATGAACAGATTGATCACTAGAAATTAAATTGAATATGTAATAAAACACTCCCTACAAACCAAAGCTCAGGACCAGATGGCTTCATGGGCAAATTATACCAAACATACAAAGAACTCACACCCATCCTTCTTAAACTTTTCCAAAAGGTTCAAAAAGAATGAATAATCCCAAACACATTCTATGAAGCCACCATCATCCTAATACCAAAACCAGACAAGATACTACCAAAAAAGAAAATTATAGGCTAATATCTTTGATGAATATAGACCAAAAAGTTCTCAACAAAATTTTAACCAACTTAATCCAACAACATATAAAAAAGATCATACATGGGACTTAATTAAACTTCAAAGTTTCTGCACAGCTAAGGAAACCCTAAACAAAACGAAAAGACAACCCACCGAATGGGAGAAAATATTTGCAAATGATTCAACTGACAAGGGATTAATCTCCAAAATTTACAAACAGCTCCTACAGCTCAACACCAAAGAAACAAACAACCCCATCCAAAAATGGGCAGAGGATCTA
>PVHT021183699.1:66969661-66998834 GCA_004024745.2 Catagonus wagneri
ACACAATGGAATGTTACTCAGCCATTAAAAGGAACGAATTACCAACATTTATAGCAACATGGATGGACTTAGAAATTATCATGCAAAGTGAAACCAGTCAGACAATTAGACAGCAACACCCAATGCTACCACTTACATGTGGAAACTAAAAGACACAATGAACCTTCTTACAGAACAGACAATGACTCACAGACTTTGGAAAACCTTGGTTTTTCAAATAAGACAATCTGGGGGGGTGGGGGGATGCACTAGGGGTTTAGGATACAAAATCTGTAAAACTGACTTGTGATGATTTATGCACACCTATAATTGAAATAAAATCCATTAAGAGAAAAAAAAAATGTCCATAGTACCCAAAGCAATTTACAGATTCAATGCAATCCCTATCAAATTACCCATGACATTTTTAACAGAACTAGAACAAACAATCCAAGAATTTATATGGAACCATAAAAGACCCAGAATGGCCAAAGAAGTCCCAAGGAACAAAAACCAAGCAAGAGGAGGCATAATTCTCCCAGACTTCAGACAGTATTATAAAGCTACAGTAATGAAAACGGTGTGGTACTGATACAAAAACATACACATAGACCAAAGGAACAGAACAGAGAGCCCAGAAATAAAACCAGACACCTATGGTCAATTAATTTTTGACAAGGGAGGCAAGCATATAAAACGGGAAAAAGTCTTTTCGGTAAGTGGTGCTGGAAAAACTGGACAGCTGCATGTAAATCAATGAAACTATAACACACCCTCACACCATGCACAAAAATAAAGTCAAAATGGTTTAAAGACTTACACATAGACAAACTCCTAGAATAGAACATAGGCAAAACATTCTCTGACATCAACCATACAACTGTTTTCTTAGGTCAGTCTCCCAAAGCAATAGAAATAAAACCAAAAATAAATCAATGGGACCTAATCAAACTGACAAACTTTTGCAAAGCAAACCATAAAAAAAAAAAAAACTACCTATAGAATGGGAGAAAATAGTTTCAAATGATGCAACCAGCAAGGGCTTAATCTATAATATATACAAACAACTCATACAACTCACCAACAAAAAAACAAAGAACTCAATTGAAAAATGGACAGAAGACCTGAATGGACATCTCTCCAAAGAAGATATACAGATGGCCAATAGGCACATGAAAAAAATGCTCAACATCATGAATTATTAGAGAAATGCAAATCAAAACTACTATGAGGTACTACCTCGCACCAGTTAGAATGGCCATCATTAGTAAGTCAACAAATAACAAATGCTAGAGAGGGTGTGGAGAAAAGGGAACCCTCCTGCACTGTTGGTGGGAATGTAAACTGGTACAACCACTATGGAAAACATTATGGAGGTACCTCATAAAACTAAATATAGAACTACCATATGACCCAGCAATCCCACTCCTGGGCATAAATCTGGACAAACTTTCCTTGAAAAAGACACATGCACCCCTATGTTCACTGCAGCTATTCACAATAGCCAAGACATGGAAACTACCTAAATGTCCATCAACAGATGAATGTATTAGAAGATGTGATATATATACACAATGGAATACTACTCAGCCATAAAAAAGAACAAAATAATGACATTTGCAGCAACATGGATGGAACTAGAGACTCTAATACCAAGTGAAGTAAGTCAAAAAGAGAAAGACAAAAACCGTATGATATCACTTATATCTGGAATCTAATATAAGGCACAAATGAACCTATCTACAGAAGAGAAACAAACTCATGGATGTGGAAAAGAGACTTGTGGTTGCCAAGTGGAACAGAGTGGGATGGACTGGGAGTTTGGGGTTAGTATATGCAAACTATTGCATTTGGAGTGGATAAACAATGAGATCCTGCTGTATAGCACAGGGAATTATATTTAGTCACATGATGTAACATGATGGAGGATAATGTGAGAAAAAGAATGTATACGTATGTATATAACTTGGTCACTTTACTACTGTACAACAGAAATTGACAGAACATTGTAAATCAACTATAATAAAAATTAAAAAGAAAAGAATTAGATTGAGCATTTTTTCCTTCTTAAAAAAATCAGCTATAGAGATTTTAACTTGGTTGGCAAGGGGAGCAGGAGGCTTGGACAAGATGCATGGCAACCTCCCTCCACATTTCTCTGTACCCTCCTGCGAATTGATAGGTATTACAATATTAAAAGTTTTTAAAACAAACAAAAAAGAATTAAATATCTATGGAATACTTAGCTCAGAGTCTGGCACAGAGTAAGTTCTCACTAATTGTTTGTTATCTATAATTACTGTTTATCTATTGTCATGATAGCACCAAGATAGGTTTGTTGAGTGAGTTGGGAATGCCTGCTGGTGACCAGCAGAGTGCAGAGTGAGCGTTCACAGCTCATCTCCCTGGGAGACACTGGACAAGGCTGAAAGCTTCTCACCCCTGGCAGTTTGCCCATTTGCTCTCTCTCTCCCTGCAGGCCTCAGAGCTGGACCCTCCAGCATGCAAACCCTCACTCTCTCCTACAACCAAAAAATAAAAAATAAACTTAGCTTTGAATCCAAGGCCATTGGTGCTTTTGATCTTGGTTACAAAGCAAGGCAATTATTGGATACAAAAGCCCTGATTTATTTATGAAATGCGACGTACATCTTCAAGGCAGGAGCGAAAAAGCTCGCTGAAGACCAAGCCCTTATTGCCACACAGTGAATGGCTGCTTTCAAACACAAGCCCCCCAATGCCCTCTCTTCTCTGCTGAGAGTCTTTCCTCATTAGTGCTTCCTTCAGAACACCGCAGCGTCCAACAATCACATTCACTTCACGGCAGGACAAGTAATTCAATTCTGCAGGCATCGGAGCAGAGAATAATGGATGGCTATTGTTAAGGAAGCGGAGGCTGGAAGTGGAATGGGCCTCAATGGCTGGTCTCAGAAATGGTTGGGGCGGGAAGAGAGAGCAAGCAGGATGCAGATGGACCCTCCTGCTGGTGCACCATGGGGGGCACTGGATTCTGGACTGAACCTGTAGTAGAAAACCTGAGTCTGGGGCTGGACTCTGTGCTTACCAGAGGAGGGCCTGCATTTCCACACCAGGAAAGCAGGGAGGTTGGACTAGATTCTCCATGGGTGGTCCCCAGATCAGCAGCACCAGCAGCGCCTGGGAACTTGTTAGAAATGCAGATTCTCAAGTCTCACTCCAACCTGGTGAACCAGAAACTGTACGGGTAGGGCCCAGCCCTCCAGATGATTCTGATGCTAGACTTTTTTTTTTTGTCTTTTTGCCTTTTATGTAGAGCCGCACCCATGGCATATGGAGGTTCCCAGGCTAGGGGTCTAACAGGAGCTGTAGCTGCCAGCCTTCGCCACAGCCATAGCAACACGGGATCCGAGCTGCATCTGCAAACTTCACCACAGCTCACGGCAACGCCAGATCCTTAACCCACTGAGCAAGGCCAGGGATTGAACCCGCAACCTCATGGTTCTTAGTCGGATTCGTTAACCACTGAGCCACGAAGGGAAATCCTGATGCTAGACTTTTTAGGCCACTGGTAGATCATGTTTAAAGATGATGCTACAAAATCAAATGCACAAAGGGCCACGGAGCTAAAATAAAGGAGCCAAGCAGGTGACACACATCAGACAGCCGTAGGGACTTTGGGGCAGGGGAGTGGGTGCCTAGCCTGAGGGGCTAGCAGCTACTCCAACTACCACAAAGTGCGCCAAGTGCGGCCCCATGTGGATCTGGTATTCTCAGAGCTTCCAGCATTTTGAGAGGAATATAAAATCCTGCTTTTTATGTGAAATTCCACGATTTAAAAATATTGGTTGAATTTTCCTTAACGTAGGGAGGGCCAAGCAGATTACACTTGAGAACTAAGTTGCAGCCTCCACTCCAAGTTGCCTTGGACTTCCATCACGACGCTCTGTCCACTATGCTCTTGCCTTTCTCCTAGTCCTGAACTCGCAACCTCCTTTCCCTACTCAAGAGACTCCTATTCATCTTCAACACCCAATTCAAGGAACACCTCCACTGTGAACTCATTCTCAACCTTCTGTCTCACTTCCCACCTTCTCTTCTCAGAAAGAGAAGAGTCAAACATCAAACATGGGGCCAAAGAATTGACACATATAGGAAGGTAACTAGAGAATTAAAACATGGAGAAGTTATAAAGCAGGCTTTTTCTACAGAGGAGGAATTAGGACCTCTTGGAAAAGCTACCCTATTGCTGCTTGAAAAATCACTTAAATAAGGACACTGATCCCATTTGACCAGAATCTAATAAAGTGAAGCTTTAAAAGGGCAAATATAAAGAAACACAAGTGCAGAACTCATAGGATATATTAAAAAACATTTGGTACAAAATTCCCAGGAGATTTGAGCTGAGCGTTCAGAGTGAGTCAACCATGTGAAGAGAGCATCATGAAAAAAAGAAGTGCCTTTATAGGTTTCATTATTAGAAATAAAGTGTCTAGACAGCCTTGCTCTCCTCTTAGCTGGTCAGACCTTCCTGGAGTGTCCTCAGTGGTTCCGAATACAAGTCAGAGAAGACCTGGACCATGGCCCAGGAGGAGAGAAAACTCAAAGCTAAGTCTCACAGGCCGTCAACCTGGTGTGTTTACCTAGAGGTGGGAAGAGTCTGGGTGTGTGGCCATGATTTCTGACTCCAAGTAACTGACAGGTTTCCATGTGGATTAATCTAGGTGGCCCACCAGACCTGTGCATGGAAACCCTGCAAGATTTCATCTCAAATTGGGAAGAATTTTCTCTTGAGCTCAGTTGTCCCCAGATTTAATGAAAGGTAATGAATGTCCTTTATTGGGGGATATCTGGCAGAGAGAAGACAGCTCCTGAAGATGTTGATAAAATGACTGGAATAGAAGAGCGAGCGGACACCCATTGTTTTATTTTACCCTTCTTCTTGTAGGAGAACCCAGTTTTTCCTGGGGGGCCATCCTCACCCATTCTCTGTCCATTGGAAGAGTTGAGTATATGTTTGACTTTAGGGTTGGGTATGCTTCCCAGGGCTGGTAGGTCTGCACTGCACCTCGCCTGCACAGGTACAGCTTCAGGAGCGCCCATCAAAGCCTGTAAGATTCAATCCTGGGAGAAGAGACCTCTCACTTTCTGCTGGACTTGAATCAGGTAGGATGTAAGTTTGGGGCTGCAGTCAGGGGTGGGGTGGTAAGTGGGCATGTAGTCGTTACATAGAGATTGCCTAAGCACAAGTCTCTCTCCCACCCCTCGTTGAAAAAAAAAAGGGGGGGGGAAACAGAAAACTGGAGCAAAGTTGCAGAGAGATTAAATTCTGACATCTTTTGTGCTCTTGAAGCCCCCGTGCCTGAAGCTAGCCTTGGCTCCCAAGAGCTGGTAAACTCCCTTTCCTCCCTCAAACCAGCTGAGCTGGATTTCTGTTGTTTGCAACCTAAGAGTCCTGATCACTACAGTGGCTGCTAAGATCTCATCCAGTTCCATCCTGCTCTGGCAGACCCACATCTCACACTTCAAACAAGGGCCACCGCATGTACCAGCCCATCTGCCCAGATGAAGCCTAGGATGGCTATGGAATGGGAAGTGCTGCCTCCAGGCATGAAAACACACTGCACTGCAAAAGGGGAAAGGGAAAAATCAGGAAAAGGTGACTTATTAAATCAAAGAGCACTCTGCTTTGGTGGGAAGCTGGCAGGTGGAGCAGTTGCCCAGCCCCAAGCACAGGAAAGAAACCTGGCCTGGAAGCCACTCTCACCTCCTGCAGGGGCAGTGCCAGACTGTGACTTGGTGGATGGCAAAGAAATTCCCACCCCAGTGTGGCATTGTCACCATCTCTACTTCCCAGATGAGAAAACTGAGGCTCAGAGAGACTGGCCTGGGATCATACAGCCAGAGAGAGCAGTTCTGAGACAGACTCTGAATGCACCCTGTGCTGCCTCCTGCAGATGAAGACAACTGGCCATTCTCAAGCTTTAATTCCGCATCTTTTAAGTGGGCTGAGTGAGGATACTGTTCCATGGTGTGACCAGACACCAGCCTCTGCAGTCCTCGGAGGTCTGCAGAAACTATTACTATGTGAGGATGCAGGCTTCAGTGTTGGGATCACCTATAACTGATGTGACACAAGGGGGCCACACTGTGTGAAATCAGCTGGCCAGGCCCATCCCCAGCTCCCTCTTGGCCCAGAGGGGCCAGATCATTTCCTTTGTTCCACGGGCGCAGGCCTGGTAACAAGGCAGTCAGGAGCTCAGCTGTAAACCTTTTTTCATTATTTTCCACCCTGTTAACCTCCATCACATGTGAGGCTGCTGTCAGCCTAAATGAGAGCTGAAAAGATTTATCTCATTCGTCCCAGGGCTCAGCTCGGGGAAAGACCCTTCATTTTCTAAAGGCCCTGATGACCCTTTCTCTGTGACTTCCTCCCACTCAGGGAAAAAGATGTGACAGTGGTGGCAGGCAGGGGCTTGTGATGGGGCCAAATGATCTGAATCACTTCTGTTTGGCTTTGCGAACTGTTATGTGACTTTTTTATTATTATACTGTATTTACCTTCCTAATTATGCCTGCTTTTGCAAATATTAAACTTAGACTTCACTTTATAAACACAGTCCCAGGGGACCAGTACATACTGTGTGGCAGAAAGGAATTGGCTTGCCTTACAATTGTGCTATAGAAGTCATCCTCAAAGTGGACAATCCGTATACGGGCCAGAGAAGGAAGACTATATTTCAAATCAGCCTGTCCTCTTCCTCTGTGCATCTAGCAATCCCAGGTCACCTAGTCCCTAAAACTGGTGTCTGGCAAGAACAGGAGAGCTAGATCATTTTAGTAGTAATTTTCTCTTACACTCACGTAAAAATAGCCAGCTTTCCTGAGCACTTAGCTCAGTACCAGGCACTGCCTTCCATGCTTTACTTGGGATGAATAACCCTCTTAATCCCAGCGACTCCTATGGGCACGTCTATCCCCATTTCACAAATAAGGAAACTAAGGCTCAGAGCGTTTAAGTAACAAGCCCCAGAACACACAGCTAATAAACAATAGAACCAGGATTATGAACCTAGATATTTAAGAATTCTGAATCCAAAGACCACATCCTCAACCACCTCTCAATAATACCTCCCTCCTTCACATGTGCCATTTCATTTAACCCGCACACTGCCCCCTGGGAAGTGGGTGATCTTAATCTCATTTGACAGACAAACAAATGAACAAATTTTGACCCTAAATTCCTGTTACAGAAACTGATCCTAAGAAAGTAGCAGGGCCCATCAACAGATGAATAGATAAAGAACATATGGCATATATATGTATATATGTGTGTGTGTGTGTATATATATATATATATACATATATATATATATAATTCAGCCATTAAAAAGGATGAAATTCTGCTATTTGCAGCAACATGGATGAACCTAGAGAATATCATGTTTAGTGGTATAAATCAGGAAAACGCAAATTTGTATGATATATGTGGAATCAAAAATATACAAATGAAGGTATATGCAAAACAGAAACAGACTCACAGATATAGAAAACAAACGACTGGTTACCAAAGGGGAGAGGGGCAAATTAGGGGTATGAGATTAAGATATACAAGCTCCAATATATGAAATAGATAAGCAACAAGGAAATATTGTATAGCACAGAGAAATATAGCCATTATCTTGCAATAATTTTTAATGGAGTACAATCTGCAAAAATACTGAATCACTAGGCTTTATACCTGAAACTAATATTGTAAATCAACTATACTTCAATTTAAAAAATAGCAGAGAATGTAACAACACATAGAAGCTCACAGCAGCATTATTTATAATAACATGGAAATCACTAAGTGTTCAAATTAAGTGGTCAGTTAAATAAATTAGGGTACATCTATATGATGAAATATTATGTAATCTTTCAAAATGTTATGGAAGTATATTTATTGATATTGGAAAATTATGTAATCCAGTGTTATATAATGTTAGGTGACATAGGCAAAGAATAAAATCATACATGCAGTCTGATCTCATTTGGGAAAAGTATATATGTATTTTAGAAAATGTATAAATATGAGCAATTATAGAAAATGTATTTGCATATGTACATATAAAGAAATTCCTATGAAAACCTAAGTGATTATGGCTGAGTGATAACATTTCAGGTGAAGTTAATTTCTATGTGTGAGCCTATCTCTCTTTTTCCAAGTTTCCTACAATGAATGTACTATTTACCTAACCATGAAAAGGTTTTTATTTTTGCGGTAGAAGTGGATGCTGAAGCCACAGCCAGGACTCAAACTTGGGTTCTGGGGTGCCAAATCCAACCTTCAGCCCCTGCACCTTCAACTCACCTGCCCCCGGGCCCCACGTCCCCACACCACATCCCACCCTGGCTGGCACAATTGTGCTATGGCCGGCCTGGGGCAGAAATGCAGGTGGCCCAAGTGCCCACCTTTTTGAAGAGTCTGATGACATCCTCACTGATCTGGGAGAGGCGGACGATGACATTGTTCATGAAGATGTCATTGAGGGTGGCATGGTCTCGGCTCTCCCGCCTGGTCTGATGCAGGACTAGATACCAGCAGTTCACGGGAGAGAGGAGATACTGGTCCTTCCTGTGGAAACAAGATGGCGCAGGTTGGCTTCACCAGAACTGCCATCCACACAGTGTTCTACGTTGTCACCCACCACAGCTCTTTGACACTCACGGAACCCTTTCAAACTCGCTTTATTATAACACATTTAACAGTTGGAGCAACAGAAACCGTGAGGTCTGAAGCAATCCTCCCGAGGTCACAGAGCAGCACTGGTTCCCAACCCAGGTCTTTGACCCAAACTCCTATCCTGTTCTACTCTCCCACTGAATGTGGCACTTGCTATATGCATCTGTCCCTTCTGGGAAGAAGCTGTCTTCCCCTGTGCTAAGAAATTCTCAACCAACTGTGTTTGAAATACTTGCATGAGTTCTAGAAATATCCAGTGGAAAGAACGGAAAGTGGATCCTTTCCTTCCCCTCCATGCCTCCCCCAAATTCTGGGGTTCCCTCAGGCTCTTAAGCTCTTTGTCCTCCTCCAGAGTCAGTCCTAGTCTCTTGGCTTTTTGGCAGCTCATTCCTTTGCCCCTTGATGGAGCTGAGGGCCTGAAGGATTTCAGGTTCTATACTTGGGACGTGGACCCTAAGGAAAGCTGCTTTTGAATAAAGTACAGCCAAGACAAATCTTTATCCTATAGTGATTGATAGGTTCTTGGCATCGTCTAACTGGCATTATGCCAAAACGGGGGCTCCCAAAGTGTGGGGGTCCCTAGACCAGCAGCGGCATTGCCTGGGGTCTGTTAGAAATGCAGACTTTGCCCCAGTCCAAACATGCTGAATCAGAACCTCTAGGAGTGGACCCGGCAACCTGAGTTTAAATAAGGACTCCATGCTGCTGATTCACAAGAAAGCCTGAGAACCACAGATCTGTGCACCAGTGTTTTCCGAAGCTTGAGAAATGGGACATTTCAAAAAAATAAGGTGGGGAATATATCTGCTGTCTATGCTGTACCAAAGACTCCTCTATTAGCCTCAGTAAAGTGTGTCTAGAATGAGAGAGGGAAGGGCAATCAGAAACCAGTCAAACCAATAAACCCATGTTGCCACACAGCACATCTGGGCTGTGTGCTTGACCGATGACCCTTACTCCACTTTCCAAGGTGGGAAGGTGACATTGGGGCAGAGGCCCATCCACCACCCAAGAGTGACTGTTCCAAGGTCCCCCAGGCCTGCCTGTCCCCGAGTGTGGGCCACCCCTGGGGCTGGCCATGTTGCTCTCAGGAAACGCAGCCTCCCACCATCAATGTTTTTCAGGAAGGGAATACTGCTGATTCCCATTTTGACCACATCATCCTCCCAAAGCCAAGTAGAAGTGTGGGACGGGGCAGCCCTGAGGGCCTCTGGGCAGACAGCAAACCCACCCCTCACTCCCCAAACCCTGGGCTTGGGAAGGACAGGTCAGGAGGGGCCACTTGACTTTTCTTTCTATCACCAAATGGGCTCAAAATCTTCCTAGGGAGCAGGAATATGGGAGAAGGGAATTTGGTTCACGGAGAGGATGGATATGTTGGAAACCGGCTAAGGAAAAGTGGCAGACACTATGCTATGAGGAACAAAATGTTTTCTCCTTTTCTTATAGTCTAGAGAAAAAGCCAAAACAACTGAAATCCAACCACCCAGCCTAAATCCCTCAGCATTCCCTCCATGTCAGATTTCCATGGGCTCTGGGTGACTGTGACACAGGCCTGCCTCGGAGGGCTCCTTGTGAGGTGGCTGAGGCAGAAGGATGACAGTGGAAAGTGCTGAGTGCTGTGATGGGGACACACACGGTGCGTGTGTTCTCTGTGAGGAGCTGGAGAAGGCATGCTCTCCTCTGGGCTCTCCACTGCCCCTCACACAGTCCCCTTGGCTTCCCTGCCAGTTCTGTCCCATCTGGGGTCTTCACTTCAGGTGGTCTGTGCCACCTGGGCTGCAAGACCCCTGCTCCTCTCTTCCTCTGCATCTCAGCTTAAGTGACATTCCCTAGAGAGCATGCCTCTGACCTCGCTCTAGGGCAGGGCTTCCCAAAGTGTGGTCCCCAGCCCAGATGCATCAGCTCACCCTGGAAGTGTGCTGAAATGCCAGTTCTCGGGGTTACTCCAGACCACTGATGAGAGACCTGGGTTGGGCCCAGGGTCTGTGTTTTAACCAGTCCCCTAGTGACTGTGATGCACACTCAGGTTGGAGAATTTCTGCCTTAAGGAGTTTCCACTCCCTACCCAGCACCCTGCTTGAAGTTCTGTGTCTTAGTCACCACATCCTGTGCCCAGCAACGTGCCTGACACATGGTAAATGCTATGGAGGAGAAACCCAACCGTAAAGGTCACGTGCTGGGTCTTGAAGAATAGGTAGGGGTTTTCCAAATAGGAGAGCAGAGAGAGGTTGGATTATAGGCAGAGGGGCATGTGGATACAAAGACAGAGAAGCAGCTCAGAGGCCTAGAATTCTCAGTGTGTTAGGGGAGGGCTGGTAGGACGTAAGGATGGGAAGACAGGTTAGAGGCTGGACTGGGGTGAGCACTGAATGTCAGCCTAATGAGTTGGGATTTTATCATCTAGGCCATATGGTTCTCAACATGGGTTATATCCTAGAACAACCTGAGTCTTAAAAAAACACCAAGACCCAGGCCCCGTCCAAGACCAATTAAGTTAGACTCTCGGTGGGGGAAGGGGGTTGAGCCTTGGTATCAGTATTTTTGAAACATTCTCTAGAAGATTCTAATGTGCAGCCAGCGTTAAGAATGCCTGCTATAGACAGTGGGGAGTTATGGAAGTCATTTAAGCAGAGGTATGATCTAACCAATGCATGTCTTAGAAAGATCATTGAGGGCAGACTAGGGGAGGATAGATGGATGTGTAGATGGGTTGGTGGGCGGGTAGATGGATGAGAAGGTGTAAGAGTGGAGGGGTGGATGGGTGTGGGCACTGGCATGGGGTTGGGGGCAGGAGGACCAGTCAGGAGGTGATCTAAGTCCAGGAGAGGAGAGATGATGGGGTCAGGGTGGTGGCCAGAGAAGGCTGCACTTAAGAGACTCCTCACCAGCAGAGCAGATAATCTTGGAGACTTCATGGAAATAGAGAGGAGGAAGGGGAGGGATAAGTGGATGGTGATTCTGAGATTTGGATCTCAGGCTCCTGGGTGGACACTGATGACATGAACCAAGATAAGAACTACAAGGGGAGAAGTGGGTTTAGGCAGGAAATACTTGACATCCCATTTCTGCTGATTCCTGGGTGGTGATGGAAAAGGAAAGATTAAAGGAGAGATGAGACAACTGAGCTGTTACCTAAATTACTTCATGGGCTTATTTCAGGATGGAGTTCAAGAACTGAACAGCATCAGTGAATTAAATGTGAAAAACTTATGGAAGTCACAGCCAGAAAGTCAGTTTCAGGATGAAATAAAAAGATCTTGAATGGGCATGGAAATGCTGGGACAGCTTGGGGCCCATTAATTAGGTCACCTGGTCAGGAAGACTGGATAAGAGAAAGAGCAGAAAAGATGATGCTTTCCTTATCAGAAGCTGTGGGCAGAAGGCAATACAGCCTCTGATGGGATTACTGTGGAGGCAGAATGATCACAGTCAAGGAGAAGAAAGGTACCTGAAAGCAACCAAGGGCTCGCCAAGCTGAAGTGAGTGGCTGCCGGGAAGATGCAGGCCTCAATTCATCCAGACTTTCATTCATTCACTGTCTGTCTCTGGGTGTACATGCAGGTGACATGCTGGGGATGCAGCAGTGACCACAGCAAGCAAGACACTGCTCCCACGAGCCTTCCACTCAGGTAAGGGGGCACACAAGGAAAAAGATGATGATACAGCCTCATAAGTAGAGTGATGGGAAGGAGACCACAGGGCAGAGGAGATCTGGTGGGAAGGTGAGCACAGATAGCTCCCTGAAGGAAGCACTTTCTACACTGAGTACTAAAGGCTGGAACAGAATTTGACAGAGCAGTGCTTTTTAGGTGGAGAAATATGATGAACAAAGGCCTTGACGAGCACGTTGGTGAGCCAAACACAGCTGAGGGGGTCAAGCAGGGTGTCCTGGGGTGATGGGTGGAGAGTGGGAAACAGGGATGGAGAATTAGGCATAGACCACATAGCCAAGAGCCTTTAGGTCACAGTAGAGAGTTGGGGCTTTGTCCTGAGGCTGGTGGGGAACCACTGAGGGGTTAAGGGCAGAGAAATGGAAGGGTGGACTTCCTTTCTAATTCTCATCTGGCTTCTGTGTACAGGACAGGCTCAAGGGAGCCAAGAGGGATGTTGAGGGATTCAAGAAACACCCAGGTGGTAATGGCCTGGACCCAGGGACTGACTGGTTGGGAGGGAGAAGACAATGTCTGCAATGGACTCCCAGATCTTGCAGGCTGGGCACCTGAGAACAGAGGTGGCCTCTACAGAGATGAGGACCAGGACCTGCAGCGGTGGGGCAGGGAGGCAAGGCGGTGAGTTCCACTTGAACACGGAAAGTCTACAGGGCCTGTGGGTCACTTAGAGGGCACCATCTGGGCTAGAGAGACAACTGTGGGAGCCAGCAACAAGCACTTGGATAACATCTGAAACCATGGGATGACGTGGAATGCTTCACAAACGCGCGTGACCACGTGGAGGAAGGGCAAACCCTCAGGAGGCCTGGCAAGGCCGTGCTGGCAGGAGGAGGCAGGGCCAGGCTCTTCCTACCCTGGTGACCTGGAAGAGGGCTAGGATCGGGATGCGGTGCCAGCCCACCCTCTGCAGAGACACCGTCCCAGGCCTGCGTCCAGTCAGAGGCCCAGTCCTCCATCTACCCCAGTATGGGAGGCTGCTTCTGCTCTCCCCATCATCTCCCAGTCCTGGCTCCCCTCGTGTGGGGCAGCTCTCTACTAAAAGGTCAGGATGAAGAAGGCTGTCCACAAGCAGGGGCAGAGCTGACTGCTCTCTGGAGAGCTGCCATCTGTGATCTTGGCCAAAAGAGTACCTGGCTCTCAGCACCTGGACTTGGGGGTGGGAGGAGCACTTTCCCCTGAGTCCATACTGCCTGAAACACAGCTGAGGGGGCTCAAGCAGGGTGTCCTGGGGTGATGGGGGGAGAGTGGGAAACAGGGCTGGGGAATTAGGCATAGACCACATATGCAGTCACTGAACCCCTGGGGCCTGACTACTCAGACCATATTGTCAACCTTGGTGTTAAACACCAGAAGACGCTCCATGGTCATTCACTCAAAGTCATTTTGCAGTTCATCCACTCAATACATTTTGTTGACTATGAACCAGGACAAAATCTGGAGCACAAAAGACATAGTTCCTGCCTCCACGGAACTGACAGTCTAGGGGGGTAGACAGATAACCCTCAGAGAGTCCAGCACATGTGGATGGAGTCACAGCTACAGAAAGTGCTAAGGGGAGAGTGTGGTGTGTGAGGATGCATAACAAGGGGACCTGCTGATTCCAGGAGTCACTGGAGTGTCCCTACGGAAGAGGTCTTTTGGCTGAGCTCTAAAGGAAGGGATGGGGGAGCTAGATGAAGAGGGCCAGGAGGGTGGGTTTAGGGGAGAGGTTCCCAGGCAGAGGGAACAGAATAGGCAAAGGCTAATGGGGCAGGGATGGGGGGTGGAGCTTAGCGCATTTAAGGAACCAAATGAAGGCCAGTGTGGCTGAAGCACAGGAGGCAAGGCAGAGGAGGACGAGGGAGAATGCAGGGCTCTGGCCAGTGCACTGATCACCATACTGCTGGCCATCTGATGCAGGAAGCAGCATCCAGGCCACATATGGCAGAGCTGGACACCAGCCTCCTCTTTTCAAGGGGTTACTTGTCCCTTCTGAAAACAGGATCCCTTTGACCTGAGACCCAGCTCTCCACACTCACAGCCATCTTTGCCTGCTGTGGCCACACTTCTGGAAGCTGTCGGAGTGAACATGGGCAGGCACTCTGTCATCTATGACACATCTTAAGGACCCTTCTGCTTTTCCAATCTTGCATTCCTGTGTCTACACAGCAGGTGGAAGCTGCTGAGCTAAGGTATAATTGAGAACTTTCACATCTATATGTACATATTTTCTTTTTTACAGCCAGAAAATAGCAACAACAATTTCTGGTGAGTCACAGCTTTCTTTCTTTGGCTAGGGGAGCTGAGTATGAAGCTCCAAGTGACTGCAGCTAGACGAGTGAGGCCTTGCCAAGCTGGTGAGTTAGGAAAATGAAATCAGCAGTGAGCCAGCTTCTCCTGCTTCCCAGCTGGGGACCAGAAAATTCCACTTAGCAAGCAGAACCCATTTCCAGGCCTGCTGAGCCCCATGTTGCAGGTGAATCCAAATTCACTGCCTGGGATGGTGGTCCCTCTGAGGGGAAGGGGAGCCCCTGCAGCTGACACTGTCCCCAGGACGTTGAGGCCCTGCCTCTGGCTTCCTGCTCCCTTCTAAACCATTCCCAGGTTTTGCACTGGACTTGCTTGGGAAGCTGCCAGCAAAGCTGCCTCTGAAAAGCACGATCTCAATTAGTTCCAGAGCCCCAAAAGTGTGGTTAACCTCTTGCTACCTACGTTGCCCCAGCAGGATTTGGAATTCATTGTCCTTGCTAGGAGCATGAATCATTAATTCTGCAAATATTAACTGGATGCCATCTTTTTTGCAAGACAATGGTGAGGAAAATGAGTCATGCTCTCTGATTTATGGAGCTTACAGTCCGGGGGGGGCCTCAGGTGACAACCAAATAATTGCGTAAGTAGATAGGAAATTACATAGGCGATAGGAGCTGTGAAGGAGAAATGCATGGTACCTCCAGAGTCTATAAATAGGGGAGGGGGTCCTTCTTGTCTCTGAGACCTTAGCTGAGATGCTTCTTGTTGAGGCCTTCCCTGACCCCCAGCAGCTCCCCAGTCTCTAGCACACATTTTATTTTATTGTTATCCCACTCCTGACACTCATTCTGTCCATTTACTTTTTGTTTCTTTGAACCCTTTCTAGCTTACATGTGTCTTGCTCACTCACCACTGTTTCTCTGGTGCCAGGCAGGGCTGGGAAAACAATCAGCTGAGAGGTGAAAGTGCCCAGAAGTGTGAGTTGGGGCCAGAAAAATGGGTAGGCTTTACTGTGGCGTAAGGATAAGGGAGCACGTTCCCAGGGGTCAGCGTGAAGGCTCTGTGTGCAGAGAGGATGGACGAGGGTGGAGACAAGGCCAGAGAGGCAGCAGAGATCAGGGCCTGGAAGGACAGGATAAGCGCCTGTGCCGCGTATTGCTGGGCACAGGGCTACTGTAACAAAGCACCACAGATGATGCTAAAGCAGCAGAAATGTATCGTCTCCCAGTTCTAGAGGCTGGAAGTCTGAGATCCGGGCTTCAGTAGGGTTGGTTCCTCCTGAGGGTAGGACTTTGTTCCACGGCCCTGCCCCAGCTTCTGGCAGTGTGCTGGCCACCTCTGATGTTCCCTGGCATGTAGACACATTACCCCCAGCCCTGTCTTCTTGTTCACATGATGTCTTCCCTGGATGTGCATCTATGTCCAGATTCCTCCTTCTTTTATAGGGACAGTCAAGTTGGATTAGGCCCACTGCAGTGACCTCATCTTTACTTGATTACCTCTGAAAAGACCCTATTTCCCAACAAGGTCACACTGAGGTACTGGGGGTTGAGGACCTCAACACATGAACTTTTGGAGATACATGTTAACCCATAATAGGCTGCTACCCCAAGTGGATCAGGAGTTTGAGGAGGGTTTACATGGTCACTCGGGCATCTTGTTTGTGGTCCATGAGAGGAGCATAAGGACATATGACATGGAGGATTGAAATCTGACCTCTTCAGCTGCATTTAGGGCCTATCCAATCTGCCACCAACCTCGCCCGCTCCCTCAGCCCTCTGCTCCAGGCAGTGGGTGAAGCTCTGAGCTAGGAATGGATTTCTTCATTTATCTATCTTTTGCCCCCTAAGGAATCCAAGGCTATTGTACTGGAAGTCGGCGAGCATAGTTTGGGTTGTGACTCTGCTGCTAATTGGCTGTGTATCCTTGAACTGAGCCTTTACTGTCTCATCTATCAAGTAGGTGGGTAAGGGACAGAGTGGCCAGTGAGGGCCTTTCAGACCTCTGTGACAACAGTGACCATATTTTTCAAAACAGAATGTGGCCTGATAAAGGATTTTTTCTAAATTCCCCAACTTACATATTTGAAAACCCCTAAAAGGAAGCACAAAAATGGTAGCAGTGAATGGCTATTCTCTACCCTCTTAGGCATCCAGATTCAAAGTCAGGGATGTGAAGCTGCTGAAACCTGGGAAGAGGGTTAGCTCTTCCTGAGTCACAGGCATTCCTGCCTCGGCACCTCTGCAAACTCTTCACTCACGTGGAATGCCTTCCCCCCTTCACTCCACACAGCAATATTCCCCTCATCAAGGTCTAGAGCCTTCAAGAACCTCTCCTCCAGGGAGCATCGGAAATCCACAGAATGTTCTGTCTGAACTTCTCATTTAAATCTTCTCATACAGTTACTTCTAGATGACATCTTTTATCGTGTTGTTGAACCCAACTCATTACCCACCAGTTGTCCTTCACACATGTAGGCTTGTTTCATCTCTTATTCTATAAGCCTCTTGAAGTCAAGAACCATCTCTTATATTTCCTTGTATCCCTCCATAGCCCGTAGCAGAATCTTTTTCATTCATTTATTCACTCACTCTCCTAATATCCTTTGAGTATCTGCGATGTGCTAGGCAGTGTCCAGTCACAGAGGATTAAAAAAGATGACTTCTCAAAGATGAGCCTTGAGAAGGCTCACAATCTAGTAGCTTAAATTTATACAAACCAAGAATTATTATTATCATGGATCAGAACACATTTAGTTGAAGTGACAGAAAAACTCACTTCAGACTGGCTTAAGGAAAAGTGGTAGTAATGGGAGGAAGAAAAACTTTAAAGATTAAAAATTTTAGGAGCTCCCTTGTGGCACAGTTGGTTGAGGAT
This sequence comes from Catagonus wagneri, assembly GCA_004024745.2. Classification (NCBI taxonomy): domain Eukaryota; kingdom Metazoa; phylum Chordata; class Mammalia; order Artiodactyla; family Tayassuidae; genus Catagonus; species Catagonus wagneri. Next base: position 66,987,122 of record PVHT021183699.1, read on the forward strand.
GCAGCATTGTCACTGCAGTGGCTTGGTTCAGTCCCTGTCCTGGGAGCTTCTACATGCTGTAGGCATGGCCAAAACAAAAATTTTTAGTTGGAAAAAATGTAAAGGAATAGGTGATTGTTGGCCTCAGGCATAGCTGCATCCAGGGGCTCAAAGGATGTCAGCAGGACCTGGTCTTTCTCTATCTCTTGGCTCTGCTTCCCCCTCTCTGTGCTGGCTTCACTCCCCAGCAGTCCCTCTCCAAACCGAAAGTACCCCGACTGCTAGCAATCCCAGTAAAGAGAGAGCCTTTCCCATTGTTCAAGCAAAAGTCCTGGAATTGCATGTCGCTGGATTAAAGCTCTGTGGCCAAGCGGACGCAATGCTGGGCACAGGCTTACCATTGTTCAAGGATGATTCCCCAGGGGAAAATCTGGTCTTGTTATAAAAAGAAGGGAGGGAGGCTGAGCAGGGGAGAGTAACAGATGTCTGCTATGTTATGCTGTGTGAGGAAGAGGATCCCAGAGGAGGGAGAGGGAGGGAGTGGTTAATTCTGTGTCAGAGTAGATGGGGAATCACAGAAACAAATATAGTAAGAGTTTGCCAAGTGGCAACATAAAGACAGGCACATCCTGAAGGCAGCAGGAAGACTGAGTGTGAAGCTTGAGGTCATGGGTGCTCTGGGGCTGAAAGAAGTTCTGTCTGGCTCAGGCTGGGGTGATGCAGGGTGAGGTGAAAGAGGAGGCAGGAAGAGAGAAGCCAAAAGGACTTTGTAGGTCAAGGCCAAATGAAGGTTTTGAGTGGGCCACTAATACAATCAATGGGTGGGATGCCGGGGGTGGGGGGGGGCAGAACAGCTGCCCAGGTGAGGGGTTGGTGTCTGACAGTGGACATGAGGCTGCAGGGCAGGGCAGCCCCTTCATGCAGCTGAAAGCCACTGACTAAAAGCTGTCTTTGGCTGATGCCAGCCCTGAGACAGCCATTCCCAAGGGAAAGAACTACACCCACCAGGTCACCTGGCAGAAGCGGGTTCTGCTTTACCCACGCTGAGGTGCTACGGAGTCAAAGTCTGGAGTTCAAATACCAGTTCTGCCCCCCATCAGCTGGGTGAACTTGGAAAATCAGTTAAACCTTTTCTTTCCTTACCTGGAAAGAAAAGATTTACCTGTAAGATAAGATTCAAAACACCTACCTCGCAGTGGCACTTTAAGGATTAAATGAGGTAATTCAAGAGACACTCTTAGCATCAAACCCAGCATCTGATAATAATACTAATTATGACTGGCATCACTATTATTACCGCCAGCACCTCACTAGGTGACTGGGGAAATCCAATGGCTGATGTGTTCAGACGACAGCCCATGGTAGATTGGCTACAAATGCTGGTTTTCCTCGTCCCATTACTATCTTCTCCCCCAGGAAGCTCTTATGTGCACTTCAAGGCTCAGTGCCAATGGTCCAGAGACCCCCCCTCCACCCTGAGGCAGAATTATTCACTCCCTTGTTCCTCACACCTTGAAGTGAAGGAGCACTGGGTCTGGTGCTCGGCAGCGCTCCTGAGTACTGCTTCTGAGCTCCCTTTTGACTTGCTGCATGTATTCTTCACACTGGAACAAAAATCTCTGCCTCATTAGGCAACATCTGGCCACCCTCATCTTCTCATTCCCTGCAAGGCCCTTTTACCTTGGTTTATCTACCAGCAAAATGGGTGAATCACACGGTGTATGCAGCACAGGCAGAGGAAGGGCTCTGATCCACAGCTCCTGGGCCAGTCCTTTCACTGTCCAGTGGGGGAATCCTAAGCCAGGCCCACCCAGGCTGGCCGTCAGGTCCCTTGCCTGTCATATGGGGATGATGACACCTTCCCTGACTCCCTGCGCCCCACCAGGATTCGTGGGAGGATTTAAGCAGCTACGGGCTTGGGGGACAGGGGCACTTTGCAAAGTATAAGATGGAAAGTCATTCTTATTCTCTTTGCTTAATGCAATCAAGTCAAAACTATACTGTTTGTTAAAATCCTTATTACATTTGTTTTTCATTTTAGAATAAAATTTAAATGATATGCAGATATACATGTATATCAAGCATATCCAAATATAAATGACTCTTGTCCTAGTTAACACTTTGGAAGTTGCTGATTATAGTCTCTGAGGATTCCAAAAAACTGAAATCTGGTTATGAATTTAAGGGGGGAGGGCAGAAGGAAAAACTGGAAGGAGAAAAAGGGGCTGTAGCTTCACAAGGACCACTCAAGAGGCTGCCTTAAAATCCATCCCAGCCACGAAACCAGAAGTGGAGGATGAGAGAATAGGAAAGAAAGATGTTCGCTCTCTAGGAGAGCTGGCAGGTACCCTCGGGTGGCCTCACACTGGTTTCAAGACTTCTGCCACCTCGCACACGGCCACAGCTTCACACCTCCCTGCTGTCTCTTTTCACTTAATGAATGTATTTATAAGGACTTTCCCTAGTCTTCGTTAAAATAAAATTAAAAAACAAAACAAAAAAACAGCATCACTTGCCCTAAATAGAAGGTAAGTAAAAAGGTAAGTTTGGGGAAAATGAAACAGTATCATTCAGTCCTAGGCACAGGCTAATGCCGAAGGTCTGTTGCCTATTTGTTAAATGGGGATGAGAGAGGTGTTAGAACACACTAGAACCAAACTGTAACCACAAAGACTGAAAGAGAATTAAAAAGATCAGTCAGGATTTATGATCCATGTGCTCCCAATGATCCCTCCCTGATTGTGAGGAGCACCAATCCGGTCTGAGCAGCCTTCACTGCAGAAATGTGCCCCTAAAACCTCAGGTCTTTGAGTGCGCACCTCCACGGATTGGGGACGCACACCTCCCAAGGCAGCTTTTCTTGATGGACAGCTCTGGCTACTAGAACATTCTCAAGATTGAGTTAAACTCTGATTTCTGAAAATGCTTTCCTTGGACCTCACTTCTTTCCTTGTGCAGCCACACAAGGTAAGTCTATTTCCTTCAAGTATATGAAGAAAGCATTTGGTTATACTTTGGTCTTTTCAGTTATTCAAAAAAAAAATATATTGATAGAGCTTCTATTGTATATCAGAGAGAGGGAGAGAAAGAGAGGGATAAGGGGAGGGAGGGAAGGAAGGAGAGAGGAAAGAGAGACTAGAAATGGGTCCTTGCTTTCAAGCAGCTGGCAGGCTGAAGTGGGAGAAGCACACATATGAACTGGTCATTCCTTGATAATCTGACTTGTGTCCCAGGAGAGCGACATACAGCTCACTGTGGGAAGCCAGGGGAGGAGCAGCTGTCTGTGGGCCTGGGTCCAGCAGCAGGAGCTTCTTGGAGGAGGTAAGCCCTGAGCTGGCCCTGGGGGTCGAGCAGGAGCTGACCAGCAGGAGACAAGGGGAACTTCTGATGCCCACACTTGGAGGACACGGTCTGGGCTGATTGGTGACTCTCAGGAAAACTGAGCCAGCCCAGAGAGGTGAGGGACATACCCAGAGTCAAGCAGCTAGGAGCATTTTTGCATTCTGGAGCCAGATAAACCAAGATTAGAGTCCTGGCTCAGCCACTTACCTGCTCAAGCTGTGTCTCTCTGGACAAATGATTTAATTTCTCAAAACCTCAATGTTTTCAACTAGAAAGACAGAGATGGTACCTGCCTCAAAGATCCCAACATTTACCACGAAGGTTAAATGAGACAATGCATGTAAGCCATCCAGTGGACCATGTGACATGCAGTTGTATGGCTGTGGGGGCTATTTGCAAGATTAAGCGACCAGCACAGCACAGACTCAGAGCAGTCAGGCAAGATTCAACTGGCAAAATGTCCTAGGAGAATACTGGCTCTGGAAAGCATCACTGGTGTGATGGGAGTCATAGTAACAGCAGCAGCTATGACTGGAGACATGAGTCAAACCTGGAGTACTTCCCTGTTATCCCCCACATTTAGAGGCTCAATTTATTCACTACAAAAGTGTTTATCTCCTTAGGATTTACCTGGAAGGCTAAGTCTAAATTACAACCTCTTTTTAGGGAACTGCTACATCTGTGGAAACAAAAAATCTGTAATGTTTTATCCCTCCAAAGAAGCATTTTCTCTACTGTCAAGTTAGTTACTCACTGAATCCTCCCTCTTAACTGCTCCGCGAAGCTAAGAGGTACTCCAAACCCCCTTTGCAGAGACGAGCATTATTCACTGACTTGCTGAGCACCTTCTAGCTCTTGCCATACTCTGACTTCCCTCATCTTAAACATATATGAATAGAATTCCCTATTGCTTTTTCCCACAGCTGTCCAAATAGCAGCAACCAACACTTAAACTTCTGGAGAGAGCATTTTTGTCAGGTATATACCCTGGAAGGTCAGGGTAATCAAAAACAAAGGGAGTCAGAATAGAAGGGGGCTCTGTCATCTCCCACACAAAGCACTATTTACCTGCAATGTGAACATTCCAGAAAGGGAATCCAGAGTTTGTCTCAACAGGGCTTTCAAACTGGGCCCCAAAGAGTGCTGGATTGGTGAAATACTGATCAATATTATGGGGGAGGGAGAATTCTATGGTCTGATAGGCTTGAGAAAGAAGTCAAACAGCTTTGAGAAAGGAGTCAACAGGCTTACTTACTGCAGAATTTCTCAGAGCTTTCCATACCCTAATGTGTGTTGAGAATCTCTAAGGGGTGTGGAGTGTACAGTCCTTCATTTTCTCTCTGCCCCCACCCCTCAATTAGACATCCCAAAGTAACGGAGTTTCAGAAAACACTTTTCTGGAGGAAGAAAAAGTCTTAGTTCCAGGAAACATCTGGCTTCCTTGAACTACCCAATTTGTATCAAAGACATCCATCTACGCCAAGAGGCAGGTTTTAAGGCCCCCATGTGCGACCCTCCATGCCACACTCCTGCTAAGGAAGGGCTCCCCACTCCAGGCCTCGAAAAGGACAAGGCAAGCCCAGGTCAGGCCCAGCTGCAAGAGGGCAGTGGGTTATGGTTTGATGCTGGGGAAGATGAGAGGCCTGGAAGGCCAGAACAGACCGAAAGTGAATTGCAAAAAATTTAGCCTCTAGAAAGTTATCATACTGGGCAACTCTTTCACGTGAATGGTCATCAGAATCCTTTGGAAGGCCTGTTGAAATACAGATTGCTGGGGCCCACTCCCAGAGCTTATTCAGCGGGTCTGGGGGAGACTACAGGTTTTGCATTTCTGACAAGCCCCTACAGGATGCTGCAGTTGCTGGTCATTCCACACTCTGGAAACCAGTGCTCAGCTTCATGGTTCCAATTCCCCAATGAAGGAGGCCACTGTAAAGTCTACACTGTCTTCTCAGAAACCCTGTGCCTGAGCCAGGTACAAGGGTAGGTGAATGGCCTCCCCATGTCTTAATGCAACCAACCAGAAGACAAATGTACCCTTCCCTGCCTCCAACCATCCCCAGCCCAGGGCCATTCTAATTACCACCTGACCTTCGTTCATCTTCTCAACAAACCATAAGCCAGACCAATGCCCAGTGGCCCCTAGAAGTCACATGTTGACATACTGCCCTCAGTGTGATAGTATTAGGAGGTAGGGGCTTTGGCAGGTGATTAGGTTAGATGAGGTCATGAGGGGGGAGAACCAGCGGTCCACAAGCCTCGGGAGGGCTCTTACCATAACCTCACCATGCTGGCTGGCAGCCTGATCTCTGACTTCCAGCCTCCAGAACTATAAGAAATACCTTTCTGTTTATAAGCCACTCAGTCAATGGTAATTTGTTATAGCAACCAAATGGACTTCAACTGTGCCCATCCCAGTTTTGCCACTAATTTGCTGTGAGAGCCTGGGCAAATCCATTCCTTCTCTGAAACAAATCTCTTAGCCAGAGTGAACTTTATAAACCAAGTAAATCCCCTCCCTCCCTTTCTTCCTCCCTTCCTCAGACTCACTCACCAGCACCACACCTCTGCCTGGCACTGGGCCCAGTGCAATAGGAATAAAATGACCAGATCTGGGCCTTGGTCCCCACACTCTGAGGTGGCTACCTGGCAGATATGTGGACACTCTTAATAAAGTCTACAAGACAGCAGGACAAGGCCTCTGGATAGCCAGGACAAAGGGACCAGAACACAGCCCAGACCTGTGCACGGAGCTCCAAGGAAGAGGCAGCCAGGGGTCAGTGCTGCTCGGCTCTGGGGTCAAAGGGCAAATCCGGGCATCCCCTGGAGACTCCTGCTCCCAAAAGCCATTGGGGGCCCTGCCGATGCATTAGCCTCGCGCAGAGGGCCCGCAGCAGCTGCACTGGCCTGGGCCACACCCTAATTAGACTTTCATAGTGTGTCCAGCAGCCTGCTTGGCCTGGCTGCCAGCTGGGCTCCTGTTCTGTCTGGTGGCCTCTGTTAATGAACCCGTGAGGGGCTGACTGAGCTCATTAGAGGCAATGCAAGGGAACAGGGGATGACTTCCCATGCCTCCGCAGTGTCCCCTCCCCCCGCTCCCCCATGTTCACACTGAGAATAGGAAGGGAGATGATTCCAAGCTAAGAGCAAGGGGAGGGGCAGGAGCTGAGGCTCCAGCTGGATCACACTGCCCCATGATGGCTCTCATGACATCTCAGCCAGAGACATGGGTTTCTGCACATGTGTCTGTGTCTGTGGTTTTAGGAGGGGGTTCAGAGTCCGTGGCTGCTCTCAGACTCCACCCAAGCCCTTTCTTATCTAGGCCAAGGAGGCAGAATGTGAGCGAAGTTTCAAACTGTCACTTTCTAATAACTGGTCCATAGACAGGTTTGTACAAGCCACTTAGTCAGAGCTTTGCTGTCCTCACCTCTAAGATGGGGTGGTAATACCCATCCGGCTCAAAGTAAGTGCTCAGTTAATGTTATCATTGTTGTTATTATTAAAAGATGGGTGAGAAGAGGCACCAAAATATGAGCTTCTCTGTGGTAGGACTGTGATTTTTTTTCCTTCTACTTTTCCACATTTTCTAAATTGTGCACAATGAACACTTCACTTTTACCACTGAAAAAAGCACACATTTTCTCCCAAAAAAAATCAGAAAAATGAGATTATGCATGAAAGGGCCCAGATAGTGCCCGGGAGGAAGTTAACAGAAGCATCCTCTTGGAATGAAAATTTGAATAGATGAGATTGGGTGGGAAAAAACATGCATGGTATTTGCAAATGTGTAGTAAATTTTTGCCCTTTAATAAAGCAGTTTCTTCTCCCCAAATGTCAAGGGAAGAAGGCACAAAAGTGAGTATTTGAATGCCAAGGCACCCATTAAGGGAGATGTGTAGGAGGATTTAAAGGAAAAGCACTCCCTGGCCAGAGCAGAATGCAAAAAAACATAAAGAGAGGAAGGTGGAAGCAACTGTCTATTGATAGAGGAATGGATAAGCAAAGCATGGTCTTTACATGCAATGGAATATTATTCAGCCTTAAAAAGGAGGGAAATTCTGACACATACGACAACATGGATGAACCTTGAAGACATTTTGCAAAGTAGAATACGCCAGTGACAAAAGGATAAATAGTATGCGATCCCACTAATATAAGGTCTCTGGAGCAGTCAGACTTGTAGAGAAATAAAGTAGGATGGTGAGTGCCAGGGGTAGGGGAAGAGGGGATGGGGCATCGTTGACAGGGTGTAGCATTTCAGATTTGTAAGATGAAAAGTTCTGGGGATGGATGGTGGTGATGGCTGCACAACAGTATGGATGTATTTAATGCCACACACCTGTACATTCAAAATGTTTAAGGCACTAAATTTTATGTTATGTATATTTTAGTTTAAACCCATGTACAGGGGGAAAAAAGACGGAATCCAGAGGAAAGAGGAAAGACAGAATGAAGCAGGTTTCTGGAATCCTGGGGTCAAGGGACATCCCATGGAGAGATGCCCCATGGAGGCGGGACATCTGAGGAGCACTGTAGAGTGGGGACAGATGCAGGGTGGACACACCCTAGCAAGGTCTCGACTCCAGCTTGCACTTAGCCACTGGCCCTACAGGCTCCAAGCTAGGAGGCATTTGCAGCTGGAAGATTCACATCCCCAGGAGCCTCCCTCCTCGAAATCAGAGCTTGAGATGTGAGAAATTAGGACCTGGAGGGTGTGTGTATGTAAATAAGCAACTAGGGCAGGTCAAGAGCTTGGCCCCGTCCTCCAGGGGAGTAATGAAGAGGACTGCTTTGAGCATCAGTGCCATGGAGAAGAAATTCTGAAGTCATTGTGCTGAAGGAATCACACATGGACTGGCTGAGCCCCAGATAAAACAGAACTGGGAGAATCAGGATGGCCCAAAAGGAGGCTGGGTGTCACCTTGGCCCAAACGGAGGCTAGCGCAGTTCCCAACAGGATAATAATAACAATTCATTGAGCATTTATTGTCTGTGACAAGCACTTCGCTTGGGTCCCTCGTGTATTCCTTTCAGCATCTTTATGGGCAGGAACTCTTTCAATCTTCACTTTGCACTGAGGAAGACTGAGGCTTGGATACATAAGTCAGCTGCAGACCCCAGGGCCTTAAAAGCACACCACCCACCCCCAGTGAGTCCTTGCCTCCTCCAGCACTGCCCCCCAACACCCCAAGCCCCTGGCTCCTTCTCACTTGAACTGGTGTTCCCGGGAGCTGCGGATCTTGGAGGAGAAGCGCTCGGCCAGCTTCTCCAGGCTGCGGGAGTACTCAAGCTCGATCTCGGCTTTCCGGCGGAAAAACTCCTGGAGGTCCTGGAGCAGCTGCAGCCTCGACTCGGACTGCTGCTCCAAGCATTTGAACTGCTCCACCAGCTGTGTGCGGATCTCTGTGGGCAAAGCAAGAGCAGGGTGTTAGGTGTAGTGGAGACAGCAGAGGGACCCATCCAGCTGACCCACTGCCACTGAGCCAGGCACTGAAATTCCAGCAGCCCCCTCCATACCACCCTACCACCTGGAGCCTCTCTAGGCATTGGCATAACAATTTGTCACATGCCTGTGTTTGCCACACAGACTAACCCAGTGTTTCTGAAAGTTAAATCACTGTACGTTGCCAGCATGATTTTTGCCATATCCACACACCACCAGCATTATTTCTTCTATACAATCTAGAACATTCGCTCACTCTTCTTACTAAAAAGAACTTACTTAAAATGAAAGAGTTTTATGTCATCACAGCAAGGGTAAAACTAGGACCAGTTGCCATCCTGCTACATATAAAATGGATACAACAAAAACAAAGATTTCATAAAATTCTCCCTAGAAACTACTGCTTACCAAAGGCCCCAATCCTAAGCTGTTCAACCTCCATCAATAAGAGGAAAATGGGAGCAGGAGAGGAATTAAAGACAGACTTTCTCCAGATGTAGTCAGGACTGAGAGAGGGCTGAGCAGGATGCCATTTACTTGTAGGTTTCAGGGTCACTTAAGGCCATATCTGTGTTCCACTTTGAATCACCTTGAGCTCAATGCATTAACATCTCCAGAGATGTTAACCTCTACCACCAGAGAATGTAGCGCAGACTTCTGGAAATACTGACAGAGCAAACCAGGTCTGTGCAACCAGGGCAAAAGTTCAAAAGCAGGGGCTAGAGATAAAAATCATGGCCGAATCACAGTGGTTTTGTCATTGCTGCCCTCTCCATGCACAACCCTTTCCTCGCCACCCCATAAGTTGTCCGAAAGACCAGTCTCCCCACACTACTTTGCTCACACCAGCTCCCTGCTCAAAACACCCCAAGCCCACGCTCTGAGTATTAAGTCCAACCCCTTAGTATGGAATTCAAGGCTACCCATCTTCTGGCCCCAAACTTCATCCCCAATTCGCCCAGATCTCTGGGTTTATCCCCAGTAGACTCTACAGACTGTTAAACCAGTGCCTGAGATGTCCAATCCCTCCTGCATAAATGGGCCTCCTGTCTGAAAAGGTGACCAATGCCATCTTAGCATCCTTTGGAGAAGTGGGCTTCAAAGGAGGTAGCCCTACTCTGGGGAACTTGAAGGCTTCCCAAGGGGGGCACAAGCAGCAAGTGTTATAAAGGAATCGGTTTGAGATCATATTTCTATTCCCACCCTTTCCTGCTCTGCCTGAGAATGTGCTTCAGTGTCTCTCCTTTCCCACCTGTCCTTCTCCTTCTTTGTAGAAGAAAGACCAACTTCTCCCCCATCCGGAATCTGGCCATGGTGCAATGCCCCAAAGTGTTAACAGATTTGAGAACAATTTAGAATGCTAGTGCTGGCAAATCTTCTTTAACCTAGTGCTACTCAAGGTGTTGTCCATGGACCAGCAGCATGAGAATCACCTTATCAGCAACACAGAACCTCAGGGCCCAACCCAGATCTTCTGAATCACAACCTGCATTTTAGCAAGACCACTGGATGGTCCTTGTGCAACCTAAAATGTGAGAAGCATTGCCATCAACCACTCCACCCACCTCATTATGAGAAGCATTTCACATACTATCTGGCTATTTATTTATTTATTTATTTATTTTTCAGGGCCGCACCCACCGGCATATGGCGCTTCCCAGGCTAGGGGTTCAGTCGGAGCTGTAACCACCGGCCACAGTAGTGTGGGATCTGAGCTGCGTCTGCACCCTACACCACAGCTCACAGCAATGCCAGAGTCTTAACCCACTGAGCGAGGCCACATCCTCATGGATCCTAGTTGGGCTTGTTAACCGCTGAGCCATGAAGGGAACTCCTGACTTTTTATTTTTAGCAATTATTAATCCAATTATAAAATACTGACATTACTTTGATGAACCATATGATAAATCAACCTGAAAGAAAGATTCTTGGGTTTTATAGTCAAAGGAAATTTTTTTAACGTCCATCTCAATTTACATAAATTGAAATATTTTGTATAAAACTATAATAATCAATTTAAAAGTTCAAGCATAAAAATATATTAAGGTAAAATTCTGTGAAGAGAATTAGGAGTTCAAGATGGTAAAGACAGGAACAATGTATATGCAAAATTTCTGACTTGCATAGGTAATTTTTGATGACTGGTGGTAGATACCAATGTATCATGGTATTTATCTTATGACCTGCCAATTCCACTCTTGGATATATATCCATCAGAAATCAGTTTTTACGTCCACCAAAAAAAATATAGAAAAATACTCATAGAAGCTTTATAAATGAATATTAGAAACAATACAAAATGTCCATTAAGAGTAGATATGATTTTTTTTTTGGCTTTTTAGGGCTACACTCATGGCATACGGAGGCTCCCAGGCTAGAATTCTAACCTGAGCTACAGCTGCTGGCCTATACCACAGCCACAGCAATGCCAGATCCAAGCCACGCCTGTGACCTACACCACAGTTCACGGCAATGCCGGATCCTTAACCCACTGAGCGAGGCCAGGGATCAAACAAGCAACCTCATGGCTCCTAGTCAGATTCGTTTCTGCTGTGCCACAATGGGAACTCCATGATATGATTTTTTTATTTTTTTATTTATTTTTTTATTTTTTTTTTGTTTTCTTTTTTATTTTTTTTTGTTCTTTTTTTTTTCTCTTAATGGATTTCATTTCAATTATAGGTGTGCATAAATCATCGCAAGTCAATTTTACAGATTTTGTATCCCAAACCCCCAGTGCATCCCCCCATCCCCCCCAGATTGTCTTATTTGAAAAACCAAGGTTTTCCAAAGTCTGTGAGTCATTGTCTGTTCTGTAAGAAGGTTCATTGTGTCTTTTTAGTTTCCACATGTAAGCGGTAGCATTGGGTGTTGCTGTCTAATTGTCTGACTGGTTTCACTTTGCATGATAATTTCTAAGTCCATCCATGTTGCTATAAATGTTGGTAA
>PVHT021183699.1:66999834-67058426 GCA_004024745.2 Catagonus wagneri
TTTTTTTTTTTTTTTTTTTGATTCTTTCATGTATGTGCGTCATATCTGCCTTAGCTCCATGAATGAAACTTAAACTCTGAAGGTGGAGTTTCCCAGTACATATGGTCATCAGAATATCAATATCTGTGTAGCAAATTACTGTTTACCTTTAGTAAGCGCTTTTACCCAAGGACATTAAGTGTTTCAATTATAGGAATCTCACCTAACACAAACACACACACAAACATACACACCACCCACACACACTCACACACACCACACACACTCACATACCCCACTACACACATTCACACACCATACACACACCACACATATTCATATGCACACTCACAACCACACCACACACATCCACACACACTATACACATGCCAGACATGGATATTATATTATTCATTTTTACAGATGAAGAGAGCAAGGCTCTGTGTGAACCCATAAGGAACTTGCCCAAAATTGCATTTTGTTCTATGGACTGTAATGATCTACACAGGTGTGCCTTGACATGGCCTACTTGTTGAACTGGATTGAGATGCCATCGCTCCCACAACTACAGGCCCTGCCATATCAATACATAGTTAGAAAAATGCTTTCCAAATATATATATGGCCACATCCACAGCATATGGAAGTTCCTGGGCCAGGGACTGAATTCGAGTCACAGCTGTGGCAACACTGAATCCTTTAACCCACTGTGTTGGGCCAGGGATCAAACTTGCACCTCTGCAGTGACCCAAGCCATTGCAGCTGGATTCTTAACCCACTGCACTATAGCAGGAACTCCTCAAATATATATTTTCTTCCTTTTTAAGGCCACACCTGCGGCAAATGGAAGTTCCCAGGCTAGGAGTTGAACTGAAACTGCAGCTGCTGGCCTATACCACAGCCACAGCAACCCGGGATACAAGCTTCATTTGTGACCTATGCCGCAGCTTGTGGCAATGGCCAATCCTTAACCCACTGAGTGAGGCCAGGGATTGACCCTGCATCCTCACAAACACTATGTTGGGTTCTTAACCTGCTAAGCCACAACAGGAACTACTCCAAATATTTTTAATATTACTTTTAGGCCATCCACCGTTTGGGACTCATAATAAGCTTAATAATAACTGTGAGCACTTAGCACATCATTTGTTCATGCCTGGTGCTGAGTTCTTTAGATATTTATCTCACAGAATCTGCACAGCCTCCCCTATAAGGTGGGAACTATTAATACCCCTTCACTTCCTCCTCACAGATGAGGAAGTGGAGGCTCAGAGCTAGGCAGCCTCTGAGCTTGGTAGCCTCTGGTCACAACGGCTGGAGGGTGGCGATTAAGCTAAAAACCAAGCCCAGCTCCCTCAGATGAGAGCAGTGACCTTCCCGACACCTCAACTAAACTAAGGCCTTATAATTTTTTTAAAAAGATTTTAATCCATCTGTATTTAACATATTGTATGCTTTCTGTAACAAGATGGTGATCTAAAGAGATACCATTTATCAAAAATGCTGCAGCCACTGCCTTCCTCCATTACAGTGCATGATCATTACAGGAGCCAATGGTCTCATATTTTAGAGGAAAATCTCATAAATCACACTGTGCTAACAGAGACAGTTTGGAAGGAGCAGAGAAACCTCCCCCAGTTCACACAACCAGCTGGAGCCTCTAGCAGCTTGGACAACTCCAAGTCAAGTATTTCTGGCAGGAAAGACCCTGGCGGGAGCCCTAACACCCTGACCGCAGCCTGCTGGTGCTATGGAACCTGCATGCATTTGATTTCCCATCTTAACTCTAACTCCCTCCAAGTTGCTCCTACTCTGAGCCAGCACAGATTTGGTTTTTCTCCTGGAAGATTTCCAAGGGAGAGAAAAAAAATAAAGAAATAAAACAACTGTTCCCAAGGCAAGGACTTCATTCAGAAGACACTCCCCCAGGGAATGGTTCCAATCTCAGCACAGCACTGAGTGGTGGAAAAGTAAAAAGAGGTTGGGCAGCAGGAGAAGGAGGCCCTTGGAAAGTCGAGAAAGGCTTTGAAATCAGAACCTTAGAACTGCAGATGACCTCCCTGACTCCTGGGGGAGCCTCCTGGTATGAATGACCCTCAGAAAATCTTCTGAAGCAGAGCCATCCCCCCCACCCCCACCCCCACCCCCCATAAAACTCTCCATGGTGAAACACCTAAGAACCAATTCCAGGGCAGACTGGATCTGTTTATTTTCCTTTACCTTTGTATTCTATTGCTTTTGCTACAAGTTAATCAGCAAAAGAATGTTGCCTGTAGCCTGAGACAGAGGATAGCCCATTATCAAAGGCTCTGGCCTTTAAAGATGTCACAGTTTTCCATTCATAGAGAGATAAAAAGTTGCAGAACAGAACAGAACATTTGTCTTTTGGGAGGTTTATAGAAACACCCTGACCAGATCTACATGGATAGCTGCAAGAACAAAGGACTCCCACTCCAAAAGCTTATAACAACTAACCACACTCCTTCCCCTTTTAGTACAAAAGAAGCCTGACTTCACACTTGGGTAAACTAGTTCTTTGGGACACTAGTCATCTTCTCAGTCTGCTGGCTTTGTGAATAAAGTCACTATTTCTTGTCCCAGTGACTTGTCTCTCAAATTACTGGTCTATTGTGTGGTGAGCAGGACAAGCCTGGATGGACTCCCTATTGCTTATAGCCTCCCTGTTGCTTATAGGATAAAGGCCAACCTCTGACATTCAAAGTCCAAGAATCTACAGCCTGCCTAACCATCCCCCATGTTGCTCCCACTTACTCTCCAAGCACGAGTCTCACCAAAGACCACTGGGCCTACACAAATGCTATCGCCCATGGCAACACTCAGGTGACCCATGTACTGGAAGAACATGCATCCACACATTCCCCACTCCACTCACAGCTACAACCTCACAAGCAGAGGAAGCAGGGAGATTCTTTAGATCCAAGGTAATTAGGAATTTTATTTTTTTTAATTAATAGACTGTTTTTAGAGAAAAATTAAACAGAAAGTAGAGAGAGTTCTCATCTAACCTCTCTCACTGCCCTGCACAAATTCTATTACTAGCTTCTTGCAATAGTATGGGGCATTTATTACAATTGATGGACAATACTGGTACATTATTATTAACTGAAGTCCATAGTTTACATTAGGGTCACTCTTGTGTTTTACATCCCATGGGTTTCAAAAAATGCACAATGCCATGTAGGCATCATTATAGTATCATACAGAGTAGTTTCACTGCCTTAAAAAACTCTGTGTTCCACATAGTCATCCTCCCCTCACTTCTCACCCCAACCCCCAGCAGCTACTCCTATTTTAACCATCTCTGCAGTTTTGCCTTTTCCAGAATGTCACATAGTTGGAATCATACATTATGTAGGCTTTTAAAACTGACTTCTTTTACTTAGTAATACGCATTTACTGTTCTTTCATGTCTTTTCATGGACTGGTAGTTCATTTTTTTTTATTGCTGAATAATATTCCATTATCTGTAATAATAGTCATGGTTTCTTTATTCATTCACTTTTTGGCAATTATGAATACTTCATGAAAGCTTTTGTATGATCATAAGCCCTCACTTCATTTGGATAAATACCTTTCTGTTAACTTTTGTAACAGACTAAATTTAAGAGCAGTTTTAGGCTTACAGAAAAAAATTATATTTTTAAAACACAAGAATTTCAAAAATTAGTATAAAATTCAAAAAGTAGACGGGGTATAAAGAGAAAATTCTCTCTCCAGTCCTTGTCCACCAGCCACCTAATACCCCTTGAGCAAGGTAACCAAGTTTCCGAGTTCATGTGTGTCTTTCTAGAAATAATGGCACATTTCAAAAATATTATTTCCTCTGTTTTTATACATATTATAGCACACATGACATTCACAGTGTTCTATACCTTACTCTTTTCTTTTAAGAATACATTGGGGAACTCAATCCATGTCATTTTATAAAGAATTTCCTCATTCCTTTTTACAGCCCTATAGAAAAGCCCCTCTTCTTCTCCTTTATGGAGACAAGTAGAGGGATGGAACAAGATGCAGCCATAGGTAGAATCTTTTTCTATGACACCTGGTTACCATTTCCAAGAGCAGGGTGGCAAAACTTCAATTCTTGTACCGTAGGGTAACTGACCGTGATTATATTTAATCACGATTTTTCTCATTTGGGAGGCACTTGATGTCTCCTTTTATTCTTTCACAGGAAAGTGACAAAGGAGTTCTGTGCTTTATTTCTTAAAACAGATAGGAAGTTAAAAATGTTTGCAGAGCATCTCAAACTTCCATTCTTTGTTTTTGTAGCATACAAAATATCTTCGGGTAGTGGAATGGCCCAGTCTTTGCAGACTTCTGCTCTAATATGCTAACGATATTTATCAAGCCCCACTTGCTCAGATAAGGAAAACTTGTCATACAGTAAATAGCCAAGAGGCACTCAAACTAGAAATGCCAAATTTCCAGGAGATTCATATCACCTTGCCACTCAAGGTGTTATCTCTGGACCAGCAAAATCAGCATCACCTAGAAACTTATTTCTAACAAATTTCTGCATTTCTAATATCTCACCCCAGACCTACTGATTTAAAAAATGCTTTTTAACAAGATCTCAGGTGATCAGTATGCACATTAAACTTTGATAAGTATTGTCTTCACACATATAAAAAATAAGCTCTGACCAGTGAGGAGAAAAGGGGAAGGGAAAGACAGCGGTAGGGATTGAGAGGTACAAACTACTGTGTGTAAAATTAGCTATAAGGATATGCTGTACAACACAGGGAATATAGCCAATATTTTATAATAACTACAAATGGGTATAATATTTAAAAATTGTGAATCACTACATTGTACACCTGAAACAAATTTTTACAGCACTATAGGATCCCATATTCTATATTACAAATGTAAAAAATTTCTAGCCAGCCCCTTTCCTGGACCTTTAGGTTTTTTTGCACTCATTTACCACCATCCAAAATGCTAGAATAAATAACCATATAAAAGCCTCCTTTTGCACACAGGCAGGGATGTCACCTGTGTAATCAGAGGCATTTGGGTTAGTATTTTGAAATTGCAAAAGTGCCCTTCCCTGAAATCTTACCAACTGGTACTCCCACTGGAAATTTGTAAGAGGGTCACAGGGACTATTAGAAAGCTGACATGCAGGGATTTGCTTCAAAATAACCTTGGATGGGATGCTGGGGAATGGTAGTGTTATAGGTAAAAAACATGATTGGCCTCACGTTGATAGACGAAGTTTAATTGCAGTGATGAACAGGGGGAAGAGGTTTCTTAAACTATTCTCTCTGGTTCTGTAATGTCTGAAACTTTCCATAATAAAAAGGAGAACAAAGACAGTCAGACAAAACCAGAAATGTGATACAGAGCTTGCAGCTCCACTTAACAGGTCTGACCAGTTAGGAATTAAGACTACCAATAACTTGTCCCCAGAGGCCTCTGCCCCCAGCCTGCAGAGGGCTCTCCTGGGCTAGAGGGAGGGTCCAGAGTATGGTCCTAAGAGCAGACCCCACCCAATTCTCATTCCTGGACCCTATCCTGAGAATATGGTAACTTTTCTGACACTCCCTGGGACAGTGAGGTCCCAATTTCATAGTCTGTATGTATCCTGAAATTCAAGATCAAGTGAGTGTTTGTCCCTCTGCTTCACAGAGGCAGCTGGTATGCCCTCTCCGGGATAAAATTTCAGGAGCTAATGAGGAGGATGGTATGTTACACAACTGCACACAATCATGCCTGAGGCTGGCACTATTCTCATGCCTACTTTATAGAAGAAGGAACTGAGACTTAAGGACAGGAAGTGGGTGCCTAGGGTCACCCAGAAAGTGGCCGAGCCAGGATTCAAATCCAGAGTAAGGGGCAGACAGGAACCACGATGATTCAGCCTCCAGGTCATGACTCCCCTGGGAGGTTCCAACACCCCTCTTTCAAGGATCATGCCCCATTTCACCTACTGTCTCCACCCCACACTCCATTTGTCATCTCAGTGCTATTCTCCCTGGTCCTGACCTTGACCTCAGGCCCTCCTGTGGCAGAGAGAAACATCAGCTTGGTAGCACAGTATAGCAACCTCTGGGTTTACCTGCCTGGAGGGTTCAAATCCCGGCCCTGCCACATACTCAGCAGGATGAACTTGGAAACATTTCCTCATTTCTCTGGGATTCAGTTCCCCCATAAAATGGGAATGATAATCTACTCCACATTGTTGTAAGGATTGATAAGTGACCATAGAGAAAACTCTTAGTATATTGCTTCATTTATATTAGCACTGTACACAGTGGCCACTAGTCACATGTGGCTATTTAAATTTAATCAAAAATTTAAAAATTCATTCTTCAATCATACTTGCCACATTTCCAGCGTTCAAAAGCACATGTGGCTAGTGGCTACTATGTTGGACAGCATAGAGTAGATCCATCACTGCAGAAACTTCTATTGGATAGCACCGTAAGAGAAGCTTAATAGAGGTTAGGTATGATTATCACTTATTATTATTGCTTTCTGTAGCCATTTATAATCTCCTTAAATGGAATAAAGTCCTAAGGCAGAGGTGACATCTATGTTTTATTACTCAGAATTTGTGTACAATGCCTTCAATAAGAGCAGTGTAATGCAGCCTATGAGGCCCCTCAGAACAGCGTGGTGGAGACCCACTCTCACTAGTCACCAGCCCAATGCCCACATGGTCCCCTGCCATCCCACTCCAGCCCAAGGAGAGGCAATAGACCCAGCAAAGCCTGTACTCCAGCTTCTGTCACAAGGTCTTTGCCAGAGACCGTTGTGAGGTCTTAGGCAGACAAGTCGTTTTCTCCGAGCTATTTTCTCATTTGTATGCTTATCCTGCAGGGTTGCTGCAAGGATCAGACTAGAAAGAATGCATAGAATGTGCCAGGAACCTAGAAGACCCTCAGCAAACAGACTCTTCGGAGAAGTGGCATGGCACTGCAGGATGGGCACAGCTTACAGGTTTTAGGGACAGCCAGGTCTGGGCTCCAAACCTGGTTTTCTCCACTTTTCTCCACTTCAGCTCCCTGAATCTGTTTTCTGATCTATAAAATGGGAAACAATACCTTCCCCTTGGGCTTTCCAAAAAGCGAGTGACGGTATGCATGTAAAGCACCTGGCTTGGGGCCTGGTACCTAACAGGCAAGCAATAAATGGCCAGAATGAGGCGTCACTGCTGCTAGAGCCACAGGGAGTGAGCATGGGGCACGCGGGACACTGAGCCAGGTAATTCCCTGGACCCTGTTTCGCCCTCCGTCCACAACCCCACAAGGAGGGTGTTATTACCTGGCGAAACCCTGGGGTCTCATCCTCCAGCCTCTCTGGCGCTGGGTTCCCTCTTCCTTCCCCTCCTCCCTGCCAGCCTGCGCCCACACTTCTTTCCTTCCCTGGGTCCTGCATAAAAAGCTCCGTGATCCTGGAGTGGAACCTGCACCGCTGCCCCTTCTCCCAGCCTCCTATACACAAAGAAGCAGCTCGTCTTGGGGCCCTGGCTGCCCAAACAGCGCCCAGCTCCGCGCTGCGCCAGGTGCACCAGCTGCAGCATAGGGAAGCTGCGCCTCGCCGTTTCCCTGGCAACAATATTGGGCGGCGCGCCGCACCCCGCCCAGCCCCGCTCCGCCCAGCGGAGCCGGCCTCCTCTTTGGAAGCAAGCGCCTCTCTGAGGATAAGAACAGGCTACCAGCATCTCCTATTGTCTTCCTTCATTTTGATGAGGGCCCGTCCTTTATTAACCTTGACCAAGCCCCTTTGCATCCTTCATCGCTTCTGACCACTCAAGTGGGCGGCAGGAAGGGGTTGGGTTATGACACCATTTTACAGATAAGGAAATTGAGGCTCAAGAGAAGGGGGAAAGGCTTGCAGGAATCGCAGGACTCAAACCCAGCTGGCGCTGACCAGTTCCATCTCTGCTCCCCACCGATCTGAGGGAATCAGAACGGGATTGTTTCTCAAATCTTAACACCACCTCAGCCCTGATAAAGATCAATAGGCCACTGGGTAATGCAG
Organism: Catagonus wagneri; assembly: GCA_004024745.2. Lineage (NCBI taxonomy): Eukaryota > Metazoa > Chordata > Mammalia > Artiodactyla > Tayassuidae > Catagonus > Catagonus wagneri. The sequence goes on from PVHT021183699.1 coordinate 67,007,829, forward strand.
TGCCAAGAGCTAGGTCTGGGATCAGACTTACTGAGTTCAGAGCCTGGTCTTGAAGTTTACTAGCTCTGTGAACTTTAACAAATCAGTTAGCCTTTTTGGGTCTTGGCTTTCCCATCTGCAAAATGAAAAGCAGACCATTATGGCACTTTGTGCTTCCCACAAATTGTCTCTTTGTTGAAGCAAAGCAGTAAATACTGGGCAACAACCTTAGGAGGAGGTTGTCATGACTGTTATCCCATTTTTAAAAGGAGGAGAGTGAGGTACAAAGAGGTGAAGTGATTTGCCTAATGTCACCTAAACATTAAGGAGTCTTTTGGCTCCAAATCATATACCACTTGCCAGACATTTCCTGAGTTGTGTATCATGTGTACTATACCAAGTCCGCTAAGTTCTCACACTCTGTCTTTAGAAATCTCATAAGCACTCAGAGTAGCAAAGACCAGGCTTAGAAAAGACAGTCAAAGCATATCAACTTCTGAGGCTGCCTTGGAGCAGACTAGGTCTGCTTCCAGTTTGCTGGGTGATGGGGGAACCCATATGCTGGGAAGGAGTTGGGTGAAGGGACTGGCTTTTCCCCCTCTGCTTTCCACCACCAGTCCCTCCCCTAGAAAGGAGGCATAGTATATGTGCTAGTGTTCTGAAAAAAAAAAAAAAAAAACTATAATGATGATGCTACTGTCAACCAGGAAAATCTTCCTCTAAGAGGAAATTCTAGGGCCCCAAACAAATGAGGGAATTAGCCCTGTATATACTTTCACGGTTGAAGAGATGGGAGATGAGATTTCCAATTCCCACTGTGATCCAAAAGCACAGATCCAGCTCTGCAGCACCCCAAGCATCCCCACCTGGACTGCTAAATAATTTCCCTTGAGCTGAGAGTTCAAAGCAGAGTGGGTGAGAGAGAGGGTTTCCCCACAGCATCTGGGCTGTGTCCAGATAACAGCCATTCCTTCTCATGAAGAAGTTAGAGAGAGGTTACCTCCCCACCTTCCAGACATTCAGTGAAAAGCAAAGAATGGTCAGAATAAGGCCATGCCTCCTCTTAATGGAAGCTCTGAGTTAAAATGGGATGTGATCAATTTCAACACGAGATTAATATTCACAGATTTCCTGCTCAATGGTCCTTGAAGTACTAGATGTGTTTAAATGGGAAAAATCAAGAATCATTAAAGCTGAATTTCCAGCTGCATACCTCTTACTGAGGAAGCTTTTCTTCATGTATCCAATCCTACCCTGCTCCCAGAATTCATAAGTCAGAGAACTGGGCACCCTTAGAAACATCTAAGTGTTTCCCATGCTTCATAGCCATTTTCACAATGTGTCTGCTCTAAATACCATCTACCCTGTATTTATTTAATATATTGCTTTAAATCACCTCACTTTTTACCTAAGACACTTCATAGTATTGACAAACCTGAATCACTCCCAATTAATGGAAGGTAACCATAAAAAATAAATAAAATGATCAAAAAATAATATTATTAAATTCTGCCGAGATTCTGAAGCCTGAAATAAGCCTTCTTTTTTATAAAAGGGGTTTAGTAAATATTAGAGGAAGTGTAGAAGACACACTAGCACCTAACGGTGATTTTCTTCTTGGAAGAGTTGAAGGAGGATTAAAAAGGAAATGAGTATCTACTTCTGTGAGTCAGTGCTATTAAGTTCTGTCTCTGTGAACCACCTAAAAGTGTTCTATATCTACACCATCAGTGGTGCTTGCCCCTCACTTCAGGAAACAGTAATTGGTCCAACCTCTTAATTCACAAAAGGGAAACTGAGGAACTGAGAGCCTTACCCTAATGTGGTATCAGAACCTAGGTCTCCCAGCTGTGTGGCCTGTGCTCAGCTCTTGTGATTACAGTTCTTCATCTATAAGTCCTTTCTGCTCTGTTGTGATGACAGGCAGCTTGCACAGACCCAGCATCTTCCACCAAATTGGTCCTTCAGAAATATTTTTAAATGAATAAATTAACCAATCAAATGAAGTGACATATTATGGTAAGCTGAATAATAATCCCCCAAATATATTCAGCTCCTAGTCCCTGGAACCTACAGATGTAACCTTAAATGGAAGCAAAGGACTGTGCAGATTAAGATAAGGATATTGAGATTAGTAGATTATCCTGAATTATTAGGTAGACTCTAAATGTAATCACAAGTGTCCTTACAGGAGGGAGGAAGAAGGTGATGGGCACAGACAGAAGAGGAGGTAGTGAAGTTACTACAGAGGCAGAGGCTGGTGTGATGTGGCCATAAGCCAGGGAATGCTGGCAACCACAAGAAGCTGGAAGAAGCAAAAATGGATTCTCCTCTAGAGTCTCTGGAAGAAGCATATGGGGTCCCTTGTCAACATCTTAATTTTGACCTGGTGAAACTGACTTTAGACTTCTGGCTTCTAGAATTGTGAGAGAATTAATATGCATTGTTTTAAGCCACTAGGTTTGTGGGAATTTGTTGGAGCCATAGAAAACTTATACATCACTTTGAAATCTCTAAAGATTTATGGAATATGGTCTGAGCAGTGAGTGCTACAGAAATTCAGAAGGCCAGAAAGGGAGGGACCTTAAGATGCTGGAGCCTCAGCTGAGAACTCATGGGAGGAGAGCTGAGGCTGGATTTGTAGGATCCGGAGAAGCAGAGAGAAGGAGTGGGGCATTCTATTATACACACCCACAAACATTCACTGACTTCCTACTATGCCTGTGTTAGAGGACGGGGGAATCTGAGATGAAAATATTTGTACAACAAGACCCCTGCCCTCAAGAAAATGCCAGTGTGCTAGGAGAATGAGGTATACCAGGTGAAAAAAATAATTGGCAATATAGATGGGATAACTCCCCTTTTAGGATCAGAGATACACACCAAAAAAATGCATGTGCAGGGATTTTTATCACAATACTGTTTAGAAAAGTAAAAGCTTGGGCACAACATAACATAATCCAATAACAGGATATTGGTTAAATATCCTGGCACATCTATGCAGAAAACTCAGTAGTTTAAAAATTATGCTGTTTAACAGTTAATGACATAATGATATAATAGTTGTTGTGAATAATATGTAATAGTTAAGTAGAAAATGCCTATAATATACAGGTAAATAGCAGAAGTGGATTACAAAAATAGGAGGTAAGGTTTAGTCCTCCCAAAATATAACTATAGCTATTTATAAACAGAGAAAAACTGAAGAATATATACCAAAGTGTAATCATGGTTATCTCCAGGTGGTGCGATCACACACTGATTCACTCTTTTTTAATTCACTTTTTTGATAAATATTTACTGAGAACCTCAGTGTTAAGCCATGGCTAGGTAATAAATATTTTAGGTTTTGCAGGCCATACAATCTCTTGCAACTACTCGGTCTGTCCTTGTATCACAGTAGTGGCCATAGACAGTATGGTAATAAATACAGATGGCTTCGTTTCAGTAAAACTTTATTTACAAAAATAGGCAATGTGCCACATTTGACCCATGGGCCCTAGGTTGTCAACCTGTACTAATCACTGTGCTTTTCTGTATTTTTCAAAGCCTCAACATAATAGGCACTACACCTCATATGGAGAGGGGCAGTAAACTTTTAAAAATACTCATTATCAACTGGCCCTGGAAAGGCTATGGTTGGGTCTGTTAGGGTAGCACCACCTCTAGGGGGTGACAACCTCAATTATCTCCAGAGGTTAGGCAGCTAACAAAAATGTTATTAGAGACCTGGTATAAAACAATACAAAGAGGACAGTTCTGACCAAATATATTCAAATTCACGCCTTAATGTTAATGCTGTATCTGCTAAACAAAAGTGATTTATAAACATCTAGCTTATGACTCCAGAAAAACCTTCCCAGCAAATGTCACTTTAGCTAGGGCCAGTCCTCCTGAATTCTAACTCAGAGCATGGCAAACCTGACTCTGCCATAGCTGTTCCCACCTTGACCCCATTAGCTCATGTTGAAATGACCAACAGGGGCAAGAATTGATAATCTTTATTGAGAAGGTGCCTACAGCTACGTGTCCATTCAACTGACAGTAATAGGGTACAGAATGAATTTCCTTAACCTTCTGATGAGAATGCCACTGGAAAAATATCCAAGGCCTCAGTGAAGCCCAAACATTGTATGCTCATCGCAACTACTGCTCACAAAGGCTTGCTGTGGGGTAGAAAGGCACTACATCAGGCTGAGTGATTTATGTTTCTGAAAGCCACATGAATTACTGCCCATTACCTCATCCTGGCAACTTTGCAAATTCTTGCCAATTGATTTTTAGAAAGGAGAGAAGGAAAAATAAGAAGGATTGGGAGTGTGTGTGTGTGTGTGTGTGTGTGTGTGTGTGTGTGTGTGTGTGTGTATGTGTTTTCTCTTTAACCCAAACTCTGCAAAAGTTCTCAAAGGGAATCTTTATCCATTCCACAACAGGGACAGATGTTAAATTTTTTCATGGAGGTCAGTGAGTGGGCCTGGTGATCTGAGGGAGTTTTATTTTCACAGTGCACATCAAGCAAGTCCTTACAATCACTGCTCTCCATTCTTGTTAATCAAGAATTTACCAGGGAAACTCTTCAGGAGAACTTCCATGCCTTGGAGGCTAGATAAAGAGCAACAAGACATAACAAAAGAATCCAGAAATGTATCTTCTCAAATGCTGAGTCCAGCAAACTTTAGGAAAAGACTCAGAAAAAAATACAAATCATTATTGTTGCCTAGTGGTTACATATATAATGTTGGCACATGTACATGCTATTGTCTGAGAAGACTATTTCATATTCAGACATGGGCTTGAAAAAATATGGTTAGTTCCAGCTCTGCCTCGGGGCATTAACCTCATCCATAAACTGGGATTAATAACACCTACCTATGAATGGTGGTAAAATCAAATTAGGAAACAGATACATACATGAAAGAGTTCTGTAAACAGTAAAAAATTAAATATGATTCTTCTTAATAGTATGATTATTATTACTTTATAAGAGTCCATTGCCTGCAAGGTAGAACAAAATGTGGCCAGCATGTCCACTGACTGCAATAGTGATACAAGCTCAACCAGAGGAAGAGGTTGCAGCGTCCTTAGCAGACGCGTCTCCAGTGTTGAAGGGAATCTCAGTAGTGCGGTTGGAAACCAATCATTCACACATGGGCTTAGAGTGAGCACTTACTACCCCAATATAAATCTATTTGTCCTTTTAACGCAATATAGAACTTTCTGCCAAGCGCATATTTCATGTCTTGGGTCCTATTACCAAAGAGGAAAAACACCTCATGTTTATTTGCCTGCCACTTGGCAGCAGAATGCAGTGGGCTCTTTCTGTTCCCTGCTGGGGCCATAATTCTTTGTGAGATGTTGGGCAAATAGCCTTACTCCTCTAGGTCAGCCGGTCAATGGATTGCATTTGCGGTCCTACTGTGGATAGAACTCTGGGCTTCAAATTCCACACAAAGCTAGGTTGTTGGATTAGGGTCTGTTTCAGCACTAAGAGCTTACTGGATGTCAACCAAGTGGGCAATTTCTTAGTCTAACACCCTTCTGTGCCCCATTTGGACATAAATCAGGTTATATGCTTGACAGCTCTGTAAGAATCACCTCCCAGCCAAGGTACCCAGCACCTGCACCCAACACCTGCAGTGAAATCCAGCTCCTTGTCCTTCTCCTTCCTCTTCCCTTGGCCTCTAGTAATTTCTCCCAGCACTGAGGTGCGTGGCTGGCAAGAACAAAGCAAAAGCAGATTCTGACTTCCGAAGTACTGCCTGTTCCCTTATGTTTGACTCTTACATTCTCCCTCCTGAATGAGGGTGGCTGCTATGGGTCAGCTTATGACAGAAATGAGCAGATAACATGCCATCTAATGTTGCATTCCAGTTTCCATGACCAAACCTTTTGGATCCTGACTGTACTTCATGGTAGGAAATACATAAAATATCAATAAGGAAGACAGCAGACACACAAATGTCAATGATGCTGATTCCTTTTCAGTGACTCTCTTTGAAAGGCTGAGGAGTGCTGGGCAAAACCACAGTCATTACAAGGCTCTGGGCCTACTGCTTCCCAGAAGAAAGGGAGGTAATGGACCTACAAGCACCTGATAGGGAGGGTGGTGGTTTGGCTCAGGTCCTGCTTTCTGAAGTTCTAGGGACCTGAGTGATGAACAGAGCCAGCAGTTCCTCCCAGGGAGTTCCACAAACCCCTGCGCCCATGAGATGCCCCTCGCTCCTACTGTGAAACTCACCCCTCCAAATACCCTCTAAGTGAGGAAATGGCACTTTGATTCCCTTACTCACTCAAGTTAGAAACTGATCCATCACCTTACCTCTCCCTTACCCCCATACCTCCATCCCGATCCATCCTACTGTCTCAAGACTTCTAAATTCACCTGCTTCCCTCCATCTCTACCACCGCCCTAGAGAAAGCCCTCATTTCTGACCTGGATAACCATAAGAGCCTCCAAAAACAGTATCCGTGTTACGCCTGCCTCCTTTCTAATATTTTCAAATCTATTCTTCTTTGGAAAGTAAACATCTCATTCATCTTAATATCAGGAAGTCCCTGCCCTTCCCACCCTCCACCTCCAGCCTATATTCCTTCACTGGATTATCATCCCTTTTAGGATAAAAGACCAAACCCTAGCCTCGTGTACAAGACTGTGTATCATGTGGTCTCTTTACCCTACCACAGCCTCGTCTGGTTCCATTTGTCCCTTGCTTATCGTCTTTCAGACTCCCTCCCTTCTCTCTACTGCTTGAACATACCAAGCTTTTTTCCTGCCTCAGAGCCTTTGCACTTGCTATTCTTCTAGCTGAAATGCTCTTCACTTCTCTCTACTTCTTTCTCCTATCCTAACTCCTATTTATCCTCAGGTTTGGAGAAATTGAATAACTTCCTTATAGTACTGCCACTTTACATGCCACTTTATGCATGTAAAGTGCTTGGCCTGAGTATTCAATAAATGTTACATGTGCATTATCTACATTTAAATCTGAAAATTTATTCTTATTCACACCCATCTGCTCTTCCTTTCTTTCATCTCTAAGTTAATAGCATTATCTTCAACTCTAGCAAGACTTTTTGGGATGCTCAGAAGGGAGATAAAAGTTTGTCTTGTTTCTACTTAGACCTGGAAATCTCATGGATACTTCCTTCATCTCTGTCCTATATAAACTTTATGTTTTACTCAAATACTCAAAATCCTCTTTTCCTCCTAAAATGCGGGTGACCCAATTCATATCTAACTTCCTATTCTTATATTCAAACATTCTCTTACACATTCATTCAACAATGATTAGCATCTGCCAGGCTCTGTGCAAGAACAGGAGGATACAATAGTGGCAATAACACAGGACCTGCCTATGAAATTCAGCAGAGACCAACAAATACAAAAAATTACAACAACAAGCTTGGAAGAGATATGCACAAAAGAGCTTAGGAGTGCACTAAGGAAGAAGCAGGGACCTCTTCAGGGGAGATGTAGGGGTCAAAGAGGTCAGAGGCTTCACACGGCATCTGAGCCTGGATAGGCGTTCACCAGGTAAGGCAAGAGCTCAGTGAGCCCATCAGTTAAGGAGTTTGGGGGGATACAGAGGCTCGAGTGGGAAGGGTTCTTTGGATCTAGGTTGTGAATGACTTTTAAGGCCACATTCAGGGCCTCAGACTTTGCCCCATAGAAAATGTTATAGAAAAACATGGTGACAACATGAGGAACAGGTGAGAGGAGATGGGAGACAAGGAGACTGGTCAGGAGGCTACTATGATACCACAGTCAGGGCCAGGGGAGCTCAGCTGAGATAGACAGATTAAGTTCCTTTCACAAAGCTGGCGTTTCAGGTGATGACTGACAAATCCTGCTTTCTTAACTTCTACAAGAGTCCCATGCAGGTAGTGCTTACAGAGCCAGTTTCAAATGCTAAGTCTCAGTCAGTGGACGCCACACAGAGCCTCTCCTTTACAGTGTCCAGCTGAGAATTCTGCCCTACCTTGGCTAGTAGCACTGAAGGCCTTGATGTGACATGCTGCTGCTGCCACAGCAGGCAGTTCTGAGCCCTAACTGAAACCAGGGGTGTAAGGCAGGCAACGCCAGCATCTATTTGCGTAACTGATTTCATAAACCTGCAAAAAGGAAGACAGTCTGGAAGAAGAGGTAACTTCTAAGTAAAATATGGATATGACATTTACCTCTCACTCTGTGAACTCCTACTCATACCTCAAGGCCCAATTCAGAGGTCCCATGGGAGACACTGTGAGTTTTCATGATAAAGATTAGCAGAGTAGGAGAAAAGAGCTTCTTCCACACTTTGGCTTAGAGCAGAGATGGCTCTGGGGTAATACAGACCAGGAAGATCTCAGTGGTATCTAAGAGGACATGGCTCAGAGAGCACCAGGACCAGGTCCTGGAACAGATGTGGCACCCAGCTGGGGCAAAGGGGGTGATGCTTCAATCCTGGTTCCCGGCAGGAAGCAGATGTCAGCAATAGCACAGGCACACTTGTTCATGGCACATGTAAGATACCTGCTGAACATTTGGCACTGCTGGGTCCCTGCCCGGATTTCCCTTTCCACAGAAAACATGAACATGGGGTCGTGGCAGGCACCAGAGAAGTGAGATGAAGGATCCAAGGATGAATCAGACTCAAAACCAGTCTGCTTTGCTCATGGCAACTTCACACCTGACCTCATTTAGCGTAACCGCAAACCTAGAGGAACTTGTGGATAAAGAACCTAAGGCTCATTTGACAAGCTCTCCAAGACCACTCGGCTGCTCATCCACCATGTGCTACAGCCAGAACCTGAGCCGAGGATGGGTGAGCCCAAGAAGGCTCATCCCCCATATCTCAGTGCTTCAACTCACCATTTACCAGTGCGCCAGGGTCCCAGACTCTGGGGACGGAATCATTAGCCAAGTGAACCTCTCCCGAAAAGATTCCAGACACAATGATTCATGAGAGAGAGAAGAGAAAAATAACATGCTGCCAGCAGGAAGCATTCAAGCGCTTCCTTTTGTGCTTTTGTGGGACTTGGACTCACTCTGACCCAGGTGTTTCCACATAGCCAGCCAGAGTACTGGCCTCTGGAGAGATGGAAAGCATCAGAAAGGAACGCAGCCTGCACTGGCCACAAAAACAGATGACATGGTGCAAGCTGGAGTTCGTGTGGGCTCAGATGGGCACCCAGACTCTGAGAATTTACTGTCATTCTCTGGCCTCTCCTTCCCATCATGCAAGCCCCACCTTTCGAAAGCCCCCTTTCAGACCTAGGAATGAAAGTCCCTGAGCGCCACTTCCCATCTCTGGACCGTCTCGTCTCTGGAGCCATGAGCCAGAGAGGGGTTGTTGTTTTTATGGGGGTTTTCCTTCCAAGCCAGTGGGAGAAAAGCCCACAGATCCAGTTCAGCTCAAATGTGCAAGTGTACCTCCCATTAGCATTTCAGCGTTGCTAATCACCAAAAGCCATAAACTCAAGGGAGGGAGGAAGGGAAGAGAGATGGAGACACCTGCTTCTCCTCAAGAATCACAGAGATTTTTATGCGAGGGGACAACACCATAGGACTGATATAAGGAAATGCAGAAGAGAAGGCACCAACCCTAGCATTTCTCTAGCCTGGGCTCATGGCAGGCCAGGGAACCTGGGGCACAATCACCAGCATTTTGCAGGCTGAGCTGCATGGTGTTCATGCGGAAAAAGGACACCGAGCAAGTGTCATCTGCCGTTTTCTTGGGATATGGAAACATCTTTATAGAACAACTTGGTCCAACCATCTCATCTCCTGGGGAGACAGAGGAAGTGCCATGGGGTAAAGCCAGACTTGTCAAACAGCTATTTTGGCAAAGGTGGCCTCATGTCTAATAATACTTTACAACCACATGATGCCTGATGCTTTTCAAAACCCATTTACATCCATTATTTACTAGACCACACATGGCCTTCAGTTCACAATGGAGAACCTGAGATGTGGGAAACCTAGGATGTGGGGCCAGCAGGTAGGTTCCTGCTCTCGCTGTCCACCCCCACCTCCACTGACCTCCACTCCTCCCCAGTTTGCTGGGCAAGTGCCCACAGAAGAGCAATCCTGCTGCCCACATCACAGCACTTTGCTGATTAGAAACTGCTTCCCAAACTCTGGGCGTGGGCTGAAGACAGAAAGAATGAACTCACTGTAATTATGTGAGATGGGCAGGGCAGATATCATCATTCCCATTTCCCAGGTGAGGAAACTGAAGCTTACAGCCCACTAGACACATGTGACATTCCCAAAGCACCAGCAAGTCATGAACTATGAGCCGGGGTTGGTGATATTCAGTGTGACAGGTTTTATTTAAGGCCCCAAACTTTTTTAGTCTCTCCCTGTGCCCACAGTCTTTGCCATGTGACTTTACAGTTCCTCTCTCACTAAAGAAGTGAAATCTGTGTTCCCCATCCCCTGGATCTGGGCTGGCCTAAGACTCATCTGACCAAGAGACTGTGGTGTGCCAGGTCCAGGCTGGGCCCCAGAGGCCTTGAGTGTTTTCACCCGCTCTTACACCCCTGCCGTGACCAGGAGCACATGCCCAGGCCAGGCTGTGGAAGGACAGGAGACACAGGAGTGGAGCTGCATTGCCCAGTCACCCTGGCCCCAAATAGCCAACCTCAGATGTGTAAGTGAGCTGCCTAGCTGACCTCTAGATACCTCCAGGTTCATGAGCAATAAACACGTGTTACTGATGCCACTGAGTTATGCAGGTGGTTGTCACACACATTCTATGGTAACAGCTACCAAGCACACAGCCCCATTCCATCCACCCTCCTATGTCTCACTGGCTCATTCAGCACATATCTGCTGACTGCTCACTACATGTCTAGCACTGTGCTAGGTACTGGGGATGCAGTGGTGATGAGCGAAGTGCCCCTGCCCTGCCTTCATGGAGTACACAAACCAGGAAGGAACACTGAAAATTACAATTCACAGGGAGGAGGAGGAGGGCCAGGAGGCTAGGATGGGGTCCTGGAAGGAGTGCCATCTCAGCAGAAATCTAAAGGCTGAAGAAGAGCTTGCGGGGCTAGGAGGAATATTGGGGAGGATGTTCCCAGTAGAAGCCTCAGCCTGGCAGAGGCCTGATGAGCTATCTGGTGAGGAAGGAAAGGGGACTCCCAATCATCATCCCAGACACTTTTTCCACATTTATTTTCAAGGCCAAGTGAAACCTAGAAGAGGAAACAGGAGCTTTTTCCATGCACAGATGGAGAAACAGAGGAAAAGGCCACAGAGCATTTTCAGTGCACCTTCATGGGAGAAGGGACTGAAGACAGCCTTCTGAGTGCAGCAGCAGAAGCTCTTGTGTTTTGACTGTAAGGGAAGTTTGCTACCTTCCTAAAGCTGGTTCTTCTTACATAGGACAGTCAGGAAATGAAAGCTAACTGATGGAATCCATGGCACTCCTCTAAAGCAGCCAAAGGGACAAAAATATGCTCATCTCTATGGAAAAAAAATGGGGAAAAGAAAATCCCAGGGGAGGCTGTATGCTGTGGCATTCATTTACCCGTTCATTCATTCATTCATTCAGCCAACAAATCCTCCCTAACCGGCCACATTCTGCCAGCCCTGAGGAAGAATAAAAAATGCCTGGCCCCCTCAATCCTGTCCTCAAAGACCCCTAGTCCAGAAGAAACTGGGGCAACTGCAGACTTTCTGTACAGACAGAACCTAGAGGTGGCAATCTGATGGAGGTGGACCAGGGAAATTGCTTTGAAGCTGCTTGAAAAGAGGGAGAGCCTGTTTTTACTTAGATTTTGTATTTCTCTGGGGTGGCTTGGGAGGGGAGGCTAAAGTCACCTTTTGGCTCAGCCACTATGTAGGGGAGACCAAATACGTGTGGAAGAGCCTGCAATACAGTTACTAAGTTGTAAGAGATGGCAGCGAGATTCAGATGGAATTTGAAGAGTTCGGAAGTGGGCAAGATGGATCATTACTGGCTGAGTGAATTAGGCAGGGCTTCTAGAAAGAAAGGTGAGTCAATGACTGAAGAGAATGAAGAAAAGTCTGGTGGGGGAAGGACCCACCCAAAGGCATAGAGGTAGGAAGCCTGGAACCAACCTGGAGACTCATTCTGGGTGCTTGCAGCACAGCCGTGAACAATACGGGAAAGTAGAAGGTCAGCTGGAAAGGCACGCTGGAGCTGGATCAAGGAAGTTCTGAGACACCAGGAGAAGGAGCTTGAACTTTATCCAGAAGATAATTGTGTCAAAGAATGTGACATCAGGGGTGCATCTCAGAAATATTAATCTGACCAACTAATGGATTAGAAAGGATAGACCAAAGCCAAGAGGAGAAATTAAGAAGATCCTGCCAGAACTGGTTGGAAAAAAAGGAGACAGATGTGAGAAACAGACTCAAAATGACTCGACAACTGGCCAGATGGAAAGAGCAGAGCCAAGGGTCATCCCCAGGTTTCTGTCTGTGAGGATGACTGGAATCCACTGCAGTGGGGAGGACGGGAGGGCTGCTAGTTTGCAGGCTGTGTCAGACATGGTGGGGTCAAAATGCCTGAAGGGCGGCCGGCAAGGAGTTCAGAGGAGAACAAAAGTGAGAAAGATGCTGCTGCTCCTGAAAGACAGGCCAGGTTTGGAAATAAGGAGAAAGATGCAGTGGGGAGCCAGTTGGAAGGAAACTACCGAAGTTGCAAGGGAGAGAGAAGATAACGACAGCGCCAGGAGCTTGTCCCTTTCCTCCCCATGTTATAGCCTGTGAGTGAAAGAAGGGCTGTTCTAGGTCCCCAGTCCTGCCTGGATCGGGTCTTATTTATTTCTTCACGATCAGTCTCGTCCAAACAGTGTGCTCTCCATGAGGGATTGTGTCAGCTGGATTCTCGCAGCATTCCCTGTACCTCAAACACTGTCTGGCACATCAGGGGTGCTCCTAAGTGTCCCATAGACATGTTTGAGGGTGACTGACCTGACCACAACTCCTGAAAAGGAGAGCTACAAAAGGAGAGTCAGGAGTTCCCGTCATGGTGTAGTGGAAATGAATCAGACTAGGAACCATGATGTTGCAGGTTCGATCCCTGGCCTCGCTCAGTGGGTTAAGGATGCAGCGTTGCTGTGAGCTGTGTGGTGTGGGTCACAGACGTGGCTCAGATCCTGTGTTGCTGTAGCTCTGGCGTAGGCCAGCCACTGTAGTACCAATTAGACTCTTAGCCTGGGAACCTCCATATGCCGCAGGTGCAGCCCTAAAAAGCAAAAAAAAAAAAAAAAAAAAAAGAGGGGGCAGGGGTAGAGTCAGCCCCTCGCCTCCAGTAATTGCACTGGAATAGATGGTGATCAAGCTGGAAGTGGAGAGGTAATCCATTCACCGGCAGGTCGAAACCGGCTGGTCTCTCTCTTAGACATTTTAACTAAGACGCGAGGGTTGAGAGCAGTTGTGATGGGCCTTAAAGCTATGCAGGCTCTGGGCTGGTGGCCGTGTGGGCCAGGAACAAAGTGAGCAGGTAAGAAAGCCAGTGGTCAGAGAGAAAGGCAGGGGAAGGGAGCAGAGAGAAGCAGGGATGAAACGCACACGACGCGTAAGAAATGAGAGCAGCCTCCCTCCCTAACTTCCCAGCTCCAACACTCAAGCCACTGGCTTAACTTTGCTCTCAGCCCCAGGCACTAAGGAGCTACCAGACTCCCCTCAGGAAGGAAGGCTTCATTCTCCCAAATGATGTAAGATCTTCTGGAAGACTGCCTTCCCTGCCAGCCCCTCTGAAGACTGAAGAACACTGCCTGGCCCAGGGTCACACTCCTTCCAGCGGAGGCCCACATCCATGGCTGATCAACATGAGGGTGTAAAGGCCTGGACTCCTTGCTCCAACTTGGGACAATCTGAAGGGCCTCCCCAAGTTCCAGAACGTCCTATGGACATTCACTGGCACTTCCCTGGGACGGCATCAGAGCTCAACTACTCCCTTTGGCCAATCCCACTTGGCCTCACTTCCATAGGGCTTGACCCCAAGGCAACCTCCCAGTAAATGCCCTGTATACCAACCTCCATGTCAGCACCTGTTTCCCAGAGAACCCAGCTCTCAATAGCCCTAATATTGCCTATTATATCCTTATAATAAACTTTTAGGGGAGTTCCCATCATGACTCAGCAGAAACGAATCTGACTAGTATCCATGAGGATGCAGGTTTGATCCCTGGCCTCGTTCAGCAGGTTAAGGATCTGGCGTTGCTGTGAGCTGTGGTGTAAATCTTAGATGTGGCTTAGTCTGGCATTGCTGTGGCTGTGGCATAGGCCAGCAGCTACAGCTCCAATTTGACCCCTAACCTGGGAACCTCCATATGCTGCGGGAGTGGCCCTAAAAAGACAAAAGAAATTTTTTTTTTTGTATATTAGCCAGCATGAGTAAATCTTGTTTAGACTGATGGTACCAGTTTCTGTATTCCTAAGAGCACTTACTATGACGTTTTGCAAAGAAGAGCAGCAATAATAATAATAAGTAACATTTGTTGAGCAAATACTGTGTTCAAGGAATTGTTCTAAGCATAAAAAAGAATCAGTTAAACTTCACAGCATCCTTATATGAGGTAGATAAAATTATTCCGATTTTATAGATTTTAAAAGAACAAAACTGAGGCATACTTTTCCAGAGCCACACAATTTAGTAGGAGAACCAGTTTTCCAGACAGGGAACCTGTGTCCTTAACCACATTCAACTCTGCCACCTGCATCAAGGACTCATTAAATTACAAGGTCAAAGAAAGAGTCAATGATTTTGAGCTAAATGGAACCTATAAATTATCTAGGCCACTTGTTTTATTTTAGAGGCCCAAAATGATGTTTTTTATGCTCAAGTTTATATAATTCAATTGTGATATATGAGCATTTAACTGAGACAAAAATCGGAGTTCCCATCATGGCTCAGTGGTTAATGAATCTGACTAGGAACCATGAGGTTGCAGGTTCGATCCCTGGCCTTGCTCAGTGGGTTAAGGATCCAGCGTTGCCGTGAGCTGTGGTGTAGGTTGCAGACACGGCTCGGATCCCGTGTTGCTGTGGCTGTGGCAAAGGCCGGCAGCTACAGCTCCTGTTAGACCCCTAGCCTGGGAACCTCCATATGCCACGGGTGCAGCCCAAAATATGGCAAAAAGACAAAAAAGAAAAAACTGAGACAAAAGTCAAAATACACATGTGGCAAAAAAGAAGTGATAAAAAGATAGTTTAAATAATATAATTTTCACCACAATAAATGATCTTGTTATATGGGCTCTACTAGTGGCATTTTACTATTTACATTATACACAGCACGGTATGTAGTGTTACACATACTAAACCATGTACATTCCATTTTACAGGCAGTTTCAGGGAATGGCAAGGCCCAACATGCTGACTTTGGGATCTAAACCACTGTAAGACAGGCTCTGCCTTTGAAGGAGCTGATGGCAAGAAGCAGACTAGAACCAGGGTCTCCTGACTCACGATCCAGATTCCCTCTACCACTGCCACCCACGTCCCCTCTATTTGTTTATCCGATTTCATTTCAAAGAAACCAACTGGCTCAGAGCATTGCAACACCGCCCTTTAGAAAAGCTCAGAGCAAGAGATTCCAGTTATTGAGAACTCCACGTGAATCACCACACTGCAGCCATGCTTTGGAGACCACTGTTTCTAATTAAAGGACCAGCTGACACATTACGTAGCTCCTTGGGAAGCATCCCATCCCACCACATATTCTCCCAGATGTCCCTGGATTTCTCCTTCTTGCCTTTTTTCATTGGTGTTTTCACCCTCATCACCAAGTAGTGCTCATTTACTCACCACTGCTGTCTCTGGGGAATGATGTAAGCCACTTAACAGTGTGACTCAAAATAGATCAGCTTCCAGATCTTAAGGAGGACACAAAGATTCAGGACATATTCAAACATCTCTGGCCCTAACCAAACTCACCTCCTCCTCCCAAACCCCACTGCACCAAATTCATTATTTCCTGAGCCACGACGAATGCGCTCCTACCTCCAAGTCTCAAGTGCCTTTTCTGCTCCTCTCCACAGACTTAAAACCCATCTGTCCTTCATTTCCTAGTCCAAGAACACCTCCTCTGAGAAAGCGGCTCTGTCCATGTGATAGAGACCAGAGAGCCAAAGGGACATTTAACACTGCCTGTACCCG
This sequence comes from Catagonus wagneri, assembly GCA_004024745.2. Taxonomy (NCBI): domain Eukaryota; kingdom Metazoa; phylum Chordata; class Mammalia; order Artiodactyla; family Tayassuidae; genus Catagonus; species Catagonus wagneri. The sequence continues at coordinate 67,023,928 of PVHT021183699.1, forward strand.
AAGTCATCAATTGCAGGCTGAATGGCTGGACAGTGCTATATGCCATATATGGCTGAAATGCTCTTGAATCTACAAGGTATTGAGAAGCATGATTGCTCTAATTTTGTTTCAAACCCTTAAAAGTCAGGGGATTTCACATAAAAGTTCTGGCTTTGTGGCTGGTCTTGAAAGACCAGTGATCTGGAAACACTGGGCTTATTTCCTATACGGCAACAATCAGATGAAAGAAAGAAGAAACTGCTCTCTCTGCATTTTTTTTTTTTGCATAAAAGTTTTGGTTTTGCACTTTTAAAAAAACACAATGATTATATAAATCTTCCATCAAACTGCTTCAACATTTTCTAGGCTCAGGTTGTTTTCTGCATGCCATCTTTTATTAATCTAGATCCTCAGTCTCACTTTTCTTCTTGGTAAAGTTCATCTTTTAGTATTTCTTCCAGCAAGCATCAGTGTATACTACACTTTTATTCTTTTTGCATATCTGAAAATGTCTTTATATCATTCTTACTCCTGAATGCTGGTTTAGCTGAGCAGAGGCTTCTGGTCTGACAGTTGTACTTGCTCAGCTTTTTCAAGGTGCTTCTTCATTGTCTCTGACAGCTGCTGTCACTGAGGAGAATGTGCCATCAGCCTACTTGTTATTCCATTGCATGTAATTTGTCTTTTCTCTGTGGAGCTTTTAAGAGTTTGTCTGTATTCTTGGGTTTCTAAGGTTGCGCTACAATAAGTCTAGATGTGAATTTATTTTTGTCATTCATGGTGCTTTTCTCAACCCTAGAACTCATATCTCTCTTCAGTTATGAGAAAATGTATAATTCACTATCTTGTCAAATACTGTTTCTCATTCATCCCCTCTGTTCTCTTCTTTTGAAACTCCGATTGACTCATACTGGAGCCTGTCATATTTTTAATTTCCCACTCTGGGTTGGACCCTTGATGAACTCCTCAGTACCAACTTCTAATTCACCAATTCTTTCTTATGTCCAGTACTGAGTCTATGCCATCTATGGAAGTTATATTAAATTTAAGACTATATTTCCTGATTGCTGGTTGGTTATTTTTATATCCTATGTTCTTGTTTTGTTTCTGCCTACTTTTTATTTCATTTATCCTTATTCTTCTTTATACATTCTATTCCTTTCTTCAGCCTGCTGAAGATCCTCACACATATTTCGAAGACATCATTAGCTTTCACTCTTAATTCTCATACTCTGAAGTGAATTCATTTCCGTATTGTCGATTGTTTTGGCTATATTCCTTTCTTTCTCTCTTCTTTTTCTTAGCAATAGTTTTCCTTCCAACTGTTTTAGAATTTGGAATTGTAGGCTCATCTTTAGTGGGAGGTTTGCTGCGTGTTTTTGCATTCCCTATCTATCTATATATCTGGCATTTTATACTTGGCTTTTCCTGGACCACTAGGGTCCCCAGTGAAGACCAGATCCCAGCTGCAGCTGGGGGGTTAAATCCCATGGTCATACTGGGGACAGTTGGGCTTATCACTGAATGCTGGGGGACTTGTTGGGTACTATCTGCAAGGATATATTTATACATCACTTTGTATTTGCCATAGCTTTATGTAGCAATCAGGAGACTTTTCCAGCCTTCTTTTCCAGGTAAGGGAACCCTACTTAAGCCCCAGATTTCAAGCAATAAATCTGTCTATGAAACCCTGGAGCACTTAGCAAACCCATGGAGCACTTTGCAGTTCCCATTTCTTCCCAATAATGTATTTCCAGTGGAAGTTGCAACTTGGTTTTATCACTAAAACTCTGAGGCTCCAAACCCGAAATGGGGAGGAACAACACTGGCCAGAGTGAGATCTATTAATATATTTCCCAAGGGACTTAACACTAGTTCTGAAAAAGTGAGGGCACCAAGGAAAAGCCCAAGTACATATTTCAACAGACAAGATGTAGCCAGGCAAGTATAGCAGGGCTGAGCACCTCAAAGGGGGTACCCCATATCCTTCATTTCCAAATAAATAAAAATATTTATTAAGACAGTACTCTATACCCCCCAAGTATCCTAGTTTTCTAATATTCTAAGCATGGTTCCATGGATTTATCTGAACTTTGCAACCTGTTTATATTTCTGGGGTATATATTTTTCTTGAAGTAATGAATACCATATGTGCTACTTAAAAAAAGACATTTACTAAGTGTTCATTATGCAGCAGGTACTATCTAAGTACTTTACACACATCAGCAACTTTCAGCCTCAGAACAACCCTGTGAGACAGAAACTGCTGTTATCCCTATTTATGAAAGGGGAAATGAAAGCTTGGCCATGACCCACAGCCAGTAATGACAGAGTCTGTCCCCATTGCTCCCATTCTTGGCCATCACATGGCTGGCCTTCCCTAGGTTACACTGGGGGACACCAGGAATTTAAGTAAGAGGACCCTAAGAGGAAAATGAAATCTAGACCAAAGCGCTGAGGACAACTTCTGCTTCTCTAACCCATGAATATGTAGATACCAAACAATTAAAATGCAAACAGCTATAGGCAGGAAGGACAACTTCCTGTTTCATAGGAAGTAATCCAGAGGCTTCTTTTTAGACCTGAGGGATGATTCTTCAAGGGGAAAATCATACTTAGAAGTTGCCTGTGTACCATTTAATGAATAAGAGCTATTGTAATTTCACCTAATCCTTTTGTGGTCTCTGTGAAAGATCAGCTAAAATAACTATTTCAGGTACTATCAAGAAATACCAGGTTTGGCTGGACCCATCAGGGCTATGCAAGACCAAAGCCCCTTCCCAACTGAGGTAAAACCATGTGGCCCAGCCAGGGATTCTACCTGGCTCTCTTGTCTGCTCAACCCTGAGGGGTTCTGTATGAAACTCTCACAGGAGACATTGGTCCTTTACAAAGAGTTGGGAGTGGGGAGGGATTCTAGTCAAATTGGAGGTTTTATCCACCAGGATCAGCTCGAGCTTTCATTCTATAAGCCAAGGGAAGTACATCATGTCTGTTGCTCACCTAAGACATCCAGGTTCCTATTAAAGAGGAGCCCAGTGACAAGACTGTTCAGCTCTCACTGGCTGGAGTTTGTTTCACAGTGATATTCCCTTACATTCACATAGCACTTTGCTGTTCAAACAATTATATTCACATCTCTGATTGAATTGGTTTTCCCCCAAACCCTGGGAGGTGGGTATTACTTAGTCCCATGTCCCAGATGAGGAATTATCCCGTATCACCTGCCTACAGTTCCCAAAGAAAGAAGTGGCAAAGCTGGGGCTCAAATCACAAACCTTCACCTTCTCTTTAGGGAAATTTAAGAAGCTAGTCCCTCCCTTTGCACGGAAGGAAAAATACAGAATTTCAGACAGGCTTCCACAGCAGTCATGTTCCTTGGGTCTCATTTGCAGTATAGGACCGGGTATCTCCTAAGGAATTCAACACTAAAAATCCTTTGAGATTAGGTTCACTGTCTCTCCAATCTGCACCATAAACCACAGTTTGAGCAAGTGAAGGCCTGAGAAACCTGCAGGACACATTGCAGGGGGGTGGACCAAGGGAAGCCCTCTCCCCTTTCCCAAGCTCCATGATATAGCCCCTTGGCAGCCTAAATTCACTCCAGTCCCTTCCTTCACATTCCTGAGAGTATGTCCCTTAGACACCAGTTTAGGCCCAAACAAGGTTGAAGTACACCAAAGGGCAAGGTGTGTCTGCCTCATATTTTGGCCCATGTTCTGTACTCTGGTCCTGAGTCTATAATTTTCTTTGCCTGCCCACACAGATTCCATGTTCTGATACCTGCTACCCAGATTCCCCTGGCCTGACCCCTATGACTTCTGGTAACTTAAGCTCTCAGCCTACCTCCTGATGCTTGTCAATCTTTGTAGAGTCCTGATGGCACCTCCTTGGCTGTTAACCACTGCTAATTCTCCTTCCTAATCCAGCCTTCTGAGGCCAGATGCTTCCTAACATTCACCACTGCTTGGCCTCACTAGCCACTTCCTTCTTGTCTCTGTCGCCCATGCCATGGAAGGATACCAACATGGTATGTGTCTTTCATTCACTTAACAATCAATAATCAAAGCTTGTGATGAATAGAATGTAGCAGAAGTGATACTACATGACTTCAGAGATGAGGTCACACAAAGCACTGTGGCTTCCTCCTTACTCTCTCTGTGGGATCACTCACTCTGGAAGCCAGCTGTCACATTGCGAGGACACTCAAACAGCCCTGTGGAGGGGTCCATGTGGAGAGGAAATGAGGCCTCCAACCAACAGCCAGGTGAGTTAGATAACTACAAAGGAATCCTTTAGCCCCAGTTAAGCCCTTAGATGACTGCAGCCCTGGGATCTTAGCTGCAGAGAGAGTCTGAGCCAGAACCACCCAGCTAACACTCCTGATTCCTAACCCATAGGAACTGCATGAGGTAATAAATGTTTGTTGTTTTTAATTGCTATGTTTTAAATTAACCTGTTTCACAGCAATAAATAAATATTACCTATGTGAAAAATTAATATATATAAATAGTTAATAAAGAGATTTAAAATAGTACCTGGCACATGGAAAATGCTCAACAGTATTATTATTTTATGTTGCAACCACACTAGTCTATGTATGATTCTCCAAGTTTATCACATATTTCAAAATTTACAGAAAAACAATTTGAGCATCAAAATAAATAATAGTTGTGGATTATAGCTCATTGAATAAAATAAAAATTCATGACTTTTTGCTGATACAAATGAATGAATGGACAAACAAGTAAAGGAGGGGTGAAGGCTCTACCTTGTATTAGAATTCCAAATAATAAATGTGGAGGGAAAATGGAATCATCATTTGGCAAAACATGATGTTAAAACTACAGGATCAAGGTTTGATGAGGAAGAGAATATGCACATGCTCTCAAAGCAGTTCACACAAAATGCTTCTTAAATACCAATTTATTAATGAGCACAAAACACTTGTTCATTAACTTTGCAATGGAGAAACCTAGCAGACACCATCTTAATCAACTGATAAATATCAATACTACCAGTAACGGGACAAATCAACATCATGTGTCTTTCAATATGATGTGCCAAGAACCCCCTGGGCCAGAGCCTGTCTTGTTTATCTCTTTAGCCCCAGCAGTGCCTCGTAGCAGCAGCTCCTGGTCACTGGGTGCTGTGTGCCAGACCTGGCACCAAAATGCACTGAACACCTAGCATCTCATGTGATCTTCACAATGACCTTAAGCTCTAAGAAGCAAACAAGGTACCCAAGGTCCCATAACCAGTGAGAGGCAGAGGTAGGATACAAACTGCTCTGTGCTTCTCCGCACTGGACTGACTCCCTTAGGCACTCAACAAATGTTGAATTCAGTCCTGGGTTTGGGAGTTGGCCAGATTTCAACCATGGCTCTGCCACTTACCTGCTGTGTGATTTTGAGAAAGCTACTTACTCTGTCTGTGCTTCACGTTCCTCATCTATTAAAAAGACGGTGGTCATCGTACCACTTCTTAGGTTATTAGAAAGATGAACTGGGCTGATAGAGGTAAGGTTGTTAGGACTATGCCTGCTCCATAGCAAGTGTTCAATAGATGTGAGCATCTCCCAGGGCTGTCTGACCAGGCTCCAAGAAAGCAGGCCTGACAGGACTGAGGTAGATGGAGCCCGCATAATGAGGCTGGTTTTCTGAGCCAAACTCAGATTAGACTGGCCAAACCAAACCCAGATTAGACTGGCCAAACCAAACACAGGCCATGGGGGCTGCTGCCACAGTCCAGGGCCCCGACTCCTGGAAGAGAAAACAGCTCCAAGCTGGGGTGGGTGAAGGGGGTATTGAGGAAAGAGACAAGAAGGAAGTAAGACTGTTCTCTAGTCTTCCCTCAAAAGCAAGCAGAGAGCATGAACCAAGGGCCTCAGATTTGCTCTGTTTATGGTCTTGACCAAAGGTATTTTGAAAATGTGGCTGTCTTTGTACCTTCCCTTTGGTCTTCACCTGTGGCTCACTGCTGAAGCCAGAAGGCTAAATTTAGGCCACTCTGCTGCTCAGGCCCAGCAGAAAGCCTTCTGTTTTCAAAGCAAAGAGGGAAGGGGAAGTGGGGGGCAGGGGGTGCACAGGAAAAACAAGGCAGATTCCACCAAAGGGCTGCCTGTCACTGCTGGGATCCTGGCCATCAGCCTGGTATGAACCACTACAAAGATTTCAGCTTCAGGTTTCCAGCAAGCCACAGCTGGAGCAGGTTGTGGACCTGGGGCCTATGCACAAACAGAGCTGGGGTGAGTCAGAGACCCTGGGATCCCACCTTCGGGAAACACTCATAGGAAACTCTGACACTCTCAGTGGAAACCCTTGTCATTGTCGCCACTGGGATAGACTCAGCTCAACTCTTTGCAGATGAGGAAGTTGAGCCCACTGTTTCCACTGAATATGCACCCACAATTCCAGGATGGTATGAAGCACCTCAGGTGTGGCATCCCCTTTAATTCTCAGCAGTGACAATTCTTTCTATATTGTTATAAGTCCATAGCTGGTAAATGGCTCGACAAGATTTGAAACCAGGCTTATCTTTTTCAAGACCTCTTACCTTTAAACATCATAATCTATCATCTAAATCAGGGAACCAAATTGCTCAAACCTCCCAGCAAGTACCATCAGTGCTGAGCTTGGACCCCCAACCTCCTGACATCCAGACAAATTCACACACACTCATACACAAACAGACTTATTCTGAAAAATCTCTCTAACAGAGACATCAGATGTGGTCACTGCTAAGCCTCTCCTTGCTCACTGAACCTTATCATCTTTCTTCCCACACAATGTAGGCATTTTGGGTGGATGTCACAGCCACTCCATACTCCATATACATATGATGATTCTCAGTAGCCACATTATTCATACTGCACCTCACTGTTAGCTGATCTTCCCTTTGATCCTCTTAGAAACTCTTCTTTTACAGATAGGAAAACAGGTAAATAACCCAGATGGAGGCACACAGCTTCACACCCAGCTCTAGATGGAAGCCTGAAGCTTATGAGCCCCTTCCCTGTTCTTCCATCTGCTCCTTAACTCCCCACCTCTACTGTCCCTTTGAGCTGCAAACCCCGCCCAAGGTGCCCCTCTGTCCTTCCTGTTCTCTAGCCTTTCTGACCCCTTTCTGATCTTTGTCTTGCACCTGCAAAGACACTGCCTCATGGGCTTAGCTCTTCTCAGGGTCCTGATCATGTCATTCTTGCCTAAAACTCATCTATGGCTTCCCTTGGCTCTTAGGATAAAGGCCAAAATCTCAAGAAACTTTGGGTCTTGTGTGTGCTTGCCCTGAATTACCTTTCCAGTGCCCCTCCCCCCCACCCCCCCACAGTCCCTCAGCCACATGGGCCACTTTTCAGTCCTCCATCCCCAGGGCCTTTGTACATGCTGTTCCTTTGGTCTGGCTACTCCTTATCTGGTTAACACCCATTCATCTTTCAAACTGTCATCCCTCCTTCCCTGGACCCTCTGTCTGTATCAGATCCCTTTGTTACATGTTCTCACATATTTAAATTTTGCTCCTTCAAAGCCTTATTTCAGGTGTAATTATTCATCCCATGCATGTGATTACCTGATAAACAAGGAAGAAAACCCTACTAGAAAAAAAAAAAAAACAGTAAGAGTGAGCACTGTAACTGTTTTCACTTATCACTATATCCCTATCACCAAATGACTGTTGATCATTTGACTGAGTTATCAATGAATGAATGAATGAATGAGTGAATAAATATTCCTCTACCTACTGCCTAAGCCCTAGTCTAACCTTCCTTGACTATTCTCCCCCCTACAGCCCTCTCCTGTGAAGACTGCTCTCACTTGCTTTGTTGACAGCTGTCACCTTATTCATCTATAGCTGTCACTCAACAGCTGCCTTTTCCTACTCTAAAGACCACACCATCCACTAATCTGTGAGTGGGAAGGCATCATGTCTATTTCCGTTCTGGTAACTCCAGTACCCAGCACATAAGAGGCGCTCAATAAACATTTGTTGAATGAGTGACTGTCCATTTTTAAAAACATCTGTGCCAGACTGGTCCCACAAATTCTGTCACCTTCTTTGTGTTAACTGACCTCATCACTGCCCCAGAAAGAAATTTCCCAGCCTCTCTTGCAGCTAAGGGTGACCCTGTGACTGAGTGCTTTCCAGTGGAATGTGAGTGGTCATCATGAAACCCAGCAACAGCCTATAAGTAAGTGCAACATCCTAGAGAATGGCAGAGCCATAATACAGAAGTTACAAATGACTTCGTGGAGCAGAGCCTTGCTGAGAGCTGAAGCCAGCAGGATGGTTAGATGAGAGAGAAATCAGTGTCTACTGTATTTAAGCATAGGTGACTTGGATGTCTCTACCCTAAAACGTTGTCATTTCCAGATCTCCAAGCCACACCTGCAAGAGCAAACATGGACTTGGCTGCTGACACACAGCTTCCTCACAGTGTGTGCTGTGGCCCTTGTCTGAGGCCAGCTAAACATCCACGCTGATGACCAGTTATCACCTGACTTCATTTCTTTGTCCTCACTAATCTGTCTTCTTCTCTACCCCTCCTCAGGGCACATTCATGTGGTCCCACCCTGACTTGTCAGCTCCCAGGAACTGCCCTACCTCTGAAAACTTGAACTGAAAAACTCCTCATTCTAGCTGCAACTCATTTATTTCTGCTTCTACTCGAATCCCAACCACCCCTGTTCCCCAGCCTCCTGGAGACCTCTAGTCCTGAGTTCTCCATCCTCTTTGTGAACCAGCAGCCTTGAGAGATGGCTACTTACCATCCTTACCATCAGCAGAAGCTCACCTATGGCAGCAATTCCCATGGGCAGAAAAAGGTGGCATCGGTCCTAGTGGGGCTGCATGTGGTCCTCCAGTGGGCTCTATCTGGCATCCATCTGCCTGCCCTCCCTGAAGCCCTTGCTAGGCTACCCTCCTCTCCCACCATGCAAACCACAAGAGGCCATCACTTGTCTAGCCAGCTTTCCACCTACTGCCTCTTCATGCCCTCTCTCATTCTCTGCTGCTAGTTCCCTTCTTAACTCAACACTTGGTTACTAGACATCATTTCTCCTGTTCTTCTCTATTCACATCTCATGTTCTCCTTAAGAAATCTTGCCTGTGCCTGTGCCTTTACTTCACACATATGCTGACAATGGCCACACCAGTGGCCCATTCTCTGACCTTGCCCCTAAGTTCCAGGGACTGAATTTCCTACTGCCTCCAGGACCTGGGCTACCAGATGCTCCTCACCCTTGACATGTCCAAACAAAACTTAGCATCCTCTGCTGTTCCTTTAAAGGTGAGCTTTCTCCTGTGTTCCCTGTCTGGAGGAATGGCACTCCACACATATTTGTGCAGTGAATGGAAGTGTGATTACTTCTGGACAGGCGTAGGAAGGATGTGCTGGATGAAGGGAACGTCAGAGTGAGAGCGCAGAGGTAGGTATGAGCATGAAGCAACTGGCAGACAGCAAAGAGACCAGCCCAGAAGGAGAGAGAATGTGGGATCTGCATGCCTTTGCCAAGTCCCTGGCTTTGGGCTGGCTTCATTCTTGGGATGTGTTAATTTTAAGGAACATCCCCGGACATCCAGGGTACAACATAGGGAGGAAGGAGAATCCAGCTTCCAAACTCACATCTGCTGAAGCCCAACTACTTTCCCACTTCAGACTGAAAAAAGCAAAAACCATTTTCTCCACATCTGAACAAAAGCCCCAGCCTGAAAGTCTCCCTTTCTTCTGCCTGCCTTGCTGTTTTCTTCCCACCCTCCTTCTCCATCAACACCACCTCCAAGCATACTCAGCAGATGCAGCTGGAAGCAAAATGCCCCCAGGGGATGGCAAGAAAAGCCACCCTAATGACAAATAATGGAAGTTAGAGCATCTGCACAGCCCTTTCCAATTCACAAAGTGCTTTTTTATAAACATTAGCTCAGTGACTCCCCACCACAATCCTCTGCAGGAGGTGACATTCTCCCCCTTCTGCTGGGGAGTAAACAGAAGCCCAGAAGGGTTAAGAGACCTGTCCAAGGAGGCAACTAGTAAGTGGCAGGCCTCTCTGTCAACAGGAGGTGCTACAAAGTCACAAGTCAGGACCAGAGTGCACAGCTTGACTTCTCAGCCCAAAAGTCCATCAGAGAGAACTCTGTCCACAGGCCTCTCCAGTCCCTTGCTTTTATTTTTATTTATTTTTATTTTTTTAACTTTAATGGATTTCATTTCAATTATAAGTGTACATAAATCAACGCAAGTCAATTTTACAGATTTTGTATCCCAAACCCAGTCCCTTGCTTTAATGTGTACAAACTCAGACATCTATTTCTACAGATATTTCATCCTAAAGCCCCAATTTTGCCTGTCACACAGGCCCAACCATCAGCTCTGCTGTTCCCAGCTGCTCCAAGTACACTTGGAAATTCAGTGGGTTGAGTAGCAGCCAGCCCATCCCATTTCTTTTGAGAGCTGCCGAGCCCCACCCCCCTGGAGAAGTATGCGCTCATGCACCAGGACCAGAACCAGGACCAGCATTCATGCACGAGCAGAATGTACCATTCCTGCAGCTGCTTTCAAAACCCAGCCTTAGTTTCAGTTCACCTGTGGCTTTTTAACAAACTCTTAACAACTGTCAAAAGTCCAAATTGGGAGAATGAATTTACTTAGAATAAAAGACCACTATGTAACACTTAGAGCTCCAGATGGAGATTCCTTCTAGGCTTTTAGCCATTTCTTTGTACCTGTCACAAGGCAAGTCAACTAAAATATGTGCTTCTTAAACTAAGTGACGTTTTTGTTTTTTTATAGCTACACCCGAGGCATATGGAAATTCCCGGGCAAGGGCCTGAATCTGAGCCACAGCTGTGACAATGCCAGATCCTTTAACCCATTGCCCCAAGTCGGGGATCAGAGCCACTGCAGTGGGATTCTTAACCAACTGCACCATGGCAGTAACTCCCTAAGTGACTTGCTAAGTGATGACCTGTTCCTTGCAGTAAAAAAGGAAGGAAGAAAAAGGAGAAGCCTATTGGTTCATAATCTCCCTTTCATCTACATTTAGGCTTCTACTCTATGCCAAACACTAGCCATATGGGACGTATTTATATTCCCAGAACGTCACAGTGGTTAAGAGCCTTTACCCTGGAGCCAGCCTTATGGTGCCTGTGTGCCTCTTCCTCCCAACATTCACAGCTCTGCACCAGGGTGAGAGCAAGATTTCAGCCTCAACTGGCCTCTCCCACAGGTGCCTTTGGGCAGTGCACAGCCAGCATAACTGTACCTGGCAGCACTGACTTCAATACTAACTCTGCCACCGACTGTGTAACCTTGGGCAAGTTTCTGAACCTCTCTATGAATCTTCATCTTCACCTAGGAATAAGGATAAGTAGTGGTGTCTACCTGATAATGTCATGAAGGATGAAATGAGATAATGCATAGAAAGTGTTAGCACAGAGCCTGGCTGTAAGGAAGCGCTTTTTAAGTACTGTTATTAGCACTATGTATAAGACATTGTTCAGGCCTTCATGGAGTTTATAGTCTGGTAAGAGAAGCAGATTGTTGAAATACTACATCTATTTAAGACTAGAGTTGGGGAGAAGAGTGGTAGGACATGAATCAAGAAACTGCTCTTGAAGGATGACTAGGAGTTCACCAGGCAGAGAATAAGAGGAGGTTGGGATCAGGAGGGAGAAACTCAGGGCTTTAGGAATGGTATGTACAAAGGAAATGAGGCATTTCATGTCATTGCATGTTCCGGGAACGGTGAAATGTTTCCGCACTATTAACTACTAATTATGAATTTTTGCTGAGCTCAAGTGCATGGTAGCAGAGCAAATAACTCCCTTGTGGTGCTAAACTTATAAGTCCAGACACTTGACTTTGAAACTCGAAGTAGCTGTACTTTGGGCCAATTAGGCCAAAGCCTTTCGAAGGAGACAACAGCTTCAATTAACCGATACCACTTTTATCAGGACCTCGCTAGGATGTAACTGCAAGAGCATTGCTGGGTGAGAGCTCCCACTGGTACTCACTGGGCAACTCCCGGCAGCAGTTCAGTGCTTCTCTGAAGGGGAGGAGGTGGCAGCAGACAAAGCCCTAGAGGTCAGGACATCTGCGGTCCACTTCCCCCTTCGAGGAAATCACCGTCCCACTTCCTGAGCCTCGGTTTCCTCACCTATAGGATGAAGGGACTGAGCTAGAATTTCTTCAGGCAGTATACGATATCCGCTTAGAACCTGGACCTTTAAAGTCAGTCAGACCTGTATTTGACGCTTGTTAAAAGGATAACGTAAGGATTTAAAATATGGAAAGCACTGCACACAGTGACAGAAAGCACTGAGGAAAGGAGAGAGGGTTTCATCGCTGACAAGAGGCTGCGCTGGCATGTGGGACATGTCAGTGACTGTCTCAGAACGAACAGGCCCTCAGTCTCATGCCCTTGGAGAGTTCTGAAGCCCCGCGCCAGGGCCATGCGACAAACTCCAACCACTTCAGACTCTGTAATATCGTCTTTCTGTTTGGCTTGAATGGATTTTCCAGATTTTTTACATGGAAAACACTCACATGACAACCTCAGAGCTGTGGTGGTGGTGGCAGGGGGGCGGGAGGGATGGAATGGAAAGAAACTCTCTGATGATAGAAACCAGAAGAGTTTTCTAAAGAGGCCAAAGAACAGCAAAAGAATTTGAATCACACCCAGACACAACAAAAAGAGGCAAAGGCAGCAGAGCAGGACAGGCCGGCTCTTTAGGAAGTGGCCAATGGTTCTCTGGCTCCTCACAGGAAGAAAGATTTACGGTATTTTCCCCCAAAGACCCACGGACATTCACTGTTACTGTTGTTGTGAATAACACCAAGGTCAACATTTTAAAGAGCTCCCACTGTGTCTTCTCCTCCTCACCTCTGCCCAGCAAGCAGGACACTCTCCTCCTGCCATGTCACAGGTGTGGGCCCTGAGGCTCAGCGAGGCCAAAGGAAACTTGCCCAAAGTCATGGAGGCTTGAACTCAGGCCTCAGAAACCTGAGGCTACTCCTTTTCCCCAAGCTCTTCACTAGGGGTAGCAGGTACTTTCAAAGTCCTGAGGAGAGCCACAAAAGTGGCCTGACATGGTGCTCTGGCTTGCCAAAGGTCAGGGCCATGAGACTTGGAGGAGGACAGCTCACTGTCTGTTGAGTGACAATCCCACCCCTGGACAGCCAGCACCCCGTCCCGCCCCCACCGCTGGGTGCTGTAAGTGACTCATTAGGGCCCACTCCCACAGGCGGACCTTGCTGGAGCAGGGGCCCAAGAACACCAGAGGCTCCCTGTGGCCCCCACAAAGTCCTACAAGAAGCTGACTAGGTTCTGGCAGGCTGGTGTCCCCTCTTCCTTGCTCCTGAAAAAGGATCAAAAGACTGTGTTACTCCTCAGGCCAGCAGGCAAGGGCTCAGCTGTCCTTGAAGCATCCCATCTGTTCCAAGTTCAGGCGCAGCTGTGTGGGCATGGAAAGAACATGAAACTGAAGTCAAAAGGCCAACGTTTAATTCCCAGCTCTGCCACCTAAGACAACTATGGGACATCTGTGAGCCTCAGTTCTCCCCTCTCCAAAATGGGAATGCTCATAGTACCAACTTCACAGGGCTGCCGTGAGGGTCAAGTGGAATAATAAATAAGAAAGCTTTTTGTAGACTGGAAAGCCCTATAAAATATATGTGAGATCATCGTTAGTCTTATCCCTTGCCCAGCTCTGTATCAGTTAGGAGGATATAAACAAGTTCCTAAGATCTTATTAAAATTCTCATTAGAGTCTTATTAAAAGTTTTTATTATTATTATCAACATCATTGTCTAGATACCTCAAAATAGTCCCTGTATGTCCAAACTAAATAAGATGTGAAGAAACCTGATAGCTAAATCACCTTGACCCATGATCACAAGTGACAGGCTCAGAAGGTGTCCAAATACTATATTTATTTCCTGGGGTTGCCACAACAAAGGACCACACACTGAGTGGCTTAAACAACAGAAACCGTCTCCCTCTGTTCTGGAGACTGAAAGTCTGAAATGGAGGTGTCAGCAACGCTGGCTCCTTCTGAGGGCTATGAGGAAGCATCTATCCACACCTTTCTCCCAGCTAGCAGAGAACTGCAGGCAATCTTTGGCATTCCTTGGTTTGTACATGCATCACCCCATCCCTCCCTCATCTTCACATGGCATTCTCCCTGTGTGTGTTTGTGTCCAAATTTCCCCCTTTTTAAGAACACTAGTCAGACTGGATGAGGGACCACCCTAATGATCTCGTTTTTAACTTGCTCCCTGCAAAGACTCCATCTCCAAATCAGGTCACACTTGCAGCTCTTGAGGGGTCACGACTTCATCTTTTGAAAAGACACAATTCAGCCCATAACAGATATCTTCCTCCAAGAATCTGGGGTGCTCAAGGCTGGATCCCCAGCTCACGTCTGCCTCCCCACATGTTTACCCCACTCATCAGTTTTTAGTCAAGCTCTGGGCTAGGCCACTATGGAATATTCACCCCATAACCTCAAGATCAGTCTGTTTCTGACCCCCAGGAGCTGGTTCCCTCCTGGGCACTTGATGGAAGAACCCCAGATACAACATCATAGATTTAACATGAAAAAGCGCACAGATCCTCCTTCACAGAGAGCTGGGGCAGGGTAAGGAGCACGGCTGGGAGGCTGGGCCAAAGACAGCACACGCTCTGGAATGAGGCCACCGTAAAGGGGCCACTGCAGGGGCTGTGTCTAGTACAGCAGATTAGACTGGAGGTGGCATGGGGACGCCGCAGGCAGGGAGGCCAGAGAGAGAAGTAAACAAAGAAAGAAATCATGTGAGAGGAAGCTGGGAAGCTACCAAGGCCAACAGGAGAAGTGGCAGGGCACAGCTCACGGCCACCACCCCCTGATCACTGCTCACTGTGGCTTAGAGTCGGACAAGCCAGGCTGGCACAGAGAGGCTGGACTTCTGTGGACCTGGACAAATGCTGCTTTGGAGGTTTGGCCACATCTGGCCCAGCCCTGGCAGGATGCTTCCCACACTCCCCACTTAGGAGGCTAGCCCAGGAAAGATTTAGCTGGCCGAAACAGGCAGCCCTGTGCACTGATGCTGGCACGTGCAGGGAACGCGGAGTGAGAGCACAGAGGAAGACCTTCCACACTGAATCAGATGTCCTAATGCTTGCCCCCTGTCCAGCTCTGCCAGGGGCCAGATGGCAACAGGCTCCCTGTTTAGATGGTATTGGGGCATTGCCAATGAAACAGTTGACCCCCTTCAGAGAAGCATCTGTTTGAGAATCACTGACACCTACCAAGACATGCAATCATGCCCCCCAGTAAAATAAAATGATAGTTCCTGCACTTGAGCAGCTTACTGGCCAATGGGGCAGTTTGAGTGGATTGGAATAGTGCCAGGGTGGAGAAAGCGATGGGGAAGAAGAAATCACTGGGCCTGGGGTCAGCAGGATGCTCCCCAGAGAAGGGTATAACCAAGTGACAATTTATGGACAACTTGCCACCTCTGTCGCACTTCCGGAGCTTCACACATCCTGCTCCTTCTGTCTGGACCTTCCATGCACTTCCCCTCCTCATCTCCCCATCTTTCAGGCCATTTCCTGAGAAGGAATCTTTACTCCCATGTGACAGATGAGGAACCTGAGATCAGTGAAATGAAGAGCTCTGTGGGCTCAGATGAGTAAACCAGAGACATGAGAATGAGTTGGCAACACTGGACACCAGGGAGGAGTCCTTCCATGTGAGGGACAGCGCTTGCATGCAGATACCTGCTGCTCAGGTATGGTTGGCAGCACAGCCTGAGGCTGCCTCTTGAGCCAGCACCTCATTCCCATGTCCCTTCCCGCCTAGGGGGGCAGGTGGGCAGGAATTCTCCGGGATGCTTCAGAACACATGACTGCTCACTGCTATCAGCCAAATATCTGGACTTGCCCATCATTCAGATGTTCCAGCATCATTTAGGCATGAGCTTAAATCCACACCAAAATTAATTTGGTTAATCAAAAAATGAGGAGTTCCCATTGTGACTCAGCGGAAACAAATCTGACTAGTATACATGAGGACGCAGGTTCAATCCCTGGTCTTACTCAGTGGGTTAAGGATCTGGCATTGCTGTGAGCTGTGGTGTAGCTATAGTAATGATAATTTTTTAAAATATATTACTATTACTAATGTATGTTGTAAATCTCCAAGTGGATGAAGACACGTCAGATAAGACAGCGTTTCCCAAATTTATTTGACCACAGATTTTACCCAAACTAGGTAAAATCGTCCATGGGATTCCACTTAGAAGACATCAGCTTAGGTCAATGGCACTTAGATTGCCAGGAAAACTGGCCCAGGTAGCGGGGAAGGTCCTCATGTGCATGGCCCTGCTTGAAGTGAGCTGCCTGTTGAATGCTTTCATTCTTTATTCCTCAGTTCTTAACCTGAGGTTCAGAGACTGAATCTAGGAAGGTGTATGCCACTGAAAAGGTTCAGGAAGGTAGTTCCCTGGTGGCCTAGTGGTTGGGATTCGACACTTTCACCACTACGGCCCAGGTTCAATCCCTGGTCTTGGAACTGAGATTCTACATCAAGCTGCTGCATGCTGCAGCCAAAGTAAAAATTAATTAATTAATTCAGAGAAAACTGTATATTTTGCAGGGTAAATATTTATCTATCTACTTTTAAGTGTCAATGATGTGTCAGCCACTCTACTGGGTATTACAGATATAAAGGGAAGCCAAATCAGCTCCCTCCTCTATGGAGCCTCTGTTCAACGGGGAGAGAAAGACATTAGCCAAACAACCATGTAAAAAGTTTTAAACTGCTCTTGTATTAGGCACCAAGGAGAAATTCACAACGCAATGAGAATATACTCAGAGGTGATTAACTCAATGGGAACAGCAAGTTCAAGGCCCCTTGGAAGGAGGCAGCATAGTGAAAACAAGGAACAGCTAGAAGGCCAGGGTGGCTGGCCAGGGGTCTGGGGGAGGCAAGAAAGACTAACCACACGGCACCTCAGAGGCCATGCTAAGAAGTTCCATGTGTCTTCCTAGGGAAGGAGTTTATGGCTTCCATGGCATTCTCAAAGGGCTCCATGACCCTAACACAGTTCAGAGGGGTTCCATTGTCAGTGGCTTCATTTAGAGACAATCAGGCCAGCCCTTGGATGCTGAGAAGGGTATCTGAGGGGTTTGCCTGCCCAACATTCATTCGCTCTTCTTCTGGCATCGACCCTTTTATATTCCTTTGGGGAAATCATCCCCTTTTGTTCCGTGTTATTTCTATGGAACTAACTATACTCTCAAATCTAGGGAGATCATGTGACCCCAGTCTGGCAAATAAGAGGCAGGCATCTCTGGCCACATGATCAGGCAGGACCAGTGAGCTGTCCTAGGATCTGTCCTGAGGCTTCTGCAGAAACTACTGACAGATGTTCTCCTCCTGCGGATTATAAGGCTGGCAAAAGGTAAGCCTGGAGAACTTGCTAGTCACCTTGAGAACTTGAACAGTAAGCCTGCCTGTGACACAAGGGATCTCAGTGGAGAAAAGAGCCAAAAGATGGAGAGAAACACACGCCTTGATGATACCATTTGAACCTCCAGATACAGCCATTCCAAGAATCAGAACTATCCCTGGACTTCCCAATCACGTGAGTCAATAAATCCCTGTTTTCAGCCATATGAATAACGCTTCTGTCGCTTACAACCAGCAATTCTTACTGATACATCTCTTAAGTCACAGAATGGAAAACTGAAGCCCAGAGAGGAATCTAGATTCCAACTTCACAATGCTACACAGGAGCATAGTACAGGGGTCTCTAGGCTCACACACCAGCTGGCACACCCAGCTCTCCCGCCCCTGTCCTAGGACTGGTCCCCTCCATCCTCCTTCCTCCCCCTAAATCTAGGATAAGGCAGCTCTGCTCCTCTTCTTTTCTAACCTCAAGGCCCAGAATGAGAAACAACGAAAAGGGCATGATTTTCGCTCCACCCTAGATTGGAGACATCTCTGTGTATTAATTTCCTTTAGTGGCCGGGTGTGGGCAGCTGAGCCACAAGGTCAACAAACTTCAGTTTTTTTGCTGCAGGTAAAGCCATCTTATCTCCCACTGCTCCCCCAAATGCACCACATTCCAGAATCCCCTTCCCATCTCCTATCCCCCCCCAAATCTCCTGTTCACTCCAGCCTCTGCCCTTCTGAGGTTCAAATCCTGCCTGTTGTTCAAGATTCAGTTTCCCAATAAATCAAGGCTGTAGGAAGCCATCCTTTTTGATGCCCTCAGTCCCCATTGCCTGTGTGTATGTGGGGGGGGGTGGGTAATCACTGCCAGTCAACCCCCTTCTTACTCTATTGTATACTTGCTGGTCATTTTGGGCATGTCAGGTTGAGCTGCCCAGCTGGATAAGCAACAGCACAGAGGTTACAAGTCTAGGTCCTGGGGTCAGATACACCTAAGTTTGAATCCTGACTCCATCTCTTCATAGAAAGGTAAACTTGGGCAAATGACTTACCCTCGCTGAGCCTCAGTTTCTTCATCTGGAAAGTGGGAATAATATTAGGCATATAAAGGATTTGATCTAGGCCTTGGCATATAGTAAACAGTTAGTGAATGTTAGTTATGAATGCTGCTATTATCGAAAATGTCATTAAACCCTATCACCGGTGAACTCCTAGGGCAACAGTGTGCAGTGAAATAAACCCACAGCTAAGAAACTAAACATTTATTTTCTAGGCCTGCTCCTGCTCTTCAACCTCTCTGAGACTTTCTTATCTGTAAAATGGGTCTAACAATCGCCGCTGTGCCTACCTCACGAGGTAACTAGGAGGATCAAGTGAGGGAACAATAACTAACAATACCCTCTCCGTGGAGTTTACAGTTTACAACACACTTGCAAAGTGCCATTTCAATCACTGTAAGACATGACTGTGACACAGAGGTGAGGTAACGAGCTCAGGGTCATGCCACTAGCAAAGGGTGGCACATGGTTATCCACTGTCTTGTTCAGTGCTGTGTCCCTGAGTCCCAAGACAGGACAAGGCACACAGG
Organism: Catagonus wagneri; assembly: GCA_004024745.2. Taxonomy (NCBI): domain Eukaryota; kingdom Metazoa; phylum Chordata; class Mammalia; order Artiodactyla; family Tayassuidae; genus Catagonus; species Catagonus wagneri. Next base: position 67,042,928 of record PVHT021183699.1, read on the forward strand.
AGGTGTTTAAAAATACCTGAGATCTGTCCACTGAAATTCAGAGGCCATCATTTCCGGCCACCCCCACAGCGCGTGGCACATGGGTTAGAAAGGGATCCTGAACTGAAGGGTACACCAAGACATGCAGGAGATAAGAAGGGAGCCAAGGAGCTTTCCAGTCCCCAGGGAGTTTAGGCTTGGGGAAGACACTTAGTCCCCTCAGCCACGCAGGCTCAAGAAGCACAAGAGGAAAATTGCAAAGGAACGTTTAATAGGAGGGCAGCTGCCCTCAAAGGACTGGCTGCTTGGTTCCCACCCACAGAAAGACAAAGAGAGTTAATAAGAGTAACAGTGGGTTAGTGGGGAAGCCACAGGAAGCCAGGCTGGGCAGGAAGTTATTCTCCGCCTGTACTTCCCTTACCCCCCTGCTCTCCTAGCACTGTTCTTTTGGCTGCAGAAGCAAGCAACCGCAGGGTGTACCCTCAGCCACCGCGATGGACTTGGGGGGGGGAGGGGTTGCGGGCAGGGCAGGCCAGGGGCCACAGCATCCCCTAACTTCAGGTTTGACCCAGTTCCTGCCTGCAAGTTTCACCAAAACAACTGGAATCGGAAGGTGTGGGCAACAGACATACCCTGCAATCATGCCAGAAATCCAAACACAGCCATCCCCTCCAAGTCCTGCTCGGCCTCTTCTGTGAATCTTCTGTGGGCTGATGCAGGCAGGGCCCAGTGAGCTTTCTCTTGTATGAACCGTGGTACCAAAAGTTCATCTCTCCTCCTGCTATAGATCCTGAACTGACAAGGGCATTGGGAGGCACCCGCAAACATCCTCCCACAGATGGCAGGGATTCCTTCCTTGGTATCCTGAGTAAATTACCCACTGGCTTCTGCCTGATCATGTCTCAGCAAAAGGAAGCTCACAGTCACTCAAGGGGCCCAGGCCTTTGGACAGCTGTGATTGTGTTCTTACAGCAGGTGTTTAGGAAAAGAGGCAGCCATGGGCTATGGTAAAAAGCACCTGTGATTTGGAAGCAGGAAACTTGGCTTGCCATTTCACTTCTGTGAGGCCGTGAGCAAATCACTTCCTTCATGATCACATGGATTCCTTCTTTAAGATGGGGAGAATAGTACTTCTACACCTCAGAGGGCTGCTGGGGGAAGCAAGTGAAATTTTGTGAGAAATGCCCTGGGAAATATCACAGTCTGCACAGGCAGTGGCATTATGCAAAGACCCAAGAAAGTAAATGTGAGGCCCCAAGAATTCCTACCAGGGCCATGTCTTTGGTTTAAGGCACTGAAGGGCCAGTGACAAGGCAAGGTAAGTGTATTTCTTTTCTATTATTGTCAGAACAAATTTCTATTAACCGAGTAATTTAATAAGCACAAATTTATTATCTCATAGTTCTGAGGCTGACCCAGGTTGACTCGGTTGGTTTTCTGCTGAGGGTCTTCCAGGGGTAAAAGTGTTGGCTGACTGCACTCCTTGGGGACATTCTGGAAGGCTGACTGCACTTTTTGGGGAGAATCCATATCCTCAAGGATTGTGGTTGTGGCAGAACTTCATTACTTGCATTTGTAGGACTGAGGTCACCATTTCCTGGCTAGCTGTCAGCTGGGGGGCACCCTCAGCTCCTAGAGGCCTCTCTCTTATCTTTGCACTTGAACAGACCCCTAAGTCTCAGAGCCAGGAGCAGTGCTGTGTATCACGTCCTTTTGATTTTCCCTCTGGGCACCTCTTTTCTGCCTCCAGACAGAGAGAGTTCTCAGCTTTTTTTTTTTTTTTAATGACCCCACCCACACCATATGGATGTTCCCAGGCCAGGGACTGAATCTGAGCCACAGTTGCTGACCTACGCTGCAGCTGCAGCAACACCAGATCCTTTAACCCACTGCGCCGGGCCAGAGATCGAACAATCACCTCCCCAGTGACCTAAGCTGCTGCAGTCAGATTCTTAACTCACTGCACCACAGTGGGAACTACATTTCTCAGATTTTAAGGACTCATGTGATTACACTGCACCCACTAGTTAATCCACAATAATTTCCATATTTTAAGATCATTTTGGGTTGAATCATGCCCCCCAAAATATATGTTGAAGTCCTAAGCTCCAAATATCCCAGAATGTGACCTTAATTGGAATAAGGTCTTGAGAAGTAATCGAGTTAAAACCAGGTCATTTGGGGGAGCTCTGATCTAAGATGACTGTCATCCTCACAAAAAGTGGAAATCTGGACATAGAGACAGACATACACAGAGAGAAGACAACGTGAAGACCCACAGCGGGGTGACAGCCACGCTCCTGGAGTGATGCAATTATAAGACAAGGAACGCCAGGGGCTACAGACAAACACAAGAAGCAAGAAGTGGCGAGGAAGGATTCTCCCCTAGAGTCAGCAGAGAGAGTTCAGTCTGGCCAACACCTTGATTTCAGACTTCTAGCCTCCAGAACCATGAGACAATAAATTTCTGTTGTTTTAAGCCACCTGATTTTGGGTGCTCTGTTACGGTAGCTCTGGGAAACTAATGCAAGGGTCTTAACCTTAATTACATCTGCAAAGTCCTCTTGCCATGTGAAGTAACGTTCATAGGTTCCTGGGGAATCAGGCACAGGGCTCTTGGGGTGGGGAGGGGGAGGCATTATTCTGCCTACCAAACGCATCCAGTGATGATCAATTCTAATGCTTAGGCCTGCCTTCTTAACAGATTCACTGAGTAAACTGTGCCCAGAGGGAAAGGCTGTGCCCAGGAATCTGGGAGAGGAGGAGGTGGTGAAAGCCAAGAAAATGGCCCAGAGCAGAAGCCCCGCTGGAGAGAGGGCACATATGACCTCGCTTTGTTACAAAGTGAATAGGACCAGCGGGGAAGTGCACACACCTTGCAGCCACGTTACCTCCTACTGGCACCTCACTAAGTCTCACCTCACCCATCCTGTGAATGGGGATCATGATAATACCTAACTTTACAGAGATGTAAGAATTAAATTAGGTTATGAAAATAAAGAAAACCTCATATTTACTGTAAAGTCTGGCACATAGGAAGCATTCAAGAACGCTTAGCCATTACAGTTATATATGCAGACACAGATATTTGATTATGTATTGGAAACACAGTACACACACATAGAGGAGTCTGGGAGAATATATCCACAACGTTAACATAATGTGATTTACAGTGGGCGACAAGAGCTTTCAGTGTTTTATTTAGGGGTTTATATACCTTGATATTTGAATTTTTACAGCAAGCATGTATTACTTTTATAATTTAAAACTATTCTTAATTAAAAACACATATCTCCCTGGGAAACTAGTTTTGAATGTCCTTCCACACCCACACAGTTGTATTCTAGTACTGAAACAAATCTGCTCTCTCACACATACACACACACGCGCGCGCGCACACACACACATACACACACACACACACACCCTGGAAGGCTCCCTAAAGGTCATCTCATCAGCCTTCCCCCCAAGCCCCGGCCCTGGCCCCTCCGTCCCCACAGCAGTACCCTGAGCTGAAACACAATCCTCTTTGGCCTCACTTTTTGGTGAAGACAGAGGCAGTAGGTAGCAGCAACTCAGGCCCTACTGCTCTATTCTCACCTTGCAAGGCCCCCACCCCTTGGAGCCCCTCTCCTCCCCACGAGCTGTGTTCTGGAAGGCTCTTTGTTGCTCAGCAGAGCGCTTTTGGAGGCTCTTTGGAAAACATCCTCTGCCATTTCCATCCACTACGAGGGCTCCCTCTCCAGGGGGGGAGAGGACAGGAAAGGACACTAATCCAGGCACCCCAGGTTGCACACCCCCTCAGTCTCCACCTCCCCGCCCCCATTCAACCAATCAAGTAATTCATGAACAGAGGTGGATTTTTTTGGCCGTACCCAAAGCATGTGGAAGTTCCTGGGTCAGGGATCGAACTCGTGCCACAGCAGTGACCCAAACTGCTGCAGTGAAAATGCCGGAACCTTAACCCCTTTGTACCATAAGGGAATTCCATGAACAGAGATTATTAAACAAGGTGATGCTGGAGGATGAGGTGAGGAAGGAGCATGGTGATACACTGCAGAGTCATGGCCTTTAACAAGGACCAGTTTCGATAAATTAGAATGATTTTATTTCACAGCATAGCATAGGGATTAAAAGTACAGACTTTACATGAGACTTCATTTGAATCTTAACTGCAACAGTTACTAGATGTGTGACCTTCAACACTGGATTTCTGAGTTCTTTGAGCCTCAGTTTCTCCATTTGTCAAGGGGGAATAAGCTTGCTTCAAGGTGTTAACATGAGGACTGAATCAGTCATACATGTAAATTTCCCAGCACTTAGAAGAAGTGGATAAATGGACACTGTTGTTGATATTCTCATTACTAACAGAAATGTAGGCACAGATCCTGCCCTGGAGGCACTGATGGTCAAGGTGGGAGTTAGGCAGAGCCCCTTGAAAGTTCAATGCGGACTTGGCTACAATGTAAAAGGCATTTGGAGACTAAGGGTCAAACAAACTAGTTAGCTGCTTTACAGAAAAGAGTAGAAGAGGGAGTTATCCAGTCCAGACTGGCTTTTTACCTAATACCTCTCCTCCAAAGAGCTGTTACCCCAGCTCCAGAAAAATCCCTCCCAGGCAGAAGTTATGAATCAACTCTGCCTACCACCCCTTACCCCCTCCCTCCGCGCAATATGATCACAGCACACAGCCAGGACCCTACCTTGTTCCCAAACCCTGATGTGGGTGCTATTCTAGTTACCTGCCTGGTGTATCTTGCTCTGACCATCTTCCCCCTCTAAGACGGAGGTCTTCCCCTAGGAGGCTCTGTCCTAGATACCCAAAGGTCCCAAGCCCAGACTCCCCTCCCCAGCATTCCATCCATGGGACATCTGTGGTTTCAGAAACACTGAAAACCCTCTTGTCTGCCTAGAATCCAACCTCCCACTGACATGCTGAGTGTCCCTGAACACTGTGCCCCACTTTTCCACCAAGTGTGCCTCTCTACCCCCTGTGTGCCTAGTCTTGGGCAGATTCCAGCCCCTCTCACTAGCTACCCTGTGTTCCAAGAGAAGGCAGAGATCGTGGCTGGCGTGGCCAGACAGAGATGGTCAGTGGAAGAAGGAACCACTTGTGACTTGGGCTGACTGCAGGAGGAGAGGGTATGCCACTGGCACCCATTTAGAATAGAGTGAAAAAAGGCTTAGAAACAAACCATAATGAGCCCCAGATGCCATGCTTGATCTCTCCCTCCCAAAAGACTCCCGGAAGGATTAAATAGAGGAGCAGGGAGAAGGCCAGCACACAGGGTTCAACGCTGGGAGCGCTCCACTTTCCAACCAAACCAGACAGCTCTGCGCTCTCCAACCCCATCACCCCTCAAATTCTGGGGCTGCTGGAGATAGTCACCAAGTCCGTTTCGTTCATGCCACACTATACCGGTGGATGCTTCCTCTGAGACCACCAAGCCGTCTCCAACCTCGCTGCCCTTGGACTTGCAGTCTCCTCTGCCAGGGATATTTCTTCTCCACTCTTCTGCCTTCGACTTGGTCTAACATGAGAGACCCCCTCCTCTAGGTAAGCTATTTCTGTCTCTCCCAGAGAGGATCCTCTCCTCTGTGCTCTCACAGAACTCTGAGTGCCCCTTTATTACAATATTTACCGCACTGCCTTGTGACTATTTCCTGAGTATGGATGAATCTCTCTCTCTATTGCTGCCTGTCCAGCTCCTTAAGGACAGGAGTTCTGTATTATACATTCTATAACAGCACCTGGAACAGTCAATACATGCTTGCTTGTAGTATCATTATACTGCTTTTTACCGAATGCCAATGACATGCCAGAGATGACACTAAGTAGGTGAGAAAGAAAATCTCATTTAATCCTCATATAACTCTGCAAGCTAAGTATCACTTACGCTGTCTTACAGATAAGGAACCTGTCCTTTGGAGAACCTCAGCTAAACATGTTCTGTGCCCTTAGGTAGCCCAAAGTAGATGTTTAATTCTAATTATTAAAATCTACTCAATTTGAGTCAGTTCAATCAATAAGCTGCTCTTGAATAAATATTGGGGCATCTGCTCTTCTACAGGGGAGCAGCTTGTCATGAGGGCAGCCCCAGAGCCAAGTTCATTACATCTTTCTACAGCCCGTGGGTACTAAATTCTCCCTATATCTTACATTCCCGTCAACAGAGCGCTAATGGCAATCTCTCTAAAAGGCGATGTGCCTCCAGTGGATTAAGTGAGCAAGGGGCTGGAGGGGATTTAATCATTGTTGCAAAGTAATTGAGGGTAGATGTGAGGTAATTAAGGGGAAAACACACAAACTCCATGCTAAGCGCTTTGCATCCATTATCTCTCCACATATCATCTTCCTTTCACCTCTTCAAAGAAGCACCATCTTCCCCAAATCCCTAATCACAAATCCAGTGGCCTGTCTCAGCCCTGGTCCCCCTCATCGTCACCGGAATTCAGCACCACCCCCCACCTCCCGACTCCCAGAATCTAGGCTCTTCTGCTGCTTTCTCTTTGCTGCTCCTTCTGACAGCATGTGCTCTGTTCTGCCTCACTCTTCTCCTCCTGGCTCCTTTTCCTCTGCTGACCTCTTCAATCAGGGCCTCGGCCTGCATCTCATTTCACTGGATGTCTGCTCCCTGGAGATCTCATTCAAGCCTGTGTGAGATGTGGCTTCTACAATCAGTGAAGCCTTCAGAACACTTGCAGACCCTCGCATTAACCATAAGGCTGATTAGCAAACTCCCCTTGCCAGAGGCCTCTGGAAGCAAGAGACTTGGGACGCTTGTCCCAGGATCCAATCCATGTTAGAAGAGGGAGAAGGGAGGGGAAAGAGGATATAAGAAAATGGTCATAAAAGCAAGGGTCGAGCTATCTACTTATCAAACATGCGCATGTCTGTATGTATATCATATTTTACGAACACAGGTTTTCCAAGACCCCCCCCCAAAAAAAGCCGAGAAATCCATAGCTAGAGCAACAGCACTAGATAACTGAAGCAGGAGAGAGAGAGAGAGAAATACTAGTTCACTTTCCTTTTCCTATTAATGCCCATGGGAAGACTGGGCAAGGAAATGCTTGTGGATTAGAAGTTGGTAAACAGTGTGCCCATTTGTAACACAACCATAAATCTTCAGAAATACTTTGGCAGAGAGCTGTAGACCTAGATGGAGGGACCTGAAAGTTCACCTAATCCACCTTTTCATTTTATAGATGATGAAAGTGAGACTCAGAGAGGGAAGGAGTCTTGTCTCAGTCCTGTGATCATCAGCTACTCAGGCCTCCTCTATATTCTGATCCTCTGGGATACTGATCAAAATGGTGGCAAACAGGACCACAAAGGTCCTAGGAGAGCCAAGGTGCACCTGCCACTACCTCCTGGGCTTAGAGAAAAGCTCACAGCACCTGACACGGCCAGTTACAGCAAATCACATGCTGTCTCCTGGGTGCCATGACTTTTTTTCCCTTTGATGTGTGATCACTTAATTCCCTCCTTGATTGCTTTTCAAAAGCAATCTAAATTAATGTGAACCCACAAAGGGCAAGGCTCTCTGCGAATAATTAGTGCATGATAATAACTGCAAAGAGGGAAAGATGCAAAGTTGGGCTAAAAACTAGTGCTCCCAGGTCTCTGACCCACTCCCTCTCTTCTCATTGGGAATTCTCTTTACACCATTAAGGAATGGGTTTTGAGGAGAAATGAGAAAGAGTAGTATTTTTAAACAGGCCATGGGTTCACTGAAGGATGGTCAGAAGGAAAAAACAGAGGCAGAAAGAATCAGCCCGGTGATTGTTACTAGGCCTTTGCCTTTTTCCTAGCTTCTGCTGGTGACTAAACACTTGTTCAAATTTCTGCCATTTAAAGAGGAAATACCATCACAGTCAAGGACCCACCATCACTTAATCCCATCCATGCAGGATTTCCTTCCACAAACTTTTAGTCCAGGCAATCCTGTCTCCTTTGTGTCTTAGTCTAAAGTTTCCATCCGTAACCTCTACTCCTTCTTTTGCCCTTGTCTGAAATGCCCTCCTTCTGCCTACCCTTTGATGAAGTCACAGCTTATACAGCTTTTGGAGCCCTTCTTAAAGCTTTTCTGACAACCCTTCCTTTTTTGGAAGTTCCTGTGATTCCAGGGTATGTGGCAGAAATTGCTAGCACCTGCCAATATCTGCATTTCTTCCCTCTTTCTCAGACACACAGCTTTACCTTTCCCAGCCTTCCTTGCAGTCAGGTGTGGTCATGTGCCTGGGTTCTGGTCAATAAAAGGTGAACACAGTAGTGCATGCCGTTTCCAGGCCTAAACCATAAAGAATTCTCAGGCATGGTCCTCACTCTCTCTTTCCACGTCTATGGCTGGAGAGAAATGATTCCACAGGCTTTGAGGAGGGGCCGAGTCACAAGATGGAAGAAGCCTGGGCCCTGAATGACTGTGTGGACCAGACTTCCCTGCCAACTCAAAATGAGTTTGAAATACTTTTACTGTGCCATACCACTGAGATTTCGAGATTCGTCTGTTACAGCAGCTAGCTTTACACATTTTAACTAACACAGGATATCACATAGATTTTACTACACATGCCAACTCTGACCTATTGTAGTGGCTGCCTGGAACTCTACTTGAGAAGGATTAGTAGGCATCGTCTGAGCTTACTATAGGAGAGCCTGTAATGACTATTTGTTATGTCTGCCATGATATGCTTTACTATTTCTGATCTGTAATGCATGTTTTAGTACTTAATTTAGCAACCGATTGTATATAACTTTGTACTTTTTTCACTGTTGTATGTGCCACAATCCTAACTCCCCTATAAAGTAATAAACTCCTTGAGTGCAGAGGCCAAGCCTTGTCCACATCTGCCTAAAAAGAGGACATACAGATGCAAATACTTATGAAGCTGACTTAAAAATCAAATTCAAAGATGGAAATAAAGTGCCCTCAGATCTTCAGCAGGATTGTCTTAAATTATGTAGAGAAAACTGAAGTTTAGGAAATGTTACAACAAATAAGGCAAGCCCCTGCTTATCCCCAGCTAAATGGGATACGATAAGTCCCTTTAGGACTAAAGTCAGTTTTTACCTATCATACTTAATAGGCAGTTATATGGGAAGGGGATAGACCACCTGTGGAGCCTGAAAATTGGGCTCCACACACCATTTTATTTAAGATTATGGATTATCAGAGCCAGATCATCATCTAATCTAGGGACAGAAAACAGATTTCAAATCAGATGCTATCTAATCAATTCACAAAGGCTGCCTGGAAAGCTATATTCAGAAGATTCTGAGATCATATATGAAGATAGTAGGAAATGAGTAGGAAAATCCAGAAGTTCTATGCCCTTCATGTATCTGTCATTCCTGATATAATCCACACTCATCATTTGACTATAACCAGATTAAGTCCCAAGAGTAAGATCTGATTTACACGATGTCACAGAACAGGTTAGTGGAAAAACCGGGACTCAAACCCAGGTTTCCCTGCATCTCCTACTTTCCCGGTATTCCAGGCTTAAGACAGGAGGTGGACCTGAGAATAATTTGGAGCTACAGATAATCATAATACACATAATTACTTATTAGCACTTACTCTGTGCCAACCACTGTTCTAAGTGCTTTTCACATACAATCTGATTCAATCCTGTTAGAATGGCAAGAAAGGTGTTATTGCCATCCCCACTTTACAGATGAAATTGAGGCACAAGAGAGGTTAGTTACTGCCTAAGATCCCAGGACCAGAAAGTGGCAAAGAATGTATTTAAACACAGAGGGAAGGACAAACCCAGAAAAGAACAGAAGTGGATTTAGAAATATCCTCACGTCATACATGGAAGAGTCTGATAATTTCACTAACAAATACAAAGTCAACTAACATTGAGAAAAATATCCCAGGAAGCCCTGGTGATCTTTTTCAAAGCACCTAAAGGCTGCAGAATAAGGAGTGAAAAGTCATGGCTGCACTGGCAGGGAGCAGCAGTGAGTGAGTGAGGAGAGAGAGATGAGACCAGGTGAGTCAGTAAGACTCAGGTAGGATACTGAGCTCCTGGCAAGAACACACAGGTTTCACTATGATCTCAAGCAAGACAGGTTGGCCCCAAAAGGTCTCATTTTGCTCAAAAGACTCCTTAAACTGAAAAATGTGGTGCATGGAATAGCACTGGCTGGCTCTGATCCCCAGGGCTTGCTGTTTCAGAACAGAAAGAGGTGCCCATAGATATATTTATAAGGTTAAAGCTGGCATGCAGTTAAGCTACCTGGAGTTGCTCGACATCTGTTTCAGTGCACACTTCCCCCATTTTTTTGTTTCACTAGGTTTTAATCAGCCAGTTATTTTACGATTTCACACATATCTACAGCCAAATGACATAAAAAACTACAGAAACGCCACTACCAAAACAGAACTCGGGGCCAGCAGATCAGCAAAGGCAGCTCCCCGGGAATACCCCTGCCTGGAATCAAAGGAAAGTCAAGTGGTGTATCACATATGAGGGCTGGGGACTCTGGGGAAGGGGTAGCCTCTCAGCCTTGAGCTTAGCCAACCCAGGCCATGCACAGCCAGTCACCCCTTTGTTCCATGACCTTGGCCTGAAAACCTCTTTCCTCCCCCCTTGCTGAGCAAAATCCTCGGCTCCTTCAAGGCCTAGTCCAAATGTCAAGTTCTTTGGGTAGTTTTCCCTTGCTCCATCCCTACCCTATCTCTGCTTCCTGCCAAAAAAACCTCACTCCTCCTTGGTGTTGCCAGGTACTTTATCACACCACAGTGAGCTGTGCAGTGTCTGGCTCCCTGACCACACTGAGCTCCTCAGCACAGGGGCTGTGTTTTCCACAACTCTATGTCCTCAGCTCCCAGCCCATTCCATGTGTTTCTGGATGAAGGAAAGGAGAAGAGGAGAGACCACAGCTGTGAACACCCTCCTTCATAGCCTTACAGAGACTGAGGCAACATCAGGCAGCAACTTGGAGGCAAAAGCTGGTCCAGGCACTATAGTCACTATGGAAAATACTGGAGAGAAAAAGCTGAGAAGCAACAGAGTGCCACAATTTTTCTAACATGATTAAGTATTACTTTTATCACTGGAGAAACATAAAATAAACATTATTTTTAAGGGACTACGTGTTCTTCACCCTAAAAGAACCTACAGAATTTCCTGTTTTGTGGGAAACAGACACTACATGACCTATTTACAGTACTTTGGGTGCACAGAAAAGGAGAAGCTCAGCCTGCCTGAGGGCATCAGGAAAGGCTTCTCACAGGAGGGGATGTTTATCTGGAGACTTGAGGATGAGTGAGAGCAAGTAGACAGGGCAGGAGAGGTGGAAGGGAATTCTAGGCAGAAGGAACAGTGCATGCAAAGGCACAGAGGCATGAGAGTGTTGGCTAAATGATACACTGGAGTGCCAGGTGCATGAAACAGAGTGGTGGGCATGAGTTTGGAGGATGTGCAATAAAGGATTAATAATAAAGGGTGCTCCAACCCTGCATATTCCAAGGAGGGACTGATTTTTTACCAGCTCCTAGGAGAAAACCTCTGAGTTCTTGCAATATTGAGCCTAATAGTGTCTTTGTATACTTGGGGCTGTGGGCCACATCACTAGCTTAGGCTAACAATGTGATTTATGGTAAAGGCCTGGGTTTATTTCCTAAGGCCTTAGTCACATGGGTGATCTCTGCCTACATGACTGATCCCCCAATAAAAACTCTAGACATCAAGACTCTGGTAAGCATCCCTGGTTGGTAAAACTACACATGTGTTGTTATACATCTTTGCTGGAGAATGAAGCACTGTCCACAGGACTCCACTGGGAGAGGACAACTGAGGCTTATGCCTGGTGTCCCCTGGACTCTGCACTACATACCGTTTCCTTTGCTGATTTTAATCTGTAGCTTTTCACTGTAATAAACCATAACCCATGAGTAAAACAGCTCTTCTGAGTTCTGGGAGTCCTTCTAGCAAATAATCTAAACTTAGGTGGGCTTTTTTTTTTTTTTTTTTTGGATATCGAGTCTGCTGGTTTTCATTCTTTTTTTATTTTACAATGATTTTTATTTTTTCCATTATAGCTGATTTACAGTGTTCTGTCAATTCTCCACTGTAAAGCAAGGTGACACCGTCACACATACATGTATACATTCTTTTTTCTCACATTATCATGCTCTGTCATAAGTGACTAGATACAGTTCCCAGTGCTATACAGCAGGATCTCACTGCTTAACCATTTCAAAGGCTATAGTTTGCATCTATTAACCCCAAATTCCCAATCCATCCTACTCCCTCCCCCTTGGCAACCACAAGTTTGGTCTCCAAGTCCAAACTTTTCTGTGGAAAGGTTCATTTGTGCCCTATATTAGACTCCAGATATAAGTGGTATCATATGGTATTTGTCTTTCTCTTTCTGACTTACTTCACTTAGTATGAGAGTCTCTAGTTCCATCCATGTGGCTGCAAATGGCATTATTTTGTTCTTTTTTATGGCTGAGTAGTATTCCATTGTGTATCTATACCACACCTTCTTAACCCAATCATCTGTCAATGGACATTTAGGTAGTTCCCATGTCTTGGCTATTGTGAATAGTGTTGTAGTGAATATGCGGGTGCATGTGTCTTTTTCAAGGAAAGTTTTGTCCGGCTATATGCCCAGGAGTGGGATTGCTGGGTCATATGGTAGTTCTATGTAGAGTTTTCTAAGGTACCTCCATACTGTTTTCCATAGTGGTTGTACCAATTTACATTCCCACCAACAGTGCAGGAAGGTTCCCTTTTCTCCACACCCTCTCTAGCATTAGTTATTTGTAGACTTATTAATGATGGCCATTCTGACTGGTGTGAGGTGGTACCTCGTAGTAGTTTTGATTTGAATTTCTCTAATAATCAGTGATGTTGAACATTTTTTCACATGCTTGTTGGCCATTTGCACATCCTCTTTGGAGAAGTGTCTATTCAGGTCTTTTGCCCACTTTTCAACTGGGTTGTTGGCTTTTTTGCTGTTGAGTTGTATAAGTTGCTTGTATATTTTAGAGATTAAACCCTTGTCAGTTGCATCACATGAGACTATTTTCTCCCATTCTATAAGTTGTCTTTTTGTTTTTGTTTTGTTTTGTTTTTTTATGATTTCCTTTGCTGTGCAAAAGCTTGTCAGTTTGATTAGGTGCCATTAGTTTATTTTTGCTTTTATTTCTGATGCTTTGGGAGACGGACCTGAGAAAACATTTGTAAGGTTGATATGAGAGAGTGTTTTGCCTATGTTCTCTTCTAGGAATTTGATGATGTCTTGTCTTACATTTAAGTCTTTGAGTTGATTTTTGTGAACAGTGTGAGGGTGTGTTCTAGTTTCATTAATTTACATGCAGCTGTCCAGTTTTCCCAGCACCACTTGCTGAAGTGACTCTTTTTCCCATTTTGTATTATTGCCTCCTTTGTCAAAGATTAATTGACCATAGGTGTCTGGGCTTATTTCTGGCTTTTCTACCTGTTCCATTGGTCTGTATATCTGCTTTGGTACCAGTACCACACTATCTTGATTACTGTGGCTCTGTAATATTGCCTGATGTCTGGGAGAGTTATGCCTCCTGCTTGGTTTTTGTTCCTCAGGATTGCTTTGGCAATTCTGGATCTCTTGTGTTTTCATATAAATTTTTGTTTCTAGTTCTCTGAAAAATGTCATGGGTAATTTGACAGGGATTGCATTGAATCTGTAGATTGCTTTGGGTAGAATGGTCATTTTTACAATACTAATTTTTCTAACCCAGGAGCCTTGGAATATCTTTCCATTTCTTTGAATCCTCTTTAATTTCCTTGATTACTGTTTTATAGTTCTCAGCATATAAGTCTTTTACCTCCTTGGTGAGGTTTATTCCCAGGTATTTGACTTTTTAGGGTGCAATTTTAAAAGGTATTGTATTTTTGTATTTCTTTTCTAATATTTCATTGTTAGTATACAGAAATGCGACTGATTTCTGAATGTTAATCTTATATCCTGCTGCTTTGCTGAATTTGTTGATCAGTTCAAGCAGTTTTGGGGTTGAGTCCTTAGGATTTTCTATATGTAGTATCATGTCATCTGCATACAGTGACAATTTTACCTCTTCTTTTCCAGTTTGGATACCTTTTATTGCATTTGTTTGTCTGATTGCTGTGGCTAGGACTTCCAGTACTATGCTGAATAACAGTGGTGAGAGTGGGCATCCTTGTCTTGTTCCGGATTTTAGTGGGAAGGCTTTCAGCTTTTCTCCACTGACTATATTTGCTGTGGGTTTGTTGTAAATTGTTTTTATTACGTTAAGGAATGTTCCCTCTGTACCCACTTTGGTAAGAGTTTTGAACATGAATGGACATTGGACTTTGCCAAATGCTTTTTCTGCAACTATTGAGATGATCATGTGGTTTTTTACTTTTATTTTGTTAATGTGGTATATAACTCTGATTGATTTCCATATGTTGAACCATCCTTGTGAACCTGGGATGAATCCTACTTGGCCATGGTGTATGATCTTTTTCATATGTTATTGGATTCGGTTGGCAAAAATTTTATTGAGAATTTTTGCATCTATATTCATCAAAGATATTGGCCTATAGTTTTCTTTTTTGGTGGTGTCTTTATCTGGTTTTGGTATTAGGGTGATGGTGGCAACATAGAATGTCTTTGGGAGTGTTCCTTATTCTTCAACCTTTTGGAAAAGTTTAAGGAGGATGGGTATAAGTTCCTCTTTGTATGTTTGGTAGAATTTGCCTGTGAAGCCATCTGGTCCTAGACTTTGTTTTTTGTAGGGAATGTTTTTATTACACATTCAATTTCATTTCTACTGATTGGTCTGTTCAGTTGATCTGTTTCTTCTTGATTCAGTTTTAGCAGTCTCTAAAAAGACTGTAAGTCTCTAGAAAATTGTCCATTTCCTCTAGGCTGTCAAATTTGTTGGCATACAACTGTCCATAGTATTCTCTTATGGATTTTTGTATTTCTGCAGTATCCATTGTGATTTCTCCTTTTTCATTTCTTATTTGGGTTTTTTTCTCCTCTTCTTGGTGAGTCTGGCCAGAGGTTTGCCAATTTTGTTTACCTTTTCAAAGAATCAACTCTTGCTTTTGATTTTTTTCTATTGTTTTTTGAATCTCTCTTTTATTTCCTCTTTTATCTTTATGATTTCCTTCCTTCTACTGATTTTAGGTTTTGTTTGTTCTTCTTTTTCTAATTCATTTAGGTGGTGGGTTAAGTTGTCAATTTAAGATTTTTCTTCTTTTTTGAGGAAGGCCTGTATTGCTATGAACTTCCCTCTGAGCACTGCTTTTACATCATCCCATAGATTTTGAGTGGTTGTGTCTTCATTATCATTTGTCTTGCGGTATTTTTTAATTTCCTTCTTGATTTCCTCATTGAACCATTGGTTTTTTAGTAGCATGTTGTTTAGTCTCCATGTAAGTAGTTTTTTCTCATTTCTTTTCCTGTGGTTGATTTCTACTTTCATGTCATTGTGGTCAGAAAAGATACTCTTTTTTTCTTTCTTTTTTTTTTTTTTTTTTTTTTTTTTTT